>ML682016.1:17933188-18609593 GCA_007922195.1 Podocnemis expansa
CTGCCTTATTTCGAGGACAAAGATTTTTGTCCTCGAAATAAGGTGTTTCGAAATAATATGTTATTTCGAAACAGCTTGTTTCGAAACGTCTTGTTTCGAAACAGGCATACCCTGTGTGAACATAGCCCATGTGTGACACAGAGGGACACTGCAAAGAATTTTTTTTAAATGACTGCAGTTATGTGATATTGACCACAGTTACAAAAGGGTAGTACAAAGGTCATGTGAGAGAGGACATATCCATTGACTCTTGTGGCTAATTTTACCCAAACTGCCAAGGTGGCTTTCCATTTGCAGATGGCAAGCAAAAGATTGTAGCTAGAGTTGACAGGAAGTCTCCTGCATTTTTGGAGTTGATATTTTTTTTTTTATTAAAAATTAGATTGGACAACTCCTCCCCTAACTCCACCAAAATTAATGAACAATGTAATAAAAAAGGTTATGGTTTTTCTACTAGCTTTAGATGTGGTTGAAATGACTTGGCAATTCAAAAAATGTAAACAACATTTATTGAATGATGTCAGAATTTCATTAATAAAAAAACAAGACATATTTCTTATAAATTCCAGCAGAGTGACCAGCTCGAACCATAGGATCATTTTGTGTATCACACCCGAAGGAGGCTAGTCACTTTTTAGTATTAATTGACAAGAATGTACTACAAGAAGCATGAGAGTTGATAGCCCTTGTAGCATTAACAGCAGACAATGTTCTTATGCACGTCCCCCCTTGAGCCTTTAAATGAATCAACACGCTTTGTGTCACATTGACCTCTTGGGCTAGAAAACTCCCATGGTTAAGGATACATGGTGGTAACAGAGGGGATTGTAGCTGGGCCTGGATCCATGATGGTGGCCATGGCATACACTGGGCTTCCTCCTCTCTGAGAGCTGCACACAAAGAAGCAGGTGCATGTGCCCAGGTGACTCAGAGCTTCAGAGCTAGTTTTGCTCTTCCTTAATCCTGGCCTAACTGCAGGGATGGGTCCTCCATTGAGGCAAGTTAGACAGTCGCCAAGGGCACCAAAAATTAGGGGGCATCAAGGGCTGGGCTTGGGCTCCCCACCCTTGGCTGGACCCCCACCCGCAGTACCGCTCCCTGGCTGGGGCTGGACCCCCACCTGCGGTTGGACCCCAGGGGCAGAGGCACCGCTCCCTGCTCGCGGCCGGATCCCAGTGGTGGTGCTGTTCCCCACCAGTGATCGGATCCTGGAGGCGGCACCACGCTGCTGGCCTCTGGGGGGTGGGGTGCCAACATCCCTGCTGGCCTGGGTGGCAAAAAGCCTTGGGCTGCCCCTGGCCAACTGTTCCTAGGTCAGCCCAGTTCCTAGCTTTAAAGGCTGCTCCAAATTGCACTCATTGCCAATGGCTCTTGTTGCAGCAGCCTGGGCTTCCTGAGTTACTCGGAGGGAATCCGATACCCCTTTTCTCTTTGTCTGACTTCTTACTCTGAGCTGAAGGGGGGGTTGTGTGGGACCTGCTGTTCTGGCTCTACACCTCAGGCAGCTCCCTTGACATGTCATGATCCTTGAAAAGGCCAATGCTGTGTAAAGTGGCTACCATTTAGTGAAACATGAAGCTGTTCTCTTTTCCTTCCATCTGCACTTGCACTATTCTTGTGCTATGAGCTGAAGGAAATGGGAGCAGATCATTCCTCTATGCTACATCAGCTTGTAATTGCTGACGAGCCCTCTGTGTTAAGCTTTTCCATATATACATGGCCATTTACAGCTAGAAAGCTGTTTGAGAGGCTCTCCCATGTGTCAGATTGTTAAATTCCTGTTTGAAACAAAAAGCCAGTTTTCACCTTGCCCCTTAATTTTGATTTTGAATTACTATCCACTCTCTTGTAGCACCATAAATTGATTTGTTAGGCTGAATTCATACTAAGTAAATAATGAGCATCCAAATTAGTCCCCATGTAATATGGGAAGGATTAACGAATCCCAAGTATTCATATTCTCTTGGCCCTCACTGGTAGGCTGCAAGAGATGGTTAGTGCTTTTAAATCACTCCACTGAGTTTTCTTATTAAATGCCACTGTTTTCAGTCAGTATTGCATTATTAGTATTGTTGTCCTTTAGGGGCTGTTGTTAATGACGACTGAAGGAGCTTAATCAGAGCATGTGCCTTGGCTAAGCTCTTTATACCCCTTCAACCATAATTACTCACATTTTATTGAAAATTTCACATAGCCAAGCTCACAAATGGGGGTTGGGTGGTTGTGCCTACGTACGCAAGTTGATTTAGTGTATTTGAGTACACTGTATAGCTCAAACAGGACCCAATCCTGCTGAAGTTCACCTCCATCAGCTTGCAAAATCAGCCCCCAAATTGCTAATCATATGACTGTAGAATGGCAACCATTCTAACTCCTAAAAACATGCCAGAAAGGAATCAGCATTTAAGAATCACAACTCATGCAAATAAACTTCATGCAAATGAACTTGCCTGACAAGAGAAAGAACAATCATTACAGAGATAGCAGTTGAGGATGTACAAAGAGGTAACTGTAATAAAACTAGTACTTATCAATATTAAGTTGTGTTCAAATACTGTTTCAAACTAGTAACCTTCCTTTTTGCTTACTGCTATCCAGCCCAGGTCAAAACTGTCAACCTATGTAAATAGAGAGTTGCAAGAAAAGTGAAATGCAGTCTCTTCTGGGATGGCAGGTAAACACTGTCTCTAATAATCACACGCGTGCTATGATAGGATGTAAACAATACTTAAATCCAAAATCCTCCTGTCTTCTCATTTGGGAAAGAGTGTGCTTAATTAGATACCAACGCTGCAGTCTCGTTAAACATGTCTTTCTTAAGATAGTCATAAAATTGCATTTTCAAATACAATGTTTATTCAGTGTACAGAGGAGTTGCTCATAACAGAAGAAGCTCTGCCACTTCCCTGAGCAAAATGCTAAGCATCTCATTTCATAACATGTTTTGTTTTTAATAGTATTTGCCATCCCAAAGGGAAATTCAGTTTCTTTTATTCCCCACCTGGGAGAAAAAACTGAAATTTTAAAATTTACCTTGGAGTAAAAATTGTGAAGAGTCTATATGAAAGAAAGAGAGAAAAGTCAGACTGAAATGAGACAGCTGAAAGGAAACACTCATTTTGGAACTGATTTTTTTTTTAAATAAATTCCCTTAAAAATTGTCTGAATCAACATATTCAAGCAAAACTTCTACATTTCAGTGATGCAATACTTTTTGAAAAAAACTCTTCCGTCAAACTTTTCATCCACCGCTCACTTTTAATTGATGTTACTTGTACCAGAGTTGTACCTACAGATCCCATAATGTGTAAATGGGCCTGTCATTCACATGCTTTTTTTCTGGTGTGTTATGCAGCATGTGCTAACTTTTCTGCAGATGTACAATGAGGGACTGAACCTGAGTGAGGCCCTGCCTAACCCTTTGGTCTTGGCTTCTATTTCAAATTTCATTAAGTCAGTTCAGGTATTCTAGAACAAATATGCGAGACTTGCACTATGAGAGATAGGGACAAAACGCACAGGGCAAACCAATCCATCCAATCCTGGGAACTTTTGCAAGCACCATGAAATACAGACACTGCCTGGAAACTCACAGCATTAAAACCCCCATGCTTTCAAAAGCTGTGAGACAGTCATCCTGTCCTTTCCTCCCTACACCCCAGTAAAACCATGATAGTGGCTTTAAAAACATTGTGTGTGTGATTTTTTCTTTTGTTTTTTTAAAGGGAAGTTGAGGTTTTTTTCTTTGGATTGTGTTTGACTCTCCCCACCCATTCATCTTTTGTGTTTCAGCTTCAAACAACTCTTGATGAAGCCACAAACACTATTATGTAAGCAACTTAAAGCCAACAGTTCTTGTTTCATCTACTCAACAGACTACTTCTTTACAACTCCTGCAAAACTTGGCCTCACTGCCCCTTAACTTGCCTTTCCAACAATTATTACGCTAGTTTAGTTGATTAATTTGTAGCCACTGGCAAACATGCCCAGCTGGCAGGACAACATTCTATTTTAGTGACAAGTGCTATAAAAAGATCATTATTTTCATTAGCATAAATAAGTGCATGTTGATAAAACTCTGGTTTTTGAAAATAGGTTACAGTCTGAACTGTCTTTATTCATTAGCAAGACAGAATTGAAAGTAAAATCATCATATCAGTGAACAATGGGCTATGTGTAATGCCTAATGGCTGACTGCACTGCTGCAACTGTTCGGATTCATTGTCTTATAAGACTCCTCTGATGCAAATCTATGCACAGGCATACAGTAGATTTTGGCAAACATGTCCGTGCTTTGGATGGTGGTGTATGAAAGCATAAATGCAAAGGGATTCAGATGGTAAATAAAAAAAAAAAGACACCCATTTTTGAGTTGCTTTGGCTTTTGTATGGAAGAAAATATTTCTGACCACTTATCTCAGTCCAGTGCTTTGCACGATTCACCAGCCCTGACTGCACTGGTTCTAATCTTTCAGCCAAATCACCTTTGCAAAAGTCTTTCCCACATGATTTTTAACAACTAATATTGCATGAATTGCCTATTAACAAGTCAAAGCCTGATTCTGATGTCCTTTACGCAGGTTTTTCCACCATAATGTCTTCTGTGGAAGTGCTCCTCTCTTAAACTACCAGGAGGAAGTGACAGCTGATGTTTTGGGCAGGTATCCTCTGTGTTTCCAATGGTCTGTGCCTGGGCTTCCTAGGTGCTAACAGAGGACAAAAAGATAATGTTTTAAATGATGGGGATTTCCAAACTGTCACAACAGACCCTGATTTGTAGATGTAGCAATATAAAGCTGCTAAAATAAGTCAGAATGCAAGTGAGGAGAATGACAATGGCCTGTTCCTAGTTTGGATGGAAAATGGGTAAAGCATGGAGTAATGGCAGCCCCATTTTTGACTGAAGAAGGATTTGCCTTGTTTACCTGAGACCATTAACATTTTCTATAGTTGTTTGATATGTAATCCCCATAACTTAAATTGGACACTTTCTGGGGAAGGGACTGCCTCCTTATTCTCTGCTGTTATGGCACCTAGCACACTGGAATCCTGGTCCAGGATAGTGGTTGCTGGGTACAATGGAAATGCACATAATAAAATAACAACAATATTGCAAAGTCTTGGGAAAAGGCTTAGTTTTACAGGTATGAAGTTCCTTGAACAAAGTTGCAATATATTTTTATGAAAGCATTTTACACAGCTCAATGGAAGTCTTTTATGAGTAAGGACTGCAGGTTAAGGCTTTAAAGCAAGGCACCACAAAACTATATAATAATGTTAGCCAATTATCAATGCCCAGTATGGTAATGTGTTTACAGGGAATGCTGCTTTGGGGAATTATGGCAAAGTTCCAAATGATGAGTTGCCTGAAGTCACTGGCATAGGATATAGAGTATTTGAGAACAAACCTCGGATGAACTCTTAAATATCTGATCCAAGTTTTGGTAAACATGAAAATCATTCAGCTGTCTTTAATCATTTCCTAACACCCAGTCATTGTAGCTACATGCAGAACTTATACAAAGCCAAGGGACTCTAAAATGAAAACCCCAGTCACTTCCTCCCAGGAGAGGTTATACAATAGTTGCTTGAAAGAGAGACTCTGGAGTCTTAACTGAATTTCATCAATCAGCCACTAGCAATGCTTCATTGGCTCCTGTTCCCATCATGCAGGTTAAGCAGTGCCTGCTCCCCCCCCACGCCGAAGTCTAAACAAACCTCAAAATCAGAACAAATGACCCAAATAATAAATAAGGTGATTTGGACTATGTTTGTTTACTCACATTCTGATAGCATCAGCTCACAATAAATGCCTCTGAAATTCAATTCATATTGATATTATGGTATCAGTGTTTATAATGTCCATCTGACTGAGAATAACTTCTATCATGCTAACACCTAGGAGCCCACTGTGCAAGGTGCTGTACCAACACAGAACAAAATCACAGTCCCACCCTCTCAAAGATATGTGGCAAGAATGACAAATGTTAGAGATGCCTGGTGTGGGGGGTGCCGGGGTGTATGACTATTTCTGTAAAGGAAACCAGTTTTTCTTTCTTTCACAGGACAAAGCAACACAGTTTCACTCTACCATCATGTCTCTTTGCTGGAAGGAGTATATTTTGCTGTCTGTCTCTTCTTCAGCTGTTGCCACCTAAATGATAGGTAAACTCACGATGGATCATCTTACTCCTACAAGATAGTTTGTTTGGAATGAAGATTTAAAAATGTTTTAAGAAACATCCACCCTGTCCTCTAAATATCACTGTGCTTGGTGCCTTCCAGCATCCTTATTTGATTAATATAATGTTGCAGAAACAAACTCATGAAGGGAAAGAACACTGCAGATGGACATGGTACTTTTCTAAAGACTCTGATTATCGGAAACATATTTCTCATGTAATGCAGGTGACCTGAACTTTCTTTCATTGCTGTGCACATTTACCTACATGTAATACAACAGATTTAAACACTGTTTAGTCCTTTGAGCAAAGATTTCAGAGCTGGAGGATCACAATGAAGTTTTATAGCCCTTCCTTATGAAGTGTGGCATTTCTGACATTTGATGTGCAAGAGCAACTGCATTAGTCGAAGGCTACGCTTGAATAGTTATCACTTTAAGCCCGTGCCCTGAAAGTATTGTATTCAATTCCCTCATTATTTCCAGCCCTGCAGGTTAGACCAAGCCTGGCTATTAGTACATTACAATAATAAAATGAAAGCAGTCACTTTCTATAAGGGTCAGACTTACTCCTGGAAGCAGGCAAACTTCATCTGGGTGCTCAGAAAGACGGGCAAACTGCTATCTTATTCTATGCCATTAGGCTGAGCAGTTGTGTTGCGTACTGTTCTCCTTTATCTTCTTAGGCACCAAACTCAGAAAACATTAAATCATTTAAAAATCTTATTCTATAATGTTTGTCTGACAAAGACATCATTCTTTTAAGTTGAATGAACTTCCAAATAATCTACCTATGCATTTATACCATCATGATGCGTGAGCAACTGCTGGTTTGCTGATGTCCCTTCTATCATTATTTTCAAGAAAGAAGGGGTGCTAATGCATTTGTTATTTTTATTACCTGATGCTATTAAAGAGCAGCCTGCAGTTAACACAGCACTCTCCATTCCATTAACTCAGTGTGCTTCCCAAACGTCCTACCCATCTCACAATATCTCTGCAAGGAATGCACATTATGATTGTATGAAGAAGCTCATAGAGCTTAAGATCATGATTCAGCAATGCTCTTGAGCATATACTTCATCTTAAATCCTATTGATGTCAATGAGCATTAAATATTTGCTTAGATGCTTTGCTGAATCACAGCTGAAGTATCCTGGCTGTAGTCATAAAACATGTCTAAAAGTACTAATTGGAAAAGAAAGGGAGTCTCATTCAGATGATACAAAACCACTCAAGATTGCTAAATTCAAAGCAGATTGAGAAGAGTTACAAAAAGATCTCACACAACTCGGTGATTGGGCAACAAAATGGCAGATGATATTCAATGCGAATAAATGCAAAGTAATGCACATTCCAAAACATAATCCCAACTATACATATAAAATGATGGGGTCTAAATTAGTTGTTACCATTTAAGAAAGATCTTGGAGTCATTGTGGATAAGTCTCTGAAAACATCCAAACAATGTGCAGCAGCAGTCAACATAGCTAACAGAATCATTAGGGAAAAGGCATATAAAGTATCATGTTGCCTTTTTACAAATCTGTGGTATCCCTCATTTTGAATACTGTGTGCAGATTTGGTTTCCCCACTGGGCTACTAAACAGGCAACTAAAATGATTAGGGGTAGGGAAAAGCTTTCATATGAGGAGAAATTAAAAAGGACATTTTAGTTTGGAAAAGAGGATATTAAGAGAGGGAAATGATAGAGGTCTAAAATCATGAGTGGCATGGAGAAGGAAGAAAGGAATGTTATTTATGTCTCATGACAAGAACGAGGGTCATCAAATGAAATTAATAGTTAAGAGGTTCAAAATGAACAAAAGGAAGCTTTTCTTCACAGAACTTACCAGAGGATATTGTGAAGGCCAAGACTATAACAGGGTTCAAAATGAACTAGATAACTTCATGGAGGAGATCCATCAATGTCTATTAGCCAGGAGAAGGAGGGATTGCTGTTTACCAGGGGCTGGGAATGTCAGATAGGATGGGACCCTTGATGATCACCTTTTCTATTCATTCCTTCTGAAGCACTTAGCATCTGCCATAGTTGGAAGACAGGCTACTGGGCTAGATGCACCATTGGTCTGACACACTATGGCTGATTCTGCTCCTTAACATCAAAAACATCATTCCTTCTCTCTTATAGATAACTCCCACAGCCATCTCAAGG
Organism: Podocnemis expansa; assembly: GCA_007922195.1. Taxonomy (NCBI): domain Eukaryota; kingdom Metazoa; phylum Chordata; order Testudines; family Podocnemididae; genus Podocnemis; species Podocnemis expansa. The sequence continues at coordinate 17,941,546 of ML682016.1, forward strand.
AGTGTCCTATAGCTCTGTATAAAAACCACACAAAAATAGAAGATTGCCCATAAATATTTGGTCATTTGAACTGCTTTAACTGAAGGCCTAAATGTCTAAGTATGATTATATGTGGGAGAATACTTTGGAGCCCATATTCTGGTCCCCAGACAGACAGATGGTAGGTAGGCTGAAAAACTCGAAATAAAAGAAAAGCCATTTGCACTTTGACCAAAATCTGCGACTAACAGACATTCCTTGTGATAGGAAAAATTTGCTTCTGGAAACAAAGGGAAGAAGCAGTAGCTGAGTTCTAATTTTCACAGTCTCCTCGTTTGATATTTGCAGGCAAGAGGCATTGCTATCAGCAGCACCATATAAAGCTCCCCTGTACAAGAGTCAATGCAGAAGAAGCCATGGGGTGAGGAGTTTCCTCTGCTTCACCCAATAACCCGTGTGTCTGTTTGTTCCACTCCGTCATGCAACAGGTAGGATGCAGTGATTTTTTTTTTTTGCTGGCCTGTAATGACGCACTTCATATCTCCAGGATGGTAATGTACCTCTTCTCCCTTTTTTTTTTTTTGGTTGCAAATCCAGTGAGCAAATATTTGGTGAAACTGCATTTAAGCTGCTCACATTTTATTGCCATTAGACAGTGTTCTGAACTTCCAAATCTAAAAGACACACTCTGATGGTGCTTTTCTTTTGGAGGCCAGTGGAACAGCCATAAGTAGCTGTGTTATTTTGTACATGTTGGTGTTGGCTACTTGCAGGTGGCACTTTTTATAGCAACAGGAGCAAAAGAAACAAAGTATCATTTTAACCTGTTCTTCCCTATGTTATTCAGAGTAAAGCATACACAAATGCAAACAACTTGTTTCATTTAGGGCAATGTAGTAGTTCGTGGTTTACTGTTAATACCCTTTAACTGAAATGCACAATGCGTAGGCCAATTGCAAGATGTCATATGAAAACTAAATTCCCAAAACACTAGTTTACAAGTTAAAATTCCACAATCAAGATCCATGGATGTAAGGCTAGATCAGCAAGTCTGACTTCTCATAGAACACTCTCTATAAAGTCTATGGAATGTCATCTCATTACTTCTGTGTTGAGTTCAATAACTAAAGCATGTTATTCAGAATTCATCCTGTCTTGATTTGAACATTTTAAGAGAGGTAGAATCTGCCACTTCTCTTGCTAGCTCATTCTAATACTTCATCACCTTTTCTATTAAAAATGTGTGCATTATTTCTAATTTGAATTCATCTGTTTTTTGCTTTCAACAATTAGTTCTAGTTATGCCTTTTCCCACTAGATTGAAGAAAGTCCCTTAATGCATGGTATTTTGTATTTCACACTTATAAACTGTAATCAAGTCTCTTCTTGATCCTGAGCAAAAAACCAACAATTCAAGTAAAGGGAACAGGACTGGTGAGCTCTCTCATAAGAAGTACCATAAGAAGAGATCTGACAGGAAGAGTTTAGGGTTTTCTGAAGAATACTGGAAATATTCCACAGACTATTGTTTTCACAGAGACAACTTAGACAAGTGAAGGGATTTTTCACTAAGAATCTAGGAAGGATGCCACAGGTGATTTTCAAAGAGATGCACCCAATTCCATGCCAAATTAAAATAAAGATTGATAATGAAGAACAATTTATGAGTGCTGGGAAAGAAAGGCATGTCTGAGATCAGCCTTAGAAGATGGTCTCTAGTCAGATACCAGGTAAAGTTACAAATTCCTACCTTCCTAAATGACTGTACTTCTCAGGTGGGAAGGGATGTTTCATGTAATTAATCTGGAATGTTTTTCCAACATGAAATAAAGATGATGAGTTGGTCTGCAATAGATGATGTACTGGAATTTTCATGTATTTACGCCTCCATACTCAAATGGAGGGACTACAGAAAAGAGCAAAACAAACCATGACCTTGAGGGAAACACTATGCAAATGAATCTACTTTAATGTTATGGTCATGACTGCTGTGTTACAGCTCTACTCTGAATTTCAGCTGTATTCATCCTTTGCTAGGGTTTACAGAATTAGTGTAAGAGATGGGCTTGAGCTACAAAATTCAGATTAAGATTTCAAACTCTTTCGAAGTTCAGGGGTCTCCGTTGCTCTGGATTTGATTTGGGCCTCCCCCTTAATTAGTATCCCACTGTCCAAGTTATTGGAGTCTCTGCTGGTAACTTGGTACCCTCTTCCTGTGCACCTGCCTCATCTCCAATGTAAACTAAGTGTTGCCAAAGCAGCAGCAGCTGACAAAGAAAGATCTGATTCCAAAATACTAGAAACTAGCTGATCTGGAGGGGAAGAGGAGGGAACAAATTTGATTCTAAGGATTGACCTTTATTCTTCAGTGGGATGAAAGCTGGGAGAGTTGTTTGTTTAGCAATATTCACATCAAAAATTGAGTGCTTAAAGGGACAGAACTACGAAAGCAGTTTAGCTGCTAATGCAGGTATGTATCTCTGAGTTTGGTAGGTGAAAAACTAAGAATAAGTAGAATGGTAAAGTTTCTGTTCATTGCGTTCTCCAGTAAAAGTGCAAATAATGTACAGTTTTTAAAACCCTGCAAGTAGGATCAACTCTTGTGCATGGCTGGCATTGTAGACCAGGGCACAATCTTTCAGAAGGATCAAATGGACATTTCTAACAATTTCACTGGTAATATGGAACTGAAAAACTGTCAATGAACTCTGCTGTGGACTGTGCTCACAAAAATCTCCTCCTAGCCAATAATTGAGACACATAAATCACTTAATACTTAAATGTAAAATTAAACCAGTTTGAATTTCTTTACTATAGTCCATACAGTGTATACGTAGTCACAATATTACCATCAGCATTGCAGGCCAAATAGTTCTCTGGTGGTGTAAATTGCCACAGACTCACTGAAGTCAATAGAGTGCTACCAACTGACATCAGAAGAGACTCTGACCCTACTGATCTATTTCAGTATTTCATGAGACAGAGCTTTCTTGGGGCTGACACAAGGGAAAGAAAAAAAAAAAAACTTCCCCAGGAACTAAGGACCCTCACCATCATAGTTTTAACTAGCTTCTGCTCTAAGTGCAGCTTCCATGTCTTTGACTTTGTCTTTTTTGACAAACATATAGCAACATATGTTTATACATATTTTAAAAATACCCAAACAAGACACTCCACTGCACAAGAGTGGACAAGAGAAAAACTGTGACAAAGTGTGAGCATTTTGCAGAATGTACTACTGAAAGGTGCTCAGAAACTACTATTCAGATGCGAGTGCCAGAGGAACCCATAGGGAATAGAATGTTATTATGGACACCAGAAATGGTTATGTGCCCCAAGTTAACCAATTGTGCTAACTGACACATAACTTATGTTTCAAGTAATGACACCTCCAATGACAAGATACACTGCGTGTGTATATTAAGAGAAATGCTAGATACAGCATTTGGGAAGAATGAATGGAGCATTCATACATTAAACGCAGCTTCAGCTCAGCTAATTGACACCTGGCACTAGAAGAGCTAAAACTGCATGTGGCATCTACTGCTAAAGTATATGTAGGAGAAGAGAATCTCAGAACAGCAACACTACATAATGACCCAGGAGCTGTAAAATGATCTACGATCACTCTTCTCGTTTTCACAAGGCAGTGGTGGAACACTAACTTGTTTCCATGGCAACGCAGAGAAAGAATTACAGCCTTAAAATTGACTGAATGGTAGCCTCATGAAAATGTAAAGGGCAAACCGTATCTTTCTAAAATATAATTTAGTACTAAGTCACCTGAACAGCATTAGCTAAAAGGATTTCAGCATTAGGTTTGGGAAGTGACCCATTTGGGATATGGAGTGTTAGGTTTTTCTAATGGCATGCTTTAGATCTGAAGGCCTAGTGAACATACCATCGAGTACACTAAGGGGGGGGGGGCAGGAAACTGTTGTGTGTGAAAAATCTTATCAGAAAACATGGAATTATTGAAGGGGGAGGGAAAAGGGGCTACCCTGATATACAACTTGCAGCTTTGCAAAGAAATGCAATAAAACAGAATTACAATGTGTGGAAAAAACACAGTTTGGAAAAAAAATTACACAGTTCCTTGCGACCAATAAATGAGAGGCCCTATTGTCTGAAAACATTATTCAGTGTTGAGAGCAAGTGGCTACTATTCTACACCAGAGTGACTCATTGTACCAGCCTAGGAAAATTACTTAAGTCAAATACTGAGGTCTTTGCTCAGATTTTATATAGCCCTCTCACTAATTTCAGTGAAACGTGAGTAAGGTCTAAGAGAAGACAGTAGTACTTACAAACCTGGGTAAAAGGCTGTAAGATTTATGGATTGAACATTGTGTGTGTGTGTAACTGCCATCATATTTTTCTGGGAGGAGTTCTGAGTACATGGCCTGTCAAGTTAATTTTATATGTGGATAATAGTGGAAATGTCTGCAAAATTCAGTGCACATTTATTAGTGTGACCCATTACTGATAAACTAACATATTTAATTGAGTCCATTACAAATGTAGAGGGCCAGATGCTTAGCTGCTTTAATTTGCCTTCAACAGAGGTAACAATTACACAAGTTGAGGACCTGATCCAGAGACTTTTGTTATATTTGGTAAGCAAATAAGACTCAAGTTTCAGTTTTGATGAGTCTTCTTCACTGAGAAATACATACAGTAGAATATTATGAACAAATGGGCAAATTGGACCATTGTTGTGCATACAAAACCAATTCCAACTCCCACTAAGGAGCCTTTCCATTAGCTCAGACATTGACAGATCTGTGTTTCCAGTCACCATGATGACCAGTTTTAGTAGCCTGTCATCTAGCTCCACTGCAGAAAAGGCATAGAATCATATCAGATTAGGGTCGGAAGGGAACTCAGGAAGCTATCTAGTCCAAACCCCTGGTCAAAGCAGGACCAACTTCAACTAAATCATCCCAGCCAGGATTTTGTCAAGCCAGGCTTTGAAACCTCTGAGAACAGAGATTCTAACACTATTCCAGTGCTCCACCACCCTATCGAAAAAGTTTCACCTAGTGAAAAAGAGTTTCTTAATATCCAACCTAGACTGACCACTGCAACTAGAGACCATTGTTCCTTGTTCTGGCATCTGTCACCACTGGGAACAGCCTGGCTCCATCGTCTTTGGAACCTTCCTTCAGGTCGCTGAAGGCTGCTATCAAATCTTCCCTCACTCTTCTCTTCTGCAGACTAAATAAGCCCAGTTCCTTCAGCCTCTCTTCACAAGTCATGTTCCTCAGCCTCTAATCATTCTTGTTGCCCTCAGGAGTTAAAGTAAGCTGGAGAGCCCCGGAATGGCCGATGAGTTTGAGGGGCTAGCATTCTGGGGCCCCGAAAAATAGAAAAATCAGGCAGAACGCATGTTCTGCCCTGCCCTGGCTCGGAAGCTATGGCCAGCCTAGGGCAGTTTTCATTTCTCCCTCCCTGAGCATGCTCAGATGTGTGTTCAGGGTGGGAACAGCCTGGCCAGGGATTAGCTCTTTCCAGGTAGGGGGGCAAGACAGGGGGTCAGGGTGAGGAAGTCAGTGAGAGGGTCAGGGATGGGGATAGGGGAGCTAGGGGGCTGTGGGGGTGGGTGGGTGTGGAAGGGCACCAGGGGATTGGGAAGCCAGCAGGTGGTCAAGGGAAGGAAGTTGGGGAGCTGGTTGGCAGGCAGGTCAGGGAAGTAGGTGGCGGGGCAGGTGGGTGTGTCAGGGAAGGAGGTCAGGGGGCTGGTGGGTGGGCAGAGAAGGCAGCTGGGGTTTTGGGAGCTGGCAGGAAGTTGGGAAGGTGCCCGAGGGTGTTGCGGAGCCAGCAGGCAGTTAGGAAGGTGCAGCTGGGGAACTGGTAGGGAAGGCATGGGGGATAGGGAGAGAGCAGGCAGGTGAGTCAGGAAAGGGGGTCAGGGAGCTGATGGGACAGTGGGAAAGGGGACCAGGAGGGTCAGGGAGCCAGCAGGGAAGGGCCTGAGGGTCAGGGAGCCAGTGGGCAGGCGTGTTTGGGAAGGGGTCGGGGGAGGTCAGGGATGGTGTGCCTGGAGGTCAGGGACCTGGGGAGCCAGACGGGAAGGGGCCCGGGGAGCCAGCCAAGGGGGGAATTCCAGGGAAAGAGTCGGGGAGTGTCAGGCAGCCAGTAGGGCAGGGAAAGGGCCTGTGGTCAGGGAGTCAGCAGGTTGGGGTAGGGGTCCAGGGTTGGAAGCTGGCAGGCAGATCAGGGAAGGGGCCGGGGAGTCAGCAGGCAAGGGAAAGGGGTTGGGGAGCTAGCAGGTGGGCAGGTTGGGTATAGGGCTGGGGAGCTAGTGGACAGGCAGGTTGGGGTTGGCGGAGGGACAGGGAGTCAGAGACTGAGGGAAGGGGGCGTGAGAGCTGGTGGGTGGGCTAGCTGGAGAAGGGGCTGGGAGGGTCGAGGAGTCAGCAGGCCAGGGAAGGGGCCGGGGTTTGGAGCCAGCAGGTAGCAGGCAGGTCAGGGAAGGGGTCCTCAGGAGTCAGGGAGTCATGGGATGTACATGGGTGATTATAAATTTCAGTGGTCAAACATAGCAAATTATTTTTTTGCTTATACTGGGGAGGTGAATGACTCATGAAATTATTTTACTTTTCTGGATTTTTTCCCCCTCTCTCTTTGTTCCCATTTTGCTGATTACATGCTAATAGTGATAATTCTGTCCTGGCTAGAGACAGCGTCTCCTCCATCTACAGATCTGAGGAGTCATGCATGTTTCCCAGTTGTTTTAGAGCCTAAAATGTGAATTATTTAAGATGTGTCTTATTGCACAGTGCTTATTTGCCCTGTATGTACATGCCACAGACTTACCCACTGTTTATAGGAAGCCACTACCAATTTATTCCTACATGTCTAATAAAGTGGATCTTTAAAAATGTTCTCACTTTTGGGATGACCAAATACAACATATTTCTTAGTAGTTCAGATTGCCTTTTATTGTCCTAATCTTTTTTTAAAATTTGGGTTTGATTTATTAAATTGAGCAAGGTGCACAGTGCCCTACTGAGAGCAACTTATATTTTGGAGGCTAAGACAAGATGATCATAGAATCATAGAACTAGAAGGGACCATGAAAGGTCACTGAGTCCATTCCTCTGCATTCATGCCAGGACCAAATACCATTTAGGAGGGTGCATGTGAGGCCATGATTGGGGGTGGAAGGGCGGAAGCATGTGAAACCAGGATTGGGGCCAGGGGGAGGCAAAGAGAGTATGAGGCCAGGATTGAGGTCAGGGAGGTATAGAGGGGGCAGCATAGGATCAGTATTTTTATGGAGCAATAACGAATGTATATTATACCAAGAAGTGGTTGCAAATGCCTGCCTGGGCTGGAGCCCACACATACCAGAAGGGAGCCAAGAGATCAGGAAGGTTCCAGGGCCCGTCAACATATACTTTAACCACCGGTTACCGTTCATTAATAATTTTGTCAGGTACCTTGAAAATCCCTGAAATTAAGCACACAAACTCAGCCAACTAAAGTTAAAGGCCACTCTTCGAAGTTTTGCCCAACTGATGGTAGGATTTGTTTGTCCTCAGACTGGAACTTTTATTTAACACCACATTAAAATATAGGTGGAAACTAATGGCAAGTGTTTTTTAATCAGGTATTAAATAGTTTAGTACAGTTGGCATGATCATTTAAAAGACTAAGCTAAAAGAAAGTCAACACCTCCGCCATTGATATTGATGAGAAAGATTAGGAAAAAAATAATGGTGTTATAACTCATCTATCAAAAGAATTTATTCACTCTGAGACAACAGAACTTTATGAGGCTGAAAGAAGAGATAGACATACTTTGAATATATAAATTGGTAATTCTACTTTTGCAGTAGAGAAACATAAAATCACTATTTTCCTCTTTTATATTTATTCATTCATTTATTTATACTAAACCATCTTCAGCCAAATGGTGGTTAATTCATTGAAGTAAAATGGAACTTAAAAAAGAAAAGAATTTGGCCCTAAATATCAGCTGAGTTCCACTGTTCATATGCACAAGTAATGCCAACTTCAGTAAATGAAAACTGTGATGTGCAGCAACTGGAGCTTGGAACTGAGTGCATTATGGGTACCTTTTAGAGTAGCCCTCAGATTAAACACCACAGTAAATGGAATTCCAATTGTCAGGTAAGGAATCAGTTCTAAAAAAGAATTACTTCCTCACATTATCATCCTCTATGGATTAGTTTTCCTGAGAGCATTATCACAATTCTTTCTACCTGACACAACAAGGCAGTAAATATTTTTGATGTCAGTTGAGTAGTTTTCCTTGGTTAGACAAGTTGGCAGCAGATCAAAAGAGATCAATAAAACTATAACTTAAAAAAAGAAAACAGAAATGACATATAGTTCTATGGCTGATTTAGATTTAAGTTTAAAATGGAGAATGCTTTTGAATATACAGGGATAAAGATTATTTCCAACCACATACCCTACCACTTAACACTTCTTTTTTCATATTTCTCCTTCCTGTAAAAGAGATCTCTCAAAAATAAGCTAGATAAGACAGAACATGCAAACTCTGGGCTAGACCGTCAGCTATTGTAAATCTACAAAACTCCATTGACATAGTTATGCCAATTTACTCAAATGAAGAATCTAGTCCACTATTTTGGGTCTTATTAAGAAGTGAGCAAGTAGCAAAACCTATACTGTAGAATAGATTGGGGAGTTTTGTTTAAAATATATATGGCATGATATAGCCTTCAGTTTTCATTAAGTCCTTATTATAAACCAGTGGGACTTTGCCACAGCAAATGCATAAAGTTTTAAGGATTTGGCTACAAGCAACTAATGAGAACACATTATTGAGTCTTCTGCTACACATTTTCTTTTGCGGGAACCCCTCAAAAGGTCAAGAAATAGTCTGATCTGACAGTGAGATGAAAACATTTATTTCCCTCCCCCTGGGTTTGAATTGTTGATACTTCTGAAAGACTCTTTACACTGGTCCTGGAAGCTGGTTGGTTTCCAAATCATTTCTATATCCTGGGCTAGAGCTTTTGCCAAAAGTGATATATGAGGGGGAAAAAAAAGAGAAAATATTAGATTAGAATTTATTTAGAAATGCCAACTGCATTAGACCAGGTGGATTTTAAAGACCATAGAGAATTATAATGTCATATCCAGTGATGCCATGAAAGTTTGGAACAATTAGTATAACCAAAAAAAAAGTAACCAATACAGAAAAGATACTAGGTACCTTGATTACACATTTCTACCTATCTCTGACTTTTGGCAACATGCCATTTGTGAAAACTATGAACCTATCCCTAGCGTTGGGACTCAAAAATTAGAAATGGAAAGCATATCTGGTAGAAAATTAGAAAGGAAAGCATATCAGGTAGAAAATCTTCTCTTGATGTCAGCCAAGGTCCTCTTTAAAGACCATAAAAGTTACTATGGATTTTTATTTAATGCTTTGGAGACTGTAGAGGAGGAGGAGGAGGATTTGTATTCATTTCCTGGCAGAAGCACCTCCAGCCCCAAAAGTCTCTGGGGTTGGCTTTTGGTTCAAGCAGATTTTTTTGAGGTGTTCTATATGTAAAAGACAAAGTGCTCAGACTCTGAAGATATCAGCAATCAAGGGATTAGTCATTTTCCTGTAGTTCTATGATCCTGTGGTTTCTAAACAGATGTAGGCTATGTTATATGAAAAGAGAAAAACTTTAGTGATGTCTGAACAAAAGTTCTGTACTGAACTTTAGAGAAACTGGCTTCCTTGAGCCAAAAGATTGGACCATCAACTTTCAACAGGACAGGCTGCCTACTGTAAGTTTTTGTGCCTGGAAAATTTGCCTTGACTTGCAGGTGTGTGCCTTAGTATTTATTCCAGAGAATAGGACACTGGAGACTGTGTTTTATTCCCAATTCTACCACTGGCCTGCTGGGTTACTTTGGGTAAATCACTCCACCTCTTTGTGCCTGCTGCCCTATACAATGTAAATCATGGACAGTTATATTTTCCTCCTTTGTAAAGAGTTTTTGGCACCTATGGACAAAGACTGCTATATAACAACAAAGGATTGTTATTATTTATTATTTACTGTACCTGATTATGGGTACTAATAAGAGAAGAGAAATTTTTCCCATAAAAATACTGATTTGTCAAAATAAAAATTTTCTGAGGGAACAGATTGATTTGGACAAAATTTTCAGATAGCCCAGGAGGGTTCTGTCTTTCTGGTTTCCCAGTAGCTCTCCTAGCAGGTGGCTGGGGAAAGTGGGCTTCCAGGCACTCCAGTGAGCCACTGATGAGCAGGAAATCCTGGGAACCACAGCTCTGTAGCAGATCTCTGGACAGACTTCTGAGGAATCTGCAGCCTAATTGCTGAGGCTCTCAATCTGATCAGCTACTTTGCAGCCTGACTGGTAGGGTGCTGTGGAGCCTGTGAGCATATTTCATTCCAGAAATCACCAAACGCTCCCTTTCAAGATAACATTTAGTTGTTAACTAGACTAACTGAAATGGACTCCTAGTTCTATGAAAAATTTTGAGGTGTTGGATTTCTGCCCCGATTTGGGATCACAATTTTTCCAAAAACTTGAAATTTCTCATGGAAGTGAGAACGCTTTTCCCAGCCAGCCCCACTGCTAAACAAATACTGCATTGACATAGTTTTTAGACACTTATAGCACCTGCAAGAAGTGAGGCCACATCTCTGCCCTCTGGAAGAAGCACTGTTAAAATCTCAACAATAGCTTGAGTGTAGCAGAAAAGTAAACTGCTAGTGCTTGTTTTACAATAGCATCCAAAGGCCTCACTCAAGAGCTGGGTTGGAATGCAATTCTTGCTGAAAGATGCAGTCCAGCCTCAAACAACTTGCAGTCTGTGCAAATAAAAGGAAAGAGGAGAAAGGAAGATGGTAACAGTAAGATCATACAGTTATGCTGCGTGCCAAGCTTAATGGCTCCAGGTCATGTGAGAGGTTTTTTAATTAATAAATATAGTCATCTATCCCCAACTGCTGGTCATATTAGGTGGTTGACTGGCTTTTGTAGGTGTCAGAGTAGAGATGAGTCCTGAAGAGGGATTTGAAGGAGATTACAGCTTTGGAAGGAGGGGAGGTACACCCAATAAGAGAGACAAAAAATGGGGCAGTGAGAGTTGTGAGAGCACTGAAAAGAGAAAACAAGAAGCTTGAATTGGATGTGGTGTGGAATGGGGAGACAGTAGAGAGATCCAGATGTATCAGAGGAATCACTGTGATAAAAGAGGAGGCACTCCTTGCAAGTCAAGATCAAGTCTGCTCTTTCTTGGCCATTGGGGTAATAAGAAACCAGAAAACAAAGAGATTCTTTTGTGGCAGTACGCAGCATTAACTCACAGACCTCGCCAGATTCTCTAGTGCATTGTAATGTAAACAGACATGCACATCTAGTATTAAGAAAGCATACAATCTGATGAAGTGGGTTGCAGTCGACAAAAGCTTATGCCTGAAGAAATTTATTAGTCTTTAAGATGCCACAGGACTTCCATTGTTTATACAATCTAATATATAGTTCCAGCTCTTTAGTCCTGTGAGACAAGGAATGAGCAACTCTTGCTACTGCACATTCAAAAGAATCAGACTCCCACCAGTAAATTGCTACATACAGGGCCCAGCAGCAGACCTTTTTAATGGCTGTGATTGACTCCATTCTAAATGAGTTTGGAAGTGTGTGGGATTTACAGACTGATAGCTCTTTCAACCGGGGCTGCCCACTAAGCATCTTGTCCGTTCGTTCCCACCAAGAAGCCATCCCAGCAAAGAAGGCAGGCCACTGGAACAATAAAATAAAATACAATAAAATAAATTAAAATAAAATAAAATAGACAGGCAACACTTTAAATAAAATAAGAGGGCCAAAGTGTTTGTACCATTTAATTCACTGGAATTAAGTCAGAGAATTTGGCCTGAGTACTCCCAGTTAATGATAATTATACACACTGTTCTTGTCTCAGCCTGGTGCTGTGAGTTGCTGTGCTCTCATTTCCTGTTGATTTCAATAAGACCTGAAGCATTTAGCACCCACACACCTTAAATTGTTGATCTTTGCTGAATGGTGACTATAGAGAAAAAATGGAACCTATTTATTTGACAGATGCATTCAGAATATATCTGCCTCTGCTAAAAATCGGGTTTTACTGTGTTCCCTTCCTAACAGTCATCAAGGCACAACATAGGAAGATAGAGATTAATTCTGTTCTTTCTTGTGCATCATCCATAGATTGGTTTACTAACTTCCAAACATTTACACTTAGCAGAACTCATGGGATGATGCTGGGGTCACATTTGGTCAGTAGAACTGTTATTACTGATGTTGATAGATAAGCAGGCAGAAACCCAGCTAGACTCTCAGATAACAAGGTGAATTTGAAGTGACAGGAAAACTTTTAGTATGTAAAAGAGCTCTTATAGAGCACAGCTCTGGAGAGTGAAAGCAAGTAACATGACCCCTCCACCACCCCAACTGGGCAATTTCTACAATGCAACTTTTTGGAATAGAATTGCATAATATTTATTGAATAACCTCTGTATTTAAGAAGGCAGAGCATGGAAAGTAGTAACACCTATCTGAGACTTGGTTAAATGCCTTTTTATGTCTGGGAGAGTAATATTCTTGTTCTCCTATTGGGTAGTCAATCTTATTCTTCATACAACACTAGGTAGTAGCTCTTCATTCCAAAATGTTCCACTCAGGGGTTAAAGTAAGGGGAAATGCACAGGAACACCATTCTGGAGCCCACAAATTTTAGGGCCAGTGTTCTGGGGCCCCTAAAATAGAATAATGGGGTGTAATGCAGTGTTCTGGTGCATTCTCCCCAGGGTCGGCTCAAGGAGGTGTGACGCCTGAAGCCGGCTTCTGATTTTGCATCCCCTCGGGGGGTGGCAGAGCACAGAACCCAGCCTCTGCCCTGGGCCAGCTCACCCTGACCCCAGGAAGGGGAACAGTCAGTCCTTCCCTGCTTCTACCCACATGACAGGTGCCTTGCTACAGAGGACCGATCCTCTCAGTGGCAGCCCATCCCTGGAAGTCTGTGTGCAGCAGCCTTGGAGGTGTCCTGGCTCCAGGGGGGCCTGTTTTGAGGATCACAGGGGGTGGCAAGCCTTGTAAAATGGCTGCCAGGGAAGGGGGGAGGCAGGAGACAAACGGGTCACTGTCTTCAGTCTGGGTTGAGGGCCAAGCCCTGGAGGTACCGTGATGGGCCTGACCTACCCATCTGTTCCTGGACCAGCTAGTTACCCCTCCTCCCTCCCTTCTTCCTTCCTCCTGGGGGGCCAGTGCAGCTGCTGAGCTGGTGCAATTACAGCCTGCACTTCCCCTCCGCCCTGCCCAGGTAGGAATGGAGGTGTCTGAAGCAGTGCGAATCGCTGGAGCAATGGGCTGGGATGGGGGGCTGGGGAGGAATAGAGAGAGTTGGGGTGCCTGGGGACAGAGACACTGGGTGGGGGCTGGGTAGTGGTGGAGGGGAATATGAAGGGCTGGAATGGGGACTGGGTGGGGGGCTGGGGAGCTGGAATGGGGGCTAAGGATGGAGGGGGTTGTGGGGCTGAAGGGGGTGGAGTGAGGGAATGGGGAAAAGGGAGCTGAAGGGGGCTTGGGAAGTGTGGAGGGGGTTGGAGGGCTGAAGGGAGGTGGAGTGAAGACTAGAGGGTTGGGGGTTAGGAGGGCTGAAGTGGGGGCTGAGGAGGACATGAGGAAAGAGGGGTCTGATGTGGGCACTAGCGGACAAGGTTGGAGTGATGTGGATTTCAGGCTGTGCTTCATTTGTGAGGAGAAAACTGTGGGGGCTCAAGCAGTTTGTTTTGCACTCATAGCTGGGGCCCACACATGCATAAAGGGGGCCCAGAGGTTAGGTGGGTTCTGGGGCCCATCAGATTATACTTTAACCACTGCTTCCACTATCTGAGGCTTTTATTTTTAATCCTGAATAACTTTTTCATGCCAGCAGTGTGTACAAGTATGGAGGATTCCCTCTTTCCTTCAGACTCTACCCTCCTGAGTGATGCCAACCAAAGGGTTCACTCCCATTCAGGTCATCTGGAGCAGATGAATGAAACTCATGCCTTCAGTGGCTACTTTACATTTAACCCAACTTAGCTTTGTACTGGTTAGGCTGATGATAGCTCAGCTATGGAAAATATTGGGGTTAATACTGAGGTGGAGACTGCCTTAGGTCTCTCAAACCCAATGTCTCTCTCAGGTATAAGAGCGTGGTTGAAGACCAACATCAGCCACATCACAGAGGTCTCTTCATATCTGCACGTATCTTGTGTTTCCTTTATTACCCAAGAGCAAAGGAATTAAGTTTCATTATTGCCCTTCTACAAATAAAATTTCCTGATTTCCACACTTCCGTGGGATCAAGAATTGCAACGGACACAATTAATCAGCTGGACATTTCAGACTCAGGGTAAAGTCTGATTCAGCCTCAGTTCTAAACATCTATACTTAATATTGATGCAGCAGTTCCACCGCTAATTAACACAAATGCAGGGGGAAAGGCAGATTTTGAATATTACAGTGACAGGCACATGGTGTGATCATTTTGTGGGCTTTCATGAATAATTCTGAGGCAAGATCATCTTTTCAAATATTTATTTCAACCTTTTATGCGTAGAGCTTTATGTTTCAGGACTATTCTCATCACAAGTCTGATGCAAAGTTCACTGAAGTTAATAGGAGGACTTCAGTGGACTTTGGATTAGGCCCCAGTCAACATGTCAAAAATCAAATGCAAGGTGCAGCAGAATTTATGGGTGCCCAATTTGAGATCCATTACAGGACCCATATTTTCAAAAAGTGAAAAGCATCTGCCTTCCAAAACATCAACCCCTTTATGTCTCAGACTGGGCTCCCAAACTTTTAGGCAGTCAAATGTCATTGGATCACTTTCAAAAATTTGGGCCAGATTAGTCCATCTCAGCCTAACTCCAAAGTAGCTGACTATTTTCCAAAAGTTAACAAGTGTATCTTCCCATCTCCTGCATACGGCAGAAGAATTTCAGTATTCCCAGTTTGTATTTGTGGACTCAAGCATTCCATGTTCTTACTCATAGAGCTTAAGCCTGGAAGAGACCATTAGGTCTTATAGCTTGACTTCCTGAAGATTACAAGCCGTTCAATTCAACTCAGTTACCCTGGTATTGACCCCAGAGACTTGCATCTGGCTAAAGTATAGTTCTCGTTCTCTCTCTCTCTCTCTCACACCCCCACAGACACGCCCCCCCACACCCTCACCCACACTGGTGACAGTGAGTAACTCAGATTCCTGCAACCCAATACTGCACTGCAACTACTAGTCTAGTCTTTTCTTGAAATCTTTTCTATCCCTGTAAGCACCTCATCTGGCAGTGCTTACACTTGCATAGCTACCCTGGAAATCAATGCTAAGCCGGGTAGTTAACACAGCTAGGCAGGGAATAGTTTTCAAAGGGGTGACCATTCCAAGCAGCAAATTTCATTACTTTGCTTCACGCGTTCTGACCATAGGTCGAGTGATCCTGCTGGACATAGCCATCCAACTGTGTGTGTAGGGGGAGACAGACAGCTATTTAGAGCACCTTTTCTAGCTAGACTAGGTCAGATCAGATCAGATCAAAGATTCTTCTAGATCTGCACCCTGTGGTTCAGAGGAAGATATAAGATATCCCATAGGAGTCAGGTAAAAGATTATCTACTCCACATAAATTGCGCCCAATCACTAATAGTTACAGATTGTCTAAAGCTCTGTTCCCTATTATCTGATTATTCAGCAGTTGCATAATATTACATGTCAAAGCAAACACTGTTTGAACAGGGCTGTGTCCACACATTGCTTTTAAACCAAAATGATGACCGTTGTTTCGATTTAAAAAAAGTCATGTCCAGATGACGTTTCCTTATTTCGAAATAAGGAGCTCCCTTATTTCAAAATAAGAAAAACATTTCAATACAATAAAACCTAGTTTTGTATTGAAATGAGGGTTATTTTGAAACTCTGGTTTTGAAATAACCATGTCTGGCTCTGTTATATCGATATGCCCTGCATATCAATATAACAAAATGAACTTCCTCCCAGGGTGCATGGCACCCTGGGAGGAAGTCCAACCCCCCCAGCACCCTCGCCAGGGTGCTGAGGGGAGGTGCAGGGGGGGCAGGAGGGTGGCGGATCCCCAGCTGGCTGGACCAGCTGCCTTGGTAAGCCAGCAACCAAGGCAGGCAGCAGGTCCCAAGCCAGCTGGACCCCTGCCCAGGCCAGCCCGCCAGGCGGTGGGGGCAGAGCACTGGGGGGGGGCCCTGGTCCTCAAGCCCCTGGCTGCTTGGAAGCAGCCAGGGGAGATACTGCTCCCCCAGCCCCAGGCAAGCTCTGCAACCCGGTCAATTTCACAGAGGTGAAATGGACCAGGCTGCACAGCGCAGCCACTGGACTGCACTCTGCGAGACTGTCAGGGGCTGGGGGAGCTGCATCTCCCCTGCCTGCTTGCAAGTGGCCAGGGGCTGGGGGACCGGGGCGCCCCCAGTGCTCTGCCCCTGCCTCCGGCTTGCCCCTCAGCCCAGGCTCAGAGGCGCCTGCCACCCTGGTGGAAGCCGCAGCTGCCTGCTTGGGCCCCCACTGGGGTTAGGGGGCACCTGCCATCCCAGCAGAAGCCCCCTGCCAGGGCTTGTGGGTGCCTGCCACCCCGGCTCAGCCCCTCAGCAGGACTCAGTGGCACTGGAGCCGGCAGGTGTCCCCGAGCCCTGGTAGGGGGCTGAGCTGGTAGCCAGGGCTTCCACCAGGGCAGCAGGTGCCTGGGCTGCTGGGGCCACCCCAGGGAATCTGGGGAGCGGGCTCCAGGACCCCATCACCCCTGCGGAGCTGACAGCAGGCTTGCCAGCTCTGGGTCTCCAGCCGGGTGGCAGAGGTGGTGCCCCACAGTACTTCCCCTGCTGCCCCAACAGCAGCAGGGGAGTCAGGGCAGGGGGGATCCCTGCCATGGGGGCAGTTTTCCCTTGCCTGGCTCTCCAGGTGTGAGTCAGGCAGGGAATTGGTTGGCAACATGTCCCTGCAGGGGGCCATGTTGCCACACCTCCCTTTCTGCCCCTCTCCTGAAGCGAAACAGAATGCCCACACACAGGGCATGCTATTTCGCTTTCAGTGTTTCCCTTACTACAAATTAACGTTTTCTTAATTTGATTTAAGTTATTTCAAAAGAAGGATTTTATTTCAAAATAACTCATTTCGAAATAACTTATTTTGCAATAACACTTTACGTGTGGACATAGCCCAGCTGTTTGCAATTCTATTTCCAGATCATGTACTGTATTCTGGACCACAGCTGGGCCAAACTCAAATTTGGACAAATACGTAACCAGTCTTTCATCTGATTTCTTTCTGGGGGATAATTAATGAGTCTGACACGCAACAGAAACTCTCCCTTTGCATTTTTTTTGAATAATTTGACACACAGAGGGTACTTCATTGCCTAAACACCTCCAATAACATTGTTGTGAATATTTATACATATTTGTCACAATGAGATGGAGGGATTTTGCAGTATTCATTAATCTGTTATCTTCAGTTAATTTGTTCTTATCTGCCACTGTAGAGAAACAGTTCATTAGGCAGTAACAGTTAGTTGGCAATATGGTTTTCTCTAAATCTGGCCTTCACTCTTAAAGGCACAGGGACCAATCTTGGCCCTTCCTCTTTATGGCTGCATAGTTCCCTGACAGACATGTTCCATTGTGGCTGTGCGGACAAAGGAGAGTATTTTAGGATCCTCTGCATGGCATTAGGTCCCACCTCCCAACAGAGTTGTGTTCTGTAAGGGGTTGCTATCTCATTATGTGCAGGACTGTCTTGATGGTAGTCTAAGGGAAGAGCTGGATCAGTCTCAATGAAGACGCAGTAATGGCCGAGCTCATGCAGAACTCTTCAAAACACAGCCCTGACATTTAAGCTGCATGCTGAGCTGAAGATTTGGCTGTTATGTGGTATCAGAATTCAAGTAAGATTCTGCCTATCCAGGCATGTGCTGCCTAATAGCCAGAAATGGGTACCTCCATGCTCTCTCAGATGGTATTTCCCAGCAGGCACTGTATGCATCACTCTACAGGACCATTTCCCTGAGGATGTGACAGCACACTTGTGGCTAAAACGAAAGACAAGGGACCAGCTTATGGATCCAGCTACAAGTATTCATGCTGAGAACATGAAGCACTGATCTGACACACAGAACAATACTGTAAATATGGAAACCACTCTGAACTATCAGATGTAATTCCCCCACCAACTCTCTCCCTCCAGCTTTCCACTGAAAGATGGATGTACAGAACGGAAAGAGCACAGAAATGTAATATCTACTTAACCATGTTTTCTCTCTTGCCTGCTCAAAATGACACCCTTTGCTCGGAAGCCCTGAAGCCCAAAGGATTGGGGAGACAAGATGTGTATAGTAATGTTTGGTTTTGGGGTAATAATATGTCTTCCTGTTGTGAATGGCCTGTTACTGCAAGCTGCACAGACACAGCCAGCAAAACAAGTCATTTTACCATGCAAAGGATAAATCCAGCATTAAAGATACCCAGTTTTCAGGCAAATACAGCTGTTGCTCACACGAAGAGCTAGGCATTACTACTGTGGGGGAAACTGTCCTCTGCTAAAAAGGTGTGATGGGAGGGATGGAAGAGTGGGAGGCAGGGCCCTCTTCTACACTCTCTGCCATGGCGGACAAAGATTGTTATTTAGCAGTTCTGAAGTGTGTCCAAATGGAGACCAGCTCCCACTCTGCTCTGTTCACTCGAGTCAAAGGCAACGAAACTGGACAGCAAGATGGCCATGGGCAGGCTGCTGTGTGGCTAAAGTATAAGCTGCCAGCAGAAGCAAAGCTTCTTTTTAAGGCACTAATTCAGCAAAGCACTAAAACACATGCTTTATTTTAAGCACGAGTAGTTCCACTGGCTCCAATATGACTAATTGCTTGCTTAATTGGGACCCAAGAGTCCAATCTAATTCTTATTGAAGTCAATGGGATTGGCTTCTGTAGGAACAGCAAGGTATGTCTAGTAATGTATTTCTCCTGCTCCTCATCAAGCCCTGCGCTGGCAGGATGGTTCTTCTGCCACAACGTCATCCATTCCCCTTCCATCTCCTGCAGTCACATCTATATATTGAAAGATCTTCCTTACATACTTTTGATATGGCCAGAGGTCCATAGTTTCCTGTTAAATGCATCTTAATGAAACACTGAGAATTTGCTGAGAACCTGAAACAAGAAAGCAGAGTGGGGATTCTGTTTTTTTCCAGTTGTGCTTAATCTGTTTAATTTGCTAAGACTTTAACGACCCCCCATCCTCCTCTCTTCACTGTAATTCTCTGTCAGATAAAGCAGGCTCCTCTGCAGCTCTCAAAGTAAATACTAGTCTTGAGATTGTTGCCAGGAGGCTTTCACAGAAAAGGCTACTTTCTCCAGCACAGCACATAAGGGATTTAAGTTGGATTGCAAAGGAATGATAAAGCATATCATTATAATTACAGAAATAAGCTTATCCTGTAGATTTTCCCTTCATAAAGCAAGCTACCAGGGGAGCACTGCTCTAGCGAAGACTGCAACAGTAGGGACTATTCTATAATGAGAAGTGCTCTTCTAAAGCAAAGTGATGAAAGTCAAAGCCTGTGCTTTTAGCATGCTAAGGTTTGCTGGCAAGCACACAAACAGCGTTCAGGTGGATAATTTCCTAAGAATCAGCTACTGTCATAATTTTATTATGTGAGACTGCGCAAGGAAATTTGATAATTGGGGGTTGTATCTGGAGCTTGGTTTGTGGGGCATGTTCTCAGAAGGGCTTCTTAGCACTGTTAATCAAGATTATTCTGTTGGTAATTGCATGAAGTTGAATGCTCTTTGGTTTACTCAATAACAACAACAATAAATTATTATTATTATTAATATTATTATTAAATACTAATACTAATATTAATATGCAAAAGTTGGCACATTAAGTTTAAATTTGAAGGCTAGAGATGTGACAGTCTAGAGCTATCTATGTTTTCGATACAACATCCAATTACTTCAGAAAGCACTTTACAAATATGATAGTGGGTTGGAGTAATTTAAATCACAATGTATTGTTCATGTTGCCAGACAGTTTGAGGAGTCTCTGCTTAAGAAAAAGAAAAGAAAAAGGCATTTGACAGTTGGCATAATGACAAACCACTTTCTTCAGCAAACAGATTCAGTTTATGAGGTTTTGAATTATGCCTCGAACAAAAAATTATCTTCAGTTATACTGTTTCAATATAGCACTTAATAGAAAAAGTACCACTGATATCAGGAAAAAACCAGTGACATTATGACCACCCTACTCAACCTTTTCCAGCATGTTGATTCACATAGGAACCTAAGAGGTAAGTCATCACATTTTTAAACTGGAGCTCTCTGGTTATTATCAAGCTAAAGAATAAATAAAAATTCTAATACTTGCCAAAGACAAACACTAGGGTTAAAAGCTCCACTTTACATCTTATTCAGTTACTTCTAAGTCATTCCTGTAGACTGCATTTTTCCATGTTCAGTGTTAACCCAAAGATGTTTTCTGGAAAGTGTCAGTTAAATTGGTTTAACTGTTTTTGATTTATGCAAGTGGGAGAAAAAATACATTTTCCCTTTGTTGTGATGAAATGTTGTATTTGCATAAGTAAAAAACAGTTGTAACTATAAACTTCAAACATAGCTTGATTTATTGTTTGGACTGAAGAAGAAAAACAAAACAAGTCTGAAAACAATCAATTCAGTGGTTTTCAAGTTAGGATAATGATGCTGAGGTTTGACATCTATGTATTAGAACTTTTTTCTCTTTGGGTTTTCATGGAGCTTGTAATAAGGCAACCACTCCACCAGAGTGTTCCCCATGCAGCAGGCTATGGCACAAGAGTGTATTTGCTTCAGTTTCCCATTCATCTACCCATTACAAGAGCATAATCATGCTCTATGTCCAACATAAAGTCTCACTTCTGGACATAAATTATCCATTTACATTATGATAATCCACTGACCTGCCTCCATGGAAAAAACAATTATCATCTCAATTCCCACAGTAAAACATAGCAGAGTACTGCAACTTTACATTCTCCTCTCCAGAGACATAAGCTCCAGATCTCTCCACCATGAGTCCAGCAGTACCCTGGTCCCAGTTCCTTTTACCTCTTCTTCCACAGACTCACTCTCCAGCCCAGTTCCGTGAATCAACCCTTTTCAGCCAACAGCACTGGATTTTCACCTGAAGAAAATCAGTAGACTGTGTCCTTCACTGGTTATTGACCCAGTGAAGGACCTTGCCTCATTTTTCAGCTTGTCTTCAAAGGGTTAAACTCTCCCCAGAGTCCAGGCTATTTCTGTTTCCCCATCCATGCTGAGTCTGCAATAGATCCCACATGGTCAGCTGTTGCTCTCTGGCTCCTTTCTTGATGTCAATGTACTGGCTCAGTCTGTGAAATGGGCTACTCCCTTCCTCACAGGGGCTGAAATCCTGAGCCTTCCTCCCTCCTGCTGAGGTCACTAGCAAAGCTCCTATCCACTTCAGTGGGGCCAGGATTTCAGGCAGAATGTGAGAAATTTAATTCCTTCCTATTTGTCAAGCACTTGAGACCCCTGGGGAAAAGCTGGGATGTAAATGTAACTTGTACTTTCCTTAGCACAGAGGTAGGATGCATAGGGCACGTGGGTAGTGCAGGGATAACAGGACAGGGAACCGTTCACAAGCATGAAGCAGCAATTAGTTCACACAATGATTTTAAAGGTGAACTCCAAAGACTTTGCTTCAAATCACCGTGTTGGTAGGAGTCCAGCCATTCCTTCAGCACATTGACTGTTGACAGCGACTCACCTCATGGCCCCACACAGCTGCTGTCCCTAGTGAAAATGCTGCCTTTGTGGCAGGCAGGATTTTGCACGTGAGAGCTCATTTGTTTCACTATAGGGCTTTGAGAACACAAGGCCTCTAGTACTGGGCCCAGTGCAATGAATGAGATTTAACTGTCTGACCTTCGGATCCCCTCCCTGCCTCTACTGCACCCTGCCCTGTGCTGCCCAGGTTTCACTTTCACTGGCAGGATTTGCTTTCTCACTGTCAAAAAAATGAGCCCAAGTCTATATCTACCGTCTACAGTTTAAAATGATTTTTGTCACCTCTCTCACCTTTCTGTGGCAATATGCAGGATTTGCGGGTTTCACATTACATGTAAAGCTGCTTCCAGAGCTCCAAACTCCCAGTCTCTTAAAAAATCAATGAGCTAGACCAGTGGTTCCCAACCTTTTCTCTGCCGTGGCACACCTTAATACCTTCAGATTTTTCGAGGCGCACCACTATTAAAAAACCCATGAATATTCAAATTAACTTAAATTACTTATGAATATTCATGAACCATGGCACAATGTTCCAGAAATGCTGCTATGTGGGGTAGCAGGGGTAGCAGAGCAGGGCAAAACAGGGGAAGTCAGGAGTTGTGTGCAGTGGCAGGAGTGAGTCTGGAGAGTAGAGCAGAGCAGGGGTGGCAAAAGAGGACAAGGGAAGCGATGTGGGGAACAGCACAAGGGTGGCAAGAGAGGAGAGAGGAAGGAAGAACAAGAGTAGCTTTGTGGGGGGGGGCAAGAGGGACCCTGGGGAGTGGGAAGGTAGGGCAGGGGAGCATGGGGCAGCGCCCACTTCCCCCTTCTCCACAGTGGCTCCCTGCCACCCAGGGCAAATCCTCACCCTACTGCCACTCCCTCTTACCCCAGTGGGTACCCTCCTCCCCCAGCCCCCTGCTGCCTATGATGGACCCTCCAATCACTGCAGGGGCCAGAACTAGGCCTCCAGCCCCCAGCTACACCCCGCCCCCAATAGCCACCCCACAACCCCAGCTACACACCCTCTGCTACACAGCCACTCCCACCCACCTCTGCTACACACACACACACACACACACACACACACCTCTGCCCCACACAACCGCCAGCAGCCTTCCCCCCCAAAGCCCTTATGTGGGCTGTTTGCAGGCTGGCTGACAAAGCTGCTCTGCCCTGCAGGGGGAGATTCACACACTCCCAGCCTCCCCCAGCTCTCTGGGCTTACGGTGGAGCCACCTGAACGGTGCGTTCAGGCTGCTCCTGCTATTTTTAGGGGGACCCCTGGAACTCCCCATTCTAGTGCCTTCCTCTATGTTTAGGGGGCCAGAAGGCTGCCTGCCGAAAAATAGGGGGCCCCAGAACCATGTTCCGGTGCCTTCCCCCTTACTTTAACCTCTGCTTTTCTCCAGCCCTGCACAGCCCAGGTGGCTGGGCTAAGCAGAGAGGGAACTTTAACTCCAGCTCTCGGGCATGCTCATGGTACACTCTGGGTGTTCCCACGGCACACCAGAGTGCCCCAGCACACTGGTTGGGAACCACTGAGCTAGACAGTGAAAGCTCAGGAATTTCCCACTTCATCATCACCTGCTATACAGCACAGAAACACACACACACAAACTCTTGTCTGGCTTCAGCAGTAGACTGTGGCCCTGAAATGTTTGGAGGGGAGGAGGAAGAATGTAAATATTTGCTAAGTACCACCGCCCATGTAGTACTATCCACAACTTGGTGATCCATGGCTGGAGTGAGGGCTGGCAGGGTTCAAAAGCTCCTTTCATGGAAGGAAAAAAATTGTCCCACAAAGGAAACAGCAAGTGTGGGAGACAAACGGTGGGATAATAAAGGATTCAAGAGGCATGAGCCCTCCTGCATAAGTGTTTTTCCCAGATCTGGGCAGAGTCATAATTGGCTGAGCTGGGGGTAGGCTTGTCTACCATCCTCTCAGGAAGAGTTTGGGGGAAACTCAGGAAGGGTGATTAGAGAATTTCCCCATCCACTTTTCCCCATGGAAAGAGACAAACTAATAAGCATGCAAGTGCCTAAAAAAGCAAGTGGGCAGGAGATCGGTTATTCATCATCCTAGAAAAGAGAAACAGAACTACATATACATACATTTCAAGGCAATCTGTTTTGCTCTGTTACTGCAGTAATGAATCACCATTTATTTACACCTTACAGTAAATGGATGAAATGGAGACTAATTGGAAAGAGTCATTTTGCAAGGGCACTGTTAAAGTTGGTGAAACGTTCTAGTTCTTGACCATCTGGCAATGGAGAGGGATGAATTAATGTATAAACCTCAGGAGACCATATTCATAGCAGGAACTGCTTTAGACTTCAAGTTTTTAATGGAGTGAGATTTCAGATCAATGCTGGCTTAATAACTCTGAATGGATTTGGTCCAGGAGCTAATGCTGTTTATGCTGGCTTTCTCTAAAGGGCCAAGAGAATAAATAAAGAGACAGCATTTTTTTTCTTAAATTGGAGAAGATGTATTAATAATTATATTGAGCCAAGAGAAAATCTGGATTCCACAGGGTCAAAAGAATAGGGAGGTCATTAGTCTGAGCTTTGCATTTGCTATCCAACAGGGTCTCTCTATCAAACCTGTCAGGAATTTCCCCTAACAATCCAGCTATTCAAAAGTGTCAAGAAGTTTAAAAGAGCTAGAGACACACACAGAAAGAAAAGAGAGGAAAAGAAGAAAAATTTACAGGAAGGTTCCAATGAGAAGCAAGAAATTGTTAATATGGGAGGGGGGTAACTGAAGGAAGCAGAGATGTATAGCAGATAGGGCACTAGAGTAGGACTCAGTTCAATTCCAAACTCTGCCATTGGCCTGTTGGGAGGCCTTGTGCAAATCACTTCATTCCCTGCATCTAGTTCATACATTCATAAAATGGTAAAAATGATGCTACCAACCTCCTTGGTAAAGTGCTCTGTAACTACTGATGAAAATCCTTTATAAGAGGGAGATATTTTATTAACTAGACTCATACGGTCTTATATACAAGTATGACAACATTCTACATGGGAGTTAGAGTTGCATCTGAAATACTGATCACTGCTTTGCTTTTAATGGGCCTGTTCTGATTCCAATGAAGCCTTTTCATTGACTTCAGTGTGCTTCCGTAGATCTCAAAGAGCTCTACAAAGGAAAGAAAGCACCACCACCCTTTCCTTAGGGTGAGGTAACTGAGCTGCAGAGAGGCTAGAGACTTGCCTACATGATGAGTCAGAGATTTTGGCAGGAGTAGAAACCAGGTCTCGCAATTCACTGGAATGACAGCTTCTAACACTGCATTTAAAGCAATAATTAAGAGGACAGTTCTGCAACTTTACACTCAACAGCAGTTATACAAGTAGTCCAAATAAATTCTATATGGACTAGCAGGGCTATTCAAATTGAAAAAAGGCTGCAGAACTGCAACCAAGAAAACTGCTTTGGTCTAATAGTATCCCTTGAAGTGCTTTAGCACAAGAGTAGAGGCCAATATGGAAGATTAAGATCTGAATGGAAATGCTGACATACAGAGGTCCTTGGAAATTTTGTCTGCAAGTCAAAATATTACATAATTGAAGCTGCAGTTTCCTTTGTGGGACAATCATTTCCTTCCATGAACAAAAAGATAAATTTCTTGGATAGTCTGTCATGCAGCCTTCTAATGTAATGAGGCTTGACAGACTGAATAAGTAACTCAACAGTTCTTAAGAATAATCTTTTTGATTGAAGCGATTCCCTGAGATGATAACCTTCCTAAAGACAACTACTGTAAGAAATCTACCAATGAGCTGAGAATTCTGGTGTAGAGGGCCATGAAGGAATTGCAGTCATGACCTCGTCTCGCTTCTCTGACAGAATTTTGGCAACTCCAGCCTGAATCAGAGACTCAGGAGGAAACGTAAGCCTGTTGGTTGGATTCCATTTGATAAGTAATTCAGCAGATGTCCCTGGACCAAGCTGGAGAGGTCTTGCAATCTAGAAACTACTTTTAAATGAGAAATGAGTAACTATCAAAATAATGGTGCCCCACATCTGAGATAGATTGAGGAAGTAGAGGTCTTCCTGAAAGACTTCTGAAATCAAATCAAATCATAGGGCTGGAAGGGACCTCGTGAGATCATCGAGTCCAACCCCTTGGGAATTGAACCCAGGACCGTCTGCATGTTAAGCAGAGGTGCTAGCCACTCCCACCTCTCTCCCTGTGATTTAAATTAACTTTTCTTAATGGACAACATTTCAAAAGCTAACCAGATTTCTCAGTTAGAAATCCAAGAAATAGGGTCCTAAATTAGCTCCTTCGAACGTGTCTCAGCCACATCCCACACTCCCCCAAGACTGAATGCAGCTGCTCATGGTGGTAACTGTACCAAGGTGTACAAATTGGAAATAGGGACTTACTGTGCAAGATGCTATACATTTGGAAATTACTTCCCAGACCCCTGTTCCCCCGTTCTAATTTATTTGAGCTAGATTACCAATCCCTTCTCAGAATGACACAGATGAGACTACTCTATGCAAGCAACTGCTCAACACTGTAACTAAAGCACTGGCAATCTGATCTTTTAACATACAGATTCCAGCATGAACGTGGAAAACAAACTTTTGATTGTGAAGACATACATCCTGGCACCACTTCTCAGATATCCACCTTCATGACTAGATAGGAAAGATGGGGATAAGAAAATAGGGTTTCTCCATAATATGACTGCGTATGACAATAGGAAAAAAAAGCCACAAAAAGAAGGATATTCATGATCTCTATTAACCTGTTTTCTCCCACTGGTTGAGAATTCAGGGGGTGAGGAATAACCCCAGCAAATAGAGGAACCTTTAAATGGAAGAGTAGGCAAAACTGCATATATCTATTGATAATTTTAGCTGTAAATGACTAAATCTACCTACATGGCCTATATAGCTGCATCCCCAGAGAAAATGTTTGTGTGTTATCTGTAAACAGCATTTTCTGACAATCTCCAGTGGCGTGGTTTCTCAGTACAAGGCACTCATATAAATCACGTATTTCAAAGTGTGAAAAAACCCTAGATTTTATATGTTAATGTGAGATTTTCTGGAAAATCCATGTGACACAGTTATTCCGTGTGCCTTGGCAGTTACCCATCAAAATGGCTCAGCAAGGGCACTATCTATATAAATACACATCTTTTGTTCCCAAAGAAGTAAATGGTTCCCTGATCACTGGGAAGGTTCTTAGGGCTAAAGAGAAAGGAGTCAAATTCCAGTAATGTAAAAACACATTTCCAGGGGAATTTTAAATAGTTTCTTTATCTAGTCCCTGCCAAAGGAGTTGGGATCCCATGCTAGGTCCCACCTAGCTAAACACAGAAACGTGGATTAATTTTAAGCATGTGACTCATTACCTTGACATGAGGGGCATGCAAAATAATGGATAGCTTTCCTTTTTCTCATAGAATAAGAGTAAGAAGCCATGTAATAAAACTGAAAGTCAACACATTTCAAAACAGATAAAAATAGATACTTATTCCTAATTATGTCTGGGGAACTCACAGCAACAAGGTATCACTGAGCCAACAGTTGATGGAATTATACAGAGAATAACACATATATGTAGATAAGCACAAGCTCTCCAGTTTCATCAACAAATTAAACAAACAGACTGCCCTTTAATCCCCATGCATGGAGACACAAAACTGTCTCTAACTGAAGGGTGTTAGGAAGAACATTCCCCTTTGACCAGCCTTTTCCACAGTCGTCATATGTGGACTTCCTGTCATTCTGGCTATGCTCAGAGTCAGTCTACAGAATTTGGAACACACTAATGGTCTCTCTAAGTTGTCATTTCCATGTTCGTTACAAGAATAAAGTTCCAGAACTTGGTAGTGCTGCATATTGTTCCAGATCAAATCTGGCCCATACGGATAGTAATGGTAACACTGTTTCTCTAGCTTGGCATCAAGTCATTACTGTGACTCTCATTAAGTAGCTTCGCTGTAGTTAGGAATGAATCATTTCCTGTTATTGTGCCACAAAAGTAACCATGTACCACGGTACACCAGATGTTAATAGCGTTGTTGTATTGGAATATATGGGTGCATAAATGCACATCCCTGACTCAACCACCAGATGGCAATCCATATGGTGATGGCACACAGACAAAACTAATGAATGCTCAGCAGATGTTTTTCAAGAGCTAAATAATGCAAACAGAGGCTGGTGTGATCAGTATACAGCCCTTATATTTCATGCACTGTTCTCAGCCAAGAAATACAGTGAGTGGGCAAAAAATTTAGAACTGTCTTAAAAAAAAAGACACCCTGGAATTTTAAACAAGCAATTACAGACAGCACTGAACAGCAGGTTGTATGTTAGTGTCAATCTGGGTGATGTGTGTGCATGCATGCATGTTTGTTTTTGTTCTTTCTGAAAGAACCTTGTGTGAATGCAATGACTTCCTGGCTGTCCTAAATCTAGGATTGTATATTGTTGTTTGATCTTGCCCTGTTCCATTAACAAAAAACACCACTGCAATTGTCTAAAGCTGTTTCGCTTCCCTCAATTTGGGGGGAATGCCAGAGGTACCGTGGGGGGCAGGGTCAGGCCAGAGTACACAACGATCTCTAGCTGCTGAACCAGTCCCAGCCAGCCTCATCATCAAGGCCTGCATATTTTAGCCAGAATCAAAGGATCAGGGTCAGATTTTATATAGTTCAAAGAAAGTTTATCTCCTTCCTATGGTTTGGTTTTATTGGAATGGAAAGAACAAATATACATCTCAGCCACAGCTTTCTTCCCAAAACCAAATGTTCCTAGAATTTTCCCTGCAGCGTTACTTCTAGTCATGGTCCTTGTTTCCCTCTGCCTTAGGCACACCCTCCCCTGCTTCTTGTAATATGGCTGGAATTGACCAGGTCCACCCACCAGTAACTGTTCTAAGCTTTCACTTCTGGCTTCTCTATGAAGCCAATGAAGATGTATTCTTGAAAGGTTTTCTGGTCTAATGGGAGAATTACAAGGCGAGACACAAGGAGAACAAAAATAATTCCTGAATAGAACAGGTGAGATGACAAACTATGCAACCAATTTTAATGGCAAATCAGGCTCCTATAATAATCAGAAAAGAAAGGTGGACTAGAAGTTGATGAACAAAGAAAGACAGGCAGGGGTGAGGTAACTAGAACTGTGGGTTTCATACCTGGCAAAATGATGATGTTGAAAACTGCAGCAGAAAATCACATATTAGGCCCACTGCTACAGCAGAAGGGGCAGAGTGCAAACTTTTTTGCATGTGTGCAGCAGTTATTGAATTATGTTTGAGAATGGGAAGAAGGATCGCTATTTTTGAAATGTGCCCCATGAATTCATGGGGCCCATTGAAATGAAAAGAGAAAGATAATGAGCCTCCACATGATATTATTGCTAAATTGTTTTGGTTTCAAGATAAATCGGATTTGGTAAGTTAGCGTAAGCAAACTTCCCTTTATCCAGACATACAGTAAGTACGGAATATTTGATCTGTTGGGAGAATGGAATAAATATAAAGATGAACACATCAAGTGGGAGATTTATCTGACTGTGTGCTAACCAGCACAGCTGACCTTTTTATTTGAAGCAGAGCGTTCCTTTTTCAGCCCTCCTTAAGAATTGAGAGACTGGCTGCAGGCTTGTCCTTTCCTACTGTACCATGTGGCTCTTATCAGAAATCCCTAGAAGAAAATGTGACTGCTTTTCTTTGGATCCCGGAGGTAAGTTTACCAGGAGCTTTTTGCTCCATGGGCCATCCCATTACCTGGACAGCACACCTGAAGTTTACACAGAATCCATCCACCCACAGGAGCTCACACATCTGTGGGTTGGGCTCTGCATGGGCTTCTGCTTTGTTTATAGGTGCAACTCCAGCGCGTCTTTTTGACCTCTGATTTCCTGTATAGCTTTGTTGCTGTCTAAACTTCTTCCCTCCTCTGATTGCTTGAGGAAAGAATTCACTTTACCCTTAGCCTGAATCCAAGTTTGCTGACCTTGCTGGCATTCTGCAAGGTGTACTGATACAAATTTTGCTGGAACTGGTGGTAAATTACTTCTTCTATAGTGTTGGATGGCTGTGGAAGATTCTGCTGTAACTGTTGATACAGCCTGTGATTTGGGGTATATGATTGTGAAATAATCATATTAATATTTCCGTTAACATGAACAAACATAGACCTGGATGAGTTCACTCCCCACCCACCACCAAGTTCTTTCAGATATTTCTCTTTTAACAAGTGTTAGAAATTCTTGGCAGATTTTTATAATTCCAAGTTAAAGGGCTCTTCATGCCTCATTCCAAGTTCTTTTAAAAATCATGTTTCTTGTTTATTATGTTTTCACGTATAATCCCCCACTGAAAGCATAAACTACCTTTTGACATTAACTTTTCAGTTTTATTTCTGTTGTTGCTTTCCATAGCAAAGAAGTGGAAACATGCCTGTGCTGGCAGCTAATATACCCTTTTTTGTTCAAACGCACTTCTGTTATTTTGTTTTGTACGGTGTTCTTTCTTCTGTCACACAGATTTCCTGGCATCAGACAGGAACACACAAATTATATCACCCACATGGACATTTGTACTACTTCCCATTGCTTGTGACAGCCACATGCGAGGGGATTTTTAAGCCTACCATACTAATATTTTTATTGTGCCTGGCTGAGGTTATCCATACCACAGGACACCTTTTTGATTTTTATTGTGCTTCAGTTGTCAGTAGTTTTGCTGTGCCTGACCTAATGTAAAGCAGTGCAGATGTTCTGGTTAATATTTCTAAAGCCAGAGTGGCCATTTTGGCATAACTGTAACAACAGAAATAATTCAGTCATTGACCCCTTATGAAACAGATTCTGATGCTTTTACATACACACTGAGTAACGCAGAGGAGCACAGGAATTGCCAGACTGGATCAGAACTGAGGGCCGTTTACTTCAGTATCTTTTTGGTTATACTGCTAGTATTCCTGCTCTTAAAGTCAAATTTAAGGGTTAAATTGACTTTATTTAGTCAGCTTAATGCAATGTGCCCATTAAAGTCAATTTAAAGTTGACTTAAGTCAGGAGGCCCATTTAAAGTCAACTTTATTAAGTCGACTTTAAATGGGTCCCCTAGCTTAAGTCGACTTTATAAAGTTGACTTAAACAAATGGGGCCTCACTAAGTTGACTTAATAAAATCAACTTTAAGTAGACTTTATTAAGTCAACCTAACCAAGCCCTGTAGTGCAGACATAGCTGAGGAGCCTATATGGGAACCACAGACCAGGCATCCTGCCCTTAATACCTGGGAAACTACTAGACAATCTACAAGTCATTCAAACCACGAACACCTGGAGTACAAAGGGGTAATCACTAACACTCACAATGGATTTACTAAGAACAACAAGCCATACCAAAAACAGCTTGATTTCCTTCTCCGACAGGGTCCAAAGGTATAGCCCATACGTCTCAGACACACAGCCCCTCAAGCTATTTCCTGTGGCCCACAACAACACTATTGTTACCAATATTTGCGATATCACTGTATGTAAAGGTTTCAGTGGTGTGGCCCTCAGGCTAAAGTACTAGTTCTCACACAGCCCTCATGGTGATTTGAGTTTGAGACCCCTGGTGTAGCCAATTCCTTGTTTGTTTATCTGACAGGGTAACTGATTTGGTAGATGGGAGAATGTGGTGGACATAATATGCCTTGATTTCAGCAAGGCATTTGTTACAGTCCCCTGTAACATTCTGGAAAGTAAACTACAGAAATGCAGGCTTGGCAGAACAGCCATTAAGGGAACACATAGTTAGCTAAACAACCACAGACAACAACTAACTACAATGATGTCATATTGGAAGGAGATCTCAAGTGGGGTTCCACGAGGACCTGTTTTGGGGTCCAATGTTATGTAACAACTTCATTACTTTCCAAAGTGGTAGCCATGCTAGTCTAGTTTCAGCGAAACGAACAAGGAGTCTAGTGGCACTTAAAAGACTAATACATTTATTTATCACATGAGCTTTCATGCGAGAGACTCCCATTTAATCAGGTGCTTGAAGAAGTGCATTCAAATGTCTTCGAGCATCTGACAAAGTGGGATTTTCACCCATGAAAGCTCATGTGATAAATAAATTTGTTAGTCTTTTACATGCCACCAGACTTCTTGTTTAACTTTATTAGTTGCATGGAAATAGAAACAAAGTACATTGATCAAATTTGCATATGACAAAGCTGGGGGGTGGTTTGCAAACACTTTGGAAGAAAGAGCTAAAATTCAAAGTGATCTTGACAACTGGAGAAGTGGGCTATGAACAATAAAATGAAATAAAACAAAGACAAATGTGGGGTGCTTATAGAAGAAAAACCAAATACAGAAGACAGTCTTCCGGCTGTCTCAAAGCTTCCACCAAACCAGAAGTTTTTAAAACTTGTGCTCAGAGTAAGGTCTCACTGAGCATACATAGAGCCTCTGCACATGCTCACTGAGACCTTTGGCCGGAGGAGCAGCTGGTGGTGAGACCATGCCCCAGATAAGGGGGAAAGGGGGGCAACTGGGCACAGGGCAGGGGCAGCTGGCCATGAAAGGGCAGAGGGTGGGAGGGAAGATGGGGTTGGGCCTCCTGGAGGAGTGTGGGGGGGCAGGGTCAGCCCAGCTAAGGGGGTGACTGGGAGGAGGAGAGGGGTGGGAGAGGGTGGGAGGAGGCGATCAAGCCAGAGGGGGTGGTGGGGCGGAATTGCCGTGCAGTGAGCAACCTATGTTGCTGAGCTGTATATGTGGCTTAGGGGGAACATTGGGGGATAACTAGTTTGGCAGGAGCATTGTTAAGAAGAATCTGGAAGTTTTGGGGTTTCTCAATGTGAATCAACAGTGGAATGCTATACAAACAATGCAATCTTAGGGTGCACTAACGGAAGCATACCATGCAAGTCATAGGAGGTGATAGTATCTTTCTATTTGGCATGAGCTACGCCTCAGTGGAAGTACTGTGTCCAGTTTTGGTCACCAATGTATAGAAAGGATGAAGCAAAGCTCGAAAGCATCCAGAGGCAAGTGGCAAAGATGATCACAGGGCTGGAATGTGAACCTTGTGAGCAAAGTCTGAAGGAACTGGGTATGTTTAGTTTGGAAAAGTGGAGAGTAAGGGGGGGGGGACACATGAAAGCAATCTTCAAATACTTGAAAGCCTGCAATAAAAAAGGCAAAGAAAAGTTGTTCCATGTTGCCACAGAGAGCAGGAGAAGAGGCAATTGATTCAAACTACAGCATAGTAGATTTATATTAAATCTCAAGCAAAGAACAGTAGGACAGTGGAACAGACTACCTAAGGAGGTCATGGAAGCTCCTTCACTGAATGTTTTCAAAAGAAGCTGGATAGTTATCTGTTTTGAATAGGTGAGACCCAACATATCCTGCCTATTGGAAAGGGGTTAGATTAATTACTGTATATAATCGGGTATAAGCCAATCCGGGCACAAAACGACCCCCCAATTCTGAGCCCAAAAAAAGAAGCTAAAATTGGTGACCCAGGTATAAGCCGAGGTCCCCTTTTGGCCTTGGCCCCTAACCCCCCACCCACTGCTGCTGGCTTCCTCTGGAGTTTCTGACAGTTTCCCTACCACAAAATCTCTGCTGCTGCTTTTCCCTTGCCCCCCTGCTGTCCATTTCTCACTCCTGCTCTTCTGCTCTGCCCTCTCCTCACTTTCCTCACCCCCTGCTGCCCCCTGCTCTGCCCTTTCCTCACTGCTACACTCCTGCTCCCACCTGCTCTACCCTTTCCTCACTGCTGTCACCCCTGCTGCCCCCCCGCTGCTGCCCCCTGCTCACTTCTCATTTACCTCACTGTTGCCCCTTGCTGTGCCCTTTCCTCACTGTTGTCCCCTTGCTCCCACCTGTGCTGCCCCTTCCCCACTGCTGCCCCCTGGTCCTCCTGCTGCCCCCCGCTCTGCCCTTTCCTCACTGCTGCCTCCCTGGCTCTTCACTGCCGCCCCCCTACTCCCTTCTCAGTTCCCTGCTGTTGCTCCCTTGTTCCCCAACAACCTTTTCCTGTCACCCCCCAACCCCTGCTGCTGCTCTTCACAGCCTGCCAGGCACCCCCCCCCACTCCCTGGTCACTGTCGCTGCTTCCCTGGGCTCCCCCAAAACCCTGGGTCCTCCTGCCACTTTCCTGGACTCCCCGACCCCTCCCCAATGCCTGAGCCCTTCCTCCCCTTCCCTGGCCTCCCTGACCCCCCCAAACCTTCCCCCCAACTCCCCGACCCCCTCCCTGGCCCCTGCCGCTGCTTCCCTGGCCTCCCTGAATCCCCCCCTCAATGTCCAGGCCGACCCCCCCCAGGCCCCCTTACATGGCCACTCCAGACGCCGGGGTCCCCTCCTCACTCCAGCCCCAGCCCCGGCCGACTGCCCAAGATGGCCACCCAGCAACACTGGCGCTCCAGCCTGCCACATGGTCTGGGAAACTCCTGGGAGGGGCTGTCTATCGTATTCTCTTGTGTACAAACTGAGAGCCTGTTTTGAAGCCAATTTTCAGGCACAAAATTTTCAGCTTATACACAATGATATACAGTAATCTTTGTGGTTCTGTGATTCTGAGCCCTGAAGCATGAGGTTTATGATCCCTCCCAAAATCTTTAGTCATTAATTCTCATACTCAGGGTTTTCTTGTTATCCACATTCCTGCTTTTTCCTTGATTTCAGTGACAATATTTAAGATGGAATGTACTATTCAGGGTTACAATCATGAGCTAGGCCTGCCCCAGGAATTAAGAAATCGCCTTATTCTTATGCACAGGCCACCCATGTCCTTAGATCCTAAACACAGGAGTTTGCTGCTGCTATCAGGTTGGTATTTCCTCTCCTGTGATAGAGACAGGAGTGCCCAGAGCCTATAATGCTCCTCCAGTGGGGCAAGCAGACATAGATTTACTTCGCTATAGGAGCAAAGGAGGAAGAAGGAAACTGTTTGACTAAATGCCACAATCTGGTTCCTGCCTTGTTCCTAGAGCTGCACAAATACTCTCTGTTCTGCACTTGGGCTGGAATGCAAGGTTATACTTCATCTCAAGATGAAAAAGTATAAAAATAAAGTCCTTAGTTAAGGATATATCTTTGTTATGGCAATATACACAGCCACAGTTGTTGTATATCTCAACTCTAAAGGCCAATTCTCTGCTGACTTAACTGTTAACTGCAGTGGACTTATACCAACAGAGGATCTGGCACCTTAGGTTTAAGTCACCCTGTCAAAAAAAATGGCTTGTTTTAGCAAAAGGACTTTGAACCAGTTATGGTACAAGCAGTTCACTGAACTGACAGTGAGAATGAAAAATTTAGGAGCAAATGGGCTGGGAAATTATGCCTCTTCCCACACCAATCTAAGCAAAAAGGCGTATTAATTATGCATAAAAACCACTGTAAGATCATAAAAGTTGCACAGCAAGCATTTAAATTAAAGATCAAGAAGAGATGGAGGATTTTACCTGACAGCCAAAATTCTGCCACCCTTTCTCACATAGAGTAGTCAATTATTCTGCAAGCAGGTCCCACTGCTTTGTATTGGAGCAAGAGAAAGATGCTACATATAAAGACTAAGGAGAGCAGAACTCAGCCCATAGTAAATACTTATAGCATTTTAAATAATTATCAGATATTGTTTATAATGCCAGTGTTATCTTAGGACAGAAGGGAGACCCTGCTTGCACTGTAACCCAGCTTCTCCATGTACTCAAATTTAGGTTTTAGCTAAATTTAGTGTAGTAGATAAGATAACTGACTGTCCCACCCCTAAAGATAAGTGTAAGTTTTCTGGAGAATATTTACTTTGAATAATATGTATACATTTCCAGCTATAGTATACAGTCATGTTTCCCATTAAATGAGGTATAAATTTAGACTCTCAAAGTGTCAAAAAGGCATTTGACTGAGTCAAGTGGAGCTGCCTTTTTGGGGCTATGCCTGGTATGTTTTTTCTGATTCTTTTCTCACATGAGTTACATCATATACAACACAGTCCTCTTATCTCAGCCTTATTAATCAGCTGAAATGCCACAGACTTATTCACATTATAAAAATGGGCAGCATTCTTCTTTATCCACTCTTTCCCACTTAACTCTTAGAACCACTTAGCCACATAATTTGCCTTGTATCAATGAAATTATCTTAGTGGTGCAGTTACTGTGATTAGTGACACAATCAAAGTAATTTTGGGCCCAAATTCTCTGCTGCTCTATTTCTTCCTCATGCACAAACACTGGTGGGAGATGTGAAGGTGAATCCTCCACTGCACTCCCCATATTGACAGAGCAAATGAAAGCCAGTTCTGTCCTCAGGTAGATTAGATCTGTCTTGGCTGCTGTAAAGTGTGCTTTGACCACAACACTGGCCATCCACCTCTTAAGAATAGACAAAAGCCAATATGTTCCAGCACTGCCCCCTCCACATATGCCTGGCATAGTCAGCATTCGCTGCTCTGTTGACTGAAAAACTGCCTAATGGCCACTCAAAAACAGAAAAATAGGTGAAATTTACTGAATAAGTTCTTTGTTGTGTATTAGTTATTTTAGGAATAATTTTGAAAACATAGGGAACATTAAAACGAAATTGAGTAACTTAAAGGGCTAGACTTTGGCCAGCCAAGCAGGGAGAATATGGGATGGGCTGTCTCTTTGCCAGGCTCACTCAGACCTACCCAGATCTTTGGAAGGAATCTGGTATGGCATACAGCCTTTACTTTTCAGGAACTCCTTGATGTGAGCAAGTGATCTTGGCTCCATTTTTTGACCCTTAGGTCTGAGTAACTAGCCATGTGCCTAAGCAATACTTCTTCCAGAGCTGTAAGAACTTACTCCCCTACACTTTCCAGAGCAAGAGGGGACCAGGGATGCCTCCATGACGTCTATCTGATGAAACATCTCTTCTATTGGCTATGACAGAGCAAATGCAGTTTTTAAAGACAGTGCTTAACTGAGGACCTGAGCCATGGCTTTTACGTAAGGTATTAAGATACCCAAATCCCTTTGATTTCTATAGGATTTGGGCCTTTAAGTATCTTCATGGATCTGGACCTAGATTTATAAATAATACAGATATGTGTCAAGTCATTTAAATGGGAGTTTGGCCTTAACCAGCTTGAGGCACTTATACAAATACAACTAGACACCTACCTGCATTATTAAGTGCCTAAATACTTTTGTAAATCTGGCCCCTAGTTTATTCTGAGTCCTCTCACACTGCATATGATTCTATTTTACAGAAATTGTGCCATTCCGGTTTTCCCTTCATTAAAACCTGTATTATATCGCAAACCTTAGAATTCTCACACACTGGGTTGATTCATCTGTGCTTTACTTCAGTTTCATGCTGATGTAACTCAATGGAATTGCATCTATGTAAAACTGGAGTAACCCAGTGGGCCACTGTTCTGCCCGCAGGGCTGGCTGCCAGTAGCCCCTGTAAATGATAAACATTGTACATGATAATTGTAAGACTGTACATGATAAAGTTGACACAGAGACCTCGGTATAGATAGCTTTAATATTCCTGAAATACAAGAAAGCATTTTTCTTCTGCCAGTAGTGCTTTCTGGATGGTCCTCAGCTGAGAATATCTGCAATGTATTCCATGTTGATGTGTATCTTAGGGCTCAGAGGTGTCAGTTTTATTGATAGAACCATACTACGCAAAAGTAGAACTGAAGTAAAAAAGCCCTGTAGGTTGATATTTTATCCTTTTGCTAAGGTTGTAAGTGCTTAGCTGAAAATATATAATCTTGCTCCTAGATGGTGAGCAACTGTAGAGGGTAACGTTTATCTAGCCTGTTTTGTAGGGAAAGATAAAGGGCATAAGGAAAACCTTCTATACAGCACAATTACCTAAAGAAGTGAAAACAAAAATCAAAGCAATTTGTAATTGAAGTCTGTCTTGAAGGTTATAACTCCTGTACTGATGCTGTTGATTACAGCCCAACTTCATCAAAGCATTTAAGCACAAATTTAACTTTAAACATGTGCTTAAAATCAACCCTGCTTAAATCTTTAAAGGATATGCTTAATGACAACCATGATCTTACACATCTTGGGCATCATGATTAAATACTTTGCTGAATAGTGATACACTTAACTATATGGTTAAGCACTTTGTTGAACTGAGGCTCAAAGTAGCTGATTTCTGAGCTCTCATGCCTTCTATTACAACAGTAAGAGACACAATAGGGGTCTGAAGCAAAGCCCACTGATTTTGCAGAATTTTCTGAAGTGCAGATGTACAACTGTCACATGGTTAAAACCAACCAGGAAGCCAAACCAGCCCAGCAGTGGTGAAAGGTGTATCTTGACCAGGCACCCTGGGTTTAATAAGAAAGCATACTTACTTCTGTACAGTGATCCAGTGAGCAGCTATGCAAAGAGACAGGAACTTGTTTTTAAGGTCTTGTGTGAAAGAATCCTGGAGTCAACATGGAAAATCAATCAACAAACCACAAAAACTGCTGTCACTGCTGGGAATCATAGAAACTGGAAGGGACCATGAGAAGTCATTAAGTCCAGTCCCCTGCAATCATGGCAGGACCACGTACCCTCTTAAACCATCCCTGATAGGTGCTTGTCTAACTTGCTCTTAAACACTTCCAATAATGGAAATTCTACAACATGCCTAGGCAACTTACTTCAGTGGTTAATCACCCTGACAGTTAGGAATTTTTTCCTAATGTCCAACCTAAACCTCCCTTGCTGTAATTTAAGTCCATTGCTTCTTGTCCTATCATCGGCAGATAAGGAGAACAATTTTTCTCCCTCCTCCTTGGGACAGCCTCTTAGATACCTCAAAACTGTTATCATGTCCTCCTCAGTCTCCTTGGCTATGTCTACATCACCAGTTTTAGTTCAGATTTGCTAGTCCAAACTAAGAATTCCAACATTAGTCCAAACTAACCTTGGGCTAGTTTGAACTAACCACGGCTTTATAGTTTGAACTAGCCACACATTCTAGTTTTAACTAAAGTTTTAGTTTGAACTAGAACGTGCGGCTAGTTCGAACGAATGGCTTAGTTCAAACTTTTTAAGTTTGAACTATTAGTTTGCATATTGCATGAGCTTAGTTTGAACTAAACGAGTAAGTCTGGACTAGTGCTAGGTCTTGCTGGTTTGGACTAAGCTTTGCCAAGTCCGAACTAAGGAATTTCTTAGTTTGGACTAGGCAAAGCCTAGTGTAGCCAAGGGCTAAATTAGTCCAGACTAAACTTCTTTAGACCAGACTAACTTGGCAGTGTAGACATAGCCCTCTTTTCTAGACTAAACAAACCCAGCTCTTTCAATTTTCCCTCATATATCAAGTGTTCCAGACCTCTAATAATTTCTGCTGCTCTCTTCTGGACTTCCTCCAACTTGTCCACACCTGTCCTGAAATGAGACATCCAGAACTGGACACAATACTCCAGTTGAGGCCTAATCTGGGCACAGTAGAACGGAAGAATTACTTCTTGTGTCTTACAATACTCGTGTTACTACATCCCAGAACGGTGTTTGCTTTTTTTGCAACAGCGTTACACTGTTGAATCACATTTAATTTGAGGTCTGCTATGACACCCAGATCCCTTTCTGCAGTACGCCTTCCTAGGCAGTTATTGCCCATTTTGTATATGTGCAATGGATTGTTCTTTCCTAAGTGGAGTACTTTACACTTGTCTTTACTGAATTTCATTCTGTTTACCTCAGAGCATTTCAACAGTTTGTCCAAATCATTTTGAACTGTGATCCTATCCTCTAAAGCACTTGCAAACCCTCCCAACTTTATAAGTGTACTCTGTATGCCATCATTTAAATCATTGATGAAAATATTGACTAGAACAGGACCCAGAACTGATCTCTGCAGTACTCCCACTCGTTATGCCCTTCCAGCATGATTGTGAACCATTGATAACTCCTCTCTGGGACAGGGGCATCGCTGGGGAGGGGAGGGACTCGGGGCACGGGCCTAGCCCCCACCCCCAGAGGGCAGGCCCCACCCCCTGGCCCGGGATAGGGCCAGAGGGAGGCCGCACCACCGCCGGCAGCTAGGCCACGGTGCGGCATGGCGCAGCCCAGCCTGGCCCAAAGCGGCCGCTAAGAGGCCGGGCCCGTGGCTGCAGCCCCGGATCCCTGGCCAGGGACAGGGCCGCCAAGGGTGGCCAGCCGGCTGGGGCTGCTGTGGCCACCAGTGGCCACAGCAACCCTGTCCCTGGCCAGGGATCCGGGGTCCAGCTGGCTGCCCACAGCTGCAGCGGCCCCGTCTCCTGCTGGGGATCTGGGACCTGGCTGCTGGCGGCTGCGGTGGCCCTGTCACCGGCCTGCAGTCAAGGGCCCAGTCTCCAGGGGCCGCTTCTGGCTGGGCCGGGCCGCGCTGCGCCGCACCATGCCCTAGCCGCCGGCAGCAGCGTGGCCTCTCCCTGGCCCTATCCCTGGCCGGGGGCGGGGCCTGCCGGGCAGCCAGTTAGGCCCCAGATCCCTGGCCAGAGACGCAGCCGCCGCAGCCACGGCCCACTGGGGATCGGGCCCCAGATTCCCGGCCCGATTGGGCCGGAGATCCAGGGCACTGGCGTTGGGACCCGGGGCATGTGCCCCGGGGTGCCCAACACCAGTGACGCTACTGCTCTGGGAGCAGTTATCCAACAAAGTTTTCACTCATCTTATTGTAGCTCCATCCAGGCTGTATTTCCCAAGTTTAATAACGAGAGGGGGTTACGAGACCATATCAAGCCTTACTTAAGTCTAGATACACCCCATCTACCACTTCCCCTCTAATCACAAGACTTGTTATGCCATCATAGAAAGCTATCAGGGTGGTTTGACATGATTTGTTCTTGATAAATCCATGAGGACTATCACTTAGCAACTTATTCTCTTCTATATGCTTGCTAATGGATTCCTTAACTTTTTGCTCCATTATTTTTCCTGGTGCAGAGGTTAAGTTGACTGGTCTATAATTCCCTGGGTTGTTCTTATTTCCCTTTTTATAGATAGGCGCAATATTTGCTCTTTTCCAGTCCTCTGGGACCTCTCCAGTCTTCCGTGAACGTATCTCTGTATTTTAAAACTTAAAGCTCAGATTTTTTTTATTGCAATACTGTGTTCAAACTTCAACTTTGATTTGAGATTCTTTTGGTCTCAGCCAGTGATTCCAGACTGATTAGAGTCATTATTTAACATTATAATTAGGCAATACAGATGCTAGTTGTCTTATCAAGTTTATGCTAGTGTAACTCCATTGATTCCAATGCAATTATTTTTGGGTTGAGCCACTTTAAATGAAATCATAATCAGTCTCTTGAACAAGAGGGAGAAGTTAAGAAATTAGCAAAATTATATAAAGCAGTAGGTAAAAAGTTAAAGCACTGAAGATAGATTTTAGGTAAAAGGAATAAAATATCTGAATCTACTGGAAGGGAAAAGCTACATAAATGGAGATATAATGTAAAGATATGGCTGAATAAACTGTACTTTTTGAGATCTGAAGCCAAAAAGCAAAGACTTCAGAAAATATAATTTAAAAAAAACTAAGACATTTTCAAGCTGGTTAACCAATAGCTTGAAGAAAATAAGATGACAGTGACGTTGGATTAGCAGCAGACTTTCCCCTTAAGCACAGTGATAGAAATGCAGTCACAGATACATCATCTTTCAGCATATGAAGACAAAACAATGGCTGAAAAGATGAAAGTGACCTCTAATAAAGAGCTGGCTGATTAAATATTGAAAATAGCGGAAGAAACCAAGCAAAGTCAGGGTAAGATTGAACACATCAAGAAAGCTCTTCAGTATTTACACAGGTGGGTTGTGCTGCTGTATAGCAGATTCACAGGAAAGGATATTTGCATCACAACACTTTCACATGGGAGAAACTTCAGAGTAAAAGTGCCTACCACAAATGCACATTTTTGGTAAAAAAATGGTGATGTAAAATAACTAAACAAGCAAATACAATGTTTAAGATTAATAGAAATGAACGAACAGAGATATAAATGTTGCTGCTGGAAGTCCCAGTAACAACAGATAGACACTGAAGACTTGAAAAAGACAGCAAAATAATCCATACTGGAAGACCAAGATAGATGCAAGTGGCTCTTGAGTGGCCTACACAGCACTACATTCAAAGAAACATCAGTGGTAGAATTTACTATAGTTCTCAAAAAGCTCTGATGTTCCTGGTTGATAAAAAAAATTTAAAAAAGATTAAAAAATAGCCTCCAATATCAGTTTAAATTTCTATCTATGCCATCTCAAGCACAGTTAAAATGGAGAACTGATTCTGTAAAAATCACCAAGGAATTCCATTTTCATTCCCTCTCCAGGACTTCCAGATCAAGTGCATAAACCAAATAGGGCTACTTGTGTGAAGAAGGCTAACTCATGCCAATGAAATTACTCACATGAGTAAATCTTGTTTATGAAGTGTTTGTAGGATTGTTTGTGCAGGAATTTGCAGAATTTGTGTGAAGAAAGGTAGATTCTCTTATAAGAATTACTCTCATAAGCAAGTCCCAAAGGGGTAGCTGTGTTAGTCTAGTTCAGCAAAAACGAACAAGGAGTCTGGTGGCACTTTTAAAGACTAACAAATTTGTATGATCACATGAGCGTGTGTGGGAGAAAATCCCATTTTGTCAGATGTCTGAAAATGGGAGAACTTACAGAATGGGAGAAAATACGTGTGTCATAAATGTCTCATAAGCAAGAATCTGACAAATGAGGGTCTAAGTCCCTCAAACACTTAAAACATGAGCTAACTTTAAGCATGTATTTGGCTTCAGTGGGGCTTACACGTAGAACTGCTTTTCTGAATAGGAGGAAAAGCAGTTAAGTCAATGGAAAGACTTCAGTGGAAGGCCCTACACTTATTCATTCAAAGTACTTATTTTTTAGTCCCTGAGCTACAAACTCAATTAGGATTATAAAAATCAAACTTGTAATAAACATACAACTACACCAAGCTGTTCCTACTGCTATGTCTCTTGTCCTGGCTGGTCCCATCCCACCCCCATCAAATGCTGCCCAGGTTACATGGGCACCACTCCCAGGAGAGTCAATGGAAAGTGGATGTGTGAAGGCTACCATGCTGGTCAACCCTTTGAATTCTGCACCTGACACCCCTGCTGAATACATGAGACACCACAGCTTGAGTCAAAGGGAGAAGGTTGCACCAGTTGCACTTGTAACTCATTCACATCCTGTGCAGATCAGATACAGAGGGGCAGCTTTGTATACACACACCAGTGAATTATGCAGGCATAATCAATGCCAGAATTTGGCATTGAGCATAGTACAGTCCCTTATGCTCATAGTCACCTCCAGGGCTACACCTGTCAGTTATTTACACAGACACAAATTATACCTTTCTAGCAAGGAAAAGTCAACTGTGAACCAGCTTGAAGTGACATTTTCTCTTTTGTTTGTGAAACCACCACAAACAACCACCTCCAAAATGTGCTAGTTTTGTTTTATAGCAAACCATTCAGCTCATCTCCAGTACTGAGGCCAGGGGAACGGGACTGGATTGCTGGTAAATTCTGAGCACCTAATAAAGATACAGCTAAAAATGTATTTCAAGAAACAGCAAATACCCAAGCCAGAGGCAGGCAAGACTAAGCCATTGGGAAAAAGAAAAAGCTAAGAGGATGGGTAGAAATAAAAAGATTGAAATGTCTGGTGACTGGGGGCAGGTGGGACAGGGGTGAGGAACATGACTATACTTTGTAAGCTGTTTCAGCTATGGAAAGACACAGGA
Source organism: Podocnemis expansa (assembly GCA_007922195.1). NCBI lineage: Eukaryota > Metazoa > Chordata > Testudines > Podocnemididae > Podocnemis > Podocnemis expansa. The sequence continues at coordinate 17,985,104 of ML682016.1, forward strand.
ATAGTCTGCTGGACTCCCAGCACCCACTTGTGTGATTTTCTAACCTTACGCTATTTACTAACCTTGTAGTGCCACATCAGTGTGTATTTATCTCATGATTGCAGTATCTTGATGACCACTAGGAAATCAATGCAACATTTAAATGCATTGTCTCAAATGCACTGCAGCTGGTTACATTGGACATGTTTTGTAAGCAGTAATAGTGTATATAGAAATAAATACAGCATAGCTGCATCTAGTGGAGATGGAGGAATACACAGATAAGACACATGAAGCATGAGATGAATATGGGATCATTTTTCCCCTTCTCCACTCGCCCACCCCCAGTAACAAACAGTCCTGGACAATCTAAACTATAAAACAAAACGTTCAAAGACTAGCTCAAGCCAAAGTGAGTGGTTTTTGGTTTTTTTTTTTTTTTTTAATTTAGGTGTTTGCATTTATTCCTGATTTAGAAAATCTATGACAGATTCTTCAATGCCAGTTATCCACAGGCATTAGGACTTTGCCAAAATCTCTGCATGAACAGGGGGTTTCTGAAAATGGGGTATGGGGGCAATCAAAGTGCTGACTTTAAAGCAAGGTATTCTAGCAATTTTTTTTTAATAACCATGTTACTGTCAGACTTTACTTTTGGGCTGCTAGCTCTTCCTTGAAATCAGCAAGAATTGTGTTCTCTTACATCTCAGGAGAACAATATTAATTTCAGAGGGGAAAGCAGGAGCAGAGAGAAAACCAACAGTGGTGCTTGTGTAATCCATTGTGCACCCAGCCATTGATTTATTCTCATAAAAGATTCTATCATGAACATCTGACCTTGATTTAAAATCTGATTCCTTCATTATATTTCACTAGCTATAATAGCGATGTTAAATTGTAGGTTAATGAGGTTAAAATGTACAGCTCACATAGGACTGGTGCCTATGTATGGTCCAACAGGACCAATATGTTTTGGAATGGAGATTCTTGCACTTCCATTGGTTTCAATGGAGCTAGGATTTTGCTCCTCTGGCTCTGATTCTCCTTGGCCTTGCGCATGGAAAGTGGAGGTAGGATGCTACCAGTTGAGAATGGAAGGGCTCTTCACCTGCTTTGAACAGGTGTTTATGACTATATAAGTAACAAGGCCAAGGAGAATCAGGTTTTCTTCGTGTGAAAGCGATGATAACACAGATCTGTGAATGCAATGAAAAGTGGGCCTGTGGTGCATAAAGTTTGATACTCCTGAATTGATTGCTGATCCCCTGGATGGCTTGTGAGGTGCTGGAAAGGCACAGCCTTCTGAAGCAAAGGCTTCTTCTAAGTTGGCTGAATGAGGAAAGACTGAGGCCACCCAGCATGCAGCATTTGCATTTTGTCATCACCATCCATTGAAATAACATCTCTCCTGAACATGTGCTGTTGGGGCTGGACAAAGACACCTTCCATTTTCACCCACGTGGCTTGCATAACCTAAGCACATGCTGCCATCCTATTTCAGCACCCTCTGAGCTAAATATATACCAGCCAATGTGAGACTCTGTAATCTGAAAAGAACTCTCCACCACACCAATCAGCAGTTTAGCTCACCAAGTTGGAGCGTTGGGGTTAAGCTCCCACTTTAAGAAGGCAAGGATTTAGTCCCAGCAGTCTTGAATGAAAACACAGGAAACTAACACTGTTACTAGTTGTTGTTTATCACCTTTCAGCATCCAACACACATTTCTTTTTTAGATAAAACAGCCCTTTATTAATTGTGACAAGGCCTGTTCTACAGTGTGGCAAAAGCCTATATCTCTTATTAGTCTTAGCCCTTATATTCTAGTTGCTAATAAATGTTATGTCCAGATGGTGGCGCCTACAAATCACATATCAAGTCTATAATTAGGTAACTTGTTTCTGTATTTTTTTTTTTTTTTTTACCTTGTAAAATGCCTGGTTTATTATAAAAGAAAATAAACCCTTATACTGCATCTCATCAGTCGCCAAGCTCCATTTCATTGCATTCATCTGCCGCCCATCAAAGAGCATCCCCTGTTAAATTAGCACTTACAGCTCTCTAATATTTGGGGGGAAATTTTCCAATTAAAATAAGATATAAGAAAGGAAAAAATAACAGTTTTAAATCTGAAATTCAGAGTCCCAAAATGAATGCATAATTTAAATAATTTTCAAATACGTTTCTGATGTGCTGAAGGGCTGTGATGGAACAAAATATGTAACAGTGGGAATCCTGGTTCTGGAATCCTAACCTTTGATGGAAATCATACAGGCAGCTTCAGATGTATTTTTGAGAGATTGGTTGGATTCAGATTGGCACACTGAAAACCTACCCTGGAAAATGAAAGCTCTCCAGGATAGCAGAGAGAACTTTGTGCAAAGCAGAGCTGTCACCTTAAACTGCAGCTCAGGAAGCCTCCATTTTATGAGAGGACAGGTGGAAACAAGTTAAAGATCTGGGGGGAGGTAACCCCTCTGAGTACAGGTTACACCTCTGTAGCACCTCTTAGGGGCAGGGATGGGTGCACCTTTTGTCTTGGACACCCTTCTTGAGACAGTGACATATGTGTAGATCAGTTTCAAAGTCTAAGGCACAGCACCTTCGGCAGTGAGTCAGAGAGAGTCTCCCCCCACCCAGGAGTGTAAAGCAGTGCAAATGGAAAAACAAAATACTGCCACAGCCCACAAAGAGTTATGGGTAGCTACATAGCAACCTGTGACTCCACCCATTTTACATTCATTTTTTCTCCTTAGCCATTTGCTGACCATGATGTATGTAGTTTTGCACTGTGGCCAATGGTTTTCTTCAGTTGGGATCTGGCACTGCCCTCTTGCCTTTCTTCAAGCAGCTTTTTTTCCTTGGGTCTGGTTATGCTACTTTGGAATAAATATGAATGAGCAAAAATGTTCAAATACTTCCCCTTCCATCATCAGCAAATCTTGAGACTATTTGGGTTTGTATCAAAATGGATAAGTTGACCTGATTCTGATCTCTTCCTGACATGTACACATCTCCCTTTTAAATGCCTGTAATACTTTGTTTTTCATTCTTGTAAGCCTCTAACAGAAACATGGCTTCCTTTCCTTCCATTACCCTCTAGTAGATCCAGCGCTTTCCAGCTTTTGCACTGTTGCTCCATTAGGTTCCTTCCACTGACCTCCTTTATGTCCAAAGGCCCATTGTAGAGAAAAACTCTTGTTAAATTGTACGCTCTGAGTGTACAGCCACTGAATGTACACAATATATATTCATTTTATCAAAGGGGTTGTTAAATATGACAATAGACTCTTTCTAAGGGAGTGCAGGTGTCTAACGTGGATGGTTTGAAGGAGTGACACCAAGATTTTAAGAAAGCAGACATAGCCTGACACATTTGAATTTGGGCTGATCTTCAATCCACATGAAATATTTCATTTAGATTTCACCAACGCAAAATTCTGCCAAAATCGATCATTTCCAGTGCAAGACATCAACAAAAAAATCTTTTTTCAACAGGAAAGTGATCCATTTGCAATTTTCCGACCAGACCCAATAGACACACTGCCAGAAACACCTTTCTCCACTCAATTTATGTGCTCAGATGTCCTAACTCTAATTTCAACCCACTTGCTGGTGGATTCTCTGTATCTTAAAGTCTATAAATCATGATTTGAAGACTTTAATAACTGTCATAGAATAGAGGTTTATTGCAGGAGTGGGTAGGGGAGGTTTTGCAACCTGCATTGTATAGGATGTCAGATGAGACTGTCATATTGGTCCCTTCTGACTTTAGAGTCTATGAGTTGAGTGAGCAGAACATTGCAAAACCAAAAGATTTGGGTTTGGGAGCAATCATGCCAAGTTTTCATTTTCAAAAGTTTGGGAAGTGAAAAAAATGCATCATGGATTTTACAGGCAGGGCAGATTTTTCTGATGGCCCTGAGGTTAGCTGTTTGTTTGGTGCAGAAGCAACTGAGGAAGAACTCACTGTAGCTCTGACCTCTCATGAACACAGCCCCCTTGATTATCAGAATTCTGTGAAGAGAGATCTTTTTCTTTTTATATGTCCAGAAAAGTTTGCAATTAAGATTTCAGTTTTTCCCATCCACAGCACTGGATAAAATTTCACATATCATATAACTAAACTCTTATGAAACAGCATTCCTAAAGACATCAGTGTTAGGGATGTGCAGACTAATGCATCGCCACTCATTCACCTTTTCTGTTCCAAAAGTTCTATTTCATGTGACATAGACAAGCTAAAACTCACACAGGTTTTTAAAACCTGAGTCACAGCACCAGTTTAGGATAGATCAGTAGTTAAAGCACTAGCCTCCAGCTTGACTTACCCGGACTCGATTCCCTGCTCCATCACAAACTTCTTGTGTGACCTTACGATTTAAACTCTCTCTGCCTCAGTTTCCATCTGTAAAATGGGATCATCATCACTTCTCAGTCTCAAAGATATTATGTGAATAAACACATAAAAAAGACCTAGACATGCTCAAACACTGAGGTGATGGGGCCATTTGAAAACTTAAGATAGATAGATAGATAGATAGATGAAAGCTGCAAACACTTAAGCATGTGTCTTCCTTTACTTTCACTGATCCTAATCAGTTTTCTCACATGAGTAATACAAGACATGTTTTTATGCATTTGCAGGGTCAGGTCCTCAGATTAGCACCACTCAGAATATTAAGAATCCGGTTTCCTTTTCAGCAGTGTCTGTTTATGTTTGGCACTCCAATCATCTTGGGTAGCCAAACAGAGATTGGTCATGCTCACTTGCTGGATTTCCTGTTTCTGGCAAGCTGCTGTGATGTTAGGGCTTCAAAACCAACAGATAAATGCAGAATTCTCTCTATCAACTTAAAGCAGGAGCCCACAAAATACTTTAAAGCAATGGACGACTGGAAGTTGCTATAAATAACAGTGAGAAAAACAATTTGAAAAGAGGCCTTTGAAATGACAGAAGTATTAACATCTGCTGCTATGGTACTAATGGACTTTATGTTAAGCAGGATATTACAGCCAGTCAGTCCTGGTTAACCGAGTCCCAGTTCATTTGGATTAAAGCACATTAGATTAACAGATAAGCTACGTACACAGCCCAGGAGAAGGAGACTGGTCACTCTTTCAAGTCTATAAACTGTTCATGTGAGAAAGGCAAATTGGATTTGTCTTCAAAAGTGAACCGGTAGCAACCAGTCAGATCTATGGGTTCTATTTACTAGTGCAGTTCTGTCCCCTCAGTGGCAAACTTCATTATCATTTTAAATGACTATTCCACTGAAAGTAATGAAATGCTGACATGATGTTCAGTGACTGTGGAATAAAGCAGAAGCATATTGGCTGGATGCACCTGATCTGATGAAAGAGTCTGGGAAAAAGTTTCCCATCCTCTGTAGTAGCACACATGCATTATATTGTGTTTTCATGCTCCTTTGAGACATGAGATCCATTGCTAGGCAGGATGCTGGACTTGACAAATGAATGGTCTGCTGTGGGACAGCAAATAAAAAACAAACAGTCTTAAGTAAGGGGAGCAAGGGGGAAAAAGAAACCCAAGGATTTCCAAAATACGCATTGATTTTGAGAGTCCTAGCTGAAATAACTTAAAGGGGCCTGATTTCTGGAGGGTGGGTACTCAGGACTTTCTAACAATGTCCAACACCCTTTATGGTGGCTCAGCCTGGGCATCCAAAAACACTGATTTAATTCTAAACACCTGCAGGCAAAGAAGAGAGACCTGTCTAGTGTGATTACTCTGTTCTGCTTACACACAGAGAAAGGTAGCAATATCAGAATCTAACTTGCTAGACAAACATTGTTAGAAAACCTCTGTATTGCCTTGGAGTGAGCAAATATTCAAAATGCCGTTATAGGGCACAGGACCACAACATAGCTTAACGTGCCTTAGGTGTACTACTGCTGAAATTAAAACAGGGATCAGAAAAATAATTTATATTTCAACAGCACCAACCAGAGAAATAACTAAATGCATTTCAGGGCAAACTAAAGTAAACAGAGATTGAAATACATACATCAAGGTTAGTGTCTAGAGAAAGCAGAGCCAAACCTGCTCTCCAAATCCCAGAATCTGCTGAAATAGAATTATTTATTACACTGACTAGCTGAGGATCAAACCATCACAGTGAGTCCACAAGTGGGAGATTTAGATGCGGTGTGATCTGTTAGTTATTTGTGGAAGGATAACTAATATATATTTAAAAACAAGGTAGAATTACAAGACTCTATCAAGGTTTTATTTGGTCCATAATAATGGTATTCTTATCTCAAGCAGTACATTTGAAAACCTTTATTGATATTTTGCAATCGAAGCAGCCCACAACAAATCTTAAAGGTTGTGTGTGAGAGCAAGAGATCATTTCCTTTTATTGTTAAATAAAATGGGAGCAGACCCATCACTACTAACCTCTAAAAACCTCCTGAGCAGTAGTTCTGATATTCGATTCTTTGGAATCATTTCTCAGCTGCAAGAGTTCATGTGGAGGTACTGGGGGGTTTGTTTGTCCTAAATGGTTCCCCTTGCAGAAGTCTAGGAGGGAAGAATAAAGAGAAAGGAAGGGATGTAGTAAAGAAAAGGAAAATGTAGACTGAACAGGAGGTAAAATGTGTAGTGGTGGAATCTACAAGGCTGTTTGAGAATTTGCAAAGAAAAGGGTGGAAAACATCAAAGCTGGAGACATTTAAAGCCAGGACTGACTTGGGCTGTGCCCTTGAACTCATAACTGCAGGGAAGAACCATTTTTGTTTTTTTTTTTCCCACCCAGTTTTCAAAGGTTTCCAAAAGGCTAGAGAAATTTCAATTCTGAGGGATGGCAGAAATAACATGCAAATGAGATGGCTATTAAAAGCGATAAGCCTTGAAGACTTCCCTCTTTCATGGCACCTCTATTACCCGTGATGATATATGAGCAAGAAAGAGCACACCATGGGGTTCAAACCCCAAACTGAGTTTGCAGAGGGAAAATAGATAAAAATCTTTTGACCTCTAGATTTAAAAAAATCTAATGGGAAGTTATTGCAGCAGTAACTATGGACATGTATGATGTTAGTTATACAGACAGTGTGGGTGAGGTAAAATTTTTTATTGGACTCACTTCTTTTGATGAATGAGATATGCTTTCAAGCTTATGCGGAGCTCTTCTTCCAGTCTGGGAAATTTATTTTTATACAGTCAGTTTTGTGAGCTCAGTCCATTTTAAAGAATCCAAGTAATGTATGAAGGGTGCATGAACAGAGCTGAACCAAGCAGCCATGTTAATCTATGATATCTATCACTTAAAAAACACAAATCAGATGCTTTACTGAGACAAAGCACCATTTTAAGTGGACTAGCTGGCAGTGGCAGAGAGAAACACAGTAGAGGGCTGGAAGAGAGCTTAGGAAGTCATCCAGTTTATTCACCTGCACTGAGGCAGGATTAAGAATACCAAGACCATTCCTGATACAACGGACAGCTTGGCAGACATGTTGGTAGTCTTAGCAGAGAGACCATCACCATCATCATGTATATTACAGAAATATCAAGAGCAGTGATTCTCAGCCAGAGGTATGCACAGGTCTTCCAGGGGATACCTTAAGATATTTGCCTAGTTTTATAACAGACTATGTAAAAAGCACTAGCCAAGTCAGTACAAACTGATCTATACACTAGGCACTGAAATGTAAGTACAACTTTTTTTTATCTGAATTGATTTATTTTACAATTATATGGTAAAAATGAGAAAGTAAGCACTATTTTTAAAAAAAAAAAAAAGAACTGTCCTGTGACCTTTTTATATATTTGTCTGATTTTGTAACTTTTAAGTGAGGTGAAACTTGGGGCTACGCAAGACCAATCCCAGTCCTGAAAGGAGTACCATAGTATGGAAAAGCTGACAGTCACTGGCCTGGAGAACCCAAAACAGGGCAAGTCTACACTACAAAATTAAGTTGATCTGTCACATCGATCTATAGCCACTATAGTAATTAAATAGCTTTTGTATGTCCACATTATACTCCTTGTGTCAGTCATATATGTCCTCATCAGGAGCTCTTGCACCAACTTAATTGTCACTGCAAGGCATTGTTAGGTGGCTTCTGAAAGGTAACAGCAGTGCATATGAGCAACATAGTGTCTACACTGACACTGCTTTGACCTAACTGCATAGATGTAACTGATATGCCTCTTGTGGAAGTCAAGTTACTAAGCTGGTATAGTGGATGAGTTACATCAGTGGAAGATGCATTTTAGTGTAGACTCTTGCAGAGTTAAGTCAATGTAAGCTATCTTGTGTCCACCTAACTCTGCAGTATAGACCAGACCTGAGAGTAGAACCTCATTGTGCTTAGCGCTGTACAAACACAGAGTGAATGACAGTACTTGACCACAAGTCTAAATAAATGAGATAGGAAAAATGTGAGAGAGGAAACAGAGATGAGGTGACTTGCCCAAGATCAGGTCACCAGAAGAGTTTGCAACAGAATGAAGTCTTGTGACTCTCCGTGCATCATCCACTAAGCACAGGAGTAAACAGGCTGTGGAAGTTGAATTCACTTCCCCCAGAGTCACTACTGAGGAATACAGGCAGGTTCATACAGAGAAGGTTGCACTGCCACCACCACCTGTGCCAAAACAACACTCTACATAGAGGGAGGACTTCAGTATCTAAAGAAACAACAAGGAGTTGTGTGGCACTTTAAGACTAACATTTATTTTTTGCATGCGCTTTCATGGGAGAAGATCCCACTTCCTCAGATCTTCCCCCACAGAAGCTAATGCAAAAAATAAATCTGTTAGTCTTAAAGTGCCACACAACTCCTTGTTGTTTTTTTACTGGACTAGACTAACAAGGCTATCCCTTCTGAAATTGACAAGATGCTTCAGTATCTAGTCTGTCACCCAAGCACCTTTCATCAGCACTAAGTTATCACTAAACTCTCAAAAGAAGAAAAGCACTGATCCTTTACAGTTGGATATGATTTTAATTCTGACATTTACTGGAAGAGGAACTACTAGCCCAACCAATCCATGCCTATGCTCAGAGCACATCAGCTTGCACTGTGATTCATAGGAATGACAGTTCAGATTAGAACCTCCTCTTGATCGCACCATTGCCTGTAAGCAGCAAGTGTACCTACTTCCAGATACAGACCATACAAGAGCACTGGACCCAGTTTCTTGGCTTTGACTTATTCTGGATAGGATTTAGAGACTAATTCCAGTTAATTGCAAACAACTTATTTCAGTTTTGTAAGAGAAGTTCTCAGAATGACCCATTTTAGGAGGGCACAGGGCACTACAGGTCAGTTTAGGAACAATTCCAGATGCATCATTTTAATTCAGGAGGACTCATTTTCATTCTACATCTCAGCTCAAGGTAGTCTTGCATGAGGAAATAGGGTAATACATTGATAAAAACATGCTTTGCTGCAGATAAAAATGTGGAATCACTGATGTGTTTCTTAAAAAGACACAACTGATCAGAGCCTGGAGATACAGAGAATGTATTAAGGATAAAAACAAAATTTAGAAAAGTACATCAGGGATCAGCAAATACCTTTATTTAAATTCATGCAAAGCAAAGCTCTACTAAGCAGTAGCTATGGATTATGGATGTGCTTTCTTACGTCTTGGCAGACAAGGAATGAATTTCTAGAGTACGAGAACCAAAAAGCTGAGTGGGTTCCTCTGCCAACATCAGGATTTGCAAGATGACATTACCCCTCTGCCAGGAAAGGTGAAAACACACATGGAACCATTGTATAAATGAGCACCTTTAAAAATTGCATCTGTTTTAAATATAAACTCATAAGAAAGCTCTTTATCTGGCTGTATTATATGCAGAGACACTTTTGTACAAACAACAGAATACAGTCTATCTAAACATGAATCTATTTCTTTCTCACAGTAGCAGTCTCCATTTTAAAATCAAAATCAATTATTTGTCAACAGTTATCACACAGTTTGAAATCATCAGAAGAACGAGGCTCTGCTTTAGCAACTTTTTGCCAGGCCAGTGAAATATTTAATCTACAGCTAATGTAGTCTAGTGCAGTAGTTACCAACCTTTTCAATAACACGGTACACTTCAATGAGACAAATAATTCCATGGCACAGCCCTTTTTTCAGGTGAATTGATTGCTCATAAACATCATATTTACTTACATTTACTATGGTTGTGGTCTTACTACCGTGCTTTGCAACATAGCGCATACAACAAGCTAAAGGATCAAATGCATTGATGTTTCATATCCACTAGAAAAAAATACACGGCTTCTCAATTTTACCCTTTGGCCACCTGCATTCAGAATGTTCACATTTTAGACTCAAAAGACTGATACTTGATTTTTAATTTGATGATTAAAGTTTCCTAAGTTTTATGAATTGTAATTTTAGTTGGATAGAATATTGTTTACGATGAAACAAGGTTTGTTTTCCACTGGTTTTCATTACCTTTGTACAAAACTTCATGGTACACTTGAGACAGTTCTCATGGCACACCAGTGTGCCACAGCACACTGGTTGAAAACCACTGGTCTAGTGGACACAGCACTATTCTGAGGGTATGTCTCCACTGATGGCGGCAAAATCGCTGCCGTCAGCATGACATTCCTAGTGTGATTAGCAGCAAGCATGGACTTGCTGCTGTGCTCTGGGAAGTTGGCGCTGGAAGTCCTGGCCCCTAGAAGATGTAGGGGAAAGGCGACTGCAAGCCATTTGTGGTCAGCTTCCCTGAGTGTGTCCCAGAGGCTTAGAAAAATGCCTTGCATAACTGCAGGCAACTTACATGCCTTGTGTAAATGCTGGTTGACTGCCGCTGAAAAGCCCTGTAAGTGTAGAATGGGGCTTACAATCAGAAGACTGTCAAATTCCCAGCTCTTCTACTGAATTGCCATGTAAGCTTCAGCAAGGTGTTTTACCTCTGTTTGCTTGTTTCTGCAGTTTTCTCACTATCCTTCACTTCACTTCTCCATTTTGATGACATGCTTTCCACAGGAGAAACTGACTCTTTCTGTGTATTTGTATAGAGTCTAAAATAAACATATAACAGGGAGAAGGGGTGGAGCTGGTCAAGATATTTTGTGCAAACTTTATTTTTAAAAGCCGATTTTGTTTTTTAAAAAGAAAAAACTTCATGACAAGATCTTGGTGTTGGTGTTGATTTTATTTCTTCATTTGTTCTTTTTACACTGAAAATTGCCATGTTTCTCTTCTTCCCCCTCTTTGCTTTTTGCTACTGAATTAAATAGAGTGAACAAATGCCTAGACAATCTCCATATTTTCATTTTCTTTTGTTGTTTTATTTTTCCTATTGCTATAGATTTTTCACAGCCTCCCCCCACTTTGGCAAAGTTACAGAGTTCCAAAAGGGAACTTTCCAAAATTGGAGATGTTTACAAAATATCCAGAGTAGCAAAAAGAAAAATGAGAAAAATATCCTAAACATAATTTATTTTATTGAGAGTCTTTGCACATCACCCCAGCCAAAAGAGACAGAAAAAGACAGAAATCTGAAAGTTGGAAATGTCAATTAAAAAAAAATCACATTTTTAAAAAAAAGAATTAGAAGTAGAATTCTGCAAACTGGAAACAACTTCCACAGTTTGGATTTTTTATATTTTACCCTCCTTTTTTTGATTAGCACCATTTCAGAGCTCTAGATTCTAATATCTATAAATAATGATTTTACCACCAACTTTTCCCAGGTACTGTTTCCAAAAGAAAAGCACAACACTTCTAAAAGTCAGAGGTTAAATCCTAGCCCTCATGAAATCAATGGTAAAATTCCATAGGGCCTGAATTTCTCCTCAAGTGTTTCAAAAGTGCTTCAGTTTGGTTACTGCAAAATTGGGGGATCCCAAATCACTAGTAACTTTTTAAAACTTAGGTTGCTGATTTATATTTTACTCATCCCTCTCTTCTGCCAAAACCACTAAGTACTTCTTACCCACTATAAATATCGTGCTGCTAACCATCTCTATGTTAATGACAATAATGTTCACACTCTTTGTAATAAAATAGGGGAGTGTGTATCCCTGGAAATCAGGTAAATGTGTGTTCTCAGTGCTGTTCTGCTGCCACTGTTAGTTTTACAGAAAACAGTGTTTTGCCCAGTTTTGCAACTTGAACCCACATCTAACAGCAATTAATTCATGTGTTGGTACTCAATTTGTGTGAGCGTGTGTGCATTCACATACACAGATCATAAGCCACCCTCTTTTTAAAATCAAAACTGTTGTTTAAAGAAATATGAGAGAAAAATACTGAATGCCTTAGTTCACACATGATTCCATGCCCTTATGTAGTAGCTGAATAATAGGTTTCCAACCACAAAATATCTTCTCAGTATATGCCATCACTGATAGGAAAGAATTCTTGACCAAAGAAAATGTAGCTCCAATCTCTGTGTTATAGATTTGGCTTTGAATAAGATGCTGTTTTATACTGAGGATAAGTTGGAGAAAGAATTGCTTCAGGAGGTTACTGGCCCATTTTAATACTCTGCGGAGTAACAGTTCAGCCAGCAGCCAAACAATTCTGAACAGGAAAGAAAAGGAATTCCATACCTCATTTAAAAAAAAAAATTGCTCTTCCTTTTTTCCCCCCTCAAGATGTGCTGCTTGAAAAGTGCTGTTGTAATTCCTTCAACTTCTTTAATATCAGAGATAAGAGAGTGGCTTTAGGCCTTTGGATCAAATCCAGTTAGTGAAAAATGTTGCTTCATTTCTAATTAGGATATGTTGTTTCTTTAAATGCTAACCTGGATGGCAACATCTTTCTGTCTTTCTCTTACTCATGGCTTTCATTCCATTTTTAACTAACTACAGCAGGGAGTCACTAAAATCAACATTTAAAGGTTGTGTCAGAGACTAGAGTAAAGTCTCAGGGAAAAAAAGAGCATATTTATGGAAATAATGGCTGCTGGTTGAAGACTCAAGAGAAAAACACCACTTGTCTCTGGCAGAGGACTGAAGACTGGTACTATCACCAGTGGAAATCACGCAGTAGGATTTTCAGAAACACTCAGATCACTGTGCATTCAGTTAATATAGTCTGTATAGCAGGAAAACTTTTAAATCAACTCAATTTATTCATATAATAAAATAACTGAAGACTCAAATAAAGTAAGTTATCTTAAGTTGCACTGCTCAGAAGGCTATTGACAGGGTAGAGTGGACTTTTTCTAATAGCATAATTTTCATTTGGAACTTATTTTTTAAATATGTAGCAAAACTGATATAAAACCAGCCTCTGGTTAGAAAAATAACTAAGAAAATTTATCATCTAGCATTTAATTAGGAGAAGTCTGCAATTCTGTTTTTTTCTTAGTATTTTCTGTCTTTTCAGAATCTTTTGCCCAACTAGTTCAAAATCATCCAACAATAGCTGGCCTCAGTTGGTAAATAGAATAGGTTGCTGTGAGTAGATGATACAGTCCTTATTTCCATTGAGTGAGCCTTATTTCACCCTTAGCCATTGCAGATATTTTCAAATCTGGAAAGTTACCATGGTAAAAACTTAATATAAAAACAAAGAAAGACAAATGTGATGACAACTTCTCCTTCCAACTGACTGGGAAACCACAGATTAAATTTATTTCAGGAGATTTTAAAAGATAAGCAAAATTATGGTGATTGTCTCATGTTGATTAAAGTCGATAGGAGTTGATCTTGCTTTTACTGAAATCAATGACAAAATACCCACGGATCTCAATGATACAAGATTGAGCCATAGGAGCTTAATGATTATCAGAGCCTCCAAATTTTCCTCCATCATCTCCTCTTTAAGCAATTGAGACTTCAAAAAATGAAGAGAATTGGTGTAAATTTTATAGGATCTCTATATTTTAAATACTGTCAGCAACTCAGTTGTCTATTTCTACTAAAAGTTGTTGGGGTTGTGTGTGTTTTTGTCAATACTTGCAAATATTATTTGAGGCTGTTTCCTTATAGAGAGTCCTGAATACACTTCCTTAACTAAACAAATAGAATACTTTAAGCTTAATACAGTTGGTGTAACTAAATTTGTTGCTTGTATACTGGATTAAAATGGAAACCATGAAAAACAGTCAGAGAAATGTATCAGTTTTCATATCAGATGAATATTAGAATTCTTGCACATTAACACCAAAAGTAGAAATATGAAGTGCAACATTATTTTTTCTTTTTAAAGAAGGTGGAGCATATCAAAGGAACATGTGAAGACTAAAAAAGTTAGAGATTAATACAGAAAACAAATAGATTTACTACAATGCTGAGAGGCAGCATAGCGTGGTCTAGCGGCTACAGCAGTGCCCTGGAGACAGGAGTTCTAATCCCAGGTCCCCTTACCAATTTACTATGCAAATTGGGCAAGTTACTGCACCTCTCTGGGCTCCCTCCCATCTTTTGTCCATCAATATTTAGATAGAAAGTTGCTCAGGCCACAGGCTACCTCTCACAGGTGGACAGGTCTCTGGGCATGTCTGTAAAGCAAACAAATAATACTACAAAATAATGCAAAAGTGCAGGGGGAAACATGAAACAAGCAATGAATTGTATGAACACAGTGAAAGGCTTCCACTGTGTCCAAGGGTGGTTTTCTTGGGACCCCAAAATGATTCTGCTTAACTTCACATATACAAATTTCTGCATCTTTTTTCTCCCTGAGCAATGTATGTCCGACATATTGATAGAAATACAAAAATGGTACAAAATTCCACTTTGAATAAATAATTATATATTCTTTGAGACAGAAAGGGAAGGACATTCAACCCCAATGGGTAGATTATTCACCTGGGAGGGGAGATGCCATAGTTCCAATTCTTGGTCCAATGAATACATAATTATTTATACAAAGTAGAATGTCTTTAACTAGAGATACTGTGATCCACCTGAGATCAGCCAGCAGTCTGCTAGGGCTGCATGGGCTGCAGTTACTGGGGGTTATATCCTTATGCCAGAGCAGGGATTCTAAAATTTTATTTGACTTGAGTTTTTTTCCCTAATGTTCTGATTTCAGATTGATCCAAAATTAATTTTTTCTCAATATTTTGGAACTGCAATTAACCCAAAACAAACAAATAAAAAAACCCCAGTTATTGTGAGATCTGTGGCATCTACAGTAGGCTCAAAGGTAGCAGGAATTGCTATGTACACCCATTGTATACACACTTCAATAAAAAAAAGGCAACCATCCATTGTTTCTGACTACAGCTCAGAGTACATTGAACAAGCACCTACATTCATCATTTAAAAGAAGGCCGGGGTTTCTTTGTTTTAAGTGGAAGAAACTTAAATTCTTAAAACCTGCATATGCAAAGTTACAGTCATACTTTTTTTTTGGTTTAGAATGGGTTTGCTTTTATGAGCCATATTTTCTCCAGAGAGACTGCATTCAACTAGGCAATTAAACATCGCTCTCCTGAACAGAAGAGGACACACTGAGCACAAGTCCAACAGCCCCGGCAAGAGTTCAGCACAATAATTAGCTCAGATATCATGCAAAGCAATTTTTATCTATTATGGTTTATTTTGCCTTCTTTCAGTGGTGCATCTCGGAGACATTTTGAAAGTGTGTCTCATGGGTATAATCATTTTATTGATGCTGAAAGCATTTAAATGCAGCCTGTAGCCCCTTCACCCTTTGACACTTGAGTTGCTAAAAAAACCCAACAAATATTTTGCCAGGTGCTTAGATCAGACCAGTTCTTTCAACTGTAAGACGTTTGCTTGTCTAATTAGCTGTGGCAAAAAGCTGAGAATGTTGACAATCTGGGGATGTGCAGTAATAGAAAAAAAGAGATAATTCACCGGTAGCAAATTAACCCCTCTAAGAACCTGTGGGATAAGTTTTGTCCCTCAGACAATTCTGTGCAGCAGATAGATACTGTTGTGGCTGTTTCTCTTGCAAGTGCACAATGTACCAATGGCACGGTTCTAATCTATTTTCCCAATCACAAGAATTGATTCATCAAAGTCTTACAGTTAAGAAAGCATCTTCTGCACTGACAATAAAACAAAACATGTGCACTTCCAGACATGACTTTCCTAGTCACCTCTGAGGCAGTGCAAATAATTGGCCAGCCTCACTATCCACTGTTCACTACTGGAGGCTCAGGGTAGTTGTGTCTTCTTGTTTGAACTGGCAAAAGAAAGAAGATGTAGGGGGAGAAGGGAACTCTGAATAATTAACAGTGTCTTTGCTTCAGAAACAACTGGCGCCGTTACTTGATATGCTGTGCGTACTACACAATGGCAGCCTTTGTCTGCCTCTGGCTGTGAATAAGGCAACACTGAGTCTGTGATGCCAAGAGAACAAACAAAAGCCCAAACTTAAAATAAATAATAAAAAATGTCCAACCAGTTTTAGAAAGTTAAGAAAAGAGATGGGTTGAGCATTTAATGTCATTGACATTAGTATGTGGGTCCAGGGTGGGGTGAGCAGCAAAAATGTGGGGTGTTATAAGGTGTTTTTTTTTAATGCAGGATTCTATTTAAGTAGTAATGTCAGTGAAGGGCTAATAAAATCCACGAAGCAGAACCTCAGTGGATGCAAATCATGGCAGCTCCTCTTTGACTTCAGCAGAACTACCTCAATTTACACCTGTTTTTCAAAATTGGCCTTGACTTATTCTTTTAAAGATGCCTTTTCCTTCTGCACTTTTCCTGGAGACAGGTTATCCCATAATGGACTACCACAGGGTAGGTGACACTTTCCTCTTCAGAGACAGAATTCTGAATGAGATGGACCAGTGATGTCATTGAGAATGACAATGGAAGAGGTCCAAATTGTTAGAACAGTAGTTTGTGACTCAAGAGATCTAGACACAGTTCCCTGATCTTCAATAGGCAAATAACATAGTCTCCCTGTGCCTCAGTTTCACATCTGTAAAACGGGGATAACAACACTTCCCTGCCTCAGAGGGGCATTGCAAAGATAAATATCTTAAAGATTGTGTGATACTCATATTGAAGCACTTGATGGTTTCCCTAAACACAGACAATCTCTCTGTTTCCATTAACCTCCTTCTAAATTAACTCCTTCTGGCTTTATTTTGTGCTTGAGCCTGGATCTGCTCTTTAAAAAAAAAAAAAAGGCTACTGACTAAATTTCCTTTCTGCAGACATTTGAGTTCAATGATTGCTACAGTGAGAGTGTAATGGTGAGGGAAGGAAAATACATCTTTCTTCCCTTCCCTTAAATCATTTTGTCCTTTCTAGTGAAGGAGAAGATGGGAGACAATATGTATCTTGACCTGATGAACTCTAAACAAAAAGAAAGTCTCATTTAATAATGCATGGCATGCTGTAAGATATTTGCTGAAACAAATCTCATGTAGTCTGCTAGCTTGTCAGGGATATTGGCTGATAGGTTCTGTTAAAAGCAGAGAAAGCAAGCTTGCTTTTTACCTCTCCCTTCTTGCAAGTAACAGGATGGATTGAGAAAGCTGAAAAGTTCCCATGTGACAGTTAACTTGGAAGGGGCTAAAAGAGCTGTCTACTTTCCACAATCTTTTTGTAAGTTACTGACAACATGTATGACAACCATTAGGTTTCTCAGGAAGGTTTAACATTGTGGAATATATTTCTTAAAGCCTTTCTTCCAATGTTGTTTAGTAGATGAACACAGCTTTTTGTCCATTTCTTCTCATGACCTATTGCATTACATTATATTGTATTGAAGAAATCACTGTGAAGGCAAATTAACCCTCAAATGATTTTTTTGTACCATTGAGTATGGATTTCTGGAATGGTCAGGATAATGCATTTTCCCTCTACAGTTGCAGTGATTTGTTGTTGGGGTTTTTTTGTTTGTTTGTTTATGTTTTTCAGATGATATGCTATTGTTACATGCAAAATATGATCACACTTTTTTCTGGGAGGCTAAGATCTGGAGTATAAACAAAATCTGAAACTAGGGACAAGGAATTGAACAAAAAATATATAGAAAAAATAAGTTTCCATTTTTACAACTGGGAAAAATAGGTCAAACACTGAAACTTTATCATACAAAATTTTAGCTAGAAGTAGTTTGTTAATACTGTGAAAAAGTACAAGCAAAATTGGTTTATGATAAAATATCGACATCTTTAAAGTTATAATCTTTATTATTTATTGCAGTTGGCAAGAGAGGTACCTGAGAGAAGCACTGATGATTGCAGGTACAGATGGCACACATTAAGGATTCCATCATCAAGAAATATAGGACCTAATTCAGATCTCACTTAGATGAGTTTTATAGTAGTGTAAATTCCATTGATTTGAGGAGTTACTACTAATATATCTCATAAAAACTTGATCTCGCAAGATGCTGATCAGCATGAACAGAGATACTGTGATCCCTCCTAGATTTCAAATGGGACTACTTTAAGAACTTAAACTCTGGACTCCAATGATGATATCCCACCAATGACAGAGAAGTTATGCCAGAAGCATTTATTTTATTTTGATTTATAGCACATGTGTGAGTGGTCACAACACATCCACAAATCAGCTTTTGACTATTCTGGCTTGCCTAGTACCCAACATGTGAAGGATCAGATTCCAATCCTGCCCCACTGTGGGACATGGCCCTTATAATATACCAGAGCAACACTTATGGTATGGCAAGGAAAGGGTATTCCTCAGTGGGAGGAGGCATAGGACTCCACAGCCAGGCATGGGATGTGACCTAAAGTCAAGAGGGGTCCCAAACTCACTGCTCCTGGAAAGCCAAGTCCAGCCATTATCCAAGTCCTGGCCAGTAAAACTTTGCTTGCTCTTTCAATCTCACCTTCTTCCCTGCTTCAGAGTCCTTCTGCACCATCCAGGGACAGAGATACCTCCAAGCTTCTCCTCATTCCGTTCCAATGCCAGTATCCCAAAATGACTCACCACTCAAGTCCATCACATGCCTCCCTCCAGTGACCTATCTTATCAGCTACTCAGGGCTCCCTACACAGCCACCATAACCCCTTTGTACTTTCCCATAAAAAGACAATGCAGAATTAGAGAAGATTCATATGGGCTACAGGAATAATAATTAAGAGTTTGGAAAAACTTCCATATAAAGAGGGATTAGGGAAGATCTCCTCAGAGAGAAGACAAAAATGGGACATCATAAAAATCCAGAAAATAATGAATGACCTAGGGCTGGGCTTCTTAACCTATGGGTCATGACGCAAAAATGGTTCACCATGCCATTTAGGGTGGGTTGCCATGATTCTCTTTAATGAATTGAAAAAGGAAATACATTATTAATTCAAAACTGAACCATGGGTTAAAGACAGCCAGAATGCCCCAGAATGGCATTATGGGGCCCCCCTATTTTCAGGCGACAGCATTCCGGGGCCCCTAAAAATAGGGGAACGCATTGGAATGCTGCATTCTGGGGCTGCATAAAAACAGAAGAAATGTCCTGGAACACACCATTCTGCTGCGTTCCCCCAGGGCCGGCTCAGGGAAGGGGCTGCAAACTGGAGTGAACCCGGCCACCCCTCCCTTCCTTCCCTCAGAGCCTGCAACAGCCCCATCCCTTGCTGCTGGGCCCGGTGGCGCATGCAGCCTTGGACCCAGTCTTGGGCCTGGGCCCTCTCTCATCAACTGGCCAGTGCTGCCTGCAGCCTCCTGGCCCTGAACTCGGCTCCTTGGCCACCTCGGTGGCGTGGGTAAGAGGGTTCTGGGGGTTGGGGCAGCTGGTGAGGAAAGTGCGCAGGGGGTGGGAAGAAGGGGTCAGGATAGGGGCTGAGAAGAGGACATGGGGGCACCAGCTGGAGTGTAGAGAAGGTATGGGGGAGCAGTAGCTGAGGTTGGGGCAGGAATTTGGGGGGCACTAGCTGGGGTGGGGAGAGGTATGTGGAGGGTACAAGCTGGGATGGGCGTAAGGGGAGCCCAGCAACTTATGAGGGTTCTGGGGCCTACCAAATTATACTTTAACCCCTGTGGGTCGTAAAGCTAACTCCCAAAGTTAACCTAGATCCTGGCCAAAAAAGGTTAAGAACCCCTGATCTAGAGCATGTAGATGAAGAGCTTCTATTCAGTTTTTTATAGAATCTGAGTTTAAGGCAGTAGGAACTCACCAGATCATCTAATTTGACCTGCTGTACATCAAAGACCACCAACATCACCCAGAACAAGCATACTAAAACCAAAAATCAAAATTAGATCCCCCCCCCCCATTTCAATACACAAGAGGACCTCTCCCTACTAAGAGTTAATGACATTTTCCTTGTGGGCAGGTTCTTCCAGACTGGCTTCTGCAAAGTTTCTTACATTCTTCTCTAAAACATTTGGTATTGCTCGTGGTCAGGGACAGGATGCTGGACTAAATGAGCCACTGATAACACCTGGTTCCTGTGTTCCTATCTAAAAAATCTGGTTTGCTTTACTTGTGACCGTTAGACTTTATTATTGAACAGTCCTTTGTATGACATCCTGATCAATAATTGGTCAGTTTTGCTTTAGAATAGATCATTATGACTGCAGCAAGTTTCTCGGATCCACATCTAGCAATAGCTTTTCTGTGGCTAAGAGCAAAATTGCCTAGTCTTTCTGCTCTTTCTCTAGCTTATACTGCACGCTCTGAGTTGAAATCAAGGTAACAGCCTTGTGTTGAAACAAGTGCAATGCCTCATTTTTGCCTTTATGCTATGTGAGAATATAGAATACTGTTCAGAAAGGGCCAACTGGGGTGATGGGCCTTTAGCTCTTTTCTAATTTCCCAAGGCATGTGAACATCTTGTTTGCTCCTCTGCCTTGACTCTTACATGTTTGAGTTATTCCCTTGGTGTCAGTGCCTGCCATGGGCATGCCTTCGCAGTGCCTGTGGCCAGTTTTCTTATGAAACGCACACTATGTATTTGACAGCCCATGTATTCTTATGGGATCTGAGATGAACCTGTCTTGTCTGCCGATGCAATTGTGCTTCAGTTCATGTCTTCCTTTTCTCCTTTGTTTGTGTAATGTGCCTTGGCACATGACTTCAACAGGTGTGAATCAATGTAGCACAGTACACCTTAAATTAGTATTCGACTTCAGGCGGAAAAAAGATTAAAGCAGACAGGAAAAATCAGGCAACCTTGTCAGTGAATTTAAGGCTATGCCAGAAAGCAGGAAGGGAACTTACAACCCTAAATCTCATGAGTTCTGTTTGCTCCCAAGTTTTCAGGTGTAGAAAGAGAACACCACATGACAGTCATAGCATGCAGAAGCACAGGAAGATTTTGACTATCATTTTCAAAACATCTTAGTAGATTTAGACATAGCTCCCTCCTCATTTTCAAGGAAGCTAGCTCAAATTCCTTAGAAGTCTCACCCTCAGCAGGCATGATTTATGTCTGAGACAGTGATATTATTTTGATAAACGGAGAGGAGATTCCCTTATCTGATCTCAAGGAAAATAAAAAGTTCATGAATCATGCCACAGTTATTAACATGATGTCGAATTCTCAAAGGAAAAGTTAGATGAAAAAACTGAGTCTATGTGAGCTTGTGTGAAAGAGAGCATGAAACTTTTGAGACATGGAGATACTTTTGGATAAGATTGCAACCTGAGCTGGACAAAATTTACAGAAAACACTTGTCTTCCTCCTCTGAAAAATGCGAATTTGGATCTATGAAAATATTTTGTGAATGTGTGTTGAATTTACTGAATTATTTTGGTTGAAAAAACAAAACTTCTGAAACAATTGAAATGTTTCAATTTGAAATTAATTTCCATTTTTAAATTTACTCCCGCTCCCAAATTAAAAAGCTCAAAAGTGAAATTTTTCATCCTGGGTCAGACTAGTTTTGTTGCCTTAGAGTGATTTTTTAAATTTTCTTATTTCACAATTTAAAAAAAAAAAATACTGGAATTGCCAGTGGATGAAAATGCTCCCTTCTCAAATCAATTGTGCATATAGCTCTCCTCACAATATATACAGTGGGTATGTCTACACTGTGTGTTTAAGTTGAGTTAAGGGCCTTAAGTCGACTCAAACAAAGCCCTGTCTACATTGCAGGGCAATAAAGTCGACTTTAGCATCAGGTAAAGTCGACTTTATTACTTCCACTTATAAAGTCCACTTTACAGTGAAGTCAACTTTATTAAGTCGACTTAAGGCGATATGGAAGGAGAGTTGCCTTAAGGTGACTTAATTAGCCTCCCAACCACAGAAAACATGGGGATGGGAGCTGGCTAGAAGGCACAACACAGCTGGGAGCATTCCCAGCTGTGTGGGCCACAGGCAAACTCCACATTTTCCCTGAATGATCCAGGATCTCCCCTGTTCTGACAGCCTGCCCTGGCATTTCCCTGGTTCTCAGCTTGACCCCAGCATCTCCCTGAATTGCAGCATGACCCCAGCATCTTCCCTCATTGCAGCAGGGCCCCAGCATCTCAGCTCGACCCAGCATCTGCCTTCATTGTAGCCCGATCTGAGCATCTGCCCACATCGCAGCACGACCCCAGCATCTCAGTCTGACCCTGCATCATCTGTACGGCAGCCCAACCTCAGCATCTCAGCCTGACCCCAGCATCTTCCTGCATTGCAGCCCCACATGGCATCTCCCCGCATCACAGCCTGACCCCAGCATCTCCCCACATTGCAGCCTGACTCCAGCGTCTCTCCCATTCTTAGCCTGACCTTGCCTGTCTTCCCTGTTCTTAGCCCAACTTGCATGTTTCCCCCATTCTTAGCCCACTCTGCATGTCTCCCCTGTTCTTAGCATGTTGCCCCATTCTTAGTGTCACCCCGCATGTCACCCCTGCTCTTAGCGTCACTCTGCACGTCTCCCCTGTTTTCAGCCTGTCTTGCTCCTTCTCTGCCCAAAACCATGGGTTTTCCCCCTTGCCCTTCTCAGCCCAATCCTTGGTGTCTCCCCCTTGCCATTTTCAGCCTGACCCTGCCTCTCTCCCCATCTCCACCCAACCCAGTGTGTCTCCCCTTCTCAAAGGACCCCCTGATATTGCTGTAAAACAAACAAGGAGTCCAGAGGCACTGTTTAAGACTAACAAATGTATTTACTGGATGAGCTTTCATGGGAGAAAAATCCCACTTCAGACAGTTTGAAGATGGGGGAATTTACAGAATGGGAGTAAAATAAATGCAGGTGAGTGTAAGACATAGGATCAGGTCACACTCTAACAGCAATTCAAAGAGGTTGTTAAGATTCACACACTGGGAAACAGCACATGGAAAGAAAGAAAGAAAGTTGCTGTTTCTTTTAGATTAGATTGTGTGAAAGCAGGATTAAATCCTGACTATGGATTTTTTCCCCACATTATAACAGGTGATTTGACTTCACCTTCCTCTATGTGCTGTTTCCCGGTGTTTGAATCTTAACAACTGCTGTGCCCTGCCCCTGTGCTGGCAAATGCCCTGTGGCACCGAGTCCAGATCTGGAGGAGTCTGGGCAATGCAGGGAGGGTGTGGATGCTGCAATGGCACATTGCTGGGCTACATCAGGCTCCCTGGCCTCCCTGTTGCCATACATGGTATAGAGGGTAGAGTAGTCACTCGCTTCCCATAGTAAAGGAGTGGCCGGAAGAGAGGGACACTTATGCTTTGGTGCACTGTGGGCCAGCTACTGACAATGTACCACTCCTAGGGTGACCTAATAGCTGCCAGTGTGGATGAGGGGAGTCTCCTGGCATTTTGAGTGTGGATGTGCTAAGCCAGATTAGTAATGTCTACTTTAAGCAGACTTTATTAACCGAGCCCTGCAGTGTAGACATAGCCAGTAACTTTATATGACAACAAGCACCAAAAAGCAAAGACTGGTGCTTTCTTGGAACAAAGCTGTGAACAGAGTTTTAAACTAATCTAAAGCAGCTTTAGTCACCTGCAAAGATGTTCTCAACTTGGAAAGGGAGATTTTTGTCAGAGGGATATTATAACAATAAGGGCAATTCACAGCGGAAGCAAGCATCACAAAAAGGACTCAGGGCTCATAAATGCCTATGACTTATACTTCCCTGCATTTATTCTGCTCCCATTCTGTAAGGTCCCCATCTTCAGGCATCTGACAAAGTGGGATTTTCTCCCATGAAAGTTTATGCAATAAATAAATTTGTTTGTCTTTAAAAGCACCACCAGACTTGTTTTTTTTCCACAGGGTCGGAACTTTGCACACCCACTTTGCGTACTACAGTTTCTTTATAAGCATATATCTATCCATCCTGGTAATAACTCATCTTACTATGACAAGTAGTCTCATTTACTAAAAAAATTACAGCAAACTTTACAAAAATCTTCATTCATCAAAGAAATATAGTGAAAGAAGCAAATTTCATATAGAGGAAATATGATATTATACACATTTGAAAATAATTAGAATATGATGATGATTCATTATGATGATAGAATATAGGTTATTTAGAAAGAATAGGGAGGAATATGAAGATTGTTTTAAGTCTCAGTTATGTTGGAGAATTGTAGTTTCTTGAAAATAAATTTCAGGAGAAACTTGTAATGAATGAGGAAGTAAATATATATCTAGGTTGTACAGAAAAAAATAACTTTTCGTTTGTGAGCAGTTCTACATAAGTCAGTAGGACTCCTTACATATTTAAAGTTAAGCAATTTATGACTATCAGTTTGATCTAGCTGATATAACTGAAATCTGCTGGGATGATACCCATGATTGGAATATTAAAATCATGGATTATAATCTATTTAGGAAGGATTGGATGGGCAAGAAGGGAAGGGGAGTGACACTTAATGTCAAAAAAGAAATTACTTGTTTCCGAGTCACTGAAGACTCAGAACAAGATGATCTGGAATATTTCTGGATCAATGCCCTAACAGATAAAGCACAACACAGCACAGATCATCAAATTACACTAGGGAACACACCTAAGTCCCATTAATATTAAAACCATACCTTAAGGGAAGATTATACCCTCAATAAATAATAATGAACTGCTTCTCCACCCTGGAGGCATACAAAGCTTCCCTTCCTATAGCAGTGATACAAAAATCAAACGAAAACAATGTCGTCAGTGGTTCCTTCTTATACAGTATCCTCAACATATTAATATTTAGCAATTTGTATGACTTAAAATAGGACAGGGCTATAGGCGAGATACCCATGCATAAGCAGTTCCACTGAAGCTAGGAGAACTACTTTCGTGAGTATGTCTTCACTCATGGTGGCACAGTTAGCACTGCTGGATCAATTTTTCGAGATCAACTGGAGACCTGCTCAATCAATCCAGAAGTCAACAGTGTAAATCTACCTGCACAAAAAGATTTATGTTGCACTGATGGGAGGGCATGTCCTGCCACTCCAGCATAGTGGGATATTGCACTATTTAGAAGTTAAAAACTTGATATGAAATACACATGCTGCTGCTGTTGAATTTTGGTGCAAGCGTAGACCAGGCCTATGAGTAGCTAAACGACATTTGGAAACTTAAGCACACATGTAATGTCTAGCAGGACTGGGGTCTGCAGCCTCAGGCTGCATCTGAAAGAGTGCAAAAAGGAGGCAAAAAATGGGCTCCTTTCATGTGTGGAGGGGTTTGTTTTTACACCAGGCAGAAATTTAACCAAACATTACTATAAGGATAGTTACTCACTGCAACAGGTTACCTGGGAAGGTTTTGAAATCCCCTCGACTGGAGATTTTTAAGAACAGGTTAAACAAAAAACATGAGAAGTGGTTGAGGCTTACTTAATCCTGTCTCTGCAGGGGGAGATTGACAAGCAACTTCTATAGGTTTCTTGCAGCCCTAGAGTACTTATAATTCTATCATCTTCAGCACAAATGTTCACCTTATTTCAGTTCCCGAGAGTCTAATCACCTAAAGCAGAATCACCGGACTATCATTTAGCCATTCTCATTATCAATCCATGCTTGGGTGAAGCATATTCAAATGATGCATGTTTTATTTGTTTTCTTAGGTGGATGGGATGGGCTAAATGCCTAGCTTGAAACAGCATTCAGACATATTGCGGGTACTCCAGTGATTTTCAGAGTGTAAAACGGAGTTTGTCTACATATGAGATGGGTTTAAACATGGAATATAAACTATCTGGATCTCGATCGAAACATTATGACTCAGATAGTGGTCTGTACAACTTCACCCCCATCCCCAAAGGATCTGGATACAAATGAGATTCCAAATTTGTGGTTAATCCTGGCTGTATAATTAACTGAACATAAACTCTAGTTCTGGGACCCTTGGAATTTGTGAAGTTTTGGATTCAGAACTGCATTTTGCAGTTCAGGACCATGTAGGATGTACATGAGTCATACTTAATCACAAAGTAGTTTCACTGAAAAGAGCATTAGCAGACCTCTTATATGGTATGTCTACACATAGTCAAGAGAAGTGTTATCTCAAGAAAGAGAAGGGAAGAGAAGAGAAGCAGTTACTGTTTGCCTACTTAGCAAGATGGGCTATGTCTACATTGGAGGCTTAAGTCAAGTTCATTCAGTCGACTTAAGCACTTGCTTAAGTCAACTTAATAGCTCTCGACTTTATTAAGTTGACTTAACAACATGTGGCCATTAAAGTTGACTTAAAGAAGTTGACTTAAGGCAGAACAGCCATTTAAGTCAACTTTATAAAATTGACTTAAGCCAGGAAGCCCACTTCAAGTCAACTTTAAATGGGTCCCCTGGCTTAAGTTGACTTAATAAAGTTGACTTTAAGTCGACTTAACATGGTCAACTTAACTGAGCCTTCTCTAGTGTAGACATAGCCATGATGACTAGGACAAGCAGAGGACCCTGTTTATATAAATACCTGGCCACAACAAGCCAGCCAGTGTTTATATGTATGACTACCCTTCTTCTGGGTGAGCTCAGAACTGCTCAGGTATGTGTGAAATGCCCTATATTGCTAATAGGTAATGGAGTTCTTTACCAGCAAAAGATAGGACTTTCTCCTTTGGAAATGAAGGATAAGGATTCTGTTCTTTGCTGCTGGCATGAAATTCCAAATGGTCATGACAGCATGGTGTCAAACATGATATTACTAGATTGATATTGGTTTGTTACAATACCTTCTCTTGGATCAGCATGAAAGTGGAAAAGAGGTTCAGAGCAATTTATCGCAACTTTGCTTTCTGATTATTATAAACAAAGGAAAAATATCAGAAACCAAATGGAGTTGGTTTTAGTTTTCTCCAAAAGGCAACCACTTCCATCCAAATTTGCTTCAGAAGGGAAATTATAAGATTGTAAAGTTAACTGAATCAGAAAAGAGTAATTGTGCTGCCTGTGTGAAATGAAATAAATTGGTACAGTCAGGGTTTAATTTTCTACACTGCTGAGACCTGAAAGTCTTCACTCTAATCAATTGGATCTGAATTTCCAACAATTCCAGGAGCGTTCAGTTTTGTTTTTCCATTTCAGGTCATTTTATCCAAAGACAGTAGAGTCAGACTGTTTCAGTATGGATCTAGATATCAATTACCTAAAAGTTTGGGACTTGTATATCCAGCTTTCTGGGTGGACCCCATTCTGAACCTGCCTATAATCAGGCTCCAGTTGGCACACTGGCAATCATTCTAGTTTTCAAGGTCTCAAATCCTTTAGAAACCACAGTATTATTGATTTATTAAACCAATCAGTTAGTGACTGCTTCTTTGAATTGCTGAAGTAATTTTTGCCTTTAGAATGACTAATAAGATGCCTTGAAAATCAGGAACCAAAATAGAGCTAACAGGAGTTTTGTTTGTAAGTTGAAGTGCTCAGCTTGCATTTCTGAACATTTTCCTCTGGTTTCAATATTATTCTCAGAGCATTCTGGACAAGGCACATCTGCATTATGTAGTTTCGTCCAGATGAATAGTAAACTAACATCATTTGTAGAAAGCTGGTGTCGCTGAAATTAATTGAAAAGAAAAAAATCCCCAAAATATTTACCCATATTAATTTATTAAGAAAGGGATTATTACTGGTAGATGCTTGAGAGAAGAAAAGATAAACAAGAGTTGAGAGGGAAAAAGTTTGCAGCATTCAATCAGTATACACTATCAAACTTTTAATTTACAAAGTAGAATATGTTCTAGCTGTAGACAATGTTCCAGCATCAAAGACAGTCACTTTGCTGTCAATGACTATAGCTACTGCAGAAGGAATGTAAAGATGTCACTGAAAGATTTCTCAGAATGAACATAGGAGATGTTAAAACCTTGTTATCCCACTCAAGATTCAGTAAGTAAGTGTAATATACCCCGTTTACTGGCTTTCTCTTGACATACAAATGTACACCCTGTGCTAGGATATACTATGTGTTGATGTAAATTCAAGTGAGTTGACCACATAGACTGATGAGAAAAATCTAAGAAAGTGAGAAAAAGGTATAGGTTGTGATCTGAGGCATAGTGCTCGGCAAGTTTTTTCTATTTTGCAATCTCCAATCATTTTTTGGGACATCGTGACTCAGACAAACACTACTTCTCCATCCTTACTTGCCTGCAGCAACTTAGGATACTGACCACATCAGCTGCGTTGTGCTGACCAATGAGTGGGGATAGAGGTTTCTGTATGAAATCAAGGCTCCTCCCATTCCCAAGCCATCTACTCTGGACAAGGAGACAACAGGCACATGGCTGTACTTATCCCCTAAGATAAAACAGAAGCAGCTGGTGGGAGTGGTGCTTACATTCTTACACAGGTAGCCAGTACCAAATACAATCTGTCTCACAGGGGAGAGATCCTGCTTGTCTCAGGGAAAAAACAGAATAACTAATCTTGGTGTTTAAATTCTTGTTTTTGCATACTCAGACAAGATAAACTTGATAGCAAAAGACTCTCTCATTATCATTATTTCTAAAAATTAAAAGTCAACAATAGACGTCATGAAAAAATTCCAGGTGCTGCAACATGGGCAGGGCTCTTATACAAGGCACCTAGATAGCAAGGACCAATACTGGGCACACAAGACTCTACCACAGACAGACATGTCTGGGGCTAAAGCATTCTGAGGAGTTAGTAAAGTATGGAAAACACTTGCTCCCTGAATTCTGCACTTTCTCCATATGCTGCTGAGATGTTTTGTGCCATGAACAAGACTCAAGGTCATTTTATTTCTTTCCAGACCTTTCTGCCCTAATGGGTATAACAAGTGTTTGCCTCTGGTAGCAATCTAAAATGTCTCTTACTGGCAGTGCTTCAACCTTGAAATGTCTGCTTAAAATGTTGCAGTTTCTCTAAGTAAACCCATTTCAATCAGATTTCATCCTCTGTGTTGTTCTTCCTCTAAACTGAAATGTGCAACATTTAGAACAATAAAAACCACCATACTGGAAACTGAGCTGTTTATTTTTCCTTACGCTGCATGCAAACGTACATCAGACCTTTAAGGAGCCTAAATTCATTCTGACCTCCATTGGTTATTTACTTTGGACCTTGAGGAAATGCTTAGCTTAAATGGCTCTTTTCCCTTTCAGAAATCTAATCTCCCAGAAAAATTCCACTGGACAGCAGGTTTTATAATGGAATTACTGTAGTTAATTCCTATCACAGCAGTTACTTAATGAAAGTCTGGAAGCGAGTCAACAGGTGCCACGCTCTGCAAAGCTAGGGTAAACATGAGTGCCCCAGTTCAAAAAGGGGTGTCATATCCCCATCAAGATAATTAATAGTCTCCCGAGACAAGCAGTTCAAGGTTACAATAATAATCTATAGGCTCTCTCCCTTTGTTTCCCAATTAAAACCTTTCAGACTAATTAAAAACATAGTTGTGTCATGCAGTGTAGTGGTTTCAAACTAGTGTAATAAAATAATGGATCTCAGCCAGAGAAGATAAATGCTTTAAAAAATTATGCATTTAAACACCATCATGTGTCAATGCTGACATATGAAGCTTTGCTGAACATGATGGTGGGGACCATCCTTTCCTAAAGGTAAACCTTTGAGCATATTTCCTAGGAGCATATAGCTCCCTCTTTTATTAGTTTTCTTTAATAGCGTAAAGATTTCTCAAGTGCCACAACCAGCAACCAACTGCTTGGGTTCTGTGGAAGAAATGAGCCTAAAATAATGTCATTGTATGAAAAGGGGAAAAAGATTAATTAAAACTTTTCAGGAGGTTGGTGCTCTTGCCTGATGTGCTTGTTATCAGCAGAATTCCTTTCTTTTTTTCTGGCAGCTTTAACAATATAACAATTTTAGACTGTATGTAAGGTAATTATGTCAAATATACTGAAAATTATGGGCAGCAATTGGCATTCATTTCAGATTAATCTCTGCACATTCTGGCATTTCAGTTTTGCCTTTAGAGATGGAAGTGACGTTTTCTGAGACTCTGGTCTATCTGATTTCCTTTAGCTGGTGTTTCTTTCCCGATAATTGGGAGCTCTCAGGAACCTTGCTCTCATTGAAGGTTACAGCACAGTTGGGTCAAGCTTCCATTACCAATTCTCTCTCCAACTCTCCCACTGCATCTCTAGTTTCAACCAGCATTCACCATGTGCAGATTGCTGCTGCCTGGCTTGTCCTGTGGACCATATTACCCCATCCTTAGACAGCTTCACTGGCCCCCATTCTGACTGGCTATCAGTTCAAAATTGCCATCCTTATTTTTACACTCTTACATAGAAGCTCCAAGACTTTGTCATAGACTTGGGGACACAAACATCCTTGGTGGAATTCCACTGAAGTGCAAACAGAAGACAAGTTTCAAAGGGGTAGTTGTGTCAGTTTAGTTCAGCAAAACAAACAAGGCGTATTGTGGCACTTTTAAAGACTAAAATTTATTTATTGCATGAGATTTCATTGGAGAAAACTCCCACTTTGTCAGATGCTTGAAGATGGAGTACTTATAGAAGCCCAGTTACACTCAGGTTATATCTTGGAAAAGTCTGGCACTGTCTCTCCACTTTTATCCCCTCTAAGTTCTAGTGCTAGGCTGACTCATGCTATTCCTGGCATAAGAACCAGGGCCACTGCACTGCCTGCTATCTTTAATGATCTTCATGTATTTCTTTGTCTCACTGTTTTCCATCTAATGAAAAATGAAACAATTAATTCCATCTTTAACACATACCCTGTCCAGGACTGGCCCTAGGAACCTGTGAAGGCATCTTTCATTTCATGACCATGACGATCTGTCACAGTCGCACTCCACTGGAAAAATTCAGCTGCTGGCCATGCTCTCCTCTTCTTCCTGCATTGACAGAGTCCATTCAGATCTCTATCTTGAATCTTCTGAAGTCACTGGCAAAATTTTATGGGTGTAGAATCAAGGGGTGAGTCTTTAGGTGTCGCCCTCTGAGTTTTCCCTAGATCCTTGCTCCTTTATCGGCACCTGTTCTTATGCTTTTTGTGATTCCCTGCATATTGCCATTTTAAGTGGATGTTTGTCAAAAATACAGTGTTTCCCATTAACTTTAGTAAGAAAAACTGATTTAATTAAATCTGAACAATTGAATTTCCCTATGCAAATATCTCAGGTAATTTCTGTACCTTCAGTCCATTATCTAAAATAATTTACTTAGGCCAAATTGCCACTCTTCAAAGGTACACATAGTCTACTAAATGAATTTGTTCCAGTTTCAGGAAATCAGATCTTGATAAAGAAATCCCACTAGAATTACACAAATGATTCTTATTTTCTGAGATGTCACCAAGTTTATGAGTCATTTTAACTTAAATTGGGGTCGTGTTACTTAGATCAGTGATATAAATCAAGGTCAGTTGCATCAATTGAAATGCAATGGACACTGACATCTGTGTGAATTCCCTTGATCCCATTAAATAGATATTCTAATATAATAGCTAGTTCCAGCTCTTCTAGAGTGAAAGTGAAAACAGTGTGCGAGAGAGAAGGCAGGCTGCTGAACTCATTGCAAAGAGTAGACTTGTTATTTTTTAATGGTAGCAGAATTGTTCTCTTGGATGCATCAGTCAGATCAATACACACTTCGAATGGTTGAATTTGATCCGGAGAGATGGAAATATTAACTATCAGATTAACAACGCTGATCAATTTCTACAATGAAAAATCTGGGAGGCAGAATAATATTCTTGCAAAACTCACTCCATTGCCTTCAAGCTAGTTGGGTCAAAATTAAAAGAGAATTAAATTAAGTTATTAAAAGTATGTTAAATCTTAATCTGTAGAACTTTTCTCCCACTGTGCCTATAAATTCTTGGGATTTAGGAGCCAGAATGCTGGCTCAGCTCATGAGAAGAATGAAGGTGTCAGAGCTAAAGATCAGACCTGGTTGTGGAATCTAATGAACCTGCCACCCAGAACTCAGAACTGCTAGACTCTTCTGGTTTGTCTCATCTCTGATACACCGTACATAGAACTATCTTTCAAAAGGGTTTTGTTTGAACTGATAGGTTGTTTAGAAATCATCTATGAATTTGTCCTGCAATGTAAACCATAAATATTTCCAAACAGTGAGCTGGTTTAGAGTTAGGGCGACCAGTTAGAAAGCATGAAAAATTATGACAGGCTGTAGTGGTTACTAGGCACCTATATAAGACAAAAGCTTGACTATCAGAACTGTCCCTATACAACTGGGATATCTGATTGCTCTCTTTAGAATGTAGTTCGCAGCAGTTCCAATACAGCATTAAACAACACTCTGTGATCAGGTGATGGGTGGAAACAAGATGCAGAGTTGGATTAACCAAGGGGCTTTAGGAGCTATAGCTCCAATCCCTGGCCTCAAGGGGATCCTGAGCTCTGCAGAAACAAATCCAGCGCTGATTGACCCAATGCCACTAGCCTGTGCTGCATCACACATGGGGTGGGGTGGGGTGGGCTTCTGGGCCCTAAATTGCCCCACCTCCACGGCTGGCTAATGTATGGGCTCCACTCCCACTTCCTCTGCCCCCGTCCGCACTGCCTCGTCCTCAGCAGCAAGCACTGGCTTGCCCTGCCCCAGTAGCTGGCCAGTTGGCAGGCTCTGAGCGCCTATGCTGGCTGGGCCTCCCCAGGGCCAGCTGGCCTCAGCGCCAAGTCCTAACCTGCCCCACACCTAAGACTGGCTGGTCTGCAGATCCCACTGCCAGCATGCCTGAGCACCCCCCCCCCAAAGGCTGGGTGCCACTGCAGCAGGACAGAGGGGTCACAAAAGTAGACAGCCCCAGGTCCCTTAACCTAGCCCTGCCAAGATGTAACAGAATTTGATTGTCCTGTGAAGGTGAATTCCTACATCTGTTATCTAGAAAATTAAAGAAGACACGAAGAGTAGGATGACTTGAAAGTTACTAGCAGCATTAGGCAAATAAGAAAATCTCTGTGCGACCCTATTGCCAACTCTCACAATTTGTGTGTGTTTTTTTAAAGCCCCCAGTGATGGACTCCTTTGATTATGTGGGAAAGTCAGCTTTTATTAAAAAGTAAATTTCTAGCTCTCATGACTACAGAGCAAAGCTGGAAAAAATGAACCCTAAAGACTCAAAACCAGAGGGCAAAATAAAAACTCCAATTTTGTTATTCCTTTAATTGCATTATTTTGGTGACTTGATTCACAGTGTTTGAACGGCTGGAGTTGACTATAGAATGCGCGTGTACTTTCCATGCATCTATCATTACAGGGCCAGCTAATTCGAAATCAAATTTGAGTCAGACTGTTTAAATTTGGGCACAGAAAGCCTTAGTCCCCATGTCATAGTTCCCATGTCATTCACACTCTCTCTCCTCTTTCTCAAATCTCATTTCTGTTTCTAGAACTCACTCTCTGTTCATAGGCAACTCATGAAAGCAAATATGGTCTATACCAGACAAATAAATTGTTTGGTATAAATAGCTCCAATGCTAGTTACAAATTAGCTATTACAAAACATGAGCCTTAAACAAAACCTGCTGAAGTTAATGGTAGTCTTTTCATTGACATCTATGGACTCTGGAGCAGGGCCTCAAGTTAACTGTCATGTCATGTTTCTGATACTTTGCCTAATATCCATAGTTTGAAATGTATGTTTAGCAAACATATTCCATAGCAATTAAGGGAATTTTATTACCTAGAATGGCCATAACTTGTGAAAACACAAGACTGTGAAAACCTCCAGAAAACAGTGAACTGAAATAAGTTTTAAAAAAATCAAATATCCCTAATAAACAGCTTTCCCAAAAGTTACTTTGAGGCATGCTTAGCAGGATTATGGTCAAGCACAACATTTCTGAAATAATGCACAAAGGGTTCTTGTGTCTGACAAAGTGGGTTGGAGCCCATGAAAGCTTATGTCCAAAGAAAGTCGTTAGTCTCTAAGGTGCCACAGGACTCTCATTGTTTTTGAGAGTCCTGGGCACTTTTAAAGACTAACAAACAGGATTCCTTGTTTGTTTTGCTGAAATAGACTAAATACAGCAACCCTTTGAAGCTTGAAATAATTTAAGCTGAAATGCAGTAAAACCCAGTCTTGGAGCAAAATTCTTCTCTCACATAACAGGATGGGAATCAACAGAGATTGTTTCGTGCTGCTTATACACATGGATTTGTCCTTCAGATCTGAGAAGTGCCTTTGTCATAAGGTCAATTTTAAAAAGTTTCTGGTTTTTAAACTGAGGTTGGAAAACTGCTTCCATTTTGAATGCCACTCCCCAGTCTTAAATTTCCTTTTGCCTTCAGCCTTTCAAGAACCTGTCCTACAGATTACTTTGTCTATTTCTGTAAATGGAGATGCCACTGCAGAAAAGGACAGGTAGCTTGGAAAGTCAAAAATATAGCTGGGCAGGCAGCTTCATCTTGCAAATACTAGAGCTGAGAAATCATATGAGCCATGTTCTGTTCTCAGTCTCTGATTATTCACCTACTACCTAACTCCTCTGTGTCTGTTTCCCTCCCATCCTTTGTATGTATTTTCTGTCTAGATAGTGAGCAGACTCTCACTATGTGTTTCTGATTAAAAGGATGCCTGAGGGACTCCAGAACTGGTCATGGGATTCAAAGACAGAGAAACTGTCCAGAAATCAAGGAGACCCAGGCAATGCTGGCTGGCACACACACTTGACCAAGGTAGATGCAAAGTTGAATTGGGGGTAAGGGAAAGGCAAGCAGGACACTCTTTCTAGGTTCCATCCACAGACACAACTCTGTCCACTCAAACTAAAAAGATATGACACTTTCAGAAGAGTATAGGAATATATTCCTTCCTTCCATTTTTTTTAATAAGCTTTGATAATTGAAATAGATGTCAGTACTGACATTTAAATTACCATAATTGAGAAACTATTCTATTCTAACGGTGTTAAAATCCTACTGAGACAACAAGGATAGCTCACCCCCCTGAGTTATTATTTCAGTCTCTCTGCAAACTCAAGCAGACTTTGCTGCACTGGTTAACACTGCTCCACATTTTGAAAAAGTTGCATTTCAGCCAAAAAAGGTAGAGATTTTACATCTCAAAGGACAAGTGAAAACCTCTGTAAAAAAGATGGTTGTTCAGGAGAGATGAGCTTGCTATTTTCCTCTGTACTCCCAAAATTTAAGTCCTGAAACTAACTGATGATGGAACTAGAGGGTTACGTGAGACAGTGAGTGGGTGCGCAAACCTTTTACCCTTTGTCCAGTTCAAAATCCTGTTTTAGGTACTAACTTTAATAAGAATGAGAATGCCTTCCACTTACACTGTGACTTTCCTCCAAAGATCTTAAAACACTGTTTGTGTTTGTTTACTAAGTTGCAAGCACTTGTGGAGATGGGTAAACTGAGGCAAAGAGCTATTATTTGTCCAAAGCCTCTCAGAGAGAATCACTTGCAAAGCTAGAAATGGGAGTCATGATGTCCAGATCAATTCTCTAACCACTATGAATGTGGTGGTCTTATTTTAGTCCCATTTATGGTCAAACACGAGGGCTATATTAGGAAAGCTAGAATAGCAAATTGCTTGCACTCATACCAGGCTTGACACACCTTCACTTACATGGTCAGTCATTTTTTTTTAACTAGAATAATATAAATAAGATAAATTAATAAGCATTGAATGATGGTTTGTTTTGAATGATAGCCTTTTCTGGCATTCAAACCTTTAACTTTTTTTTCCTCCTTAAGATGTTAATTCAAAAGTGCAAGTAAGTGCCAACTAACTTGTGAAAGTTTTAGTAACCCCACATTGACAGAAGAGAAATATTGCAGAATGTGGCTCATTCCCTTTGATCTATGATTTATTGATGTACATGATGAAATATTCATTAAAACAGACTGCTGTTTCCCATTGATTTGTCATGTTTTTAATTCATATTTTAATACATTAATAAAACTGACACTATTAATTTTTTTAAATACCATGTACATTGGAGATGTAAAACTGGCATGGGTTATGTTTGATATTAATATAGCAGGAGGAATTAGTTCAAGCAAAGCAGGATCCGCATGAACTTGGATTGATATTTCAGAGCCCCAAACAATTTCCTGGTTCCTATTACTGCTTTGAAATAACTTTACATTACAAATACACTCTTCACTTAGAAGCACTGGTAGCACCATGGATCGCCGTGGTATCTCAAGCAAATACATGTATTTGGGAGTCTTTACAGTAGAGACAGAGTTAGTGTGTCTGAGTCTGGGGTAAGAGACCATCAAATCTTTTAATCTGATCTCCTTCACATTGTAGGGCACTAAACACCACCAGTTATTCCTGCACTGAGCACAATAACGCAGATTACAGCCCAGCTGAGACAAGCCTTTCATGTGCCACAGACAGAACAGAAAGGACCAAGGTAGACCAATGCTCAGGGTCTCTGCAATGCCAGAAAACTGATTTTAGTAATGGAGGCACAGGAAGGCTGACTTTACTTTTGCAGTTACCAACAAAACTGAAATGATTTTCTTGAGCTGTGAATATCTGAGAGTTTGAAATCCCTCTGCCCCATCTTGAAGTGGGCCAAATAGTTAGAGCCTCCAAAACATTCACAGACAGGCTCATTGCCACCACAGCAAGGAACAGATTAAAGTAGGGGCTTTAGGGGCTGCAGCCCCAGGCCCTAACCTAATGGGGGGGCCCCACTGCTTCACAAAAATCCAACCCAGCTGGCTTGAGCAGTGCACTACTGCTGCCCACCATTCATCTTCCCGCCCCACCACCAGGCTGGCTGGTCTGCTCCAGCAGGTCTAAGATCTAATGGGACAGACCAGCCAGCCTGGGGATGGGGCAGGAGCGCTGCAGCCCACAGCCTCTGACTTCAGGATCCAGATCCCCCAAGCATGGGCTGCCGTCCTCCATAGTGCCAGCTGGGCCCAGGCCCCCTCCCAGTACTGGCAAGACCATGGGACCCAACCCCCCCCACCCCCATCCCTTCCTGGACCCCATCCCCTCCCCAGCACCAGTCACAGTGAGGACTCCAGATGCCACCCTGTCACCAGTTAGGGTACCATCATAAGGCTGGGAAAGAAAAGAAGGAGGGTGAAATCAGACCAAAGCTGGAGCACTTGTGCATTTTCAAGTCTGTCTTATGGAAAACAGAATAAGAGCTACAGCTTGAAATCTAAGGAAGAGAATGGATCTGAATGTGTCTATTACAAATTGAAGCCCACACAAATCCTCTCTGTTGGACGCTGGACTTCTGCACCCTACATCACAGAAGCCAAATGACAGATTGATTATTTTTAAATGGCACATCCAAACTACAATACTGGTTTTATCTCTCTGTCTCGCAACCAGCAATTCCTGGCAAATGCTGAATGAAATGAAGGAACTGCATTTCTTGCAGTTCGTGCAATGCTTTGTCTGACTGGTAGGACAACCACTGCAGCAGAAGAAATGCAGAGTTCTCAGTTTGGGCCTTGCCAGTTAAACAGAGAAAAGTCTCTTTCTCCCTCTCTCTCTCTCTCTCGTGCATGTGCGTGCACGTACACACAGAATGTGCCATTTAAAAATCCACACATTTTCTTCTAATAATTCGGCAGCTGAACATTTTTTGGTATTGATTTATTTTATGATAAAGTAGCATTTCAGCTGACCTTTAAAATTGAACAATCCATGGTTCAGTTGTTCCTGAAGCCTTTGCCATTACATTAATTATGGAACAACTCTTTGGGTCTGCTTAGCAACTGACCTCATGCAGGAGTTTCTGCAGTCAGATTGTAGCTGCTTTTTTATTAACTGTCAACACTCGTAGCTGCTGCAGGTCTAAAGCCACTGACATGGCAAGTGAAGTTCAAAAGTCAAATACAGCTGGATGGAAGTAGAAGTGACAGCATAACATTAGAAGGGCAGGACTTTGCAGAACATTTGCCCAGTTTTGACATGCCCAAATTTTTCCTTGCTTTGCTCTTTCCACACTGGAGATGCCATTTCAAAGCCATTTTCTTTGCAGCCCATTTGTCATGTGAGCGGCAAACATTAAATGAAACACTCCAGATCTCTACAATCACATTTTCTAAAATGGATCCAACATCGGCATACTCAACTTTGTACACAGAATAATTCACACATGCAGAATTTTCATGCCAACAAGATTTGCACACAGAATCTGGATAGTTTCTATTCAACTTTCTTTCACAAATCCCAAGCAAACTCTTCTTGTAATGAAATAAATCACACCAGGAACTTTATCCACAAAAATGTAGCATTGGTTGAGTCCCATCTAGAAATTCAGTCCCATATGTGTATCTGAATGTGTCATAGCAGGATCATCCAAGTTTCATGCTACCTATCCAGTAATGCCAATGAAAGGAGGTCTACTAGACAAAAGCAGTGATGAGAGGTATTTTTAAGTACATATTGCTTTCTTTACATCTCCTCCTAAGTTCAAAAGTCTGTTATTCCTTCCTTTTTTAGCTTGGCCTCCACAGCCAACAGTCAGCTGTGAAAAGAGACCCTCAGTTATTTTGGGAAAAAGAGATTGTCTATCACTGGCCATCTTAAAATCAAGATTGTTTTTTTTCCTAAAAAATATAAAACTGGAATTATTTTGGGGAAGCTCTATGGTTGGGATTACACAGGAGGTCAGACTAAATGATCACTTCTGTCCTTGGCATCTATGAATTATTTACTATTATCAACAATAAATGGCACTGGGTCAAAAGCACAGCAGTTCATCATTGAAATGTGAATCTTTCTAATATGGAGCAACTGAGCAGTCTGTTGGACGATTCTGTCATCTGCTATCATTACCCTTTATATCCCATATTTTATGGTAGTTAATGCCGGGGGTTTGGGTTTGGGGGTGGGGGAAACAAGATTAGCGCCGAAAGCAGCTGCGGAGCAGCTACTGGATAACACATTCATCACACTTGCTGCATAGCTGGATTTCTCCTCTCTACAAATATAATCAGTCAGTGCAGGTAAAGAGTTAGTTGCAAATAGAAACATTTTATGAAGACTACTGTGTCTTGTTTTTATCAATGTTCTGGGGAGAGCAGTTAGAGTGAGATAAGTTATGTGTTGTGGGCTCAAGCATTAATGAATATGAGAAACTAAATTATTGAATTTTGCAATGCAAATTATTTTTTGAGCACAAATTCTTCATTTTTGAATGTTAAGGACTCATAAAAAATGTCAACGGTTTATGAATTAGGCCATTAACGTGCAATTTATGATTCAAACAGTACCGGAGCCCCATGCAGCAAGTGACTTAGTAGAGAGCAGTGTTGTTCTCTCTACAGCTGCAAACTAGTTGGCCAGGAATGTCTGAAGGAGGATGTAGCAGGAACACATGGTAGGGGCTCAGTTATTGCTGCTGTAGTCACAAAGTTACCCAGAGGAATACAACCAGGAGTACGTCTCAGTGGAGCACCAGGAGGCCATAGGTCTTTGTAAGGCATGCTCTCACTGAAGGCACAAATTATTTTTTCAAAAAGACATGGAGAGAGACCCAGGTCCTCAAAGGTATTTGGGAGTTAGAGCTATTTCGTCATCTAATTACCAAATACCTCTGAGAATCTGCACCAGACGATCCTTCTATGCCTTTCTACCAACTCTTGCACTCTTGTGGGAAACTAGAGCCCTGACCTAACATCCTCCAGTTGAGCCACTTACTTGGTCTGACAGTGCTAACTGGTCCATTGCACTGCAATACATCAGAACAGATGCCTCTAGCATGGTGCACAGTCCAGAGGCCACTTTTCTCCTGGAGATAATTGCATGTGCAATGCAGCATTCTGTTCTGTAGGAATTTATTAAAAAATGTGCACACTGCTCTGTATTAATATTGGAGGAGAGGCCACAAAAGTGTTCCTTGCACTTAGAACACAAGGAGGTGACATTCTGATGGCCCTTAAGTTGCTGTGAAAGAGGCATTTCCTCTTGAGAGTCCCATCAGGCCTTTGCAGGTGCAAGAGGATTATACAGGTTCAAACCACCATCAGGCAAGCTTCCAAATCATTGGGTGTTTGTACATATCAACTTGGTGTACCTTCTCAGATTCTCCCCCCCCCCCCATCAACACATTACTCATGCTCCTAAGTATGCGAGAAACTGCCTCCTTTTCTATTAGCATTTTGAGATCATTTTTTTGTTTTGTCATATTTGAGTATTTCACACTTGTTTATGTTCCAAGAAATTAACACTCATTAGATAACTATTTTTAATGTCTGTCTTGTGAGATAAAAGTTCATCATAATCTCTCCCCATCCTTTCTTTTCATAGGAGGAAACTGAGGCAGAAAGTTCAAGTGACTTCCCCAGCTTTCTTTGGAGAACACAAGTGTCAAAGCCAGGAAAAGAAGTCCAGAATTTCTAATTACCATGACTGTTCTACATGATTAAATGACACCTCTCCCTGATTTTGTTACTTGGAGATCTTCTCATTCAAGCTATGATTGAAATGATGCTCTTATGCTGAGACAGGTTATAAATATATCAAAGAAAAAGAAACTTGCAATTACATTACAATTTAACCTTACATTTCCCTTTCAGCCCCTCTGTTCAAGTAGCTGAGATAATGCAGAATTAATAAACTTCCCACACTGCAGTAATGCTAGCCAGTGATAGATGCTCTATATGCATTGGCAGAAATGAAAATGTTACACAATCAAAGAATAGCAAATTCACCAGGCTATGCACCTGTGACACCCAGTCTTCTTAGTCTTCCTGTCCAAAGAAACCAGTAGCAATAAAATCCAGTTAAAGAGTTTTGTTTTGGCTATTTAGGGGCCAAGTCCCTCTACTCAGAAGAGTATACAATCAAGAACCTTGACTCTGCATACACCTGGAGTTTGTCCA
Organism: Podocnemis expansa; assembly: GCA_007922195.1. Classification (NCBI taxonomy): domain Eukaryota; kingdom Metazoa; phylum Chordata; order Testudines; family Podocnemididae; genus Podocnemis; species Podocnemis expansa. Next base: position 18,026,096 of record ML682016.1, read on the forward strand.
CATGGAAAAAGGAATCCTACTATCAGTGGTATCGCTGGGGGGGGAGATCAGGGGGCCTCAGCTCCCCCGAAACTCAGGGGCAGCCCCCTGAGTAGCCAACCACTCAATTGCATGGGGGTGCACCATCGTGCCCCCATGCAGGGAATGCTGCTGGGGTGTGGCCAGTAGGTAGCTGCCGCAGGCTGGGCTGGGAGATTTTAAAACTCCCACCCTAGACTGAGCATGCTCAGAGCAGGGTCATGCTGGGGGCCGCAGCCTGTGCTGCAGCCCTGGTCTCCTCCAGCCTGAGGTAAGGGAGCCGGGGGGGGGGGGGGCCGTCCCGGGCCAGGCCAGCTGGCCCGGGGGGGAAAGGGAGTGGGGGACGGGGTCAGCCCAGGGCAGCAATGGCCAGTGGTGGGACTGGGGGTTGGAAAGGGCTCAGGGGGTCAGGGAACAGATCAAGGCCCCGGCGGCTGGGGCGCCCCCTAATATTTAGGTGTAGTGTCACCCCTGCCTACTATAAAGGTAGGGTGTGAACTTAGAGTGGAATACTGTAGTGATACGGGTATAACTTCTTGTGTGAACACTTATTCTGGTATAAGTGCCTTTTCCTAGTTTAGTTTATGAAAATGGTTCATCATCATCTGAACACACACATTCCAGACTAAGTGATTCCACATGGAGGAGTCATGGCAGTATAACTACAGTGGTTTACCTACATTGGTATAATTATATCACAGTAATGGTGTAGACAAGCCCTTAAGCATTCTAGTTTTTTTAAACATATAAAATCACTCCTGGACATGAGTGCTTACAGGTGAGTGTGAGTAGGGAGGGGTGTCTAAGGAAGACTTTCCGCACAAGCTAATCTGGTTTGGCAGAAATGTTTTGTTGGCATGAGTTTGGGATGTTTGCCTTAATCACTAGTAGCAAAACAAAAGTGAATTTTTCAAGTCATCTTCATTTTCAGCCAATAAGACTGCTGCAAAGCACCATTCCAGTAAGTACTCTATGTGTACTTTGTACGATATGGAGAAACTATTGGAGGAATATTTTAGAGAGTTTAAAAAAAAATATTGCAGCTACTTCTTACAGCCCTCCATCTGTAAAGACATGTTCATTAGTTGCCAGGAGCATAGCTGTATAAGTCTCAGAAAGGGGCATAAAACCCTGCAGAATGTGTCCTTAAATAGCTTGCCAATACATGACAAGAAGAAACGTTTAATGTTCTGAAACTCTGAGCTCTTCAGAGGGATGAGGTCCATAGGGGATCTGGGAATATCCCTTTCCAATGGTATAATACTACTGTTTCTAGCCAAGTAAGCCCATATAATAACTAATTTTAAGCATGTGACCTTTCCATGGATAGAAGAGTTGTCACTGGCTCAGGACCAAGGTAAATTGGGGAGAAAATTCCACATTTTAGAGAAGACAACATCAACAGTTATATGGCTGGTAGATCGCTTTAAAAAATGCTCTCTCTTTGAAACTGTTCAGGGCTTTGGAATATGTCCCTGAGCAGATAGATTAGTCATAAGAAACCTCAGACAGGTGAAGTGGTCAAAGATGCATGATAAATATATTGTATTATGCACTAGACAACCCCTTAAAATAATATCTTGTGTTTTGGCTTATACAGGGTTGCAGAGGGAAGGACACAGAGCTGTTGAATCTCAGCTCTGAAAATACTGTGCTGTTTGATTTGTGCCTGTGGCCTCAGTGATATTCCTATTCTCCTCTTACAAATCACTGGCATGGCAGCTGAAGTTTATTCCATTACTGAAACTGACCTTTTGTATGATCTCTAGCAGGGCAGAAGCTATCAACTGCATGGACCTCAGTAGGAGATGTGTACTTCTTACACAATATGGCTGCATTCATCACAGAGCTAGTCGCAAAAAGGGATAATCAGCTGTTGGCAGAAAAGAGGAAGAAAAAGAAGTCTGATTCAGAATCAATCAGAGTCTATGAAGAGTCACTGCTGACAGCTCTGGTTAGTCCTTAGAACGGACAGAGAAGATAATTGAGTAACTTTACTAAATTTGCCATGAGGCATATGCGAGAATCTCCGTTTCTGTTCTCAAGGCTGCAAGAGCACATGACCTGGACTTTCTGCCTATGCCTACACCTAAAAGCTTAGTTTGGACTTGCTTAGTCCAAACTAACTAGTTTAAAATTAGTTCAAACTAGCTGTGTGTTTTTAGTTCAAACTAACTTTTTCATTAGAACTAGCCATGCTTTTTTTTAGTTTGAACTAGCATGACTAAAACTAAAAGTTAGTTTGAACTTATTTAGTTTGAACTAGCATAACTACATGGTGCTAGTTCGAACTAAAATTTGCAATAAGTTCAAACTAAACAGTTAGTTCAGACTAACCAGCCAAACTAAGCTTTGCTTAGATCAAACTAAAAAATTTTAGTTTGAACTAGGCAAAGCCTAGTGTAGACAGGGCTCAAATTAGTCTAGATGAAGCCTCCTTAATCCAGACTAATTTGCTAGTGTGGACATACCCTCCTTCCCTTTCCCATACTCGGTGCAGCTATTTTGTCACCCTTCTTAAAACAGGGTGTTGTTGATGATGCGGGTGTTGCTTTTGACCCTGAACTACCTTCTCTTGTTTCATGTAGTTCATTGTTATTACTACAGTATATGCAAAAACCCAAGGCTAGATGCTACAGAGTAGGGGGGAAAAGCTCTGACACACTGCAGTGCTGGTGAACAACTGATTTTGATTACCTGGCCCCCACTCACATACTCTTAACATTTGCCATTTCAGGTCAGATCGGCTATCAGAGGATGGCGGGTTCTTCAGAACATAACTGAGTACCCCAATCTGCAAAATTAGGCTGGGAAGTTGAAGAGAACAGGATATCTCCTCAATACCTCCCAACAGAGTGGAAGGTAAGTGAAAAGAGCCTCTCCCTATTATTTGGATACATCTGCTCCCAGTCCTGGAACCAAGCTGTGGAAGGACGAGAGAACAGAATCTAAATACTCAGGGGGGGATAATAAAAGGACGATAAAGAATCTCTGTTTACAGAAAAGTTTCTGTTAGAGTTTGGTTAAGTCACTTATTTTATTCATCCTCTCCCACTCCTCCCTGTGTCAGACTCATTTGAAGTAGACAGCTTCTTGGACTACACTATAAGTTACTGTGTTTAACATGTTTGTGGCAGCTCAAGTTCAAATACAGGGTTTCTTTTCCCTGTGAGGACAGTAAAAATTGACTAAAACATCAGTGATATCAGATGAGACACCACATTGTTAAAATCCAACGAACATTAAGGCAACCCAAGCTAGTAATGCATCAGTGTCAACCTCCCTGAAATCTGGGGACAGGTTGCTCCACCCACTACCAAATGACTTGAGACTTGTCTATACCGTGACATGGCACATGGCAAGCCATTCTGTAAACCTACAGTATGCTAGCCTGTCATGTACTAGCTGGCTATGTGTACTCTGCTGCCATGCTATATATTCTACTGTGATCTACTACACTGCCAGTTTCTCAAACCACACTCACCTGCAGCTCAGCTCGAGGGGACAGGGCAAGCTCATTATAACATTGTCGTGGAACCAAACCAGAAAGTGAGGTATTTATCAGAGTGTCCTAAAACTTAACTTCCACATCTAAAACATAATTCTTTAATAACTTTTCTACATTCTCCAGCAAAACAATATAATGTTTTCTAGCTATAAACATTTTTAGAATAGATCCCCAGCTGATGTAAGCCAGTTATAAAATTCCTTTGACTACAGTGGAGCTGAGTTGATTTACACCAACAACTGAGGGCCTATTCCAGTTATTTTTGCTTCGTAGCTCTAGATCTTGATTTCATGACAACATTCATCTTGACTTTCCAATCACATGCTCGCTAGAGAAAGAATGAAGACAGACAGACACCCACACCCACACACCTTTTAATATCAGTATTAACAGATAGGCTATGATGTACACAGATCAATTTCTGTTTGTTCTACTATCTTCACTCATATAACCCATAAAGAATTGGTGGATGTAATATCCAGCATCTACACACCATCTTCTTCTTACTTACAGCAGAAGTTAGTATCTGTAGATCAAAAGCAAACTTGTGTTTTTCATCTACTTGCACTTCTTGAGAATCAGTTAACCAGTATATTTGCATTTCCAAATAGATTAGCTTTGAACTTCAGAAGAGCTTTCATGCAAGATCTTTTATTTGAGAGAGACCCTTAATTTACACACACACACACACACACACACACACACACACACACACACACACACACACACACACACACACACGCACCCACCCCTAAGCCTGCAAACTTAACTGCAACCTAGAGAAAACTCTAGGTAATTAGTAAGTCATTTTATGTATAAGGATCATGAATGAAAACATTATTTCTATGATGAATTACTACAAAAATTATAAAAAACCCAAAACAAAACAAGAAAAACCCTCATTCCCAGCTCACTATATTTCTAAAGGGCTTTAGAATTATGGATTCTTCTGTGAAATGAATGATGTTTAAAATTTTACTTCACAGGAGAAAATGTTTCACTTACCAACAATTCTTTATAAAAGACAACCATTCATGAATTTTTCAGTAATTTCATGACTCATGCTGAAGGCTGACAATGGAGTTAGCACTTTGGCTGACATAAAACCCAAGTTAGTCTCATGCTACAATTAACAATGGGACTTCTGGGAAAGCATCTCCCACTGATCCGTCAGAAACCATATTCTTTACCTGATGGAAGCATTGCTGCATTAGGGTTCCCACATATTGTGAGCTGCTGAGATACTGGAAGGCTAATCTGTCACACAGAGATAATTTGGGGGTTACACAGTAGGATGTGGCTGCCTATTAAACAGAGCAGTATGAAGCAAGGATAGCAAAGATCAGCCACTGGTAAATGAAATGCAAGTTTATGGCTCATCCTTCAACCAAGAAATATTTAGCTTGGAATGAATTTATATTGGAGCTGCTCTAACTGCATCTGTTGTTAAAAAGGGAACTTGACTGGTGGTTTTGCTGTTGGGAGATTAAATAGGCAGCTAGACAGCTGCACATAACAGGGGCTTTCTACTGGAATCTATAAGGCTATGTCTACACTAGCAAATTAGTCTGTACTAAGCAAGCTTAGTCTGGACTAATCTGAACCATGTGTACACTAGCCTTTGGCTAGTTCAAATTAAAAAAAAATTAGTTCGAATTAATCAAAGGTTAGTTCAAACTAGTTAGTTCAGCTGGTTAGTCCAAACTAACAGTTTAGTTCAAACTCATTTGCATTTTTAGTTTGAACTAGGCCAATGGAGACACCTTAGTTTGAACTAAATATGTTCAAACTAATTGTGGTTTTTTAGTTCGAACTAACTTTTAGTTCAAAGTAGCTGCGATTTTTTAGTTTGAACTAAAAAGTTAGTTCAAACTAAAAAAAAAAAAACCACTTTTAGTTCAAACTAACTTTTTAACTACTTAGTTCAGACTAACCAAGTCCAAACTAAGATTTTAGGTGTAGACATAGCCCGAGTGCCTTCAAGAACAGAGAGCTAGAGAGTTGTGCTCAGACTTGGTCGTTTACTGGCACTAGCCATCATTCACCATCTGCAAGAACTCATGGCTTGTCCTATTTCTGGGGATAAAGATTCTCAGAGGTTAGGACTGTGTGTGACATGTGGTGCATTCTTCATCAGAGAAGCAATAACCCACTGTGAATACTCCCTTCCCACAGGCAGTTTGCTCCTGTCAGCTACAGTACATGCAGTTTCACAGCTAGCAAGGGGCTCCCCAGTCAGAACGCTCATTACAAACACAGATTAGACCATGTCCAGCACTATGCAGGAAGTGCAAAGAAGGAAATAGGAAGAAAAAAGATTGCCTCCTTCCACCCGACATCTAGCCTGCTGTCTCTAAATCACCACCATTCTGATTCAGTAGCATTTTACATCTCCCTTGCTCTGGTGTAAATGACCATGTAAGGTGCAGGAGAAGTCGATCTAGACAATACACAGAATGTCCAAGGTTAGTATTGACAAAGCTATTCCACCTAAAGGGGCAGGACAGTTGGACAGACATGGATTAGAAAGCTTTCTACATCCTGGAGAAGGATTCTGCAGAACTCCCACTGGCACGGGCACCTTCCCCTTGAGCCTGCAGAATGTTTTTGTCCCTAACATTACAGCTGACTTTTCATTCAATTTCACCAGAATCAGTCCATCAGTATTCCACCTACTCAGCCATCATTTTGCAAAGCTTTTACCAGCAAGTCAAATACTTGCCATCCTCCTCCTCTTTGAGTAGTGGGAAACCAGGCATTTGTTGTCTAAGCCTTGCACTGTGGGACATTCAATAGTTCAGCAAGTGGGGGTAGGGCCCAAGCATCAGGGACTCTGGGGGATGAAGAACAGAACTGTTGAGAAGGTGAGAAACAGATTCACATAACCTGAAAAAAATAGCTGCAATTTCTTTTTTTTTTGAAGAGAGATTTTCCATCGCTGCATGTCAGCTTTATGCTCTGTTCTCTTCTGCATCCATCGTCATTTTATGTATCACATCTTTATAGCCATAGACAAGAACTTCTACACTGGTCTCCCCTAATACTTAACATATTTAAATGGACATAGCCCAAATCCACAGAACAGACTGGTTCCTTGCGCCCAAAAAATATTTTGTGGCTGCGGGAACCATTTCCCCTAGATGATAAAATGAACCTTCACAGTTGCTGAAGGCTGATTATTGAGCAGCTGACGAAGAGACAGAGCAAGCTAAATAGTGAGTTGTTTAAGCAAAGTTGCTGACCTTTTATAGTGGCTCAGAATTGCTCTTGAATACAGCTGCAGCAAAAGTATCATATGGGAGTTTAATGAAGATGGTTTGGTGTTATGCCAACAAAACAATCATGAAGCTGGGTCCACCCTGGTTATTCAATTGGGCTAGCAAATAAAAGAGAGGAATTGAAGCAATAATGGAAGGCAGACACCCCCTGGGTTACCTAGTAAGGAGGAGCTGACAGATGTAGAGTACTGAAGAAGTAAAGAGTTTGCCACTTGTGTGTAATAAAACCACAGGGACTTCCCTCAATATCCTTTTTTTTTTGTTTTGTTTTAAAGGAGAGCAAAAGCAAATATTGTCAAAACCATAAAGCTTGCCACAGTGAACTGCTGCCGAGGCTATATAAAGACATCCCAGGCTCATGGTTTTAAAAGGAATGACAACTATTACAAGTTGAAATGTTTCCATGATGCACTGCATGGAGTATGGAAGGAATGCATGAGGAATATCATCTATTTGTGCCTTGTCAAAAGCACCTGGACTCTTTGAAGTGGTCAGTTAGACTTACTGTCTGGAAGATTTTTTTTTTTTTTTTTAAAGCAAGTTCTAGGAAAGTCAAATTCTATTTTCATAAAAAAGCAAGAGATAGGAAAAACGTTGATGAGATTGCCTCCTATCCTTTCACTGGGGTGGTGCAATTTATCACTGGGGGATGTGAGCTGAACCATGGTTCCCCCAATACTATGTCACAAATTCCAGTATTGCTTTAGATATTATGCCTGCTGGTAGGATGCATATTCTCCATCTGTCCCACTTTTGTACATCAGCTATGCCATGGTTAATAAATGCTTTATAGGTCTCCAGAGTTATTTCTTGCCAAATTGACATTATGGTACTTGTTAAAATACATTCTATACTGGGTGAAAAGCTGTTGTTTTCCTATCTCATTTAACTTTCTCACTTCGGTTTTTCCATTGCTAAAGATAGTCATTGTGTCATAAAAACTTAGGAGATACCAATGGGTATGAAACATCACATGTTTACATTATTAGTCTTTGTTTTTAGTATACACGGACAGACATTTTCTATGGTTACAATACATATGTGATAAATACGTGCAACTACACGATCCTGTGCTCTGCCCACTAATCCATCTCCCCTAGATACTAAGATTCTTCTGAGACTCTTTTTTTAAAAAATAAAAATCAAAACCAAAACAACCCCATTCAACCCAACAGATTGCTTTCTTCCACCTTCCTAAAAGCAGAATCTTCTCCTCTTCTCCCCAGCATCAACATTAAGTTTTGAAAAAATGACATCAAGGTCTGATATTTCATGATCATTGGTGTAAAAAAACAGTAGCTTTAATCTCACTGGAAAAGGCAGGTTCCCAGTTGGACAATGTAAATAACTGACTCTAGCCCTGAAATAGTTTAAAAAAAAAATCAGTCCCTAAAATTTCACAGGTGAGAGCTGAATGTTGACAAACCTGGGCCTTAGATGAGTGTAATTTTGCAGGTAATTTAAATTGCAGCATTTGAGAGGTTTACATGATCCATTACGTGTTGTAAATTACAAACATTTATAATTTGGGTAGCTACACAGTCTGGTAGAAGAATATGAAGAAAAGTAGTACCAGTATATTATTTAAAATTCTAGATATTCGAGAAATCTTTCCCTCCTCCTATTGTCATTGAACAGCTATGTAACTAGCATGTGGGAAGATCAGTTTAACTCATGTAGGTAAATTCCACATCTTTATTATGTACTCCCTTTGAGATAAAAAAAAAAACAAACCCATATAGCCAGACAGAAATTGGAAGAACACACACATAATTAGTGGCATTTTAACAAAAGCTGTAGCAGCTATTTCTAAGAATAAATTCCCAGGGAAAGAGCAACTCAACTGGAAAATGTCAACACTAACAAACTTTTAAAGAAAATAAGTATTACATCCACTATAATAAGCAAAGCCTCTTGTTTCCTCTAGTCATCACATAATAAACCTCAACCCACACATCAATTTGTTAGAAGGCAAGTCAGAACAATAACAAAGACAAACAGCCATTAGTGGACAAGATTTTTTTTAACACAATCTCACAAATGATATATTGTTGTTTGTCATCAAGACACTGCCAAATACACTAGAGTCCTTTCCGAAAGCGCCTATAATCAATTCCTTCTAATTTACAAACTCAGTAGGATCACAAGAGTGATAGCACTTTCATATTTCATACACCCACAGAGGTTATGACAATTGATTCAGTTCTGCAAAATACTGTAATGACTTTGAATGCTCTTGAAACATTTTGCATTTGTTCTCAGATGATGTAAATTCAAACTCTGCCACATGGGTACCATTTCCAAAGGTTGTAAATGGAAAGTATGGACTTGCTTTTCAGAGAGAAAGAGAGCTCTCTTCTTGTTATAACCCTACTAGAAGGCATACTGATCTCTGTACTAAAACTCTTGACTTCTGTCTTTGTTAGCACCTACCTTTATGGGATCCTGATGAATTTCTGAATATCTAAAGCAAGAAAGACATGAAGCTAAGAATGGGGAGCACTTTTAAACCCCCTAGGAATAATTTATTTAAAGTCAATATTTTTATGAGTATTACAAGAATGGGACCCTCTGTGCCTTTAAGGTCATCACAGTTAGAAAGGTGGATAGTTAAGATTCCTTTCATATTCATCAGAATCCTTGTCAATAATGCAGAAAGAAGCATGAAGGACTTGGATCCCATTTCATTTTGCTTTGTATCAAGTATTTGCTTCTCCAATTTAAGTATCCTTACATAGCAGCAGACACACAACTGAATCCTAGAGGAATGTTTTGCAATGCCACTTGGAAGTGCATCAAGTCTATTAGTTTTTATTTTCAGTGACCTGGGTAAAATATGCTTGTTGACCTCAGTCCTGGCTCCCAAAACTCCACAAAACCAAAAGATCATTACCATAACTGACATCTCTGCAGGAGTCTCAGCAGGAGAGATGAAAGTCTAACTGGGCTACTCAGGCTCAGCTATGCTGCTAGCATGCCAAGTCAGTCCCTCCAGTTCAGGACTGGGGCTATCCTGGGAGGACAGCTAAAGAGCAACTTGTGATGTTTCTGCAACCTATTATATAAGTGGCTTTTACATAAACAAAATACTTTGGTCACCAGGACTGCTCCAACTTGAGGGAGAGCATTGTGGCACTCAGAAGCTGATCTCTCATCAGCAGAAATTGGTCCAGTAACAGATATTACCTTGCCCACTTTGTCTCTCTCAAAAAGCCAAAGAAAGACTTTGGGTGACATCACAGGAATGACATAACTGACTTAGTAGTACTCAGTCTCTGGTGTCTCTTCAGTGTGCTAAGCTCTACTGTAGAAACTATCCCTCAGCCTCTTTTCAGCTGAGTCACTAAGAGAAGAAATGGAGGTTACTCACCTTTGTGCAGTAGCTGAAGTTCTTCAAGGTGCGTGCTCCTGACATGCTCCACCTGAGGTGTTGGCAGCCGCCACAGCCCCGGAGTCGGAGATTTTCGCCTAGTAGTGGCTCAGGCAGCGGTGAGCTGACAGGAACTCTGCGTCTCCCGCGCTAGTGACCGCAGCATTCTGTCCCCTGCTGCCGTTAACCACCAGTTCCTTTCTACCCCAGATACCCTGTCAGAACAAAGAAAGAACACTCCAAAGTAGAGGGGAGGGAGGGTCATGGAGCATGTTGGGAGCACGCACCTTGAAGAACTTCAGCTACTGCACGAAGGTGAGTAACCTCCATTTTTTCGTCGGGCAGTGCTCCCGACATGCTCTACCTGAGGTGATTCTGTAGCAAGCAGTCATTACCTTAGGTGGTGGGTACTTCGGCTACGCCTCACCAACAGTTTTTAGGACTGCTTGACCCAATGCAGTGTCCAAAGACGATATTTGCTCTAATGCATAATGTCTAGCAAAAGTATCACTGGAGGACCAAGGGGCTGCTTGGCAGATGGCGTGTAGAGGAATTCTTGTAAGGAATGCTACGGAAGAAGCCATGGCCCTCGTGGAGTGTGCACGTATTGTATCAGGCGTTGTTGCCTGGGACGTAGACTACGCCAGGTAGATGCAAGATGAAATCCAATTGGACAACCTCTGCTTAGAGATCAGTTGGCCCTTGGAGCACTTGTTGGTGGAGATAAAAAGATGTTCAGATCTCCAAAATGGTTTTGTTCTCTCCAAATAAAACGCAAGTGCCCGCCTGACATCAAGGGTGTGAAGTAGTCGCTGTCGCAGTGTGGCATATGGTTTAGGATAGAAGACAGGTAAGTGGATTGTTTGGTTGATGTGGAAGGAAGATGCCATTTTTGGAACAAATTTTGGATGCAGTCGCAAGGACACCTTGTCCTTGTAGAATATGGTATATGGTGGGTATGCCATTAGTGCTGCCATCTCTCCTACTCACCTTGCAGAGGTAATTGCTACAAGGAAAGTGACCTTCATCGATAAATGTAGTAGAGAGACTTTACCCAGTGGTTCAAAGGGTTGCTTCATTAATGCCTTAAGTACTACAGTAACGTCCCACAGTGTTGCTGGTGGTTGGACATGAGGATAAAGATCTGCATGCCCACCATAAAACTTTTGACGATTTTATGAGTAAACAGTGTGCCACCATCCACTTCTTCATGAAACGTTGAAATAGCCGCAAGATGTACTTTAATCGTACTAACCGTCACTTTTAGGTGCAGAAGGTACTCCAGGATCACCGGGACAGAAGCTGTTGTAGGGTGAATGGACCTTTGGGAGCATCAATGGGAGAATCAACACCACTTCTCCAGGTAAGAAGTTCTCGTGGATGACTTTCTACTATTCAACAAAATGTGACGGACCTTACTAGAACACTGAAGCTCTACCTCTTTGAACCATTGAGGTTCCATGCCGTCAGGTGTAGTCTGTTCAGGTCGGGATGTGTGCGAGACCCAAGGCTCTGCGATAGGAGATCTGGTACTAATGGCAGAGGGATTGGCATCGTTATGGACATTTCCATAAGCAAACTGTACCATATCTGGCGTGGCCACACCAGAGCAATCATGATTACTTGTGCTCTGTTGTGCCTGATTTTTTGGAGAGTTCGTTGAATCATTGGTATGGGCGGAAATGCATAAAGTAGTGTGCTGCCCCAGTTGTGAAGAAATGCATCCCCACTCGAGCCTTGACCTTTCCCGGCCTGGGAGCAGTACTTGTTGCACTTCTTGTTGCATATGGTGGCGAATAAGTCCATAGTGGGAGTTCCCCACTTCACAAAGATGTCTTGAATAACATCTTGCTTGTTCTCCCATTCGTGTTGATTGGGAAATAAGCGACTGAGGGAATCCGCTACAACATTTTTCTTGCCTGGAAGGTATTCTGCAACCACCCTTATGCCGTGTTGTATACACCAGTCCCAAAGTTCTATCGCCTCCAGACAAAGGGATTGAGATCTGGTTCCTCCCTGATGATTTATATAAAACATTGTCGTCGTATTGTCGGTTCGAACTGTTACAACTTTCCCTGCAATCACAGGAAGAAAATATTGGCATGCCCTGCGAACCGCTTTTAGTCCTAGTAAATTTATGTGGAGATGTCTCTCCCATAGGTTCCATCTGCCTTGAACCACTTGGTCTTGGCAGTGTGCTCCCCATCCCAAAAGAGAGGCACCTGTCATTATCACCACCTCCGGCTGGGATGGTAAGAATGGGACACCACCAAGTAGATTGGTGCGGTCCATCCACCACCAACTTAGCGAGTCTCTGATGTCCCTTGGGAGGATTAAGAGTGCTCCAGAGGGATTGCTGCAATGCCTGAAATGTGACAGGAACCACAACTGAAATGGTCTCATACGGAGTCTGGCATTGTTCACTAACGAGGTCGTTGCTGCCATGTGTCCTAGCATCTGCATTGCTCTGTGGGCTGAAATAATCTTTGAAGTTTGTATGGTATTTGCTAGCTGATGTAAATTGTGGAACCTCTCGAGTGGAAGAATGGCTGTTGCCGTGGTTGAAAGAATCTGTGTTCCAATGATGTGGATCTCCTGTGACGGGAGCAGAGAGGACTTTTTGTAATTTATGTTGATGCCTAAGGACAGGAAAAGTTCGACTGTTATGTGCACTGCCTGCACAGCATGATGATATGTGGATGCTTTGATCAGGAAATCGTCGAGATATGGGAATATCTGAACCCGTCTTCTGCACAGAAACGCAATTACCGGTGCCATGGTCTTGGAAAAAACTCTTGGTGCTGTTGAGCTGTCTGATAGCGTAGTAGCTAACACTTCTGCTTAACATACAGACAGTCCTGGGTTCAATTCCCAGGGGGTTGGACTCGATGATCTCATGAGGTCCCTTCCAGCCCCATGATATGATAATAATGACATAATCCAAAAGGGAGCACCGTATATTGATAATGATGGTGAAGAAACTGGAATCGTAGAAATCGTCTGTGGGACTGATGAATAGATATATGAAAATAGGCGTCTCTGAGGTCAAGGGAGGCCAGCCAATCATCTTGTTAAAGGGTCGGGAGTATCTTGTTTAGGGCCACCATCTTGAATTTCTTGACCTGTATGTATTTGTTTAGCCGGTGGAGGTCGAGAATCAGCCTCCAACCCCCAGTTTTTTTCTCTGTGAGAAAGTATGGAGAGTAAAACCATGTCCCTTTTTGATGATCTGGGACAACTTTGATGGCTCCTATGTGAAGAAGATGTTGGATTTCTTCTTGTAGAAGTCATACATGATTGGGGTCCCTGAAAAGGGACAGGTGGGGGGTTTGGGTATGTGGCTGTGAAAGGAAAGGAATGGAATAGCCATCTCAGAAAATCTCAATGACCCATTTGTCCGAAGTTACATACTTCCAGACTTGGAGGAAAGGTTGTAGTCTGTTGTTGATCATAGGGCTGTGCGGTGACTGCAGGCATTGAGAAGGTAAGTGGCTGACCAGTCCCTTGACCTGCCCATCAAAACTGATGCTTGGCATTTGAAGACCGTGCAGGTTGGTATGGCTGGGTTGCTTGTCTTCCCTTCCATGGTTGCCTGGGTTTATTCTGGTAACTGTCAGGTCGTCTATATGATTGAGCTTGTGGGAACCTCTGGTTGTCGAATTGGTTCCTATAAGGCCTTATTCTGGAGAATGGGTACCAATACCCAACGTTCTTCAGGGTGGCTCTCGAATCTTTAAGGCCATGCATAACATCATTCGTACTTTTCCCAAACAGGTTTTCTTTATCAAACGGCAAGTCTTCTATGGTTCTCTGCATCTGCTTTGGAAGATCTGCTGTCACCAACCATGAAGCACATCTCATGGTAATAGCTGTACCCATCGTTCTGGCCATGACATTGGCCGCATCCAGTGATGCCTGAAGAGCTGTCCTCGCTATCAGCAAACCTTCTGTAAACAGAGTATCTATTTGTTCCTGTCTGTCCTGCGAAACAACATTAAAGGATTCTTTGTTTGTTGAAGATCTCATGGTTGTAATTGGCTAATAGGGCAGCAAAATTTGCAGTCTGCAGCTGGAAGGCCGCTGAGGTATACACCTTCTTCCTGAAAACGTCCAGTTTTTTGTCCTCTCTACTACCGGGATTAGCTCTTTGGTATGAGTGTCTATCCCGTTAGTTTGCTGCCTCAACTACAAGTGAGTTAGGTTGAGGATGACTAAATAGAAATTCATTCCCCTTAGGGGCAATAAAGTTTTTTTTATCTGCCCTCTTACTGGATGGTGGTGCAGACACCGGTGTCTGCCAGATCTGATTGGTGGGCTCCATAATGCCCTCATCCATGGGTAGGGCTAGTTTGCTGAAGCTAGGTGCTTGGAGAATTCTGTACAATTTATGTTGCGATGTTTGATTTTTTTGCAATGAAACCTCCATAAGGTCAGCTGCATGTTTGAAGAGTTCACGAAATTGTTTATCGTCATCGTTTTTCCCTGTGTAATTGATTCCTTGGTAGGATCAGTAGCGGCTGTAGCCGTGGACGACGTTGTGGCTGCTACCAGTGGAATATTCTGAGCGACTGGTGCTGGCATTTCTCTGGCTGGTAATGTTGTACCGTAGAGTTGCCAAGGTGCATAGTTTAAACCTGGTTGCGGATAATGCAACCAGGGTGGATATATCCAGGGCCATGGTGGATTAGGGTTGTAGACTGGAGCCTGAACTATTTGTTTTAGATGCAGTCCCCACATCCGTGGGGTTCTGCTGTTTTATTTGTGTCCGGGTCTCAGTACCCTTTGGATGTTTTGCAGGCACTGGGGATGAGGCGCTAGACCCATGCTTGTGTGCTCCCTCATGGTTATGAGGAGAGGCACCGGGGTCAGAGGCAGCACGAAGAAAGCCTTCTAACAACAACAATTTCAGTTTGCACGCTCTCTCTTTCCTGGATCTGGAAGACAGGCTCTGACAATGTCGGCACTTATGAGCAAGGTGCTCCTCTCCCAGGCATTTTATGCAGGACGTATGCCCGTCTGAGGCGGGCATTGCCTCATTACACTGAGCGCAAAGCTTGAAGCCGGCTTTGGCATTCGGCATCGCGCTGGCTGTAATATTTTCTGTTTGCGACATCTCTGCTGTTTTATTCTTCTAATGTTCCCTTTCTCTCTTTACAGGTTTTGGAAGAAAATCCCCTGAGGGTGAGCCACCGCAGACTCTGGCTGGAGTCGTTGAGCGGTAGAAAGGAACTGGCGGTTAACAGCAGCGGAGGGCGGAATGCTGACATCACTAGCACGGGAGACGCAGAGTGCCTGTCAGCTCACCGCTGCCTGAGCCACTGCTAGGTGAAAATCTCCGACTCCAGGGCTGTGGAGGCTGCCAACACCTCAGGTGGAGCATGTCGGGAGCACTGCCCGACGAAGAATTAGTAGGTCCTCCCCAGCACAGTCTAATTGAAAACCTGTAGCACCAAACAGGAAAAGACCCCACAGGAATCTATCACCACTTAATAGAACATAATATTTTCTGAGCCCAGGTTTGTATAGTAGTTTAAAGAATGTGTTGTACCTATTAATTTGGAGAGAGAATCAATTACTTTTAACTGTATACATGAACACAGCACCATATCTAGTTGGTGCATGTGGACTGTTTCATCTTGCCCATCAAGATCCATAAGAGCCAGATCCTCAGCCAGCGTACACCAGTGCTAGCTCACTGAAGTTGACGTAACCATACCAATTTACACTTGTTGACAATCTGATGACCCATGGTTTCCGAGAAACCTAATATTTATTACCAAGGGGGTTGCTAATAATTCTAGGAGTTTTACTTTGTAAAACCAAACCATTTAAGGTTTCTGTGCCTCACTTCTCCAGCTGTGTAGATGATATTAAGGTAGCAAAAGCATAAAACACTAAGGCTACATCTACACGAACACGCTTATTTTGATCTAAGTTAAATCAAAATAAGCTAATTTGAAATAAAATCCTTAATTCATCTTAACTTAAATCGAATTAAGGAAAACACCAAATCAAAATAGCAAGTCTGGACACAGGACTTGCTATTTCAATTCAGGAGAGGGGCATCCTGGGAGGTGTGGCAACATGGCCCTCTGGCAGGGCCACGTTGCCACCCAATCCCCTGCCTGGCTCTCACCTGGAAAGCCAGGCAGGGGAAAAAGCCCCCAGGGCAGAGATCTCCCTGCCCTGCATCCCCTGCTGCTGGTGCAGCATGGGGGGAGGGACCGTGGGGCACCCCAACTGCCACCTGGGGGGCAGGTCCCCCAGCCAGCTGGCCCAGCAAGGGGGGCTTGCCGGCAGCCAAGGGGCTGGCAGATGCAGGAGCCAGTGCAGCCGGGCGTGGTTATTTCAAAATCACAGTTTGGAAATAGTGCTCATTTTGATATATAACGAGGTTTTATTATATTGAAATGATTTTCCTTATTTCGAAATAACGAAATGTCATCTGGAGATATGCATTTTTAAATCAAAATATTGAGTGTTCTTTCTATTTAAAAGCTGCATGTGGACATGCCCTAAGTTCCTGATTTGTAAAAAAAGACAAAACAAAACAAAAAAGCTTTCTCCTAGCCTTTGTTTCTCTTGCCTATTTGAATTGTAAGATCTTTCCAGCAGGACAGTTGTTCTACTACATCTTTCTATTACCTATCACAATAAACTCTGATTTCAGTGAGGGTCTCAATGCACCACGTAATATAAATAGTTAAAAACTATTATTAAAATGGAAGATAATGAAATACCAATGTTTAACAATAGTCTCAATCTGAAGATTACAAGGTGAAATCCTGGCTCCACTGCAGTCAATGGACCCTGTCAGTGACTTTAGTGGAGCCCTGATTTCCCCCACGAAATTTTGGTATTTTAAAGCTCAACAAGTTAGAGAGATGGTACAGTGAGAAGTTTGTTCTTCCTTTTGATCCGAAAGGACACAGAAGAAACTGGCCCAATAGACAGGTGGTAATTGTGAGATACCATACTTAATAGAAATCATAAAACCAATCATGTCCCTTATATGTAACCATAGGCATTCTCTGAAAATGAAACAGAAATCAGAGTACAGTGGGGACCCGTTAATGCATGGGTGTCAGGGGACAAGCCCCTGCGACCGCGTGTTAAACGGACTCCGTGCAAACAGGACCGCGGCGAACCAATCAATCAGAGTACAGCACTAGAAGGCTCACTCTACCTGTCTCCGTGCCCAGGCCAGCTTCCCCTTTTAGCTAGGGTGCCGGACTCCTTAAGTTGTTACACACTTTGAGTGTTTCCGTGCCCAGGCCAACTTCCACCTTTAGGTACCATGCGTTAGTGAGTCCCGTGCATTAAGTTGATGGCTTTGGGGGACATGACTGGAGTGCACGGTAAATGGACGTGCGCGCAAACAGGTTGCATGTTAACAGGTCCCCACTGTACTACACACATTTATTTTTATTGTGTTCTGGTTTTCAGGACAATGCCAAAGCCCCACAAAGAATAATAAATTAAGGTCATGTTTGACTGTTTCACCATTCAGACTAAGGAGGTGAGTTACGCTGTAACTCCTTTGGAGGGGTGCAAATTGAAAGGCCTTGAGTGTGCACTAATGGAATCAATGGAACTCTTTGACAAGGACTACATTAGTCCACGCTCAGGACCTTTAAGTGCACAGCTACACAGGGGAGTTACAGTGCATCACTTTGGTATGTACTGTATTCCCATCCTCTTAGTTTGAATGGTGAGACAATGTAAACAAATCCTAAAGCAAAAGAAAGAAAAGGACAGTTACACCCAGCTTTGAATGTGTCCTTCTTCCACCTCTCTTGGCTTGGAAAGGGAAGTGAACCCTTTTACTGAGTCATGGGCACACTTTTTATCAGCTGTACATCTGTGGTGACAGAGGACAGAACAAGCAGTAATGGTTTCAAGCTGGAGCTGGGGCAGTTGAGGTTGGATATTAGGAAATATTTTTGCACTAGGAGGATGGTGAAGCACTGGAATGGGTTACCTAGGGAAGTAACCCTATCTTTGGAAACTTTTAAGACCTGGCTAGGCAAAACCCTGGCTGGGATGATCTAGTGGGAGTGGTTCTGCTTTTAGTAGGGGGTTGGACTATATGACCTCATGAGGTCCCTTCCAGCCCTAATATTCTATGATCTGGAGGATGGAAGTAGAGATTTCATTTTAACAGCATACAGCTGTTGTGCTTTTCTCTGTAGCATGAGGCATGGCTTACCTGCCGGTGAATTCTCTGTATCTTAAAATCTTTAAATCATCACTTGAGGACTTAAATAACTTAGTCATATGCTAGAGTCTTATTGCTGGAGTGGGTGGGTGAAGTTTTGAGGCCTGCATTATGCAGGAAATCAAACTAGATGATCATATGGGTCCCTTCTGACCTTAGAGTCTATGAGCTACATAGGTAGAATATGCAGCATCTTTCTTTTTTTCACTTTTCACTTTTATCTTTTTGATATCTGCCAACTGGGTCTATGTTTTCTTTTGTTGTCTGAATAGCTTATGAGGGGGCACATTAAAAGAAAATTGTGTCTCCATAGCCTCAGAGGTGCAATGGCATGATAAATCTAACAACAGTAGGTAATTAAATTTATGAGCACAATGCCTCACAATCTGAAGCAGCACAATAATTGCCATTTGATGTCAGTTTGCCAACAGTGGCACATTAGATGCCAGTTAAGATTTTAAAAAGTGCCCAATCTGAAACAGCTTAATTTGAGACTTTTTCAGAATGCCACCTCTGATGGACAGGTCCCTATAGAGGTATGTCCACCTGGCCACCGAGACAATGGAGACAAAGAAGAAACTCATTAGTCGCTCTTTAATACCTTGGCCTCCATGGTTTGCTTTAAAACATCTTCAAATGTGTTTTAAGTATTAAAAGATATATCCAGGTCTTAACAGAGATGAGAATGGAATACATGCCATATTACCCATTAGCACTTAAAGAAATAATTCGCTCATTACAAGCAACCATTCAGCAATGGTTCTGTGGGAATTATATTTTCTGTCTATTAGGAATTTTGCACAACAGATATATTGAGAGCAGCTCAGTGTTTCTAATCAGCAGCACATGGCATGATTCTCCTCTATTCAGATCTAATCCTGCACCTACTGACATATGGGAAACTTCCCTTTGAGTTCAGTGATGGAGGATCACATTCCAACACTAGTGCCAAGACTGTCCCAAGGAGGGTATGAAACCAAAGTAATAAAGACCTTTCATCTCACTATGCTGACCCCGATCTTGAAGTGATTTTGAACTGATGCAATGATCCGCCCATACAGTTCTCAATGCAGCACTGAAACCTAAAATAGCAAACAGATTATCTAAGATTTCTTTCTTTTCCCTCCCACTAGACATTCATGCCATCCACAGGGGAGCTTCAGATCAGTTTAAAAATCTTCCCATCTGGAAATCTCTTAGAAACACTTTGATAAATGAACAACATACGATATCTCTTGAAGATCATGATCTACTGAGGGAGTTCCAAGTCTAGTTTTAGTTCCAAACATATTGCTGTGGCTGGAAAGTGGTAAACAATTTTTGATTAGCCAAAGCAAAAATCAGATTTGTGACTCAATCTTCATCAATCTTACTAAGACTTCTGATACGATATTGGTTTTATTGGATAGACTAATGAACACTAGTATCAGCTCCTTTGTCCTCAGTTGGTTCAAGAAATTATTCACATCCTATTCTCATTTCTTCAAAGCTAATGATCTTATTTCTGTAACCAGATTTATTACAGAAAGAATTCCTCCAAGGCTTCCCTTTCTATTCCTTCCTTAACTAATATTGTTTTACCTAAAACAAAAATAGGGTGACCAGACAGCAAATATGAAAAATCAGGACAGTGGGTGTGAAGTAACAGGTGCCTGTATAAGTCAAAATATCAGGACTGTCCCTATAAAATCAAGACATCTGGTCATCCTAAACACAAATGATAAAACTTGTAGAGGTTTGTTACACTGCTGCTGCAGTTTCTCAAGCCGTGTCTTCTGGAAGTTACAGAAAAATAATTAAGTCTGGAACCTGGTAGAAAAGGTATTAAGGAGATGACAGAATTTCTCCCTCCTTCATTTTCGGGAATGGAAATACTGATGATCACATGCAGCAACACTTGGGCCTGGAATTTTCAGGTGCCAATCAGATTCTCACATTTGCAACTATTCTTTTGCCTTAAAATAAGGCCCTGGTCCTGCAAGCAATTCTGCATAGTAAAAGGTCCACTCTAGTGGACTCAATCAGAGTGCTGTATTTGATAACTGGTGCCATCGAAATCCAGAAACACAGAGCTCAGCAGAATTATTCCAAATTAAAATAAGACAAAAATTGGAAAATCTCTCAAATAAATAAGAACACCGCAATGTTACGTATCAAATAAAATCCTTTTCTGAAATGCATTGTTCATACTCTAACCCCTGTATATGTGCAGGGCTTCTGCTTTTCCTACTCCCCCCACCCCCCAACAATTTCCAACACATTACAGGACCAGGACCCAAATTACCACATTATATGCCAACTCCTGCTTGCTCTCATTGGCCCTATGTGCTTGTGTGCGTCTACAGTATTTCACAAAATAATTAAAACGTGCTTTCACTAGGAAAAGCAGAGGTTGGAGAACAATACACAACCTGTAATTTATATGAACGCTTTCACCTCTTCTGGTGGAAATAAATAGCTCATGGACCAACTATTATTTTCCCACATTAATTTTGCATTCAGAATTATTTGCAGAACAATATTTGCTATAACTTTTTGCCTGTAACTCATTTACAAGCAGCTTGATGTGGGTATTTAAATCTGAGTTACAGATTTCACAGCATTTACATGGTATGCTTCTGCTTTCTGACTGGATAAATACAACAGCAAATTAGGTGTCTGGTGCAAAGACCAGTGAGTATGACTGACTTTAATGGGACTCTGTGCAGGGATGGGGTACACACCAGTGGATCAGATCATGCAATGTACGAATAAAATGAACACTAATAAAAATAACTTTTTGGGAAAAAAGCTATTTTTCTGCTTTTGGTGGCAGGCATTTGGAGTCTATTTTCTTGTACATAAAATGCAAAGCAAGAAGATGTTTGAATCATTATCTATGCACTCTGGTGATCCGTTTATTTTTATTTTCTGCTATATATAAAGGTACCTCCCACACCATTGGTCCAATGTAACAAATCCAGCATTTATCTGTTGCTTAAAATAATTACTGTAAGAAATACTTGGAAGCATTAAATTTGCTTCCAGGGGAGATTCTGATGACCATTTCTTAATACCCGCTCATTTCATTATCTCTCTCCACAGCATGCTTCAAGTGTCCAAAACTAATGTTCTCTAACAATCTATTATGGACGAACTTACACATGTATTCAATTACTCACTGTGGATACAAACAAGTTTCTGTACTTTATACACAAGGGAAGACATAATTTCTCTCTCTCAAGAAGTACACCAGGGGTCTTCACACTACAGTGAATTAGGAATTGCAAGTTTTGCTGTAAAGGTATCTCTCACCTTCCCCAGAGAAATGGGATAAGTTATTTGTTGCTTTATTTGATAGTCTCATGTATCAACTGTAAATGCATTAAAATATTTCTGGAAGGATTGGCTTGAACTCAAGCTATAAGGGACCTAACTTTAATCTGATGTATATTAATGTAAATCTAGAGTAACCCCCCTGAAACTCAGACAGTCCGGGCACTGTCAAGTACGTGGTGTGGGGTTACTCCAAAGGTACTGTTAGTTCCCAATTGGACTTCTACATTTATATTGTAAAGCTATTTTCCTTTTGAACCTGGGGGCTTCTTACCATTGGAACTAATAGCAACCCACAGCAGGAAACCATACTAAATCATATGTAGCAGATATAAGGGCTGATGGGGATTAAGGGGAAGTGACTATAGAAAGGTACTGGTCATAGTTCTGTGGGAGTCTCTGCATGAAGACAGTATCTCATGTAATGTCTGTCTGAGATCTCCAGTCTACGGTATCCAAAACTGTGTTCCTACATTTGTGTCACATGGACTTCAAAGGGTAGATCACAATGTAGGTGAGGTCCTAACTGCAGAAACAGTTAAGTCAAATGAGTTTTGCGGAGCCCACACAGCATGGGACAGAAGAGTCTGTTTTTCTTCCTCTTCAGGTTCTAACACCCTGAGACATCATAATTCTATTAAGGTTTGTTTGTGAGCCATATTATTGGCTTCAGACAATTCAACTGCCCAGTTTCAGAGCCAAGCGAAAGATGAGCAGAAAAACTGAAGAGCAGAACAACAAAAAAACCCTTTGGATGTTTTCACACCTTTATTTTCTTTATGAACAGTCACTTACTTTAGAGCCTGCCAACAACTGTTGTTGCCTTTAAAGAAATTTACATACCATTCTTTACCAGCAGCCAAAGTCATTGTTACCTACTTCTAACCAACCAATTTTTTCCTTGGGCTGTTTAATTATTTCAGGATTAGTGATACTAGTGAGGAACTCACAGGGAAAAATAATTAGTATATCCACCTCTCTCTATAAAAGAAAATATTATGAAATTAATATCCACAGAAGGAAGCAGACGGGGTTTCTAAAAATCTTCAATAGAGATATCTACAAGGGTCACATTTGCTCAGAGTGCTTCTTTGACAGGTACCCATTTATTATTTTAACAAGCCTACATTGTCTGTATCTTCAATCACAGGAGGTCAATCCTTCATTTCTGTCAAACCTTTGATAACTAAAGTGTCTGTGTTAATAACTAAAAGCTGAAAGAACAAGCTAAGATAGCTACAGTAGGGGCTCACGTTGCTTGAAATTGCCAAGGAGCAGCCAGTTTGTTCTGCATGGAGCCAAGAGTTAATCATTGTATACCTACAACACTGCAAATTATTTTTAGACGTGCTTGGGCACAACTCTGCTATCTACCAGACCTTTACCTCCAAACAAGCCCTTTTCTACAGTAACAGTTCAAGTCTAGAAAGAAAAGAGGATGATATGTGCATGGAGCAAAGGCCAGGGATTTTTTTCATCCTGCTTTTAACGTCTGACACTACTGGGTGTGAGGTGACCTCACCAATCAGAGAGTCTAAATAGGGTGTTGACCTGGGCAGGGCATCTCAAATGAGGGTGTATTTTGGTAACTGCAGGCATTTGTTAGTCTACACTATTCATCTGCAGGGCACTGTTAGCTGGCGTTTATCCCAGACAGAAGGCTCAGTGTTGGAATCATCCCCCAAAATGAAGAAAGGCCTGAAGAACATTTAGATTTTTTTGCTTAGCATTTTCCAACGTGCAGAAAATAGCAAACATGGAAAGCACCCAACGTGGCTTAGCAGAGAACTCTACAGTGAGCCGAAACACAAAAGGGAAGCTTACAAGAAGTGGAAGCGTGGACAGAAGACTAGGGAAATATATAAAGATATTGCTTGGACCGGCAGGGATAATATCAGGAATGCCAAAGGGCAATTGGAGTTGCAGCTAGCAAGAAATCTGAAGGATAACAGGAAGGAGTTCTACAAGTAAGTCAGTAACAAAGAGAGGATCAGGGATGGTGTAGGTTTCTTCCTGAATAGGGCAAGCAACCTAGTGGTGGATGGTGTGGAAAAGACTGAAGTACTCAATGCTTTTTTTAACTCAGTCTTCAACTGTAGGATCAGTTCTGAGGCTACTGTACTGGGCAACACAAAATGGGGAGAAGGAGAGCAGCCCTCAGTGATGAAAGGCCAGATTAGTGAAGTCAGATGTGCACAAGTCTATGAGGCCGGATGAACTGCATCTGAGGGAGTTGGCCAACATGATTGCAAAGCCACTAGCCATGATCTCTGAAGACTTGTGGTGATTGGGGGAGGTGCTGGATGATTAGAAAAAGGCAAATATACCTACCTTCAAGAAAGGGAAAACGGAGGATGCGGGAAACTGCAGACCAATGAGCTTCACTTCAGTCCCTGAAAAAATCATTGAGCAGGTCATCAAAGAATCCATTCTGAAACACTTGGAGGAAAACAGGGTGATCAGGAACAGTAAGCATAGATTCACCAAGGGCAAATCATGCCTGACCAACCTGCTTGCCTTCTTTGATGAGATGACTGGCTTTGAGGATGCAGGAATAACTATTGATGTGATACACCTTCATTTAACAAAGCTTTTGATACAATTTCCCTCTGCATTTTTGCCAGTGAGTTAAGAAAGTATGGTTTGGATAAATGGACAGTAAAGTGGACAGAAAACTGTCTTGGTCACTGGGCTCAGCAGGTAGGGATCAATGGCTCAATGTCTAGTTGGCAACCAATAACAAGCAGAGTGCCCCAGGGGTTGGTCCTGGGGCTGATTTTGTTCAACATTTTCATTAATGATCCGAATGATGGGCTAGACTGCACACTCAGTAAGTTTGTGGATGACATCAAGCTGGGGGAAATTGTAGATGTGCTGCAGGGCATGGACAGGAGTCAGGGAGACCTAGGTATATTGGAGAATTGGGCCAAATGAAATCTCATGAGGTTCAACAATGACAAGTGCAAAGTCTTGTACTCAGGATGGAAAAATCCCATATGTTGCTACAGGCTAAGTAACAGAAAAGGGCCCCGGAGTTAAGGAGGTCAGGAAGCTGGATATGAGTCAACAGTGTCCCCTTGTAAGCAAAAAGGTCAACGCGTATTGGACTGCATCAGTAGGAGTGTTGCCAGCAGATCAAGGGATGCGATTATTCCCCACTATTTGGCACTGGTGAGGCTGCATCTAGAATATTGTGTCCAGTTTTGGGCTCCACACTACAGAAAGGATGTGCACAAATTAGAAAGAGTCCAGTGGATAGCAACAAAAATGATTAGGGGGATGGGGCACATGACTTACAAGGAGAGACTGAAGAAACAGAAGGTCCTGGGTTCAATTCCCAGGGGGTTGGACTCGATGATCTCACGAGGTCCCTTCCAGCCCTATGATTTGATTTGATTTGATTTGATAATGTGTCATTTGGATTTGATTTGAAACTAGGCTTATTTAGTGTGCAGAAGAGAAGACTGGGCTGGGGGTGGGCTGGATTTGATAGGAACCTTCAACTACTTGAAGGGGTGCTCCACAGAGGAGGGAGCCAGGCTGTTCTCAGTAGTAACAGAGGGCAGAACAAGGAACAATTGTTTCAAGTTGCAGCTGGTGAGGTTGAGGTTGGATATTAGGAAAAACTTCTCACTAGGAAGGTGGTGAAGCACTAGTATGGGTTGCTTAGGAGGTGGTGGAATCTCCATCTTTGGAAGCTTAAGACCTGGTTGAACAAAACCCTGGCTGGGATGATTCAGAGACTTAACACAGCGTTTTGCTGCTCAGGGAGCATTCTGATCAGAATGCATCCCTTCCCATTAGTGGTGCTTAGAACGGGCGCTGCAAAGCCACCCATTTAATAGCACCGCTCTATCGATCTGCTTTGGGCCTCCCGGGGCTGTGCCCCGTCGGCCCCGCCGTAGTTACAGCCCTGGGATGATTTAGTGGGAGCAGTCCTGCTTTTAAGAGGGGTGGGACTAAATCACCTCATGGAGTCCCTTCCAGCCCTATAATTCTATGATTTCCTACTTTTAACTACTGTGGTTGTGTGAGCATCCTACCCTAAACCTGCAGCTGACTCATCGCTGGGTAAGCAAGAATCCTGAGACCTATGAGGAAGCAGGGTGGCTTAGTGAATGAAGCCCTGCACTTAGACTCAGGAGAGAGAAGTTTTATTCCTGGCTCTACCACTGACAACTGGATGACCTTAGGTAAGTCATTTCTCCTCTCTGTGTTCCTTTTCCTCAAGGTAATACTAAAGATCTGTGGATGAAAACCACTATACAACAGTGAGGTATTGTTTACCTGATTATTTTCTAGACACAAAGTGATTTTTTTCCCCCAATCTTTTGGTGCAGAATGCAAAAGACATAATACTCTGCCATACCAACATCATTTATTGCTATTCTTTGTGACAGCAGTGCCCTAAATGTGCTAAGCACTGTACAGATGTACAGGAAGATAGCCCCTGCCCTGAAAAATTTAAAGTGTAGAAGGACAAAGACAAATCAAAGCATTCTTCACCTAACTTAACAACTTTTCCTACTGAACTGTGCTCAGAATGGATCACTGGTCAGCCTTGCAAAGGGGTTGAGCACTCTGAGATCCCACTGACTTCACTGAAGGTTGTCAGCAACCTTGGATATCAGGCCACTTGTTCTTTTTGGCATAGGCAGAGACAGCAGCTTCCCCAGGACTTGAAATTAGAGGGGTGTAGGGGTGCATACTAAATTGGGAAACTGTTACTAGCAGACAACTGGGAGGGTGTTGGAAAATTCAGAAGGTGTGTGTGGGGGTGTTAGGGAAATCCCTGGAGAGCTCTTATTTGCTAACATACACATAGACTTCCTATTTACCCCGAGGAAAAAGAGAAGATGACTCCCTGTATTCACATCTGAAAGAGAGAACTGCTGAATACAAACAAAAGCACATCCAACTATCCCTGCCTTCCCTTTCAAGTTACACTGAGTAAACTACACTGGGTTTGGAATTCCAGTGTTGTTTAGAGAAGCATCTTGTGTTTTGCATCATCATCCATACTTCCCAAAACTAGTATGGAAATTTTTTGACAAGATCCTTTCTGAGGAGACTGATGACATGGGAGGCTCTGGTCTTGGAAATGCAAAGGGCAGACACACCCAATTTGGGATATTACCCTGATATTTCAGATACTTGACAGAGTTTCAATTCTAAAACTGGGCAGAACTTCATTGGGAGGTTGACTGCGTTCAAACTGGAGCACCCTAGCTTGGAACACAGTACTAGATGTGCTGCAGTAGAGTAGAACCCCATATAGAGAGAGCACCCTTATGAGCATCCAGCTAAGAAGCATTTTGTCCTTCTCATGTCCCTCATGTTACCTCTTCCTCTTACTTCCATATTTCTGTTTTTTTCCTTCACTTCACACCATGACAGCAAATAATGCTGAATACTGATGTAGCTCTAAATTGTTCATTTTTTCCACACATAAGTGTTCAAGTTTTCTAAGTACAAATCAAGTCAGGTTAGCTTAATTACTCATGAATTTTCAAGTTGTTCTGAGGTATATAGGTGAGCTGGACCTTTCTTATCTTTACTCTTCCAATTATATGGAGTAAGGTCTATGTAGTCTTTCCTCTCTCCTAACATGGAGAGAGCAAAGCATGGAATCCTAGTCAGTGGTAATTCTGTTTTCTTGAACAAGGAGTTTCAGGGAGACATTATTTTAAGGCCAGCAGATGAATAATAATCCTTCCAGGCGATTGCTTTGGGAGGAATATAATAAAAGAAATTTTAGTAATGTTTTCACCCAATTTACTGTTTTGTGGAATATCATAACCGCATTTAGCCATGTTAGCTGTTAACACAGACTCCAGCTTCTCTTTCAAGAAAATTAGTAGCATGGTATTAGAAAAATTCACAGAGCAAATGGAAATGCAAACAGTGCAGCAGTGTCACATTTTATGCAAGCCAGATTATGACTAGATACCTAAAAAAGTGGGAAAACCAAAACTATTTTCCTTCACTCATCAAATGGCTCATGGGTTGAAAAGATCTATTTAAAACAGAAAGTGGATGATAAAAAATGTTGACTGTCATTCGTGTGGGCAGAACCAAGCGGAATTAGCATTGCCAAATGAGAAGAGAGAAGTACGAGACTGCATCGGCCTTGGAGTGAGTGCTTTCTAAACAATACAGCATCTTGTTTAAATATAGCAACAGTAAACTACCAGGAAAAGTGAAGTGTCATTTCAGATTCTGCAGACTGGCTCACCTTTCCTCACATCTGAGAAGGGGCAAAGTGGCACTTGAACTACAGAATTTCACAGCCCGTTTCTCTGTGCCAGATTTTGCCAGAGGAAATTGCTTTGGAAAACAAGCATGATATTTGATGTGCTAAACTGTCAAGTGCTCAAATTGAACCCTTTATTCCAAATGGAGGAGAAAAGGTAATGCTAACTAACTGCTCACTGTAAATTCCACTGGCCTGGAACAGCACATAACTTAAGCCCTGCCTAAACATTTAAGCACATACTTAACTTTAAGTGAAGTTTGTTTACCTTGTGTTGACTTCAAAGTTGAAAGTTAAGGAGGTGCCTCTGTGCATTGCTCAGTTTGGGCCTTAAAATTGTAAGAAAGGGATAATTTGGCTCACTGTACTTTGTGAATCACACAATCCCCCTGAACATTAAACTTTCTATTTGCATACAGTGGTGCGCACACACAATATTGGGTTCTCCTCTCAAATAACTCTGTACAGATCAAACTGCACATAGATCCTTAGAGAGTACTCAACAGCAATTATGCTCCAAGACAGATTATAGACAGTGTCACCTGCAGGTCATCTCAATAAGTCCAGAACAGAGTGAACACACTTGCTCAGGTTCTTTCATTGCCCTTGAATGTACTTTGATTTCACTTCCCTCATAAAATATAATTAGGTACAGGTTTATGAAACACCCACTCCCAGTGGTAAAATAACTCTCTCTTTTAACAAGGAAGTTTTCTGGAAAGTGAGCGATAAAAAGCCTTTCTATGGGATCATGCCTTGTACCCAAATATTGCTAAAGATCTTGCTGGGGCATCCTGATGTACCTGCATACATAGCATATCTCTATCGGGACCTCTTCCAGACAGACTAATGATTTGATGCCTTTCTGCTGTTCTTGGTTTCAATGAGTATTAATTTGCAACAAAACTCTTTGCTACTGTTTAAAGGATTCCACTTTCAGACACAGCATATATAGGTTGTCCACCTCCCACATTCACTCACAAAAAATGATTCTGACATGAAATGCAAGGAACTGAAGGCAGAGTTACAAACTGAAGTTCCTAAATCAAAGAGGATCCAACTATTTGGTGGTCACTTTAGTATTCTTCCATGGTACACTGAGGAGCTCATGTCAAGTGTACATTTATGTCATTAATGGTTGTACTGGGTTAGACTAACAGTCTATCCGGTATCCCACAGAGTGGCCACTGTCTAATACCTCTGAGGGAATGCGCAAGACAGGGCAACCATCAAGTGATCCACCCCCTTTTGTCTACTCCCACTTTTTGGAAGTTAAAAGCTTGGGATACTTAGAGCATGCATTTGCATTCTTGATCATCTTAGCCAATAGCCAGTGATGACCCTATCTTCCATGAACTTACCCAATTCTTTTTTAACCCAGTTATAGTTTTGACCTTCACAACACCCCCAGTCAAAGAGTTCCAGATTGACTATGTATTGTATGATGTACTATTTTCATGTTTGACCTGCAGTCTATTCATTTTATTGGGTGACCCATAGTGCTTGTGTAATGTGAAGGGTTAAAATGCACTTCCCTATTCACTTTCTCTGTATCATTCACATGATTTTATAGATTTCTGTCTTCTCTCTCCTTAGTCATCTCTTTTCCAAAACAAAAAGTCCCAGTCTTTTTAATCTCTCCCCAGACAGTAGGTGTTCTAAATCCTTGATTAATTTTTTGTTGTCCCATCTATACTTTTCCAAGCCTAGTGTATACGTTTTTGAGATGGGGTACTAGAACTGCATGCAATATTCAAGGTCTGGATGTATCATGGATTTATTTATTGGTACTATTATATTTACTGTCTTACATATTCCTTTTCCTAAGGGTTCCTAAAATTCTGTAAATATTTTTTTTTTGGCTGCCACTGCACTTTGAATAGATGCTTTCAGAGAACTATCCACACAGACTGCAAGCTCTCTTTCTTCAATGGTAACAGCTAATTTAGATGCCACCATTTTGTATGTATGTTTGGGATTATATTTTCCCAATATGTATTACTTTGCATTTACCAACATTGATTATCCTTTGCCATTTTGTTGCCCTGTACCATCTGCATGTTTTGCCCTCACTCTTTACTCCTTTTCAAGATTATTTACAAATATCTTGAACAGCATTCTTTCCAGTACAGATCTCTAAGGAACACTGCTATTGACCCTTCTCCATTCTGAAAACAGACCCACTATTCCTACTCCTTTTCTCTCTGTCTTTTACCAGTTACTGATCCAGGAGAGGACATTTCCTGCAAAGTGACTGACAGAGTGGGATTTTCTCCCATGAAAACTCACACAATAAATAAATTCATTATTCTTTAAAAATGCCACAGGACTCTTCTTATTTGTTTCCTTGAACTATGCTAACCTGGCTACCCCTTTAGAACTAGAACTGAAAGGTTTCTCTCTCATTACTGGTCAACATCATTGTCACTAGCTATCTGATACAGGTTATTGCAATTATTTTATAGCACCCTGAAGTTTGTTAGTCACCTCAAAGATGGAGACAGGGTCATGGCCCCCCAAAAGCTTGTGTTCTTGCTCACCCTTTCCTGAGAATATCCACTAAGCAACCACATTATCCTCTTTCAAAACACTCCTTAAAATTCTCCATTCCTTACCAAAAACAAACATAATAACCCCTTTGTCAATGGTTACGCTGCCTAATATGCTGACAAATACTGTACTGCCCCATCTGTCTGTTTTCTCCTGTTTTAAACTAGATTGCAAGCTCTTCAGAACAGGGATCCTCTTTTTGGGAGTGTGGAAGAGGAATGAGAGGAAGGGTATTATGCGCATGCACATGTATTGCCTAGGGCTTCTGGACACCCTGATAACACAATCAAACCCCAACAGTAAATAAGCTTGCTTTAATATTTTGTAAAATTAGTGGCTATTATATTTGCAATAAAAGCTATGAACCACTGATTTCAAGATATAAACCAAGAGGACACATGACATTTAGATACATTTGAAACTGCAGGTTATTTACATTGTTTAGGTATAGCTTGACTCCTCAAACTTCTCATCTTGAAATTCCTTTTAAGGGTGGAGACAAACAGGAACACAATAAAGTTCCAAAGGGGGCAGCCATGTTAGTCTAATTCAGTAAAACAAATAAGGAGCCCTGTGGCTTGTGCTCTGCTTGGATACATGGTCCAAATGTTGCACATTTATCCGAGAGTGAAGCAAAATGTGTCTTTTGTAAAACTAAATTTTTTTAAAAAAATCTCATAATTAGAGTCTCTGTCCTAAGATTATTTTGGTAGTTTCAATCTTGGAACTGGTGAAGCTCAAAATCCTTCAAATACCAGCTTACTGTACAATATATTGACATTTATGCTGCTGGTTCTGGTGGGGACATAAGCATAAAGAATAGGGGACTGGGAAAGTAAACACCTTTAGACTTAAAACAGAGTTAATTTTGAACAAAGGTTCAGTGTTTGTGTTGCAGAGAGAGGGAGAAAAAGTGTGTGCGCGCACACATAAAAAAGGTACACAGACACAGGTTTGCTTATCTATCCCTAAACAACTACTTCTCTTAAAAAAATTAAGTAAGATGACCATAATATCTTCAGATTAAACAGTAAGCGCAGTGTGCATACTGGAATAGTCTAAACTTGAGTATACCTGACACCTGTAATTATCATCTCATGAGAAAAAGCTGGGGAGAGTTTCCAGCACAATACAAGGAAAGAGGATGGGTGGGAGAGAAATCAATGTTAGAAAGTATTCCCATCCAATAATTATGCCTTGATTATTGCTTATGTATTTGCTCTACTGTAACTTTCATGCCTTAATGTAGTGCCAATGCTATAGAAAACAACACTAAATTTAGTTTTAATGGGGAAGTGAAAGTTTTAAAGTAGTTTCAACTATAATGACTGTGGAAGACTGGAGGGTCTTAAGTCAATACAGTTTTAATTCCAATAACAACTCAGGGCATAAAACTCTCTCCAAATCAAACAAAAGCCCTCTGACATTTAGCATAAATGCATTTCACACCATAATTTATGGCAACCAATAGAAAAGCTGCATTTTTCATTTGTATCCTTCTGAGATTCCACATCATAAAGACCAAACCCATATATAGTCATTTACCCATATGTAAGCTGACTGGCTCAGCGATGAGGAGTCATCCTGTTTATCTTTTTTTCTAAAATGTAGGGCAATGACGTTAGTGAAGTAACTGTATTGACACAAACAGAAGATCTGAATCTGATCATACAGTAGATGGATGATTGTTATTATATAGTCTATATTCTCAAGATGCCATCTGAGGAACACAGTATGAGGCAAAGGATAGCAGAGGTGGAGAAAGGTACATGAACCAGGCCTTTATCCAGATTTCTGGACAAATATAGTTCATAACTTCTTGTAAGCAGTTAGCTGTGAGATTTGACAAGGCATTAGGTGTTCCAACTACATGGGGCTTGGGAGTCCATGTCAGCAGAAGAGCTTGCCATTCCATTACCTTTATTGTGGGGTAGGTTTGTATGTTTGCTTCCCTTTGGGAAGCATTACAGAGGGCAGCATTTGGTTCCAAGAGAACATCATCTCCGTGAGACACCAAAGTGCTGTCTCAAAAAATGTTCCTAATCTCCAACTTTTTTTTTTTTAATTAAAGTTTTATCAGTTCCAGCCTCTCTGTGATTTCTTCTGCAAAACCTATTGTAAATGTTGTTGGGTAATTAATGTGTTGTACACCAGACCTGAATGTTCATAGGCAATTAGTGGACTCAGTACAGCCTACAAAATGCATTTGAGTTTTAATAGTAAATTTTGGCTCATTTGTGTATCCATTGTTCTTGTATTCCTAAAACAGGTCAGCTCCTCATTCTTGTTCACCTTCCCTCCTTGCCCTCATTTTTATATACCAATGCTCCTTTTTCAGTTTCATTTTTCATGTCAGCCTTGTACAGGATTCTGCTTGTTGTTTACTTACAATCTGCTTGTTGTCCTTCTGCTGCATCTGTAACTCATCGGCCTAGCATCTGCTTTCCATTGAGTCCAGAAAAGCAGTTTGTTTTTACACCTTGTGTAACTCCTCAGATCTCTAGGGAATCATACTCTCCATCATTATTCTAGCCCTGGCATATGCTAACGTGGCTAGGGAGCTTTTCCTGAGGCCAAATAAACAAATGCACTATCACAGCTGGGAAGGGCAAAGGAGAGAGTGAGAAATGCCCCTATGGCCCCTGTCTTGGGCTCAGGGGAACAAAGGGGCTGTATCCCAGGTACTTCCCCCCAGAACAACTGGGGAGAGAAGGCACAAAGAGGGGTGGGGAGTAAATGAATTCCTGGCTCTATCCCACTTGTTCACTGGCAAGGAGAATCAGCTGAATGCACATGGAG
This sequence comes from Podocnemis expansa, assembly GCA_007922195.1. Taxonomy (NCBI): domain Eukaryota; kingdom Metazoa; phylum Chordata; order Testudines; family Podocnemididae; genus Podocnemis; species Podocnemis expansa. The sequence goes on from ML682016.1 coordinate 18,059,405, forward strand.
TGATGAGATGCCTATAGGTAGGCTGCAAACCAAACAAGGGGTTATAACCCAGTCCCGACATCCTGAGCAGGTGAACATTATATATTATGTGTGGCAAGCGTGATCTATCCCTATACCTATACCTTTACCTGGGTTTGAAAAGTTGGTGTAAAAGCCCAAGCACAAAGACTTCTCTAAGTCCAGATCTACACTGACAGTGAAGTTTGACATACTGCTGCTTACCTTAGCCTTCTGCAGCCTGCGTCTCCACTGTCAGAGCAGTACATTAAAGAAAAAAAAAAAAAGGAGCTGTAATTCAACCTTCTACCACCACCTTTGCAAGTGGCATAGCACTAGGGTCAAAATCTACAATTCTAATTTAGGTCTGTTTAGCCAGAGAGTATTTCTATAAGGTTTTTCCTGTCCTTTTTATAACAACGTCATTCCTCCCCTGCTTGCAGTCCTGAGAAGTTTTCAATTAATTCCTCTCTCTGCATGAAGCACTGACTATTTGTTGTGCCTGTGTCAGAGAAACAAGAAAAGCTTTTCCTGCTTTTTTTCTTTAGAGAAGAGGGACAGGGGAGTGAGTGGAGGACAACGGCTTCCACACAAGTCCTGGGGCCTGCTATTTACAGTGCAATGCATTTCAGGAAGTAATTTCAGTAAAGTGAGCAGTGGGGATGCAAGACCCCAGGCAAGCAATTTGGTGTGATCACTTGCCTTCATCTGCTCTAATTCAACAATCTAAGATTAAATTACAACCCCAGCCATAGTGTAGACAAGGCCCAAAGAGCACTCATTTCTTATAAAATTTAAAAGCAAAGAAGATTGAATATTTGGAAATTAGATTTGGAAATAAGATAATTTGCACACAAATGCAGTTTTACGCTTTTCAGTGTTTATTGAGATTCTAGTGCCTGACTCCAAAATGTTGGAATGATCCTTAAGCTGAAATTGGCACACCAGGGACTGAAATTATTTCTAAGTTATGAAGCCTGCTCAGTCTCAAGGATATAGTGTACTAGTCTTTCTGGTAAAATCCATCACAAGTTGAATGTGTCACATGTATTGGACGCTATGAATTTGAAATAAACCCTTTTTCAATGTCTATGTTGACAGGAGACAAATGTATAAGCGAGCATCCTTACCAGGCAACTTTACGTCTTAAGAGACCAAGACAAAACATTTTCCAATACTTTATTTGAACAATTCACTGGACAATTTTGCCAATCATTCAAAGAGTGGTTAAAGATGGATCTTGTCACAGACCAAACATCCTACAAACAGTTAATGAAATTAAGGTATTTCATGATTCTGAATAGAGTTGTGAAATGTTCCTAACCCCCACCCCCGCCCATACCCCAGATATATACAATTTTCCTGGTAAAAGGATTTGTTGCCAACTCAAAATTTATTCCCAGGATCCATTAAGTGTTGTGTAAAAAATGTGATAACCTGAGCCTAATCCTTAACAGAACTGGGCTATTAATGCATAATTGGGGGTAAATAATAATTACTAAAAGTGGCTGCTATCCAAAAGCAAACCAAGAGTTCATCTGTACACACCATAAATCAGAGTATGGTAGGAAGTCTTCTGCAAAAAATTTTCACAAATAAATTTTTCACTGATATAGTCATCAATTTGATATTTATTGCTTACTCATTCTAACACTGGTGTATCATGGAATCATTCTCCAGAAACTCTGGAAGATAGACTCCAGGGGTGAGATTTTCACCCCCAACCCAACCCAGCCTCAAAAGGTCATGGAAAGAGTCTCTAAGATCCTTAGATCAGGTAAGGGGAAAATTCCCCCAGCATGGGAGCTAAGGGCAGAGCTGTCCCTAGGGTAGGGTGAGTGGGCCGATTGCCTGGGGCCCCACTCTGGCCTGCTCTCCCCATGGCCGGCTATTCCCCATCCACGGGATCCATGGGACTGGGTGAGCTGGCGAAAAGTGGCAGCCAGCTTCAGGGCTCCCAGTGCCCTCCCCTGCCACATGCGCTGACTTCGGGTCCATGCCAGAGGCAGCGTGCGTGGCGGAGGAGAAGACCGCGAGCGCTAAACCCAGGTGCTGCTTTTTGCTGGCTTGTCAGGTCCCCCGGATGGGCAAGAGCCAGTGCAGGGTCAAAGGGGCCTGCCCCTTCCCAGGGCCAGCCGGCCCCAACCCCCAGTGCCAGGGATGGGGTGGGGGTCTGAGTGGGGGCCTCGCAGAGGACGATTCGCCCATGAGCCCGCACCCCCCCAGGAACAGCCCTGGCTAAGGGCAGTGGTTAAAGTATAATTTGACAGGCCCAGGACCCTCCTAATCTCTGCCCACCCTGCTGACTCCCCAACCCCTCACTGTGCCCCCCCCCCCAAGCCGTAGCTGCTCCCTAGCCAGGCTGCTCTCGTCATGAGCACACATCTAAGCATGCTCAGGACAGGACATTTGAAAACTCCTCCAGCCTGGCCATACCTCCTGGGCCACGGCAGAGAGGAACATGCATTCCACCTGATTTTTCTATTTTCTGGGGCCCTGAAACTCTGGCTTCTCAAATTTGTGGGCCCCAGAACTGTGTTCTGAAGCATTTTGGCTTACTTTAATCCCTGGCTAGGCGTGACCTTCAAAAGACTCCTTCGCTATCCATCCAACTATGGGGAGCAACCCAAGAATGGGCAGGGAGCAGGTGGAGCCATAACAATGTGGAGATTCTGGACAGTGCTACTGCCCATAGGTAAAGACAGCCTCCAAGCCTGGGCAAGTCATTCCTTGGTCCACTGTCATCACCAGGGCAACTCAGAATTGGGAGGATACGCAGGAGTGTAGAGATATCTTACTTTCATCCCACTCTCTGACCTCTAGGAGTTGCAACACAGTCTCAAACAGCGTAACCACATGTTCCAATTTTAGAGACAGTCCCAATATTCGGAACTTTTTCTTATATGGGCACCTATTAGCCCCCACCATGTCACCATTTTTCACACTTCATATCTGGTCATGCTAGACTCAAACTATGCTGCACTTCTCTGTCTCATATGTAGTATAGGCACAGAGCCCAACAGTAGAGAAGAGAATTTACAGGCTCAATTCCTGACAATCTTAGAAACTACCACAAAAATCATGAAAAGTAAACATCCAATGGAACCTGAGATGCCACAACTGACATCTGCAGAAATGACTGGTGAGGCCTGAGTACATAGAGTCTGCAACAGAGTTGTACATTGTAGACTGAGATACCTTAACAGGCGCCTGATTTTCAGACAGCACTGAGAATCCCCACTTTGTTCCCTGTTGCGGCATCCCCAGCTAGACTCCCAAATCACTACATTTACCTTACTACGTGTAGTATATTGCAGCATAATAATATCTATTTATGTACATTGGATACAAAAATTCTCTTTTTTACAATCTTTCCATGTTTACAAATTTAAGGACAGACAAGGAAAATTAATTGTCAGCCAGATGATTCTACTTAAGAGATTCCTCCTGAAGCTGGACATCTGTGCGCTTCAGATATCAGCCTTAAACACGCAGTCTGATTACTGGCGGTATAGAGATGAATGGCAAAATAAAAGCAAGTTTTACATGGCCAATGATGGCAAGGTGTGCAGTGTCAAGTGAATATTGTAGTTGCATGCATGTGGCACTTTATTTTGAAAGCAAGTTTAAAAACCAAGCAGAGATTGCGTCAAGAGAATGTCTAATCAGCGCATGGAAATACGCTATTGTGACAACGCTGTCTATTGAACTTCATGAGTAAAGGCGGTCCAGGAGCTTTAGAATGGCCCAGGGGAGGAAGGCCCTATAAGTGAATGGCAGCTGTGTGTGGAGAAAGGTGTGACAAGAGCTGAAACTCTTTTTAACCTCTGCCTTGCCAGTGAGCAGCAACAGCCTTTTTCACATGCCAGCTAGTTATCTGTTTTTTGTTCTGATAGGAAACGAATGAACAAACGGTGGAAGAAAAAGAAAAGGAACAAAAATGCAGCATTTTGCTATCATACTTATTACACTTCATATACTTCACTGCCATGATGTTTTGGAAAGCAATTTAATGCTTCTAGTAATGTAAAATTGCCAGCAATCTCCTTTCCCATTTACTCCTGGTCCCTCACATTTCTGAGTTTCTTGATTTTTTAGGCTGCAAATAGGACCACAATGGACATATGATGTGAAACATTTTCTTAAGGGCTTTTTCAGCTGCTTTTTTGCAGACCCAAGAGATCCCACCCAGGATTTTATTTACTATGTCTATACAACCAGACATTTATTTATGCAGATAAAGGGAAGAGATGAAAATAATTCAAACAAACAGTTCTGGACAAGCAGAGAGCCATAGCTCTTCCCAAATAAATATACTTTCTATATATACCCACTTTACCATAGCATCTAGGCAGTCTTAGTCATTGAAGTATTTACTCCTTCAACATCTCTGTGAGGCAGGGAAATACTACCTCCATTTTACAGCTGGGGACCCAAAGACTAAGTGACGTCCTTAGGGTCACACTGGAACTCAATTGCAGCGTTTAGAATTGAGTCAAGGGCTATGTCTACACTAGCTAATTAGTTCAGACTAACCCTGGACTTATTTAGTTCAGACTTGCAAGTCTGAAATAAATTTTTAGATGTAGGTGTAGCCCATGTGTCCTGAAACAGGAGCCAGTTCCGTAACTACAAGGCTGTCTCTTGTTGCTTTATTTTTCAATGTACTTGAACATGTATCAAATATGTATCTTTTCAAATAAAGTTATTTTTCAGGTAATCAAAGTTGCAAGCACAATCTCTCAGGCATTACATAATGTAGAGGTAGTTTAGAGAATGTCCCCATGGCAAACAGATCATTGGAGTCTCTGATGTAAAATTTTCAAGCAACTGTAGCATGTCATTAAACACTTTACCTATATCACATTAGCTGCCCTCAAGGAAAAAGATTACTGATCTCTGAGCTCTATATTCTCAATGTAAGATAGCAGAGAAGCTACCACAACCATGCAAAAATGTAAATTACACAAGTTCTAAAGGGGCAGCCATGTTAATCTAGTTGTTCAGTAAAACAAGCAAGGAGTTCTGTGGCACTTAAAAACAAATAAATTTATCTATCACATGAGCTTGCACAGGAGAAAGTCCCACTTCGTCTGATAGTTCTTGTGATAAATAAATGTTAGTCTTTAAGTGCCACAGAACTCCTTGCTTCTTTTGGTAATTACACAGTAGCTCCTACTTACTTGGTGTTACAAATATTTACAGAGTATATAAACACCCTAACAGCTGATTTAGCAATTTTACCTAATGACAGAAATAGTCTGACTGAAAAGGTAAGAAAATCCATATCAAAGTCAGACAAATTTTGGCAAATAACTCAACTTCCAGACAACCTGGCATGTTGTTCTTTTGGACAGTTGCAGAATTATGACTATGCTGACAGTCTACAATAGCAATAATTCTGTATTTGCAGGGTTCCATGTTTTTCCTATGTAGAGCTTTGGAAAGTTTATGATCAGTGAGACATAAAGCAGCCTATCTACTTACATAAGGCAACTGGAAAGTTTACAAGATAGTGACCACTACTGCACGTTATTTCAACATGTGTTAAAGATTAATTAGGAAGAGTAGTTCATAATGTCTATAGCTGTCTACTTCAGTTTCTCTACACACGACCAATGACATGAATATTTCAGAGTAACTACTGAGCACCAGAGTTCTAGTCAATACCAAGTGATGACCACCAAAGGTATCATTTGATTCAAACACATTTTATATATAAAAAAAATTCCCCTCTCACCCCTATGGGTCTTCCTCAACCTCAGGTCCTCTACCAGAGGCCTGGGAGTTTGAGGGTTCTGCGCAGTATCTTAGCTGTTCCTAGCACTGCACTCTTCTGGACAGAGAGCTCTGATGTTGTTCCTGGGATCTGCTGGAGCCACTCTCCCAGCTTAGGAGTCACAGCCCCGAGTGCTCCTACCACCACTAGGACCACTTTAGTCTTTACTTTCCACATCCTCTCTAGTTTCTCTTTCAGGCCCTGGTACTTCTCCAGCTTCTCATACTCCTTCTTCCTGATGTTGCTGTCACTTGGCACTGCTACATCTATCACCACCGCTGTCTTCTGGTCCTTGTCTATTACCACAATGTCTGGTTGATTGGCCAGTACCTGCCTGTCTGTCTGGATCTGGAAGTCCCACAGAATCTTAGCCCTGTTATTCTCCACGACCTTCTGTGGGATCTCCCATCTGGTCTTGGGAGGGTCTAGCCCATACATTGTTCAGATGTTCCTGTACACAATGCCAGCAACTTGGTTGTGCCATTCAGTGTATGCTGTTCCTTCCTGCACCTTGCATCCTGCCACTATGTGTTGGACTGTCTCTGAGGCCTCTCTGCACAGTCTGCACCTTGGGTCCTGTCTAGTGAGGTAGACTGCTGGCTTCAATGGATCTGGTGCTCAGTGCCTGCTCTTGTGCTGCTATGATCAGTGCCTCAGTGCTGTCTTTTAGTCCAGATATATATTTAGCTTATGTTCCCATTCTGAAGTTCTTAATGTGGGACAAATGCTGAAGTCCTCAGATACAATGATATTTCCATTAACTTCAGTGGAAATAAGGCCCACAGAATTTGGCCTTTAGACCTTAGACAACACTCCCAAAGAAATCAATGGGATGCTTGCGCAGTAGGACTTCAAGATGGGTCCTTTATTATTGTTGATGGTAAAAATGACTTTGAAATACATGGATTTTTTTAACAAGTCAAATCTATCAAGTAATAGGCTTATATGAAAGTCACAAATCTCAGTTCACATAGATATAAGCTAACTTTTTAAAAAACTTTGATTCACCTTTTCATATCCATTTAGTTTAATTTCTGTTTGAAGCCAGAACTCAAAACGAAGAAATCAAGCTATGTTCAGCTCCAGAATATTGCTTGTTATTTTGTGTTATATTCCACTGAGAAAACCTTCTATAGAAGTTAGGCACAAAACCAAAATTAAACCACAAACATGGGTTTTTTAAAGCTTGCTTGCTTAGAAACAGAATTTTTGTTTGATAAAACAAAACATTGTTTGATAAAAGCTGCTTCATAATAAAGTTTGACTTGTTCCATATTTAGGTTTAAACTCCAAACTTGCAGACTTTGTTTAGTTTTAAGTTTCAAATTTTACTTTTCACAAAGCACTTGGAACAAAAGTACTACTTAAAAATCAGAATAAATCACATCATGATATTAAAGAACTACTGCTAGATTTCACTACAAAGAAGCAAAATGTTCATAACCATAAGTTAATTACATATATAGACAATGCTAATCAGAAATATTTTCTGATTGCACAGAAATGTGAATAAAAATGGAGGTCAATTGTTCAACCCATCTGAGGTTTAAATCTAAAGGGGGGTTATTATGGCCTCTAGTTTTAACTGAAGTGTGAAACCAAGAGAAATAGTGCCACTAAATCAAAATGAATCACCTCTAAATAATAGCTAATATTATTGCAGTTTATTGATTTAACAATACCTATTGTTTTAGAAGTTCTTGTTTAAGGTTTGATGCTACCACAAATATGAACTAGAGGGCATTGTGCACCTTATAACCATCTAGACATTCTTAATTATTCTTCATTTTCAAACAAAAGTGATAGCCTTTGATGAGAAGATTAACATGACCCTTTCTGTCTAAGATAGTAAAATTAATGCAAAAACTCTCTCAGAACATCAGAAGTTCAGGATACAAAAAAATCAGTTTAGCCACAAAGTGGATCTTTAAAAAAAAATTCCAGCTATTTATTTACAAAATCTCTCTCCATCCAGTAGACACAATCAGTGACACAGTCTAGGGTGGACATTATTACTTCCTATGTTATTTCAACTTATACAAGCAATGTGACCTAAAAGTCATGCTGGGAGCTAAACACTTCAGGACCGTGCCCTGGTTTTAGATTTACTTTTCCTTTGATCTTTGGCTGGCTGGGACAGTGAATTTGAAGTTTCACTGATCCTGTTAATCTACAATTTGGGACTGCAGGCAGGACTGGTGGTCTCAAGAGGAATGAAGAGGACAAACACTTTTTGGAGCATTACATGGGTGAGATGATTCTGAGACATTACAGGCAAGATTCCAAGAAATGCAGCTGGAGAGAAGACTAAGATGAGAGCCTGCATCAGAAGGAGAGGACCTTCAGAAGAAAGACAGCAACTGAAGAGAAGTGGCAAGAATACAGAAAAAGAAGAAAACACAAAAGGAGAAGACCCACACAGTACAAACCAGGAGCCTAGAGTTAAGCCTGGTGTTATTTCTCTGTTCTTTCTCTGATAACCTGTGTGATTTTGGGCATGTCACTTTGTCTCTATGAACCTCAGTTTCACATCTGTAAGATGGGGATAATAGCAATAGCTGTCTCACAAAGTTGCAAAAGTAGCTACATTGCAGATTGGGAGGTGCTTGGATACTATGGTAAAAGAACTCACATAAATACCAAAGTTCAACAGATTGATCAGAAAATGTGTATAAAAAAGTCCTTATAATGAAGGGAGACCAGTAATACCAGTAGGCTTTGGTATCATCCACACAGCAATGATCATCACTCTGTTAATTAGGCACTTTCAAATCAGTGACATAGACTGAGACACTAAGGTCAGAAGGGACCAGTACGATCATCTAGTCTGACCTCCTGCACACTGCAGGCCATGAAACCTCACCGACCCACTCCTACAATGAACCACAAACCCATAACTGAGCTACTGAAGTCCACAAATCATGATTTAAAGATTTTAATACAGAGAATCAACCAGCAAGTGAGCCACACCCAATGTTAGAGAGGAAGGCAAAAAAAACCCAGCACCCAAGCCGATCTGCCCTGGGGGAAAATTCCTTCCCAACCCCAAATAAGGTGATGGGTTAAACCCTGAGCATGAGGGCAAGTCCACAACGACCAGGTCAAGAAGAACTTCTCTGTAATAACTTAGAACCCACTCCATCTAATGCCCCTTGCCAGATCACTATCATATCCATCACCAGTAGTAAAAGACAGACAATGGCCAAGCTACATTTTACATCATATCATTCCCTCCATAAACTTATCAAGCTCAGTTTGGAAGGCACCCAAGGTTTTTGCCCCCACCACTTCCCTTGTAGACTATTCCAGAACTTTACTCCTCTGATGGTTAAGAATCCGAGTCTAATTTCAAGCCTAAATTTTCTGAAGGACAGCTTGTATCTGTTTGTTCTTGTGACCACATTGGTGCTGTATTCAAATAATTCCTCTCCCTCCCTTGTATTTATCCCTCTAATATATTTATAAAGAGCAATCATATCTCCTCTCAGCCTTCTTTGGGTCAGACTAAACAAACCAACTGCTTTAAGTCGTCTCTCATAGGAACGATTTTCCATTCCATGAATCATCCTTGTAGCCCTTCCTTACACCTGTTCCAGTTTGACTTCATCTTTCTTAAACATGGGTGACCTGAACTGTACATAATAGATGCCCAGCACAAATGGGTAATAAAAGTTTGTGCTCATTTTGTGTTATACATGGCCAACACTTTATTTATAAAACAGATTCTGTCTACATTGTGTTGTGCCCTGTATGAGTAACTCCCACGTAGATGGCTGCCCAATCCAGAGAAGCAATAAGCGGTAGGTCTAAAACAGCAGCTCTCTCAATCTTCTGCCCACTCCAAATGGTCATAATGACTAGTACTAGTTTACTGGGTTAGGCCAAACCAAGTTGTCTGTGGTTCAAACTGACCTGTTACTCCATGGGACAATGAAGTCTTTTGCCTCTTGCCTGATAGTTGTCATTAAAAAGTCAGCGTTCACCAAGATGCCATAGTCATTCCATAGGGTTTGACTACAGAATTTCTGTAGTAATGGTTGAGTTTTTAATGCTCACCAGTGACTGTTTTTACATACACACCTCTCTCCACTTCCCTGCGAGAAGAGCCTAGGATACAATCATTTCCCCTGCTTCTTATCTCAGTCTCAGGAGAGCTCTCTTCTATGTCCTTAACAGAGAGTAGCTCTTTCCATGCCTTAAGCAATGTCAGGTCTCACTCATATTCTTTTTCAATTGGCAGTACCCTGTTTACTTCTGAGATACTAGATACGGAGGCAGAAACCAGTTCAATACCCACACAAAGCTGCCTATGTAAAAGATAGATGGTGAACAGAGGCAACTTAGAAAATTTGCTTTCCATGACTGGTATCATTGCATGTCAAAAGAAGTCATGTCAAGTATTCCCTGATTGACTGGTACAAGATTATAGTGTTTAACTTTGCAAGGCTGAAATATCTAGAATCCATAACCAATTCATAGCTCTGGGTCCTGTATATTAAGCTAGTTATGCCTTTACATATTATTATTAGCACTTTAGCATTAGTTCATTAGAAGCTCACTGTTCCGGGGGCTTAGTTCAGGTGAGAAAGTGCCTAGCACCAGCAACGTTTAGCCAAAAATATATTGTCTCATGGCAGCAGCTTCACAGAGAACACTGAAGGAAGTGCATCTGCTTTACATGATAAAATCATGTTTGTAGGCATTTGTATTTCAGCCCTCAGAGTCTGAGAGATGAACACTGCACTAAAATCTGTATGCAACTTTTTTTCTGAAAGATTCCATTGCACTGTGTTGCAAAGCCACACATCTAAATTAGCCCCTGAAGGCGCAACGTGGAAAGTCGTAATCACAGGCTGAACTTTTAACTTTTGTTTTCCTACACAATGACCAGCACATTCTCATTATTAGGCTATTAAATTTTAATACTGCCATCTCACTGTTGCCTTTATTATCAGTCACATTAGCTTGGCAGAGTCTTGCTTTGCTCTTAAACTTCTTTGGAAACTATTCAACTTATGTTAAAGCACAAATTATAAAAAGATTTCTACAGGTGTTAATATCAATGAAAAAGTCTACTTTATTAGAGATAAGCAAACTAGTTCAAACTAATTAAGAATCTGTTTAAAATTCAGACCAATCTTTGACCTGAACTTTAGAAAATTTTGATCATTACTTATAAATACTCCTTGCCCCATCTAAGTTACTTTGTGGTCACAGCATACCACCCCTACTCCTCCATTTTCTCTGCCACCTTTTAGACACAGTTTAGGGGAAGAGAAATTCCCATACAAAAGCAGATCATTAATCTGTGTAAGAAACTTTTTCAATGGGCAGTTAAAGGATAACAGAGGCAAGAGAAAGTTGCTTCCCAATCTTCAACAGTTAGAGGGTGACTTGTGCCCTTATAAAGGTTTGTAGCCTTTCAATTTTTTTAAACATTCTGAATATTCTTAATATTTGTAAAATGTCCCATTGTTTGAATCTTGCTAACTACTCACCTTGTAAGCTATCATGTGGCAATGAGTTCCACAGGCTGATTTTGAGTCATGAGGGAAACTATTGCTTTTTATCTGCTTTAAAAGTGCTGCTTTGAGTGTTATTGAACCCTGCCAAATACACTGCAGGTCATTAGCTATAAGTGTGACCTGGTCATTTGTGCTGCGATAGACGCTAGCTTTAAGCCTCAGTTCCCCCCAGAGAGGCACAGAATGTTTGCAGATGTCCCTGATCGGAGGGAAAAACCTACAGGTAAATGATCTGAATCCAGGCAACAACCTGGTTCAGCAGAGTGTGGCAGGCGTAATGAGAACGTGACTTCCTGGAGTAGGACTGTCAGGATGGTGGTCGGAAGTGAGCAAGTCAGGGAAGTAAATAAAGTGGTTGAGGACAAATGACAGAAAAATAAGTAGAAATGAGAACCTTTGGGCTCAGGTCATGTGATGTGGGGAGTGGGAACAAAGGAACTGAGGTACAAGAAAAAGCTTTCACTTATTCATGCATTCTTTAACTAAGAATAGTTCAAATATAGTTCATTTACACCACACTGAAGTGTGGTGCAGTGGTCTGAGCATGGGGCTGGGAACAAGGAGACCTGGATGCTAATCCCTGTGCTGCTCAATGAAATAATTCAAGCATTCTGTTTAGCAGTTTTGTGCCTCAGTTTCCCCATCAGTAGACTAGGATAATATTTTGTAAATAATTGTAAAATATTATCATAAAGCTGCTATTGTTAATTCTCATTCAGATTCATTGAAGTACAAATAAAAATTACTACTGATGTCAAATAATAGTTTTGTAGCATGGTAATAGAAATAACATTTGCTATTTCTCGTAAATGAACCCATAAATCATTTGTGGATTAACCTTTCAGAAACCCTTTCCAAGCATCCCTGCCATTACAACACAATTCAAAGTCTCTTTCATGTTGTCACAAAAGCTTGGTGTTTTCAGAATGTAGGGATCAATCAATTTAAGGAAGGAAAGATGAGAGAACAGATTACCTAGTCATTAATTTTAGCTACAAACGCTCAACTTTGTTCATTTTCATTGGAAACAGCCAATGGCATATCAGAAAACTAAAAGTTCTGTCACTCCTGCCTGCATTTAAAGCGCTTAATAGGAATGTTGATTTAATGACAGAAGGGTAGGAAAAAATTGTGCTACAACATGAGTAAATGCTAGAGATACCAGCTCAAGCAAGAGCTGTGGCTCCCCTGTGGCAGAGAACTTGAAATTCAAATCCCTCGGGCAGATTTGACTATCCAAACCATTTAGTGTCATCTTGCCATTCTTACACAAACTCCTCAGTAAAGTCAGTAGGAATTCTTCTCAGGTTCTGCAGGACGAAGCCCAATGACTTATTTTATCAATATCTATAACTTCTAGCTATAAAATATCTTCTAGATATAAACAGAGAGACTATACAGAATGAGTCTGAGACGTGTATCTTTACGCATACACATCACAACTGAGCTTTATGAGATACACATACTGTATAAAATAAAGCATACTGTGATGTTGAGAATAGATGTGTGTACATACATAAAAACTTATATGCGTGTGTCACAATCACATTTTATACTTGAGGTCTATAAAATACACACATAAGCAAATCTGTTAAAATCATACTTGCTATCACAGAGTTTAATTGTCACTTCAGCTGTCTGGATACCAACAAAATTTAATTTGTCTTTGGCAATAACCTTTCTTCGATCTTTTAAATCACAAAGTCATTTCTTTCTGATATACGAATAAACAATTCCATTTATTTATTTTTCTAATATTCTGGAGTTCTTCCTTTGTTTCCAGTTTCACTCCCTTATTTATTTTCCTTCAGCCTCCAGGGAAGGATGCATGAATGCCACAGTCATAAAAATTAATGGAAGCGGGGGAACCCTAACCTGGTCAGACTAATAAAGTGAGTGATGATAAACTAAAAGAGGAGAGAACAGACAGTTGCTGCCATAAACAGGAGCTCCAGTCCCACCTGCAGCAGCAGAGCTTCTCCTAGCTCTGGGATCAGGGCGGTTTTGCACAGCACAAGAAGGGGAGCCGGATTAAGAGAGGCCATGCCTAGGTTGTGCATTGCTGGCATGAAGCCGATTGCCGCAGGGACTCATGATGAATGGAGTGGGCTGCTGCCCAGATTCGACAGGTCCTCCAGCTACAATGATGACAACAACATACCAAGGCCAAGGAAGACTAATTTATCCACTGGGAAGAAGCAGCACCAATGTGCAGCAGCTCCCCAGCACTGGGGGAGGATTTTTTCCTACCTTACTCTTACAGCATACTCGTAGAGCTGTGAGTTAGCTAAGAGTGCTATTCTCAGGAGAGAATGTCATCGCATGTCCTACAGCAACATCAGGACCTGGTGTCCCAAGTATTTTAAGCATGTGCTGACTAGATTACAGATTCATGTGGTCACAGACACAAATATTTAGAGGATTTGCAAGACAGGGACCCTGGGGTTTGATGCTGTAAGAAGTGAGCCTCTGATCCCAATCTAGCAAAGCACTGTGAGAACTCCCATTGACTTCAGAGGTAGAACTCAAGTAAAGATAAGCCAAGCTTGACTGCTTTGCTGCAGTTGTGCTAGGCACTTAACAGGATCTAGACCTTATTGATTTACAAGGTTGAAATTTACCATTTAAGCTGATCGCCCATTAAAACAGATGTGGAGCATGCAGCTGGACCAGCTGTCCCCTGCCTCTGCTCCTCACAGCCAGCACCTCCCTGGAGCTGCCCATGTGAGGCACTGGGGTCTCTCAGCCACCCAGGCCTGCTCTCAGCCTGCAGAGGGTGACAACTCCATCATTATATGATTGAGAGGACATCGCTGCCCCCTGCTCCCACCATATATCTCAAACCCCCCTAGCAGGGCCCACCCATCCCAGTTTTAGAACTGCTGCACTAGATCACAACTTCATTTCAACTTTCAAAGGGAAGAGACCCACTGCTAATCCTTTGGAACTTATCACTGCAATGTGACCGTGTATCTAGGGACAGCAGCAGACACTACATGGCCTCTCGAGAAGATAACGAAACTCATGTTACATTTGGATTCCCATCTCACTATTTCATCAGCTTTCCAGCAACACCACAGTCCAAACTTCTCAAATTACTGAGGGGTCAAGTTCTGGAACCTCTTTATACCTCACTTACTTTCTCTGTGATATGAAGATAACATTTATTTACCTGCTTCCCAGTGTGGTTGAGATTTAAAATTCATCAGTGTTTGCAGAGCACTTTGATCCTCAGATACAATGCACTGTACAATTACTACTGTGCTGGACTAATGTGGGTGAAATGAAAGGAGAAGAGAGAACAGTAGACTAAACATGCCTCCTCTATTTCTCTCTTCCCACCATTCATAAACCTATAAATCAGCACCTTTTCTGGGCATGCTGTTTCCAACTGAAAGGTCTCTGAAGTCTGAGCTGAGATTCTCAAAGTAGTGAAAAGCAACAGAAGATAAGTGGCTTAATCCCCTCTACAGGTTTGAAAAATATCAGCCCAGATGCTCTAATAATGGCCACAGTTAAAAGAGAACATCCAAATGCATAGCATACTTTGGATTATGGCTTTAGAAAGCAGTCAAATCCTTTCCCCCATTGCCCACTACAGGCTTGATTCTTTATGTATGGCTTGTTTATGCAGAAATCTAATACATGGCAAACTGGTGTGCAAATCTATAGCACACTAGAGTGATGTGCACTAGCTGTGATGTGTAACTAGCTGTGTAGAGTCTCCTATTGTGTACTAAAAATTCTGTAGCATGTGTTACTCTACTTCACTTTGAAATGGGAGTCGATTAAAGAGCATTATAGAGATTTTAGTGCACATTAGCAGGGTCTAGATAGTCAGTGCACAGCAGGTTAGCATGCCACAGATTTAAACCCTATCCTACCGCATACTAACCGGCTGTATAGACAAACTCTTACACAAGCATTGTGCACTGACAGAGTTACTACTGACCTAGGCTGTAAGTCCAGCAAAACACAGACACACAGTTAGTCCCTCTGAAGTCATTGCTACTGTTGCCCACTGAGATCTTTGGAAGCAAACTCCTGTTGCTACGAGTTACTGCACCTGCCCTGCATATTGCTAAAAAATGACTGAGTTCAATGGACCTGCTCATGTGCTTAAAGAGAAGCATGTCCTCAATCTTATAAGTAGATCAGGGCACTGCATGAGCATAAATAAAATCTCAATTAACCTAATATTGACATTTCAAGTTGAACCTTCCAATTTTTCAACCACACTTGTGATGCCCTGGGAATAATATTGTACAATACTGTAATGTTATAGCAAGTAATCTTCAGAGGTACACATGGCAGCTCTCACTAAGTTAAATGAACTGATTACAAGCACAGAAAATGCTAAAACTTTCAAACATATTTGCTAGTGCCCATGGCCGGATTAACCCTCCAGTGGACCCTGGGCTGAGACTCTATGTCCCCCGTCCTTGTGGGGAGGGTCCCTCTACAGCCACAGCTGCCTGAGCCTAGCCACCCCATGAGGGGTCCCTCTGCTGCTGCCACCTCTGCAGTCACCTGTGCCCAGCTGGGGTGGAGAATGGAGTAGATCGCGGCTCTGCACCCTAAACCAGGGCAGGCACTGGCCGTCCTGAGGCCAGGGAAGATAGGGCTGGGGCTAGCACTGTGGCATATCTTGGTACAGCAATGCTGAATCCAGACATGGAGCTGGGACTTGGGTTAGTCTAAGGGCGCACAGACTGGCCAGCCCGGGGGCAAGCCAGGCCAGCACTCGGGGCTGGGAGTACTGTGTGGGGCCAGCAATGCTCCAGACCACAGGCAGACAGGCCAGCTGGGGGGGGGGGGGCAGGGCTGAGGCTGGAATTATTTTTGTGGGGCCCTCTTTAGCCCATGACCTTGGGCCTGGGCCTCAGTCTCTAAAGCCCTGGCCTTAGTCAAGTCCTGGTAGAGTCTGAAGCAGAGCTTGCTGTCCTTAGGCAGCTGTGCAACACCTCCTTAACTATGCAGGCCTGTTGAAGATCGTTACTGATGTTCTGTTAAATAATTTCAGAGTTCACAATACATAAAAGAACAAGTTGCTGCAACAGACAACTCGATGGCACTCAAGGGCACATACTACAGGTATGTAGATATTTGAAGGCTTTCCTAGTGTCCGATGTTTTCCAGCCATCCTTATGTGTGTCTGCATGAAATCTGTGGTTGCAAAGTTTCCTACAAATTTTAGTTTTACTGGATTTTTTTTTTTAAGTACGTTAACTTCATTTTCTTTTTGCTATATGTGGTAAATACTATTCAGGTTCTCCTAGAGCTGCTCCGTCTTGTCTTCAGGATGCAAGTGGCTGGGCTAAATTGATTTAATTGGCAAATGCATAGTTCAAAGAATTACAATAGCTGTGGCAGAAATAAAGTAGCACATTAGCAGTCAAGGTAAGTAGCCCTTTCACTTCAGCAGGTAGCACTTATTGGTACTGCCAGGCACCACTCTACTGAGCTACAATCATTCAGCTTTGACATTGACCGTAGAGTTCTAATTCTTTCCGATTCAGATCAGGAGTGCAAGTGTGCTCTTAAAAAGAATTGTTCCAAAACACACATGGAAGGAGGAAAGTTAGGAAGACAAAGTTCCATTTTTCCTTATCTTTCATCCTAAGAAATAACTTTGCAAAAAGCTATTTTTAGAATAAATAATACATCAAAGACCACATTGAAAAAAAATCACATCAACAGAGCACTTGTATCACCTGATACAAACAGCTGGATTTTCTTTTAGTTTACAACTAAAAACATCTTCATACGTCCAGCTGATTCCAAGAACAAAAGAAGTGAGGTGTCTGTATCTGAGATTCATGCAGTGTGACAGTCAGTGCCATCTTCTCAGCTATAAAAGGGAAAATGGAACAGCTACTTACCAAATGGAAAAGAGAAAATTGCAGCTACCCATTGCAAAATGGCAACTGTAGGACTGCAGCTACTTGTCTGCTGGATTTAAAGGACTAGGTCCAAAAACTGTGTGAGGGCGGGGAGGTGGGAGAACCAGGCATTCAACAGAATATGATGCAGTGGTCTAATGCTTTGTGGGGATGCATACATAAAGCAACTCATGTTGCGTGCAGTATGATTGAGTAAATGTGATAGTAACGGAACATTAAAGACAATGTTCTGTTCTTTCCCCATTTCCTCCACGGGAATTTATTTAATCTGCAGCATTTTTCTGTTCTAATTCCTTTTCCACTTTCTTTTCTTTCAAATGAGCAGCAGAGAGTACTGACACCTGGAAATCAGTTGGGTTATTGGAACAATAATTAGGCAGGAAAGACATGGGCTAATTACCCTGATTTAATCCTGAAAGGCCAGGTGAGGCTTGTTGAAGAAAGCAGACTGTGAGGTTAATCAGAACAGTAGGAAGACCAGAGAAAAAGCACCAGACCACTCTGTCACTGACAGTTAGAGATTGATCTAATATTCATGGAAGTTACTGTGATCTTTTTCCATTCTTTAATAGGGCCCACAAAGTTGCCAACAGAGACAGAGCATTCAGGTGGTACCTATCACAAATACAAATGACTTCCAGGAGTATCAGGGTAATACTGATGGCTTAATGGGCATGCATCGGTATGAAACACCTGGGAACAGATTCTCTATTGCCTGGCACTTCATGCAGTTTTTTACCCCAGTTTGAAGTGAAAAGAAGGTGGGAGTAAACTGTAACTATCAGAATTATAGCTATTTACAATCATTTAGGAATTCATATGCAAGGCACAGAGTAATGGACTTCTAGACTTCCAAGAACCATAGTTTTCAATCCTCCCTTCTGAGAGAGAGAGAAACTCATTTCTACCCATAATTCATAGCTGTTGGACTTTTGAATTAAACTTTAAAAGCAGAGTTCGGCGTGCATTCTGTGGAAAGAGTTTACAAAGTATTTTTCATAAAGTATAACTGTTTTCCTTGACAACCATCCAAATTTTCCCATCACCCACTTCTGCTCTGCAATGGTCCCAGTACTCATCTTGTATAGGCAAATATAAAAATATCCTATTTGAAGAGGTTGCCACTGTATGCTTATTGGTTATAGACTCTCAGAAAGGGTACACATTCCTTAGCAAAATTTTGAGATTGGATTTCCCAACTGTCTTTTAACATGTGGAGCCATTTACACCTGTGCAAAGGGCTGACCATTAAGAATAGGCATGATTTACATGCACTCTCTAGGGCAGTATATCACCTGATCAGCTGCAAGCCAGTGGAAGATAAATTTCTTAGATCAGTGGTTCTCAACCTTTTGTGGGTTGCAACACAGTTGGCAGCATGACCCTCCACTCAAGGGCACACCAGTCCCCACCACCCTCCCCATGGGCTTACACAGTTCTGGAGCTGGTGCTTTATTTAAGAATTCAAACCAATGGAAATACAAGAAGCAACAGAAAAGCCATAAATGTATCAGTGACACAGATTTCAATCATAACTGTGTTTCTAGGATGAAAAAGTATGTTCTGGCAAAATGGAAAAGATAATGACTATAAACACATTAGACTAGACCAGCAGTTTTCAACAGGTGTGCCATGAAAACCATCAAAGCATGTCATGAAATTTTGTACAAAGGTAACGAAAATCAATGTAAAACAAGCATTGATTCATCTTAATCAATATTTTACCCAACTAAAATTACAACTCATAAAACTCTTGGAAATTAATCATCAAATTAAAAATAAGATATCAGTCTTTCAGTTCTAAAATGTGAACATTCTAAAAGCAGATGGCCAAAGGCCAAAACTGAAATGATATTTTTTCCTTCAGTGGATTTGAAGCATTAATGCATTTGATCCTTCTTTAGCTTGGTGTATGCATTAATGTTGCAGACTCTTCTAGTAAGACCATAACCATAGTAAATACAAGTATATGTGATGTTATGGGCAACCAATCCAGTTGAAAAAAGTGGGTGTGCTGTGGGATTTTCTTATTGAAGCATGCCATGTTACTGAAAAGGTTGGGAACCAGGGTACTAGACTCTCCAGTAAGTTCAGTCTCCCGATTCATCTGACCCCAGGTGCATAAGTGCTGGAATTAGGAATGCCGGGGTGCACTAGTGTCCTTGGCTTGAGATAGTTTCCCTCATGTACCAGGTTTACAGTTTGGGTCAGTGGTTCTCGGCAACCCCTCTACACACATTGTTCCAGCACCACTGCCTGCACATCCACCAGAGAAATCCTCTGGCATATAAGAACGTTACCTGCTGGTGTATCTGTGGCATAGGCAGTCGTAGTACTTCTACTCCACCCCTCCAAACCTGAGGGAGCAGGGCTAAGTCAGAAGTAGGAGGGACAAAGAAGAGATTGGTGATGAAAGAGCTCTACTACATCACTTTCCTATTGATATAAGCACCATTAAGGATCCTACAACAACTGGTGGAATTTAAAGTTGTCTAGTGGCATCTTACATTGCACTGGGAATTAATCTGACCCCAAGAATCAGAGAGCTAGAACCTCTTCATTTATGAATGTAGCATTAGGAACTGGTTTACAAGCATACTAGACTGGAATGGAGACTAAAATTCTCCCCTTACATCTGTGGAGTAAAATAGGTTTTCAGGTGTGTAATAGAATAGAAAGCTGAAATTAGCTGGGATTATTTCACTTTAAAATGATTTAGAAAACTGATTAATTTTATTAGCATTGTGATGTATGGAAAGGATAGTGAACTGCTTCTTAACTTTCACATTTAAATTGCTTCTGCAATGCTGATATGTGAACATAAAGTGAACAGTTATCAGTTTAATTCACCAAAAAAACCCAAAAAACATTCCATGAGATTAAAGTTATCAGAAATGCTGTTTCTTCTTCATTTAGCAAAAATAACAATATCCCCAGGGGAATGCAGTGTTGTAAGAATATAAGCTCCAATCTTCAATAAATAATCTAAAACCAAAATAGTTCTCAGGACAGATAGCTTGACTACGTAATGGTAAAAGGTTATTGTGAACACAAATTTTAAGACCAAATCTGAATAGTAATAAAGGGGCCCTCTAAGAGATGACATAAACCTGAGTTCTTGATATGTTCTCAACGATCTTTTCCTTTTACACCCTTTTAAGGCTCCTTTCATTTTCTTATGCAGTAATGTCAGTTTCCTGTATTATAAGGCACTCCGATTAAGACATGACAAAAATACACACTCTTCTTTTAGAAAAATCAGAATATTTGTCTCAAATGCAAAGCCTACTTTCATGATTTTCCCAAAAAATTAAATTTTGCAAAGTAACAGCATAATCATTCAAAGCATTTTTGTCAGCTTCATTTTAGTCACAGCTACCTATATATGCTTATATGGATCTTTGTAAACTCAATGGGATGCTCCAGCATATACCTGAATTCATAGCCTGGTCCCATTTCTGGTATATTGATGTTCACTTCTGTCTGCAAAGGAGTTGTTCCCACGGGGGCAAACACTCCAGTGACATTGTGCAAAAATACTAAAGAGTTGGCATTTTATTGGCTGTAATATCTCATTCTTTTCTCTTACTGAGCTCTTGAATGTCTGAAACCCAGATGGTGTGGTGATAGGTGCTTTGAATAATCTCAGAATATTGAAGTTAACTCCATTATTGACTAGCAATGAGTGATTCTCTGCATTCAAATGTCTCCTTTTCAATCAGCAGAAAAGCTTGTTTACTGATTCCATTTTGAAGACAGTAAGAGTACAGACAAATCTTTTGACCTGCATGCTTATAGAAACATTATCTTCCACGCACTGGTTTACTGAAAATGCACTGCTGTACTACAGCAGCCTATCCTTTTAACCTACACACCATCTTTCTGCATTTATGTAAGATCTGATAATCCCTGAAGGCCAAAAATAATTGCTGTCTGTTTTTCCAAGTTCTTCTAGGGTACAGATTCACAGGTGTTATGATAAACCTTATTTGTCCCTTCTCTTGCCTGACTGATATCTATATGAATTAGTTGATTGGAACTTCAGTAATGTAGGACAAACTTCAGTAATTTAGTACAAACTTCTCCCCAACATACTCTCTGGAAATATTGTTTTTTCTGGTCTTCCATGTAGATAAGATTGTGTTTGTTTTCCATGATATGTAAGTGATTTAATTCATCCTGCACCCTGTGGGGGAAATCTTGACTCCACTGGAGTCCACAGAACTCCCATTGACTTAAATGACACAGAATTTCACCATTTTCTCATTATTGATCATGTTTATCCACCCTGAACTGAATCCTGCTCTTTTTAGTCAGTCAGACCTTAAAGGCACAAAGCAGCCTTAAAACTAATTTAGTGGGCTACTTAAGAATCCCCCCTAAGCAGGCAGATTCTTGGGTAGCAGAACCTCTGTAACAGTAATTTCTCCAACTGTCCTAGCACTTCATGTTGAAGATATTCTTACATCTAAAAGAGAGTGACTTAAGATCCATTAGCCCCAACGGAAGTTAAAGCAGCTCTGAGGATGCTCTAACATGCATTGAAGGACTGACCTGGTAAAGATCAACTCCAGGATCCAGAGACTGCACAACTTTGGTTCCAACATAAACAACCCTTTTGCTTCACTTCATTCCATTTTACAATGCTCATATTTGCGATTCCAAGAACCTTTTTCATCAGTTGTGCATTGTCTTCCCAGAATTCTTCAATCATTTTCTTTCCTTTTGTCTGAAAGTTTGAATATTCATCTTGCTGCTCACTGAGATGCTTGATGTCTTTGAAGAAGAAGTCTCTTCTGACTGGCAGTGACAGTTATAACATTAAACTGGAGACTTGATCATTTTGATCTTTGTCAACTTTGTTCTTTCCTTTGTAAAAAGCCAGCATGTGTCTCCTCATTCTCTGCATTACCACCTATTTTTTTTCACTATTCAAATGTGTGGATTTCTTATAACCCCTGTTCTGTCATTAATGTAGCAGTAAGTGTATCGCACTGTTTTCCTCTCATTCATGCAGCACTAAGTCCATTCTTTTACGTCTTTTTTGTTTTGCCTCCTGAAATGTTCTGTTTTATTTTCCTTTATGTTAAAACCTCTTATAATAATAATAATGATAATAAAAAAAACCTCCTACTTAAATTGATGGATCTTTAAGGCATCGATCCACCTTTTTGTTCTCTGGACAATGCCTACCACAATGGAGTTCTGGTCCAGTGAATTCCACAACACAGAAAATAAAGAACAAAATTCACTAAAATAAACCTATGGATAAATGGAGGAAATTTTTTTTAGAGCAGAATCTAGGTCTGAGGTCAAAAGTAAAATCCCATGATCACAGTGCATTAGTTTGGTATTCTTGTCCTTTTCTAAATTGTTTCTAAGACACCTGCTACTTTGGGCTGAGATTTCAAAAGTGCTCAGGTTTAGCTAATGCTATTTACATTTACAGAGAATGATAGTTATACAGTACTAGAGATAGGACAACGGATTACCACTGAAAATCTTTTATTCCTTAAACATATAGAGGGGTGATCATCCCTAATAATCGATAATAATGTATTTTAACCCTACTGGGGACAATGTAGTCATTTATCTATTGGTTTCATGAGGAAAACAAGCAGTTTCACCATATTAGAGGTCTTTCATATGAAGTCTCTTCCTTCATAATTACTAAGTTGAAAGAATAAAATACCAATCTTAAATCCTTAATTCTGATTCTTTGCAGAAACCTATGTAGCACATCCCTCACTTTAAAATTGGCAAAAGGAAATTTGTAGCAGGATCATGGCTGTCCAAAAGGCATGTATTGTGCAGGACACCTCAATTCCAATGCACAGATTTTCATCTTTTATGATGCCTGAAGGGAGTAAAACTCCCTACTAGTTACTTGTGTAAATTCTTGGCTACTAGAAAGTGCAATCTCAGAATAAACAACGTCCACTGCCAAGTCAGCAAAGAATGTAAATATATGCTTAGATTTAAGCACATGCTATCCTATCCCTATTCACTGAAGTACTTAGCTACCAATCTAGCACAGCATTTGAGCACTCATGAAGTATAAGAGTATATGACTGACTTCATGAGATTTCTTATGTGCTTAAAGTAACTGCTTTGTTGGATCAAGGGTGAAATCCTGGCTTCATTAAAGTCAATGGAAGTTTTGTCATTGATTTCAACAGGGACAGAACTTCATCAAGGTCTCTATTTACTTCTCAGTTCTTCACATCTCTTGATAGTCCAAGTGTCCCTTCACTAGAGACTGCTAATAGAGATGCACTGTAATTTTTTGCTAGATCCATGAGTTTGAGATCACACTGTAAACCAACATTGTCAGACTACTTAGGCACCCCAGATTTATCTTCCCTGAAGGAAATTAAGTGCCATGTAGCATCAGTGGCAAGTGACTGGTTGATTTTTCTGCATAACTAAGGTTGTTCTTGTGACAACTTTATACATTTCTTGCAATAACAGACATGCACGGATTTTCCTCTGATTTTTGGTGTCACTCTGTTTATTGAGGTGATAGCTGGGCTCACTCACATGCACACCACTTTAATCATCAAACTGGACTGGATCCTAGAACTACTGATGTTCATTAAAATTGGCTCAGTCCCATTATCCTCCATATATGAGCCTCCTTGGGAGAATCTAATTTCTAACTCCACTTCAAAAAGCTCCTGAAGCTACACAAGGCGATGAGCAGTGTGAATACCAACAAGCCTAAAACAGCATTTAATATGTTTAAATAGGCCACCATAATTTGGGAGAATACCAAAACATACTCTGTACTGAAAAGCCATCAGTATTTCCCATGCAATTGTTTACATGTCTGCTACAAAATACCAAGTGTGCAAAACTCTATTACAGATTCAGATGCAAAATCCTGGCCCCGCTAATTTGATGACAAAACTACCATTGGCTTTAATGAGGTCAAGGATTTCACTACCATTGTCTCAGTGGTACAGATTGCTCAGGCTAAAAGAAATCTTTTTCAGAAAGGAGAGATTCTGCTTGACTTGTTTTATGACATCACCATGACTGGCCCCACCCATTGGAGGAATAATGCGCTGCACATTGCACCTAACACTGGGTCCAGATCCTCAGCTGGGGTAACTTGGCAGAATGCCCTATATGTCCCAAATTATACAGCAGGATTTTGGAACATCTTAAACCAGAAAGATATAATACAGAAGTGGTTGATTTCTATCCAGAAGACACAGTCATGATGGAGGTAGGGTAAAATCTCACTGCTTTATAGAGGTGGTCAAAGATTGAGAACTAGCCTTTATTAGGAGTAACATTTCAGAGATTTCTGAAAGGTAGAGGAATAATACCAGTCCTCAACACATAAGGTAATTATGTGACCTGGAGCATTAAGTGCCAAGAAACATCAACCTTCTCATGTTATCTTTCTCTCTTCCTGTTTGATTCACAGACATTAAGGTAAAAAGATCCATTAGAGCATAGAGTCTGACATCCTGCATTAAACTGCATCCAATTACTCCTGTATTGAGTCCAATATCCTGAGTTTAGTTAAATCTTAGCTTCCAAAAAGTCTTTCACAGTCATGATTTCAAGACATCATGAGATGGAGAATCTACCACTTCCCTTGGTAGTTTGTTCACTGCTTAATCATCCTCACTACTAAAATTATGTGCCTTATTTCTAATTTGAACTTAACTGGAAGCTGAAGCCAAACGACTGCTCTTGTTCTACTGTTCCCTGCTAAATTAAAGAGTTCTTTAGTACCACTGTTTTCACCCTATGAGGGTACTCATATACTGTAATAAAGACACCACTCGATCTTCTTTTAGGAAAGCTGAACAGCTGGAGTTCCCTCTGTGTCTCACTGTAAGGTATTATCTCAAGCCCCTGAATTCCTTTTGTGGCTTTTTTTCCTCCCATCCTCTCCATCACTTTTTCCAATGTCCTTTTAAAAATGTCTGCACCAGAACTGGACACAGTATTGGTTTCACCAATGCTGTATACTGAAGTAAATATCAACTCCCTACTCCCCTCTCTTCTCATCCAAGAATTGCATTAAGATGATTTACCACAGCACACACTGAAAGTGTTGTTCAATGTGACCCCTAAATCCTTTCGAGTAACTGCTTTCCAAGATACAGTACCTCATTCCATAGACATAGATGTATTATGGATCATCATTTTTTTTTAAATCTGCAGTGATTTTATATTCGCTTCCAGTCCATTGATGACAGTGTTAAATAAGGTCAAGTCTTGTACCTATTCCTTGCAGAACTCCACTTGAAATACCCCCATTCAGTGTTGGTTCCCCATTGACCACCTTTTTTGGCAATCGGTCAGTTAGCTAGTTCTTAATTTGTTGAACATAGGGCTGGGCAAAATATGACCCACAGGCCAGATTCAGCTCACCAGAGGTTGCTGTCGAGCTCTCTAGCTGTGCCTCCCCTTCCTTGTGCACCACTTCAGGGCCGGGGCTGCACTGACCCCTTCACACTTCCCCCTGTTTTGCATGGTGCTGGCCTGGGGCTGAGGCTGCAATTCCCCACCCCTTTTCCCCCAGCTGGGGCTGCGCTGCCCTGGGGCTATGCCTCTGAGGGGTCGTCAGGGGCCAGCACTGCACTTTCCTCTTCCGCCTCCCTCGTCAGCGTGCTGTCACTCTAGGGTCAGGGATGGGGCCAGGGCTTCACTGCTCCTTTCCACCTCCCTGGCTAGCACAGCGCTGCTCTGGACCCAGGGCTGGGGCCAAGACTGTGCTACCCTCTTCTGCCCTCCCCACCAGCCAACGCTGCACCACCCTTCTGCTCCTTAGCCAGCTTTTTGTGCCTCCCAACCCCCCTGCCAGCTTCTCCTGGCCCAGGCCAGGCTCTCTGAAATCCCCATTCCTCCCCCCTTCAGAAATTTTATTGCCCACCCCTGCTTTAACATGCTCTTTACTGATACTTTTTGAGGCTAAATTTTTTTTTATCAGAATGTTGTGTGATACTAAGTCAAATGTCTTACAGAAACCTATCATATCTACACACTTACCTTTAACACCTAAAATTAATAATAAAAATGAAATCAGGTTTCTTTGGAAAGACCTATTTTCCACAAAACTATATTGACTGGTATTAATTGGTATTCCTATACTTTAACTCTTGCTTGATGCGTCCATCTGTTGTCTCTCATTTTACACTTGGATTGTAAACTCTTCAGTCAGAAACAGCTTTTTGTTAAAAGATCTGTATGGTGTCTAGCATGATGCAGATGGGGCTACTAGAAGCTACTATGATATAAAGTAATAATATTACATATGAGGTATCATTTTCTACTTAGCTGATGCTGATGTCAAATGCATATGATAAAATGTGGTGTTGATTTGTACAGAAATCTTTACATATAACCTGTTGAAGTCCTGCAAGGATCATGCAAGGGAGGTCCTGAGCATTACTCCCAATGTCTAGAATTAATAAACATTTTTGTAATATTCTTTAGAAACTTCTATCAGTGTACAAATCTCTAGAAATTAATGGCATGAACCTGCATGAAATCAATCTACCATTAGTCCAGGTTGCTTTATGGCAAGTCATTAGGTTGCATTTCCTGCAATTGATTGAGAGATGCCAAAAGAGTGTCTACAGACATGATTTAAATATGTAGCCTGGTACAGTAGCTGGCACACAGAAACCACCAGTATCTTTCAAATCACGTCATAGTCATACAATATAAATACAGGATGATAGGACACTGAGCCATTGATTGCTATCGGCTCAGTTCAGTGTATTTGTGCAGAAAAGGGACATAAGCAGGACAGAAAGAGCTATAGATGTTCTGGATTCAGTAAAGTTGGGAGAGGAATACACCATTTTTTGAGTGAATGTGGTCATTATTTCTAAGTGAGATTAAATCTTGTAGAGTCAGATTGCAATCATACTATTTTCTGTGTTCAAGTATCATCCACAACAAGGACCAGTGCAGAGCTGCACAGCCATTAATGGTGACTCATGGAAGAATTTTTAGTGGTGGAAAAGGGAAGAGAACTCACTTAGATGCTCCTGTGTGGAGTGCAGCTAACTCTCCCCATTGTGCTGACCCTGTTCAGCAGTCTGGTGTGAGGATGGGGTAGGGACAGGGCCCCATTTCCCTTTGCCCATTTTAGATGTTGTTCTTTCCCTAGGAGTAAGATGCAAGCAATCTCTGTGCTCAGGAATTGCATTTGGGCATGGTCCTTGTGAAGTTCCTGGAAATGAGAGGGGTTGTTGAGTCACCTCATACAAAATGGAGGCCTGTAAAAGTAAAAGTAATATGTGGCTCGCTATCTCAATCTCCTTGAGCAAGTGCAAATTGCAAGTTTCATGGAAGTCATAGGGGTGATGCACTTGCTGCACAGGTGAGCATCTCTGAGGAATTTTCGTAAATGTCTCACCATGCACAGAACAAGGAAAAAAATATCTACCCTTCATCACTGCTAGGAGATTTTCATAACAACCCAAATCCCACAATGTCACAGGAACAGTTAAACACAAACTTGCTGTAGCCTTTGAGATTAACTGCCAAGATTGTCAAGGTGACTGGTTATTTGAAACCACAAAAAGGGGCCATGTTTGCAGAGTTTAGGTGCTCAGCTCTATCTGAAAATTAGTCTCTTGAAGAAGTCTCAGGCTGAACCCCCAAAAAGTGAAGCAGGGAAACACTAAGTCACTTACCTACCCTTGCAACAAACCCCATTACCAACTCTGCCTGCATATCTACTCAAGTGACATCATCAGAGGACCTAACCAAATCAATTTCCAAAGGTGCAGCCATATTAGTCTAGTCCAGCAAAAACAAAAAAACAAAAAAACCCAAGGAGTTGTATGGCATTTAAAGACTAAGATTTATTTTTCACATGAGCTTTTGCAAAAAATAAATTTGTTGGTCTTTAAGTGCCACACGACTCCTTGGTTTTTTTACCTAACCAAATCAGCCACTACATCAGGGGCTCATTCACCTGCACATCTACCAATGTGATATAACCAATCATGTGACAACACCACCATATAGACTGGCCAAACTGGACTGTCACAAATCAGCCATCAAGAATGGTAACATTCAAAAACCAGTAGGAGAACACTTCAACCCCACTGGACGTTCTGTAACAGCAGGAAAGTTACAGTACTAGAGCAAAAAAAACTTAAATACCAGAGCCGGAATTCATATGCAAACTTGAAACCACCAGATTAGGTCTGAACAGGGACTTGGAATGGCTAACTCGCTACAAAAGGTAATTAACCCTCTTAACAGTTTCACCTCCTCATCTACTGCTGTTACAGGGCCTATGCCCACACTCAAAACAACTTGTTTGACTCACTTCGACAGACGATCTCTCTGGAACTGTTGTAATTGATCTTGTGACCCACCTTTTTCTGCATGTATATATATATATTCCTGACACAGTGCAGTTTGCATTTCATGCATCTGAAGAAGAGGGATTATACCCACAAAAGTTCATGTGATAAATAAATCTGTTAGTCTTTAAAAGTGCCACGGGACTTGTTTGTTTTGCTGAAATCGATTAACACAGCTACCTCTCTGGAATCTGAGATAAGACTGAGACTGAATGTATTTAGTTAACTACATTACGTTACCTAACTTTAGCAACAATTCTAACAAAGAAAAAAAAACTTAACTCTGATAAGTGGTGAAACTGGCCGAGTACAGCAATCCTGTTTTATATCGCAGAAAGCTCTAAAGCCCCATGAGCTCTGCCAGCATTACAAGGTTCTCCATTATTAAAAAGAATATGGTGAATAGTGCAGAAAGATACCTGTGTTTTTAATTCATCCAAGCTAAATGGACTTCAGCTTTCAGCTTCTGTAATCATCATTAAATAACGTGTTCCACAGTTTATCTGATAAAGAAGGATAGCCAAAGCTATGCTGATTAATTTTCCTTGAGTGGGGGTGATTACAACCTCTGCTTTATTTATCATTACTAATTGCAACCATGGGTTGCTAAGCTTCATTTAGTTCAATTGATACTTTTGAATAAGATAACATAGCCCTATAGCCTTTGCTTGTTCTGATCTGTGTGACCATCACCCAAAAAGGAAGGAAAAAGCCAGAGTCAGGGGAAGTCAGGTAAGGAACTCCTCCTCCTCCTAAAAGAAAGGAAAGTGTGTTCCCAGGGGTAGGGGCGTCGCCGGCACCGGGCACATGTGGCACGTGCCCCGAATCCCGGTGCCAGTGCCCTGGGTCTGGTGGGGACCACCCTCATGGTCTCTGGCCTGATCAGGCTGGAGATCCAGGGCCCAGCTGCCCGTGGGCGCAGCAGCTCCTTCCCCCGCGGGGATCCGGGGCTCAGCTGCCCGCAGCCACGGAGGCCACTCCTGGCCGCCTCCCCGGCCACATCCCTGGGAGGGGGCGTGGCCTGGACACATGCCCTGGGTGCTTCCCCAGGGCAGCAACGCCCCTGCCCAGGGGAGGCATTATGGGCCACATGTGTCTCAATATGAGGATATCACTGCATGCAAGGCGGGTGGCCGAGAGACTTTTCATACAAGAGCACCTTCGCAGACCCCCAATGAACTTCTGAGGGGTTTTGAATGGGCAGGGGTCCACTCACTGGAACAGGTTACAGGATCAAGAGCTTGTTCTTTTTAATAAAAGCTGATCTTGAAAGCAGCACAACTGGTAGAGAAACAGGGGCTGATCTGGGGAGCGGGAGTTGATCTGGATGCTCATTTATATAGTCATGTAGAGAACCATCAACCATGCTTCCATGATATGTATGTAATCCATATGCCTGAAACAGGCTCCCTCTTGAAGAGATCTATTTAGAGTGCGTTACTGTTGCTGGGCAGAATAACAGCCCACAACCAGAAATTTCTGGAAACGGAGTGGTAGCATTTTTGAGCCTGCTCTACAGGGTTTCCTGGTGGCATGGTCAGACCACATGCAAGCAGTAGATGTGCAAACAGAGAGGGTATGTCTACACTGGTAAGTTAGTTTCGAATTAAGGAGGCTTAATTTGAACTAACTTTGCCCTTGTCTACACTACGCTTTCACTGGTTTGAACTAAGGAATTCCTTAGCTTGAACTAATGAACACTTAGTCTGAATTGGTAAAGCCTGCCAGTTCAAACTGAGCACATAGTTCAACCACTGGTTCGAACTCAATACGGTATAGATTAGGACTGACCCTTAGTTCAAATGTGATAAATTCAAACTAAGGGCTGTTAGTTCGAACTCACAAAGTGGACTAATCTGAACTAACGTTAGCTCAAATTAGTCCATGTTGTTAGTTTG
This sequence comes from Podocnemis expansa, assembly GCA_007922195.1. Lineage (NCBI taxonomy): Eukaryota > Metazoa > Chordata > Testudines > Podocnemididae > Podocnemis > Podocnemis expansa. Next base: position 18,089,858 of record ML682016.1, read on the forward strand.
AACTAACATAGTCGAGGTTACTTCGAACTAACCTTGAACTCATTAGTTCAAACTAACAAGTTCGAACTAACTTTCTGTAGTGTAGAAATAGCCAGAGAGAGCAGCAGGCAGGAGCTACGCTACAGTGAGAAGAGCCCGTGTGCTCAGTGTTCATGCAAGAAGCTGAGCCAGGAGTGAACAGCAAGATGTTTTCTCCCTTCTGTGGCATCTTCTGCGGCAGTTTGTGCACATGCATATGCGACTGAGGGCTGGTTAACCAGTAAGCTGACCAGATGGTGCTGGTTTCAGAGGAGCAAGAAAGGCCTGCATGAAATTCTCCTGAAGAGTCCTGCAGCCAAAGAGGAGGAGGATAGCTACTTCTTTCCACTCAAGACTTTGGACTTGAACAAAGACTGCAGCTGAATGATGGGTGAACTCCACCTAGACTTTGGGACTCTTGCGTATCTTTCTTATGTGACTTCTGTGGGGACTGTTCTGTTTAAATTCATTTTGTTTTCTTAGGATAAGATTTATTAAGTTAGTAGTTAATAAAGTTTATTGTTATGTTTATTCTAAGTAGTAGTTTAATGTGGGATGGTAACTCTGAGCAATCTTTCCTGTGAGTCCTTTACAGACTGGATCCCGGGTCTCTAGATGTTTCACTGAGCTGGGGTTTAATTTTAGTATTTTTTTTTGAGGCACTGGAGAAGGGCAGTTAAATTAATTCTAGTCCACCTGAAGGTACACTAATTTCTGAAAAGAAAAAAGAAGTAGTTACATAAGGGTTCCCATTTTACGTACCCAGAGTTATCTTTTCAAAACAGAACACTAGGGAATTTCCCAGCTGAACTAGTCTCTCGTAACTACCCTATCCTACAGCTGAAATTGTTAAGCTGTTCTATTAAGGCTTACACTTTTATTATTTATTATACACACTGAAACTTCACTTACCCTAGCTTCAGCTTTCTGAAAAAGCCTCATTTGTGTGAAATGAGGTCACGTCCCTGGACGTGTATTAAACCATTTGAAAACTCCCATTTACCCGAACACCCATTTATCCACATTAATTCCATTTGGATAAAGGAGGCTTCACTGTACATCAGTAATTTTATTTTATTTTTTCAGAAAAAGCCAAATTAATTAAACCAAACCCAACAGTATTTATGAGTTTTTGTAGCTTAGCCTGGTTTATAAAAGGTGATGTTAATATTGACATTAATTAATGTCAGTCTTAATGTAATATTACATTAATAGGCTAGTGTATTTTTTAGCCTAAGGCAATGTAGTGTACAGCTTAAGCTATTTATAACAAAGGTATTTTAAAGAGCTTTGCCCCCATCAAGAAAAAAAAAGAAAATTCAATTTATACTAAATGTTGTTGCAAAATCAGATTCATCACCCCAGGGATTAAGAAAAATGAAAGACCAATTTAATGACAGGATTTAGGTCATTATTTATCTTCCAGCATGTAAATTATAGATTGTCATGAATTTTTCATCCTTTTGGTGCCCACTACCTAATTCATGCGAAAAACATAAGCCTGTGTTACAAAGAGCAAGCTCCCTCGCTCTGTGTACAAGAGGCATCTCCTCTGCCTTTTGACAGACGATAATCTGTCAAAATGAAAAATTAATGGAGGCTCCCTTAATTCATCATCGTCTGCCTCTGTTCTATTAATGGCTTTAAAAAAACTTCTATAACTCTGCTCACACTCAACAGAACTGGTGAGGGGGGAAGATAAACAAGTCAGCTGACTGCTTTTGCTGATGCCATGCACTATAATTCAGCCAACAGGTAGACATATTATTAAATATATTCAGATATTGTGTAGATTTCAGCACACCCCAAAAATGTGCTGAGATTAAACATGTGATGGGGGTGCTTCCTGGTTTTCAGTTTTGCAACAGAAAAAATGACTTCATGGAAATGATTATAAAAATCTGGCACATAGTAGGTTTACTACTTGAAACTGCCATTTTGAAAAAACTCTACCCAGGAGCAGGCTTCAGTTGTATGTCCTAAAGTAAAATGTACATGTAAAAAAAAAAAAAAAGAAAAGAAAAGAAAAGAAAAAAAAATCTGATTTTTCTCTCTCATGAATGATTTTACAACAACCGAAGAGAAGTTTTAGCACTATCTTAATAAGGATTTAACCACTATAGAAATACACCGTTAAAAATGTGTTTCATAGTTATCTTAGTCACTTCTACTAATCATCTCAAAAACATGAGTTGAACCAAAGTCTTTCTCCTTTCACAGCTCATCTACTTTTGCATTATCCTACAGGTCTGAGTGCTATGTTTGTGACATCACAATACATTCAAGGACAATGGACCATGTCATAAATGCAGGATTATGACAACTTCACCTCGGGAGAAGTGGAGTGAAAATGGAGTAAAATGCTATACAAACATAAATATTGGCAGAACTAGCACAGGCAATTACAGTAGATTAGAGGCAAAGTGTTTCTTTGTGCACTTCATGGATGTATGTGCTCTTTCAGAGAATATACCCTTTTCCCAATACTGGATCCATTTTGGTGGACTAAATTCAGACACACTACACAGGAAATTAGAGTCAAACACCTGTTAGACTAAAGCACTGACTCATCCGTTCTTATTATAAACAATTGCAAGGAGGGTCCTTACTCACTCACTCCATGTGCAGTCAACACGTCTGTTATTATTAAGATCTTGATGTCTCAATCACTGTGCATGGTTCTATGGCACATATCATACTATGGTTATGTTTTCTGAAGCTTGATTCAGATCTCATTGACATCAGTAGAAATATTCTAATAGACTTCAGTGGGGGCTGGAGCAAGCCCTTGGTAAACAGACTATGACCCAAATCCTGCAACATATCCCAACAGAGCAAACCCTTATGCTCATGTTGAAATGTGCAGAACTCAGCATGACTGTAGGGGTCCATGAGCAGAAGGTGTCACAGAATGTTATTTTCTACAGCCATACCAAAGTTAACAACCAGTAGATTTTCGGTGGGAAAGAGAGGGTCAATGTACAGGGTTTGGTTAACATGTCATTAGACACAATTGAAAAATGATGTCTTTTATGGCAAAGTTTCAGAATTTGTCATGGATACTTTTTGCTAAAAAAAGAAAAATCTATTACTGGAATAATCCTGATCAGCTGTATGAATTACTCTCTCTCTCTCTCTCTCTCTCTCTCTCTCTCTCTCTCTCTCACACACACACACACACACACACACACACACACACACACACACACACCCTCACAAAAAGTTTGCATCAAGATCACAAACATTCTTAAACAAATGACTATCTGAAATAGACAGTGGTTTGTCATAGAAAGTAACATTATAATATAGCCTTATCACTGTGCAAGAAAACAGCTACATCTTTATAGCATGAGCTTTCGTGGGAGAAAATCCCACTTCGCCAGATGCTTCGAAGATGGGTGAACGCCACATGACTCTTTTTTTTTTTGCTGGATTAGACTAACACAGCTATCCCTTTGAAAATCTTTATAGCACTTTCCCTCCTCTTCCTCTCACACATGGGCACAACCTTGGCCTCTTGCTCCACACACCCCAAACCATCTTCAGTACTTCTTACACCAAACCAGAAATGAAGGGTTAGATACCTGCCTCTGGTATGCTCCTGGTCACTTCCTGCGTAATAGATTGCCAGGTTCTGTTAAAACAGCATGGGCATTGTGTATATTAGGGGCCACCAATTTCTAAGGTTTGTGGAAATCCTTGCTTGGCATGTGCTAAATTGTTTACCTCGGGTGAATTTCAGGTGCAAACAGAAGTCATCTTTGTGAAATTCCTATGCAACATGCATCTCCTGTCTCAGGAAGCTAGTTCTTATAGGAGAATCTCCCTTTTGAGGCACAGCGGGGGGTAAGCATGTGCTAGGGCAACTTTTCAAAATGCATATGGATCTTTCACTGGAATCCCTCCTGTATCATTAGTAACCACCAACATAGCTACCCTTTTGGACCTAACCCTCCCTGACTCAACACAATGCAGACTAAAACAGATGTTGCCTTGCCTTGACGCCTTGGCATCAGGGACATAGTCTGTAGTCACCACTTGGAGGAAGGGAGACGTGTTTGGGTTGGAGAACGCTGGGAAGAAGGGAGAAAGGGGGCGATGCCAAAAATGTAGAAGAGGGCTCAGAGAAGTTGGAAGCCCCCACTGGAGAGCTGAATCACAAAAAGGAGGCTGTAGTTCTGGGAACAAGAGAGTGGCTACAGAGAAAGATTGAAAGAGTGACAGAATGCAACTTCCAGAAAGGGTGTTGGCCTAGCAGAGTTAATCCTCAGAACTGCCAGAAGGAGGCACCATCTAGTGGTGACTTGAGTGACCTGTGATAGGCCTGTATTATAGAAAAGTTCTAGCATATTGTACCAAAGTGGGAGTTGAAGTTAATAAATACTGCTGGACAGCAAGACATCATTAGAAAGTGATTGCCAATTTTCATCAGGAGTTTTGCGAATAACAAGACTGTCCTGTACAACACCTTTTATCTGTGGATCCATGAGCTTTAAAGATTAATGCACAGACTCCTGCAATGTCCCTAAGAGCTAGCCTTTATCACCAGATTTTACCAATGGAGAAAGTGAGGCTCAGAGATGTGAACTGCCCTGTCCAAGGTCACACAGAAAGAGCTGGGAAGAGAAAGCAGATATTTTGACTCCCTCTAGAACAACCTCTCTCAAGTTTGTTTGCTTCCAGGGTTCAAAGGTAGTGACCTGTCAGGTGAACTAGAAGAGATTCCAACTGGATAATTCAGCTGAAGCTGTGTAATGTTCTCTGCATATGTCTGAAGCATGTTCAGATTAAGATGAATGCCAACAATTGTCATCCAGTCAACAGCTCTTCTTTATTTTTGGAATTAGGAGTCAGAATATGTTGCTCCTCCTATAAAATATTAGAAAGAACACACGTGCTGGAATTTTCAAAGGAGACTAAGGAAGTGCAATGGGTGTTGGGTGATAAGTCTCCTGGGCTCATTTAAAAGTCCAAGCCACAACTGATTACACTATCACTGAAGGCAAACAACTCACTAGAAGAACAGACCTAGACAGAAAGCTACCTGCAAAGAACATAAGGTTCACTCAGGTCTGTGAGGGGCGCTGGGCACAGGTGATCTAGAATACGAGTCATTCAAAAACTATTGAGCAAAGGCTCCATATGAGTGCATTAACACGCTGTGCATTTCTCGTAGAGGGTGATCTACAAAATACTGAGAACTGATGATTTGTCTAGAGAAGGGCAATAGTGATAAAGTGACTCTTCAGGTGAGAAGGGTGCAGTAGCCATGCCCGACATTAGCAATATTTGCACACTAGGGGCAAATACTTGACTGAATTTTTTTTTTTACCTATGTTTTATGAATGCAGATGAGAGGCTGAAAGTTTTTAGCATTGTATGGAAGCGAACTGAATGGCTCAATAGTATAAGTGGTTACAGAGCCAGGCTCTTCTAGACTGCAGATACAGGTAAATGGCTATGGTACCAGTCAATTCTAGGACCTAAAATCATTACCATCAAAGAGTGTTTTGCATCCTATATGAAAGTGAGTTGATTGTCACGGCCCATTCCCATGGAGACAGGTAAATACATTACATAAACCACCTCTGCACAACCAATAGTTGTTACCTTATTAGTGGTCCTGGGGATGAGGCAAAAACTGAGCGGGTCATGGAGACCCTAAAAGGGGGAGATTGTAACAGACCATGGTTGGCTGATGCATGAAGCCTCCACTACTACTCTCCATGATATAGCTGGTCTGGAAACCTCACATCTTCCTCCAAGGCTGTCTGCCTGGTATCCACTATTACTATTTATTACTACTTAATAATATGGTAGTACCCCACTGTGCTGAACACTGTACAGGCAGGTGTGCAGCCCCTTAAAAACCAAAATAACCAGCTTGAAGAAAAAAAACCAAGTCCTTCTAGAATCTTATTCCTACCTGTCATGGCTCACCAACAGAAGCCCCCAACACCCTATTCACTGGATCTAGTATTAAATCCTTCAGGTATCTACAAATTATGATGCTGATATGGCTTTTAAGGTCAAGGTTTAAAGTATAATGTGGGTCTTACAAGAAACTCTAGTGATTGATGTAATATATCAGACCACTTGCCTTGAAGAAAAGTATTATGCAGCTGCCTCCATCGGAAGATTAAAAGGAGGGGGTGGGAGGGTCGCCTACCTGGTTAAATGAAGGGTGGTTGTTCTCAGTGGTCAATGTTGCAATGAAATTACTGTAAAAAATAGCAACTGATATTGAACTTGCTTGCAACATCTTCAGATCCCTCTAATACATGTCTCCAGGCAGCAATTCTCTATTCACCTCAATAACCTTGTTACACCGTCTGGTTTCAAATACTAGCAATTTCCAAAATCATCTTGGAAAGCTGCTTTCCATACACTCTGTTCTGCATGTTTTTGAAACTCCTCAGACAACACCAGAAATTGCCTTTTATATTTGCCAAATGTCCACGTCACCAGAAGGAAAGTTGCTCCCATCTCATGCAATTTCTCTCATTATTTCTGGTGGTAATGTTGGTTTACAAGCACAAGTATTTGAATAAACAATTTGCTAGAAACAAAGAACAAACCATATCTAACCAAGTCACTAGTCCATTAGTGACCTGGGCTTTTGCAGTAGCTAATATCCAGTATTTCACAGGAATGTGAAAGAAACACCAAAGAACTAAAAGAAAAAAAAAAAGTCATTCAACACTGTATCTGGTGAAAATATCCTTCCCATCCCCAAGGCTAGCCAGCTTCTGCTTTCACGCATGTTTTATTAATACTTATTATAATACACAACCATAGATATTATTGGCTACTTGTAGCCAGCCTTTTAAAAATACAGCCACAAGAACTGTACTTCAGAAAATGATTATTTTTCATAGGAATAGTGACCAGACACACACTGGATATTGTTTCCTAGTCTATATTTACAGCATGTACTCAGCCATCCAACAGGGTGATCCAGTAGTGGATTATGCACTAAGTGTATTTATGAGAGGCCAGCATTCGAGATACAGAAGCCTCATTTCAGCCCCGTGGCTGACATAAGCTAATGTATCTCCACCCTTGCTGAAGAGGATCAGAGAGTTTGACTGGATCCTTCCTTTCCTACCTCCTCTTTGTGATCCCCACAAAGACTGGAGAGAGACTAAGAATTGTAGGCTGGGTCCCACAAATTGCCTATTGCTTTGCAAAACACAGAAAAACAAGAAAAGCAGCAACAAAGTTTAAGCCGACATAAGTTGGAATAAAACAATGCCACTGGGATAAGTGAATGGAGAATGCAGACTTGGTTGAACTTTACCCCCACTTTTCAGATATGCACATAACTACACAAGTGGAAAGGAGTCGAGAATTGGGCCCCAAACATGTAAGTACTCCCCCAGTATAGGACGATGCTCTTAAGATAGATTGCTGGGAATGCATCCGAAGTTTAATAAGAGCGCTGCAGAGAAAAGAAACAGTTTTGGTGTACATAAGGGACCTGATTCATCACTACATCAGTGGAGTTTACACCGGCCTAACTCCAGGCTGGGACTGCACTGAATAGCACAAGAACTGTGATGGTCCTATCCATGAAGAGTAGGTGCCTGTTTGCTATGCTGATTTCAGTAGTTATACCAGCATAAAACCAGAGTTGCAAGGTAGTCAGTCAGATCAAGCATTACAGAACTAAAGGGATGGATGTGTGTTGACTCTAATTCTCATTGACAGTACAACTCCCTCTCAGCATGCCAGCAGTGTGAAGGGAACCTAGTTTAAATGAGAATCAACTCCTTTGCTTTGAAAATTCTGGAGAAGCCTTTGGGCCTGTTGTATTGCCCCCCCCCCCGTTTTTTTTTTTTTAGTGTGGCTTACATTGTTTTTTTCCCCCCTGCTGTGGCTCCAGTGAAGTGACTCCTGATTTTACAGAGGCGGATTAGGGGCTGCAAGACTCCTGGGCCTCTCCCACTGGTGGGCTTTTCCCCCCCCACCCACCAGGCCAGAGCTGGGGATGAGGGGGTTGGACCAGAGGCTGGTTGCAACCTGGCCAGTCAACCTGCAGAGGTTCTGGGGCCAAATGATGCACACAATGAGATGTGGAAGTTGTCCCACCACCCCTGGGGTCCAGTCAGTCAGCCGACCCCGCTCCTATGGGCACAGCAGCCAGCTCAGGCGTATGGTGGAAGCTCAGAGCCCAGCATCTGGACTGGCCCACTCCACTTCCCTCCCCAGTGCTGGCAGGGTGGAGGGCTCCCATGTTGTGGTGTGCTGCTGTGCATGTGCTCCATTGGCCCATGCGGTAATCCACCTCTGCTGATTTACATTCATGTGCTTGTGAGCAGGATCAGGCGCTATACATTTTTAATTATATTGGTCTGTAACCATATGATGTCCACAGGGAAAACTGCGTTCATGGGTTTATCATCAATGTTGTATTAATCTAAAAAAATCCACAGAATTAAAAATACAAACCACCTGATTTTGAAATAAATTACCTTCATGAAATTATATCTTATCTTTAGACTGAAATAGACACAGAAAATTAATGAGATTGTCAAGTGGCCACTATGAAGATTTATGTGCTGATCTGGTGACATGTTATAAAACAATATAAAATAATAAGGAAATGCTTCCATTTAAAAAAGGAGAGATATTTAATTTGAATGGAATCCTTTATTAGATTCCTTCTGTTTAGAAGCAAATAGCTCCTTTGTTTAAATACCCTTCACAAAGGCAAAGCCTCGGGAAACATTTTGTAAAAGAATTCTGAAAGTCAAAGTCATTTTGACAGAAATCAAACCAGAAATAATTTCTCCCTGAAGGAATTCTACTTTATTTTAATGATGTCTGGATTGTTTCCATTTAAATAGTATTTTTTTTAATTGTGATTCACACTGTCCACTTTAACGATGACTTTTTTACATAAGCTTAGGAACTCATTTATCATATCCATTTTGTTCAACCGGAGGAAACAAATATGAAAGGAAAAATAATTTGACTAAAAACATCTTCCGTTCATTAAAAAGCTTTATGTTCTAATGTCTGAATGTGAAATTCTCCTCTTAACAGCAACTGGGAGCTGGGGGAGCTCTTTGTTAGACACTTACTGAGGCATTCATTCTTGGTAATATAAGCTGTTTATGGGGCTTTTCATGACCTTTCTTTTTTGTACTGCCAACAGGAAACAGCGTGCATTTTTGCACATATCTGCTTCCTAGCGGATTATATATCTGTATTTAATTATCATTTTGAAGAAAAATGTAAGGGGGTGATTAAAAAGGAGAATAACAATAATGAATAAACAAGTAGTCTGGTGGCACTTTTAAAGACTAGAAAATTTATTTATCACATGAGTTTTTGTGGGAGAGATCCCACTTTGTCATATAATAATGAATGTGTATTTTGTCAGAAAACTAATACATCCTTCCTGCCATTAACAGTCCCCCCCCCCCCCCGGGAATATTAATGCTACAGACACAAAGGTACTATGATAAAATACCCATTTACCTCCTTTAGTGCTTGGGTATATCACAAGCATTACTATCCCTTGCTGTAGACATGATATTGGGCAATACTGGTGAGCTTTCTCTGTCTTCTAATGTCACAAGTTGGATTTTTTTTTTTTTAAGTTAGAAATGAGCTAGTAAAACCATGCATCCAAATGCCACAAACTTTGGAATTTTGGATAAAACGTATTTTACATCTCAACCCTAAAGGATTCTGTTTTTACAGTATAACATTTGAATGTACTAGCTCTAATGCAGGAAAGCATCCCTATTCACAAATGCACTTAAGTGCATGTCTAACTCCCTTTGAAGTCAATGAGGCTTAAGCACTTCCCTGAATAAGGATGGATTTAAGAACATGCATGGGTGCTTCTCTGAATCAAGACCATTCTGATTAAGCCAGAGCAATACCCAACAGCTTTATTTATTTCATGAGCGTTTGTGGTCAGAATAAAATAAATGAATATATAAATATGTTAGTCTTTAAAAGTGCCACAGGACTCCTTGTTTGCTTTGCTGAACTAGACCAACATGCTAGCCCTCCAGAACAAGCTAACAGTTTGTCTATTTCTGGAATGTTTAACTAACCAAAGACTTCCTTTCAAAGAGTCACTTATATTTAGCTAAATATCAACAGCCTCCAGTGCCATCCAGCAAACTCCAGAAGTATCTCACACATTAGTACAAAACTCCTGAACAAGGATGCTGCAGAGAAGAGGTCTAGTTCCAAAAGGGGAGCCATATTAGTCTAGTTCAGCAAAACAAACAAGGAGTTCTCTGGTACTTTTAAAGACTAATACATAAAAAATAAATAAGACAAATTCATTAGTCTTTAAAAGTGCCCCAGGACTCCTGGTTTCATTTCATCTAGCTCTGCATAGCACATTTGTTTAATTTTCCCTTAAGAAAACCCCCAAATATTTGTACTGTAGAACTTTTTCAAAATAAATTCCATTCTTTTCCAAGTCTGAGTAAAGCTGCATCTACAGTGCTAGCAGATCAATAATTAAATGTTTCTCCTATAGAGTTACACTGGAATCAGATCCATTCACTGAATTTACCATTCCCACTACACTAAAAGGTGACTGTATTGAAGCTTCTTTTACGTATCAGAAAGCCATATGCATTAACTTTCCCTCAAAGTCAGTGCCAACTGATATCTCCGCTAGTAACAGAGAATACATCTGGATGCAAGCAATGACTCACAAGATGAGACTCTAATGCTACAGACATGCCATACAAATAGATCTAAAATCTCAAGTTGGGACCTGACCAGTATCTGCATTTACTGTGAGTGAACATGGAGCCATTTGATTTGAGATGATGTTTTTGCAGATGAATCCCAGTTAAAACTAACTGTGGTCATAAAAGACAGCTTTAAACAACAAAGGAATGGGGAGTGTTAAACCATCTACTAATTGTAAATGTGGATAATTATCAGTCCATTCTCCTTCCCTGCCCTTGTCCCCCATTTTCCCCTGCCTCTGCATTCAAACTAGCCTGTTTACACCTCTACCTGGGCTGCAGTGAGGGAAGAGGGGGTCCAGCACAGAAGAGACAGGGCACCTGGCAGTGCCTGTGCTGAGAGAAGCGGTTGCAGAGAAAGCATTATGCAACCCCCTCATTCCTGGGCTGGTTCATACCTAGAGCAGACAATCTCTGGAGAATTTAGCTGCCTACGCCTGTCTCTCTCCTGAGCATGTGGTACTCATAACTTGTGCCGCTTATCACAGGGACAGCAAAAGGCATGTCCCTGACCCTGAATGTAGTGTGGCCTCCTTGCCCAGTTTCAAGTCCAAATGACGAGGGCACCAGACTTTCAGTTAAATGGCTTAAAGAATTTTCTTCACAGGGGATGAAAAATAAGTCCTTTCCCCACTTTTGTTGTTGGAAATGGTTGAAACATTTTTTGCTGCAACTTACTAGAAAAAAATTCAGCCTAGGCATACACCCAGCTTGTGAAGTTTCAGCTCGAAGGGTTAAAACCTGACACTTATAAGCTACTGAAAACAGTGTCCTAAAATGGAAAGTGTTGGGCACCCTTCACTATAGGTACCAATAGCAGTTGGTCTGGTAAGAGACTCTCAGCTGTTTATCACCCTTTCAGGATAGCACAAGTGTTACAAAGCTTTCATTTTTCTACACAGACATTGATTGTTTCACATGTGAGATAGTTACAAATTTCACACTCTAAAAGATGTTTAATCTCTCCTTTGATTTTTGTTTACACTCATGGTGATATGTAGACTACATACATAGTATATGTCCAACTAGCATGCATAGAAATAGCAGTATAGATGGTGAAGCACTGCTCAGATGAGTAAAAACGTGCTGGAACATTAGGGTATATAACTTACACAGCTCTCTAGTCGTCTGTGCAGTGCCACCTATGTGCCAGGTGATGCACAAAGGGCTATGACCTGTGTAATTTTTTTTGTTCACTTTTGCATTGTAATTGTATAATTTGATGTCAGTTGTGCCATGCAAGTTTCCTTTATGAGTGCTCATAACATATTCTAAATGATAACTATGGTAATGTTTCTTGCAGCATCATGCACGTGTACCCATGTGAAGCAGGGAGGCGACAGACAGAACTATCTTCCAGCAGCTCCTAACCAGCACAGAGCCTGCAGAAGTGCATAACAAAGGTAATGAAAATTTGGCCTTCCCTAGCTCAGGCAGAAGGCAGGAAATCACACACCAGCACAGAGAGGGAAGGGCAGAGAGGAGGCTGAAAAAAAGGACAGACACTTTCAACTGGTGAGAAGCTGCTGGATTTGGTGAGAGACAAACAATTTTGCAAGCAACAAAAAGATTCTTGGGCTACTTGCAGGGCCAGGAGGGCCTAGCCTGGCTAACCACCAGCAGGAGCTATTCTTATGGGTAAGAATAAGGAGAAAAGACTAAAGAGTAGTCTTGGAATAGTATTATCAGTTTAGCATGTTTTATATCTTTTATTTGACTTGTAGAAACTCCTGACTCCTTTATTAAATGATTGTGCATCGATTTGCTATATACTCACTTAAAATAATATCCTAATCAATAAAATAGTGTTTGTTTTATCTAAAACTGCATGGACTTTCAAGGGTGTGAATTAGAGTGGCTGGGCCAAACCATTTCAGTGATAAATGAATGGACACAAGTCAATGGTAATTGGTGGTGGATCTCCAGTCCCTGTAAGATGGGGGCTCCTGGTGAGGTATCAGGGGCTGGAAGTACTTACTTGAAATCTGTTGCCTGAGTAGCCAGAGGGTGCTCATTGACTGTCTGGGACCAATTACACACAGGGGGCTTGTGTGCTGACTCAGGAGTGAGTAGTCACCTGGCAAAGCAGGGTAAGTTGGGGAGTCAGGAGTGGAGATTGGAAGGGTAACGCACCAGACCAGATCCAGGGAGCAGCTTGTCTCCCCATGTCTCCGCTGCTACCTCCATATTGCTGGGTCTTTCTCCAACCAGTGTCTTGCTACCTCCCTACTGCTGGGTCTTTCTCCAACACAGGGAACTGCTGGAGCCTTTCCCCACTGCAGTGAAAAGCTTGGCATTGGGGAGGCAGCGGGAGGAGGTCTCTGGGAATTATTTTTGTTTTAAACAAATTGGTCACCATTTCTATTTATCATGCCTTTCTAAATAATTCATAAAAAGGTAATAAATGGTTCATAAATATGTTTGTTAAAATTATGGACAATCTATTATAGATGACTGTATACACGTCAGTACAAGGTATTCCAGGTAGATGCAACCTATGGATTTCTTGGGCAATCTATAACGATTGATTAACCATTTATTAAAACATATAGGAACCCTTTTGTTAATCTTTCATAAACTGTTTATAAGTGTAAAGTGTGACCAAAATTCAAGTATTTTGCTACATTTTGAGGAGGAAAATAAATCAAGCAATTGTATAGCAAGTAGTAGCCTATAGAGGTGTTTTTTTTCAATCTGAACACTGAAATTAGAGGTTTGCCATGAAAACACAGATCTTTAAGAGAAGAGATAATTAACATGATACGTTCCAGAGTGGTAGCCCATGTTAGTCTACTTCAGCAAAACAAACAAGGAATCCTGTGGCACTTTTAAAGACTAACAAATTTATTTGTCCCACATAAGCTTTCATGGGCACAAGGAAGTGGGATTCTGTAAACAACTCTGTGAGATTCCTTCAAACAATGTTTTTGTCCTTGAAGAGAATTCCTCCCTCATCCTCTGCTTCCCTCTTGCCTCGACAACAATTTATGCAGTTTTCAAAACAGCGGTGTCTCTGAGCTTTACGATCGGATGGAGCTTTTTCCTTCCTCTATTCATTCACCTGACTGTAATTAGCCTTTTACAACTTCACTGAACTAAATTTCAGTCACCTTACTTAAAATTAGTTCCAAACCACAGAGTCCACAATTAATGAGACATGGCATTAATTCTTTGTAACATTCTATTTCCAAAATTGTTTTTGTAAATTATTTGGACAACTGTTAAAAATTTAGTTTTTTCATTCTGCAAACCCTATTACATTGATGCTTTAAAGAAACTATTTTTTCCCTTTGGGTCTCTGATTTCCCTGGTGGCAGCAATATAAACCTTGAACTTCTAAAATGTCACTTAATTTATTTCATTTTTCTGTTTACCCTTTTAAAGTGACAAGTTGTTCTGTAGTATTTATGTCTGTTTGAAAATTAGATAGCATAGACAAGTTAGTGCTGCAGTTGCATTTTTGTTATTTTAAGCTTATTAAGTACTGGCCATAAAAACAGAGGATAAAAAAAGCCCTATCTTTTTTTTTTCCAGCTTTCACTTTTCCTTTAATGCCTGACAATTTTATTAATCTACTTATTTAACCATTTACTTCCCCCTCTAAACTTCAGCAGTAACAGTGATTTAAAATTATCATGGCCCTTCATTTGGTGAGCAAAATAAGAGATTAGTGTCTCTCTTTTAACTATCCATTCTTGACACAGGTTAATTAGTTTCACACCAAGCATGTGAGATCTTGTCATTGGCCTGTGAGCCATCAGCTTGGGGCTGCAGTGACTTGCACACATTATGTTTCCTTCAGAGGACCTCATGACAGAAATGAAATTAAATTGACCTGTATTGCTGGTTTTACATTAATGTTGCATCTGGTCTCCAAATTAGGATGACAAAATTCCTGATCTTTCAGTTCTGGTTGGCTAAGCACATCCCACCTCCCGTGATCATGATGGCTTTAGTTTAGAAGCCCTAGCTCTGATATTGCAGCTTTCTCCAAAGTCCACCATGACTGTTATGGAACAGGGCATGAGAGTAGGTCCTTTTAGTAACAAAGACATTTTATACATCTATAGTAACATAAGTGGAATCATTTGAACAACTTCATAGCAGCAGCACATCTGACCTGCAAATTCATCCAAACCATTTGGTGAATCAGAGTAACAAATACATTTGAAGGAAATCAGGAAGCAACATTTTCAAAAAATAGGTGCCTATCGTTAGGTTACAACTCCATACTTAAGCATCTAAAATTGGCCAGGTTTTCAACAGCAATGGGAACTGCTGAGTGCTCAGCACTTTTACATATCAGGCCATTTATTTAAGATCCTAATTTTAGGTATCTGTTCTTGAAACTCTGGCCCTGGATAACTCTCTGACCAAAAAGTGAGACTAAACTTGTTTTAAAAAATACTGCTAATGAACAGGTCCATCATCTCTACTTAAAGGTTAAAAACTACACTAAAAGTAAAGGCGGATAAATATGGAGAACAAGTATAAGATAGCCAAGATCTTCAGCTCTCCTATGAAAGAAGACTCCTTGTACGATATATTTTTGCAGGTGTGTATGAGAAGCCAATGAGGAGGAGTCCTGTGGCACCTGAGAGAATAATAAAGAATTTGAGGGGGGCATAAGTTTTCATGGGCTAGAACCCACTTTGTCAATTGCATGAAGGGGAAACTTCAGTTTGTTAGACACATTATTAGGTATGTTGGTTTCCACTTCATGCATCTGATGAAGCAGGTTCTGGTTCATGAAAGTTTATGCCTAAAAAGTATTTTTGTTAGTCTCCAAGGTGCCACAGGACTCCTCATCATTGGTTCCTCATATACATCTGCAAAAACATATCCCACAAGGAGTCTTCTTTCATTAGAGAGCTAAGATCTTGACTACCTTTTGAAAAGCCCCCAAATAAGGGTCCTTTGGATATGGTTTGAGGAGGGAGGGACACTAAGACCACCACTGGGTGCAACCAAGCTTTTTTATTGAAGAAGAATGCAATTAAAACAAATTGCCCTCCCTTATTCTTTTAAGAATCCTAAGACAGAAAATAGACAAAAGAATAGATAACACAATAAAAGTGTAATAATAACCCCTAATACTATCTCTATAGTTAGCCCCTTAATCAAAACTGGATTGCAATCTGTACTATTAGGCATTACTTAATTTACTTACAAAACCGTGGCTTGATTCAAATTCTTTCCTGATTCAGTTCTGGTGCACCAGTCCTATCCCTAGTGGGACGTTTCACTCCCATCCAGCAAGCTTGCCGGTGAAGAGATTTATCACTGGGGAGGGAACCTTGGGTGATCACCCCTCACTTCAGCTGTAGATTCGTGCCTCCGCAGACCTCCCGCTTTGCCTGGGCTTTTTGTGGTCTTTTATCCCAGTTCCACAACCCCACTTTCAGGTTCTAGAAGGTACCATTCCTTTACTTCACCATATTTGGTACCTGTTGAGAGCCATGTCACCACCTTACTGGCTCTTAGACTGGTTACATTTTTCTTAGTGACAGAATACTGTCACTTATTATCAAGGCCAATTAAAATTTGTTGTCAAGGAGGCATGGTTTTGCAAGTTGAGGTATCATTGCTGCAAGGCAACTTCTTTCTGCAGGCAAGAAACAGACCAACGTCTGCAATGAAACTGTGGTAACCACAGAGTAGAAGCCGAGCAAAAGCAGAACAACTGTGGTAACCGCAAAGCAGCAGTCGAGCAAAAGCAGAACAACTGTGGTAACCACAAAGTAGAAGCCTAGCAGAAGTGGAAAAGAACAAAACTAGTAATTAAACTATCATCAATTAAGCCCTATATTTTAATTCCAGATGGGTTTTATTGACATAAACCGTACCCACTACTGACACCTTTGTTTGCTGAAAACAGTCTAATAGAGCTACCTCACAGAAAAGAATAACAAAGCTTTATTCACCAGGCCTGATCATTCCACTGAATCTTTAATACTGAATTTTAGCATCATTCATGCATAAGCAGCAAGTATAATGTACTTGGGGAGGAAACAGCTGCTGCCAAAAGCTCATACTTAGCCTCACTGGCCTGTCCACAGTCCACCTCAGCTTTGTCCCAGCCTTGTTCCTGCCTCTTTACCCAATCCCTCAAGAGGTGGGAGTGGGGGGCAGGAGAGGTGAAGAGATGTAAGCAACAGGCAGCCTCAAGGGAGGAGGCAGAGTGGGAGATGGGCCTGCAGTGAAGCGTGGGTAGGATCTTCGGGAGACACGCAGTGTGGGGAGTGATGCTGTGCTCCAACTAGTGTCCCAACTCTCGCTCAGTCTTCTGAAAGACCATAGTCATGTGCCACCCATGCATTCATGTGCAGTCCTTGCATTTTTGTCTACATGGAGAGATACAAAATAGGTCACCCATCTTTTGGCTGTCTCTAAGATCAGTGATCATAAAGGCATCCAGGTCTTCATACCTGAGAACTGCTGGAAGGAGCTCAGGTCATCTGGAGTTAAATCAATACAAATTTATTACTAACTGGAAGAAAAAATGTAATCATCTCTTTCCCTCTAGAGGTTACACAGTACAATATTACGCAAGATGGCAGCTATTTTAAAAACTACTGTGGCTTTTGTTAAAAACCATTTTCATCAGGATACTATGAAAAATCAAACTGACATCTATATAGCCAAAACCTTTTATTTAACAAGGTCTGTTAGAAATAAGTAAAAAAAAGTTCAGGCAAAACAAGAACTAGAATGGTGCAAATCCCTCAACAGAACTTCACAAATATTTGCTCAACTAAAAAGTGGAATTCACTTCGGATGAATATTCTCCCCCTTCCCGTTTTGTGTTCACTCTCTGTTGTTCTGTATTTGTGCCCAAGGATTTGCTACAAAGGATTTTCTGAGATACAGCAATCAAGGTGAATTTTAGAGAATGTGTCACAGAAAAATGTGGTGATTTTGTCACCTCAGTATTAAACCTTGTGTTTTAGGGCTTAAGCTGATCTCTAACTGTTAGAGAACCATGTGAGATATATGTGGGAGCAGATTTCCCAACAATTGCCTACTACTGAGTTCTTACATCTTACTCTAAAATTTCTGATGTTGACTGACATCGACACGAAACTGGGCTAGACAGACCATGGATCTGATCCCAGGCTAGTAATTTCTATATATATTTCTCTGAAAGATAATACCATATAGCCCTTACAGAGCACTTATAATCAGGACATCTCAAAGTGATTTACAAAAGTTCAGTGTCTGTTTCAAAGACAGGCGGGGCCATAACTACGGCGGGGAAAATGGGATAAAGCCCCAGGCGCCATATTCCAAGGGCACCAAGCACCCCGACAGGGAAGTGCCCTGCTCAGGGACCCTGCTGGCTGGTAGAAAAAGTGGCCTGCAGGTGACACTGCCCAGCTGGGGGCTCCCGGCAGCAGCACGGTCTGGATCCAGCTCCTTGCCACCGGATCAGGCCCTGTGTTGGGGGGGTGAGGGCACATCTAGGGCTGCTTGCGCCAGGCACCAACATTTCTAGTTACGACCCTGCAGATAGGGGAATTAAGGCACTGAGGTGGATGCGACTTGTTCAAGCTCCCCACATAGGCTGGAGATAGTCCTGCTAGAACCAAGTCTCGAGTCCCAGTCTAGTGCTTTGTTAACTATATCCATTGATTATGATGCCTAAAGTAAATCTCACCCTTCACTTGCAAAGTTTGCCTTGTTAAGAGGGTTCAAGCCCTGTTGACTTATATGGAGAGACACCCACTTGCATCAGGACCGAGTCTGACCCTGTCTGTCTTCTGGTGGAATTTACAAAAGATCATTTGTAAGCTCTTGGGGCAAGGTATGATTCTTGCTGTGTGTCTGTACTGAGCACAGTGGGACTTCCTGGGAAGGAAGGTTACCCACAGAGGCGGCTTCTGTGGTATGCAAAGCATGTGACCATCTAGGGCCTCATCCCCAACTTAGTGGACAACAGGTAGAGCAGCTGGCATGTGAGCTCTGTGCAACTGTAGTTGTGGGGATCTTGGCTGAGGAGAATGCAGTTCTTTGGTCATCCCCAATCTTGTTATCACTAGAAAACTGTATTGGGGATAATGTTCCAGCCTGAGAGAGTGGAGTCAGAGAGCCCACAACAGCGTGTGTGTTGTGGGAGGGATCATACTGTCTTCCTCAACTATGCTCTGGTGTTTACACTTCTTGGTATGTTTGTGTGGTGCCAGCTGCTCTGTGGTTTTTGGCTCAGTGCCATAGATGTCAAAGATTGAACAATAGCGTGGGGTGTCCTCTGATGATCAGACAGTGCTGAGGTAACTATCAATGCTGAAAATGTAGGTGTTGACACTGAGGCTGATGGCGCCATAAAGAAGTCATTTGGTGCCAGTGCTGGCATAGGAGTTGATACTGTGGTAGGCATTTTCGGCACCAAGGATGTCGAAGGTGCCATTGAAGCAGCAGCTGTAGACTATTTACTGACTGCTGATACAGATTGTTGGGGCTGTTTGATTTTCTCCCTATGGTCCAAATGGGCTGAAACAGTTCTTTTGAGGGATTTTGTGGCTATTGTACCAGAGGAGCCTTGGGCCTCTTTGGTACATGGTTTTGAGGCAAGCAATGGCAATCTTTTTCTCTTTGATGAAAAATAAAGAGAAGTGAGGCATCTGTGAAGCGTGAGCTATTTGAGAGACTAAAGCTGACCGGCCAGGGTCCAACACAGGTCAAAGAAAGCGCTTCATAATTAAAAATTTCAGACAGAGACCTCTGTCCTGTCTGGCCCTCGAGCTTTGGTTTTGGCAGTGTGGGCATTTTTGGGAAATATGCCCATCACCTAAGCATTTTATGCAGGCAGTGTGTTCATCCAGTGCTGGCATGGTGTTGTGGCAGTTCTCACAGAGTTTAAAGGTTGAGGAGCTGGGCATTGTTAAACAAGGGGAAAAATGGAATTATTTTTTTAAACACAAAATAACAGGTAAATAAGAACTGGGAGAAAGGGCTGGTGAAGAAAAACCTGGGAAAAGCAAAATCTAAATAAAGATTTTCAACAAGTTGAGGAGAAAGTCAAGCTCTGTCCATAACCACAGATGGCTGAGAAGGAACTGAGAGGGATCAGGTCATGCACACACTGAAATAGAAGCAAACGCAGTGCGAGACAGCCTCTTGGAGCCCACATGACCCAGACAAGCACTGCTAGAAGGTTCTCGGATCTGCATCACATGGATGCTCCAGCACACAAAGGGGGGAACCCACATGGACACTACTTGAAGGAGAATTATGCCTACTGCCAACTTCAAAAGACTTGCTGAAGTTTCAGAAGTTGAACTTGGCCACCACCTACACAACATTTCCATGAGCCCCTGTGAGTATATTAGCAATTATAGCATATAAATAAGTAATCAAGCCTCAGCTGGTTTGAGAACCCAATAAATAACAATTATGACCTGTTGCCAGTTTGTGGACCTGAAAATGAAGACACGGCATGGACCATTCTGAATTGCTGACAGCATAAATAATTGAGGCTTATGTGAATCAGACTTTATTGGCCTGTATGAATTATTTTTAGTCTCCTGAAGATTCACCTGTCAGGCACAGTATGGTAAGACTCATTAGAATCTCACCATGTGCTGTTATGAAATTGCTCCATATGGCTGTGCATGAACATTTACTCACTAGGTTAGGGTATAGGCAGGATTGAAAAAAATAAGTAATAATTATTTTCAAATGCCTTAAAGCAAAATTGTATATGTGCAAATTATAGATTTTTGGCAACAGTAAATATTTCCCTTGTACAAAGATATTTTGCTCCTCACAGCACTGAAAATATCAATCCTGCAACTAGAAATCCTCAGATGTGAGCATTCATTAGGCAAAGGTAGATGAATCATTTTTTAATGACACCTTTTTGCTTTCAGCAGCTTAGCATGTGTCCTGGTTTCAATGGATGCACTGTAATTTAGGCAAGCTGTCTATGGATTTCAGCCATTTCTCTTACCATATGTTTTCTTCAAAAATTACCATGTGGTGGGGACTCTTAGTTGCATTCATGTAGTGAGGTACACTCTCTGCTGTATCAGCACTTCAGTAGCAGTTGAGAAAGCAAGAGGAATGTTCTAATTATAAAGAGACCATCCCAATTAGCGAGTTTAGTGCATGTGTGATAATGTGGATTAAATCCTTTCCAGTTATGGACAGCTCATTATTAAAGCTGCATTTGGCCACTGGCCAGAAAGGTGAGATCTGATAAACAAGCCTGTCGCTTTTCACTTGCAAAGGCTCCCAGATTATTTGCTCTTTCCATTGGCTCACAAATGATGAGGATGAATACTGATGTAAATTGCACTGCCATGGCACCAAGATGGTTCAAAGCAGAGCAAGGATAGGTGGAAAAAAGAACAGTCCCTGATCAGATGAGCAGAACCAGAATTTAACAGCACTGACAGCACTTTGAAGGATCATACATGCATAAGGAACTAGAGCCAGCACTGGCCTTCCTACAGTCTTTAGGACCGCTGGATGAGAAGACAGCTTCTCTACAAAAAGGGAAAATCATATCATATAATTTCCTTCTATTTTGCTAGTCTTGACTCAAGGGTCTTTGTCAAGTTTTGTTCATAATTAGAGTAATGCAGAAGGCAGGCTGTTCTAGCAGATCATCTGTTATCAGAATTTTTTTTTTTAATAAACTAGGTTAAAATGAAAGAAAAATGTATACTCCTGTTAGTCCTTAAAACTGTATAAAACTGGAAGATCAAGCTAAAGGTGCTGAAATATAGGTACTGGGTTTTCCTTTTTTAAAATCTTTATTTGCCACATGATGCACTGAAGAATTACTTCAAATTTAAGTTCCCAAAATACGAGACAGACACAAGGTAGATGAGGTAACAAATGTTATCGAACCAACTTCTGATGGCAGAGGGGACAAGATCTTGAGCTTCACAGAGCTCATTCTCAAGTCTTGACAAGGTAACCAGAGTGTCATAGCTATATAGAAGGTGGGATAGATTATTAGTCTTAAAGTATGCAAACATGTTGTAGACCATCACTTAAAATGAAAACGGCACTTACCATATCTGTAGCCATAGAATAAAGTAGGGTTAAGTATGGAGCAGTGTGTTACAGATTGTTGTCATAAGCCATAAAACCACAGTCCCTGTTAAGTCCATGATTTTTAGTGTCCAGTGAAGTCACACACTTAAATTCTCATACTCATCTTTGGAAGGTATTATGCAGGTTTCCTTTGAAGATGAGGACTGAACTGTCAGATATGGAGTGATTGCTTTGTGAACAGTGTGTGCCCACAGGTTCCCAAAGTGTACCAGTGCAGATGGGTGGGTGTTTCCCTAGCCCTCCTTTTTTATTCTTAGAGCTGGGTAAATCAGGAACTTCTCCAAAAGCTCCAGGTTTAAGCATATGTTTTGGTGTCTTTCACAGGGAAACAAGGAGCCTGGTTCTCCATTACTCTATACCTGCTGCAAAGTTTTGACCATATATAACTGGTTGCTGCACTCCAGGGGCATGGAGAGTGGGGCTGGTGTTCAGTACAGCCTCCAGCATGGCCTTTATGCCACATCAGAAGCTATTCCGTTTGCTGCCAAGTCAACCCTGCCATCTCCAGGAGCCAAGCAGCT
The DNA here is from genome assembly GCA_007922195.1 of Podocnemis expansa. NCBI lineage: Eukaryota > Metazoa > Chordata > Testudines > Podocnemididae > Podocnemis > Podocnemis expansa. The sequence continues at coordinate 18,112,191 of ML682016.1, forward strand.
GGGCCAGGGCTGGCCTCCAGCCCCAGGGCTTGCCAAACACTGGCCCACACATAGAGGGCCAGGGCCCTAGCCTGGAGGGGAGGCAGGGCCCCAGGCAGTAGGGGCACTGGTGGGAAGGCCCAGGGGCCCTACAGCCCATGATCCACTTCTGCCTTAGGAACAAAATCTGGATCTGTACAAAGTCTTCATCAATTTAACGGAGACCTTCAGTGTCGTCAATTGTGAAGCCCTGTGGAAAGTGCTGACCAGATTTGGCTGTCCTCCAAAATTTATTAATGTTCTAAGGCTTGTTCATAAGCAGATGATTGCTATGGTTCTTTTAAAGGCTTGGAGAGGGACCTTTTTGTCATCAAGACTAGGGTTAAACAAGCCTGTGTTATTGTTCCAACCCTGTTCTTCATCTATTTAGGACCCATTCTGGTCCTCATTGAAGACCATCTCCACACTGGAGAAAATATTCAATACAGAATGGATGGGTGGCTTTTTAACCTTTCCCATCTCCACTTGAAATAAAAAATCCTCAGGAAGTTCATTATTGATCTTCAGTATGCTGATGATTGCAATATCTGCACATACTTTCAGCCAACACTGGATCTTTTTTGCCCAAGCCTAATAAGGCCTAGCACTTCCACTTCATATCAAGACTAAAGTGCTCTATCAGTCTGCTTTGGGTCTTGCACACAATCCATCACAAATAACTGTTGCAGGACTGACTTTAGACACAGTTGAGCATTTTTGGCCCCCCAGTAGCCAGCTGTCTCAAAATGCAAAAATTGACAGTAAGATCAGCAGATGAGCAGAGGATCCAGTATGCAAGTGCTTCCTTTGGGAAACTGATTCAGTGCATTCTCATGGATCTTGACTTTACATAAGGACATGAAGATTCAGATCTATACGAGTTGTCCTCCCTACTCTCCTTTATGGATGCATAACCTGACTGACCTCCCAACAATATCTAAAGAGTCCAAAGAGGTATCAGAAGATCCTTCAAATCAACTGGGAAGATCCCTGCACTAATGGCAACCTCACCGAAGCCAATATCACTAGCACTGAAGCAATGATTCTTATGAACCAATGATGCTAGATTGGACATTGCGTGCAAATTTCATATTTTCCCCTCCCCCAAAAGATTTCTACTCTGAAATCTTCAGGTGGTCAAAGGAAATGCTACAAAAACACACTGAAAGCATATCTCCACCCCTCCCCTCGGGGAGAGGGACCCCCACACCCTAATATGGACATGGATAAGCAAGCCACCAAGTGATTTCAATTGCAACATATTCTTCATCAGATAGTGGCCAGCTTCTAGGACAAGCATCTTGCAATCAAATCTGAAAAGGGAGACAGAAGGAAGGAAAAAGAAAGGAAATTCTAACTGAAGGGAGTCGACCCAATGGAAAATGTTTTTGTATCTACTGCAGGTAGATCTGTGGCTCCAGGACTGGACTCCTGAGTCATCACAGAACTCATGTAAATTCTATGGTAGAGATTATCCTTGAATTGAGGGATTGCTGAACAAACAAAACAGGCCATCCCAGCAAACCCTTTCCAGAGTATACAAAGCCTGAGAGTCGCTGCAACTCTCTGCTTTCTTCCAAGAGACAGTAAATTACTGTTGACTTAAAAAAGCCTGCTGACTTAAATGTTCTGGCCTGTGAGAAGAGATGTGCAATCAAGGCTCTGCCTATTCTTCATCCTCCTTCTCTAAGGTAGAGAGAGTAGGCATTTAGCCGTGCTCATTTCTTATGCACCTGCAATCAAGGTAACCTAAGTAAGAGGTTCTTACTCCCGGCTGTTTGCACCACTGGATGGATCCAGTTCCCTCCCCGGCCCTGCCACCAGCTTCCTGCACATCCCCGACCCCCTCCCCTAGCCCCCTGCCCTATGCCACTGGCTTTTGCCGCTCCCCGACCCCCTCCCCTAACTCCCTCGCCCTGCACTGATGACTTTCCCCAGGTCCCCAGCTCCCTCCCTACCCCCACCACCCTGCACCACCAACTTTCCCCAAGTCCCTGACCCCTTCCCTAGCCTCCCCTGTGCTGCTGACCTTCCCCAAGTCCCCAACCCCCTCGCCCTGCGCCACCTGCTTTTCCTGAGTCCCTGATTCCCCTTCCCTAAACTCCCCCTGCCCTGATGCTGCTCCCCCCCCGCCAACCCCCTCACCCAGGCCCCCCCCTTACCTGGCCACTCCGGAGACCACACCAGTTGATGGGGCTCCCATCCTGAGCATGCTCCAAGCATCCTCAGAGCAGGAGATTTCAAAACTCTGAGCCTGGGCTGGGGTGGCTCCCTGCTGCAGTGCTGCTGGACTTTTTCTATGTCTGGTACCCTGTCTTGAAATTTTGTATTTCTAAACTTTTTTCTAAAAAGTCATTGTGGGCCATAAATAACCGTTTGTGTGCTGCATTTTGGGCACCCCTGGTCTAAACCCATCTGTAGAGAAAAACAACATGTTTCTCTGAGATTGCTACCAAACCTACCTTCAGTTGTGTGATGAGCTACCTATTATTTATTGAAAACAAATCAAACCCCAAGCTAATAAACATGTCCACACTTCCACAAACTAATCATCCATGCTAGTGATTACACTGGGCAATGAGTGCAAGCACTCATGCAGTTGATATGCCCTCTACGTACCACTTTACCTGGTTATAGCAACACCACTTGGCAGAGCTGGCAAATAGACAGAAAGGGAATACTTGCTTCATACTTCTCTATCATAAACAATGGGAGGAAATACCACTTGCAAAATTAATAATTCACAGGGAGACTATTTTTTAAATAAAGGAGAAAAATTAGATTTATTAAGGGTGGGCTAAAGCCAAAACACTGGAGGATTATGGAATAGGTAATCCTATTCTAGCAGTCAGACACCTTCACAGAGTCATTAGAAAGTACTATTTGATGGGAGAGAAAAGCTTACTGGCTCAAGAGATAATGCTAGAGAAGTTTCTAGCACTGTTTGTGCATAATCCACATATAACAAATCCAATCTGGGACTGAGTTATGGTGTGGGAAATTGCTTTTTCAGCCCTAGAAGCCAATAACTTAGCTCTGTAACTTTAATTTATAAAAGAAAAGGGACGGTAGTTGGAATGAAAGTTTGGATCACCATCAGGTTTAGGAATAAAAATAATTAATGCTTCCGTGAAGCTCCCTTGACAGTTAGTTTTGGATTCACAGTCTTTAAAGAAAAGTTTTAATTCAAGGGCAGAAGCTCATTATATTGTTGAAAGACCTAGCAGAGCTAGTCATATTGCCTTCAGTTCATGATCCTACATTTCCAAGCTACGACCTTCTCTTTCTGTCTGTACTGCTAACAAACTCATACAGACCCTGATTACTAGCCACCTCAACTACTGAAAGCTCCATGTCACATCATCTTTGAATCCCATCACAGCCAAACATCTTATCCTCACCTTCAAGGTTGAAAATATTTTGGCCCCTTTACAGGGCTGTCCGCAGCTCTTTTCACATTGTTTCTGTCTACCAATGACACGAAGGTCACTTCTAAAAGCTTCATCACAATTCATTCCAAACTTCCTACACACAACACACCCTCTGAATGAGACTCTCAGGCCATTACATTCTTTGTGTTTCAACTTACACCTAAATATCTACTTCTACCATGGCACCTACAAATGACCTGGCTGATCATGGTTAGGAAGATGGACACTTGGGAATAATTAATATATAATGGTTTGGAAAAATTTCAGGAGATGGCTGCTTGCCACCTTGACAACTTAAGTGTTTTGAAGTTTCCCCTCATACTTTCTATTTAGAATGAAAGTTCTTTGGCACATGGGCTGTCTCTTGCAGCAACTTGTACATCTCTAGCAAATTTTAGGTGCTGTTGTGATATAAACAATAACTGACCATGGGAACTCTGCATATGGGTCAAACAAACAATATGGGCCAATAGCTCTTATGTCAGATGTCTTATTTAATTTCACTTTTAATTGTTCCTTCTATTACAGCTTCTGCAATGGTATCCAAATGGTATCTCCACAGTGCAAACTAGATTTTAAATCCCACACCAACATTTCTGGATTCTTTGGCACTTGTGAGATCATTCCTTAAAAATTCTTCAGTAGCTTCATTTAATTTCTAAATGTAGGGTTTTATGAATCAACTTAATGTTTCCTAATATCAATGGAAAATTCCCATTGTTTTCAATGGGCAATGAAACTGGCATTCTGAGAATTCAATCATATCAGTACAGCAGCTTGGCAGTTATTTCTATTTCTTTGCCCCTTATTTTCAATGTTTGACGTCCCTTAGAACTGATGACACAACTTTATCAGAGGCACGGAGGTTTTGGTAATCAAATGTTGGTGTTTTGGCACCTATGGAAGTACAGCGACACAATCTGTGATGGTGGGCTAAAGTCATTAGCTCAACACTCTCCAAAAGATCCAATCCGTGGATAACACTGTTTTGAGAGTTAACATGGGATGGGCACAGTTTTCACTTCATACAGTTAGTGTACTCTATGGATCCAATCCTGCTGAGCGTTTGCTTCTCTTTAAAGACTCTATTCATGTGCATAAAATCAAAAAGACTATTCACAGTTCTCAATTTAAGCAAACCTTTGCAGGATTGCAGTATCAAAAACTCCTGCAGTCACAATGTAGCATATTAGGAAAGTGACTTAAGGTTGGAGCCTTCTCAGCTATTTTTGTAAAGGCTGATCTTTGATTGAGCCATAGGAACTAGTGGGTATAATTCCATGCAACTGAAGCTCAGCATAGCCCCTCTATTTCCCACCTCTGTATCTTTTTGAGATAACAGTGAACATTTGCTAAAAAGTATGACCACACCAGGCTTTTTGTTAGTCAGTGGGGAATACTTAATTTCAAAAATTTACCTGTTGAGATTTGGCTTATAATAAATTACTCTCTTGGAGAAATACCACTAAGCATTTTGGTTTTTTCTTGAAAATACAAAATTCCCCCTCCCCACACCCCTGATTTAATATGACTGCTATAGCTTTTAACATACCATGAAATTAAATGTCTATATAGGGATCCATAATTTAGCATAACAGTAGTATTTATAGCACTTGTTGGAACTATGAAAAATCAGAAGATGGTATAATAGGGATTGTACCATTTTCATTGTGGCTATACATTCCAAAACCTCCCAAGCTGACCTATGAATTTAAAACATATTGAAGTGTTAACCCTGTTTCTCAGGAGTGATTTATACAAGGTGTATTACCACTGCATGTGAATCCTACAGCGCAGCTCTGCTGGGAATCACAAACAAATATCTTACTTTTTTTGCATAATACCTGAACCTATAATGGTGGTCTGAATTATTTATTGTACTTTGGAAGCTATAGTACCGGGTTACTTCAACATAGGGTGACCAGAGAGATGTGTGAAAAATCAGGATGGTGGGGGGCTATAGGCACCAATATAGGGAAAAGGCACAAATGTTGGGACTGTTCTTATAAAATCAGGACATCCGGTCACCCCATTTCAGATACATCTATCTTTCTTTCATGTCTGTGTAAGAAAAGGGACAAACAAGCCTGGGAAATATTCGTATATTCAATGTGAAGGACAGTTACAGTAATATCCTCAGGGAGTTAAAATATAATTTGGCAGGCCCTGGAACCCTCCTAAATTCCCAGGGCTCCTTCCCGCAGATTTGGGCCCCATTCCTACAGGTCCAGGCCCCCTTCACATACCCCAGCTACTGCTCCCTACATGCCTATGCCCCACCCCAGCTACTGCCCCCAAAATGCCTGCCCCACCACCCCAGCTACTTCTCCCCCACCCCAGCTACCACCCCTGGCCCTCGTCTCGCCACTGGTCCCCCAAACCTTTCCCAACCCCCTCCTGAACCTCCTGTGTCACTGCTGGTCCCCCCCATCTTCCCCCTGTGCCGCAAAATCTTCCCCCACACCCTTTCCCCACCAGGCCGGCTCACCTGTCCCCAAACCTGCCCCCCCCCCAGGGCCCCCATACCTGGCCATTGTGACAGCCAGCTGCTGCGTCCACTACTTGGCCAGAAAACAGAGTCTTCCAGCCGCTAGGGAACTGCCTGCCTCAGGATGAGGATCCAAGCTTGGAGCCTGCTCTCACTGAGCAAGCTGAGAGCCTCTGAGCATGCTTAGTGAGATCAGGCTCAGGGTAAGAGATTTAAAATCTCCCAGCCCGAGACAGCTCCCTGCCCTGCCGGAACGCAGTGGAATGGCATTCCAGGGCCTGCTATTTTCAGGGGCTCAACATTCAGCAGGTTCCTAAAATTAGAAAATGGAGCTGGAACACTGCATTCTGGTGCCTGCTATTTTTAAATGTTGGGCCCGAGAATGCAGCATTCCAGCTCCATTTTCTATTTTTAGGGGCCTCAGAACTTTAACCCCTGTATATCCCAGAAGGTCACAAAGTCCCCCAACTCCCACTGTTATACAAGAAGGGCACTCAGACTCTCAGGAGACATTCATGGTCGGAGCTGCAGAGGTGCTGGTGCATTAACAACTCCTGTGCAAGTCCTTGAGAGATACAATCCTCAACATCTCTGGAAGTCTGACAAGCAGCATCTTCCAGGTCTAAGGTCCTGATTCAGGGAATCACATTCTTCAGTACATGCTTAAGTAATATCCTGAGTAGGGCCTATCACTTAAATCCTTTGGTTCAAGATCCAACCATGCAAGACCCCAATCTGTAGAAACACAGTAGGACCCAGTTTCCAATTTTTATCATTTAATACTTGTTATAATATCTGTATCCCTTTTTCAGGACAGTAGATAAGATATACCATACTCTGGAAAACAGCAAAGTCCCCCATCCCTCACAGTGTGAAGTGGGATATCTTCCATGAAAGCTCATGTGATAAATAAATTTGTTAGTCTTTAAAAGTGCCAAAGGCCTGCTTGTTTGCTTTGCTGAACTAGAGTAAAACAACTACCCCTCTGGAACTTTACAAATATATGGTTTTAGCAATGATCATGTCAGACGCACCCACATGACTGAACATCACATTTCAGGCAATGCACTAGCAAGAGGCAAAACACTTTAAACACACACGCGTGTGCACACACAGGTGTGAAGACAGATATTTTACTCCTCACAATTTAATTAAAATAATCAATCAGTTCTTTCATATTCTGTAAGGAACTGGGTTTATTATGACTTGAATGCCAAAGTAAACAGGAAGAAAGCTACAGGAAGAATGGCCAAGTTTTTTCTGAAAAATGCCAGAGTAAGCCCATTATTACTCCTAAGAATTTGAATGTGAATGACCATTAAAGTTAGCTGGTACCTGCACCTTATGCTTCGATATCTAAGCTTCCCTTTTAAGTAATACTAATAAAGCCCTTCTGATAACCTTAGCAGTGTGAAATGGATGTGATCTGAGGCAGTGACCTGAAGCAGACTGTGCCGATAGCCTGAAATTATAAATTCTAAAATGGATGATAATTGGCCCAATTATTACTAAAAATATTATCTTTGAAGCACAAATGGTTAAAATATCAGGATTGTTAACTTATTTCACTACTGATCAAACCAAGCAACAACAAAAAAAAAAAGTTGATCATCTTAAAATACATGAATGATCAACTACACAATTGACTACAAGCGTATTCTCCTTTTGGCATCGTAATAGGGTGGAATGTAGGAGAATACCACAACTTATTTTTCTCTGTCTGACCCGTGAAGTTATCATATTGAGTCAAAAAACTGCACAGCAGCAATCACAGTAAGCAAGTGGCACCAACAAAATGACAGCTAGCAATTGGCAATACAAAACCACGAGTAATGGTGAGTGTTATTAGATCAAGAGATACATAGTGTAATTATATGCCAAATAGCACTGTCTGCTAACTTTGCTCACAGAGTCTTGACATGATAGTTTCATAAACTTTGACACTTCATGTAAAACCAACCCCCATTAGCTTACGTTGATAATTGGCACTCAGAAGAGAATGGAGTAGCTTTAAACATGTCACATATATGCCAAAAATGCAATGGTTATTTTAAGTCATCTAAAGTGTCAAATAGCAGCTAAAGGATTATATTCATTTCTCATTTTCATGCTCAAGAGTCTTATCAATGAAATTAAATGAGTCTTGATCTGATGTTATAATGCAAGGAATTCAAGAAATGAGTGTGGGATGGATTCTTGTTCTCCTTACAATAATAATGTGTATATAGAGAAACTTCAAATAAAATGAATGAAAGTGCAGTATTTGGGTCATAAGCTTTAGGACTAATTTATTTTTGTAAAAGGACAGACTTAATTCTTGCTTTATGGACATTTTTCTTTAATATGTCACAATGCACTATGGTGCAGACCCAGTCAAATGGTCATTATAGAAACATACACATGATCCATATATCTTTGATATTAGGTTTTTGGTTTTTTCCCCCCCTAGTGCTCATTACTATAGTACTTCAGCAACACATGGGATGTCACAAAATTGCTCTATTCATTGAATCATGCCTCTCTTTTTGTTTTTAACTGAGTAAACAGCAATTCCCTATTATTGCTCCATCTAACCATGTTTATAATTACTTGGAAAACAGGAGCACCACAGGTTTTTTATACTTCCTATGTAGAACCACTCGCTTAACAACTGAACCAAGTATGCTCTTGAGGGTAAGGTAAACATCTCAAGCCAGGATGGATTTACAAGACAATGACATGGAAAGGAACCCTCTTATGTCCAAAATGACTTCACAGGTGCCTTTTATTAATGAATTAATATTGCAAAACACTTGCAAACCTTTTTGCTAACACCATGGAAACAGAATGAGCAACCAAAGCCAGGTGCATATCATAAAAACAAACCCATACAGTGGTCAGATAATGATTGGCCACTTTTTGTTTCAAGGTGACACTCTCATTCCATGTTTGGCCATCTTCATGGAAACATTTTGGACCAAATTGGTGGATGAAAATCAGTTTATCTCCACTGATTTACATCAGCTGAGGATCTGGCTCTTACATTTTTGTATAGTGATTTTGTTTTAGGCCACACTTATCCTGTATTATAAACTAGTCCCTCTGTTACAATAATTCTACAAATATCTTCCTCATACAATGTTGGGAAAGGGACAAAACAAGGTTGCTGCCTGTCTTCACTGATATTTATGATCACATTAAAACCGCTCATCACAATTAAAAATAATGATACAATTGGGGTATTCAAATGAGAAACAACCAATTAAACTATAGTTACATGCAGATGAAGTGACAGAGTTTGACCTCTAGTTAACACTTCTTAGGACTTATTTTCTGAGTTTCTCATTCTTTGATAATAAAGCAAATTAACTAAATGAATGCTTTTACCTTTAAATGAACTTCTGTAGTAGGCTCATTTTCTTCTTTTGATTGAGACTAGATATCTGGGTTACCAAATGACTGCACAGGAACCATTACAATAGGTGGGTTGGAGGCCATCATCTGCCATCACCAGCACTTAATCTCAGATCCTTTGCACTGTTGAGGCAAGTTGTTTAGATTTTCAGTATAATCTACATGGATATGACATCCTTCCCTTGCTCCCTATACATCCCCCCCACCCCCCGGTCATTTTTTATTCTCACAGCATGAGAGAAAAATAAATATATCCTCAAATGTAAATATTTGCTGAGACTACTCAATTAACCTAAATAAAATGTAGCAATATGTGTATGTGCGTATGCATACATACAAATCTGACCAAAGTTGACACTGAAAATCTTTTTCTATGCATGACACTGTCTAAAAAAACAAAAATGAAACATTTTCATTAAAAAAATTCCATGGAAAACAATTCTTATTTTTCACCATGTCATCATACAGTCTATATTTTACAAATGTGAAAATTTACCAAGAAGACTGAGTGGTTTCACTTTTGACTTGAGCCAATCAGTATATAATGGAAATGCTGGCAGACTACTAGCTATTACAGACTGAGCTTCCCTTCACTCTTAAATGCCTGTTTAAAACCAACAATAATTAACCAAGAGTACTGAAGGTGCACGACAAAATCATTTGACCTGTAATTGACAATTGGGTATTGGTTGCCTAATTCCCTTTGTTGCTTTTTCAAATCTCATCAAAAGCCATTATCACCAAAACCTAGACTCAGAGGACTCCCAGCCTTGGCCTTCATGGCCTGAGGTGGCCTTGCAGGCACTCTAGTTCAGTTTCCCACTAAGTTCTCAGAAAAATTCATTCATAGGCAAGATGTCTGAAGCAATATCCCCCCAATCTTGGGTCTAATTTATTAAATGTAATTCAACTCCCCCCCCAACCGAAAAGGCCCATTCCATTCTCCCATCAAGTTTAGGGTTCCCACTCATACTTCTTGAGACTGCATTTCCTGTTGTGGCCTCCACCTTCAGGTTTAGGGCAGGAGAACTGTGTCCCTGCTGCATTCCCACCTCCCCCCCCGTCAGTTCCTCCAGCAACGTCAGCCTTGAACTGGGCTTCAAACATGATTTTTCAGTCACTGATCCAAGTCAACTAATCAGTTTATTGATCTGCACTGGCTGGTGGAGAAGGGAGGCTTGCCTTTCTCTACAAGGTTCCTGGTCTTGGGCAATAAAGGAACAATTATCTGGGTTCTTCCTATACTTTCCCCCCCTCACAGCATTTACTGGTCCACAGGACCAACTTCCTCTCCCCCACTGGACACACCACACAGACTAACTTTCTGAACACACCAACAGACTAACTACCTCCTCTGGCAATAAAGGGATTGACTCCTTTTCTGTTATTGGATGTACTGATCCCATCCTGCAAGCACTTACTGGATCTGGCTCTAGGTATGGTCTAGTAGTTTGTCATTCTCCCAGTCCTCCTTCATATGCCTCTATTACTGAAACTTACTTGCTTTCAAAAATTATGTATATAGTGTTAATGTTACAGTATATGTTTACCCCTTGCTTTCTCCTTCTAGGAGTCTGCTTTGAGCCTCCTATTATTTCCTGATCCTTCACCTTAGCTATTAACTTCAGATGTGAAAGCTTATCAAATTGCTTTGTAAGTCTGTAAGTACTTTTCCTGCCATCCATTGAATTTCCTTTACTGATAATGACAGTAATATTTCTGCCAAATGCCTGCAAGTTAGCTAGACCATAACCTCCCCCTTGAGAGAATCATGCTGACTATCCTTGATCCATGGTGCTTTTCTTAGAATGCTGTCTTCCACCATCAGTGCTTGCAGAGTTTTCAAGCAGACTTGGAATCAGGAATCTTGAGTTCAATTTCTCTGCCACTGCCACTCTGTGTGACAATGGGTAAGTACTGCAAGGCTCAATTCAAAATTCACGGAAAGATTCTGTTGAGCTTAACCCCTCTATACCATTGGGTCAAATGGATGTGGTAAGTTCTCTCTGCCTCTGAAATAGAGGCCTTTCGCTGAAATGGTGGAAACCTTCTTAAGCAATGAAATTTTGCAAGGGTCTCAACACAGATGTTGAATTCTGTTGCTTGGGGATCTGTCCCGGATCCGCTATGCTTTAGTACAGTGAGCATTTTATAAGTGAGCTTATTGCCTAGCAATGCAAAAGAAAAGAATCTAACCCAGTGCTTAATTTGTAATGGAAAAGGTGCTGGGGCTCAAGAGTTTTTTTACATCCAAAACCAATCCAGCAAGCCTATAAGTGCCAGAGCTATGAACTGCCAAACCTAGAGGGGTTTCGGGGCTCAGCCCTGGCAAATCCTAGACACAAATTAAGAACTGATCTAGCCCCTTCTCCACCCCACCAAAGGCTAACAACTTCAGTACAATCACCCAAACAAGAAGAGGTGGTCTGGTATTGTGCTTTACAACCTGCTGCATGCTATATCAAGGATGCAAAGAGAGAACACTGTCACTCTTTGACCTTGATAACAAAGCTTTCTCCTTCTTCCTCACCATAGTATGAAGCAAAATAACTGATTCTTGGGTGGAAAAAATAATAAGTAACATGGCAAGTCAAGTGAATTTTGAGAGATTTTTGGAAAATGGACTTTGAACAGCCCAGGTTTACTCATTTATCCACTAGAACAACAAAGCAGCAAAGATATAAACCCTCTTACAATGCAGAGCTTTCATCAACCTATTCCCTCTAGCTGATTTTTCTCTGTCTCTCTCTTTTCCCAGTGGCTCCTATTAGAAATGCAAATAGTTTCCCTATCCACTTTGCAACAAATGTCATATTACTTTGGATTCTCTAGTAGTATTACATTACCTTTTTTTAAATTTCCAGGACAGAAGGGATGTGCAATTTGTTTAGTCAAATATTCATTACAGACACATCTGGTTTGTATGCTGGGATATTCAAAGAAGCCTAAGGGAATTACATACCCAGGTCCCACCGAAAGCTGATAAAAGCTGGGGACCTAACTGTAAACCCCAATCATACATAGTTACAGCTCATATTAACATGCCCAGTAGTTGATCTTCAAAGATGTGCTTAAGGAACTTTATGGGTTTACAGATATCATGTTACTAGGTTTTCTTACACTGCAGCTGAAAAATGTCGGGAAATTAATTTTTTACACTGCAGTTAACCATTTATACAGCTTTTTCCCCCCAATCAAACATTCTTTGCCTCAGCAGAGTCATTTAATACCATTACACTAGCTTTTTTTTTTTTTTAAATATTTTTGAAAATATTTGCCTTTTAAAAAATTCTAAGCATTTATTGCATAATTAAAAGGCAGCTGGTACCTGAAGTCCTCTGTTTATCCACATGACTAGAGCACAGTCAGGAACATTCTAGTCAGTAGCTGTGTAAATAAATAGAGATCATTTACACTTTTTATGTGATGGACACACGTCCACTGTCAACTCAACTGAGTTCAACAACCGATTTCCTCCTCTCGCTGTTGAGTTTGGGGTCCCAAGCCACTGAACCCATATGCTCTAAGCTATCCTGGATCTGAAGAAGCTGCAGGACCCTCTCTGGCACATTTCCAAGGCACAGGCGCTCTGTTACCACTCATAGCGTTGGAACCACACAGCCAGCCTGTCCTAGGATGCCCCAGGACTGGTGCTGATCCCCCAGTCTGTCCAGCAGTTTAAGCACATAATTACACGCAATTCCACCTTATGGGTATTCTGAGTGTATCGTTTAATCATTTATGGACACTTGACAGCAAACACACATGCAGGCTTTGCACAGGATTCTAAACACAATTATTCTTTACTTAGCAGAACAAGAGCTATACAGATCTGTGCAAATTAATAAGCACTCCTGCATGCAATTCCCAATCTCTGGAGAGGTACTGGTATTCGGTCTTGAGCAGAGCCTTCTGGGGTCCCCTCCTTCACATGACCTCTCTAACTATGGAGTCAGAGTCAGTCTCTATATACCTCTCTTCTCACTCCCCCAACTCCCTGTTTGCTGCTCCACATCAGCTTGCTTTCCTTTGTCATTGACTGGTCCACTAGTTAAACAGGATCCCTCTGCTACAAAAGCATGCTCCTGTTTCCTGCCCAAAGTTTTGTGTTCCCTATGTTGCAGCTTTGTCAATATTATCACTTATGTCATTTAGGTCATATGACACAGGGGTTTGAATAAGCCACATAAGTTACACCAAGCTAAATTCTGGTGTAGACAATGCTGTGTGGGTGGGAGAGCTTCTCCTGCTAACACAGCTACCATTGCTCATTGGGGATGGGTTCATGAAGCTGACAAGAGAGTTCTGAGGAAGTGGGATCTTCTCCCACGAAAGCTCATGCAAAAAATAAATCTGTTAGTCTTAAAGTGCCACACAACTGCTTGTTGTTTTTTTGACTGGACTAGACTAACACGGCTATCCCTTTGGAAACTGACAAGAGAGTTCTTGCCAATCAACTTAGAAGGACTACACTAGAGAGCCTTCAGTGGTTCAGCTGCATAGAAGGGTGGGAAAAGATGAAGGGAGGCCTAGACAATGTGCACCTGGATATCACCAATATACACATTGCTGTTGTAAAAATGATGGTGCCAGGATATCAGAAAGACAGGGTGGGTGAAAAAATATTCTCAATTGGACTAACTTTTGTTGATGAGAGAGCAAAGAATAGCTCTGTGTAGCTGGAAAGCTTGTTTCTCTAATCAGCTGAAGTTGGCCCAATAGAAGATACCACCTTGTCTCTCTGGTAATTGGAACATTTAACACTATGGGGTTCAGATTGGCTTATGTATCAGACTCTTAACAAGCTACTAAACGATTCACGGGCTTGTAGGATCTCATGAATCCCTCATCAACCTCAATGTGAATATTTCCACTGATATCAAAAGGAGTTGGGTCAGATCACCAGTGGAGCCAGCTAAAGGCTAACAGCTTTTAAGATCATTCCTGAGGTGGATCAGTTAAAAAATCAAAGTGTGTAGGCTAGTTTGTCATATACAGCCGTCACCATTAAGAGTCGGAACTTGCCAACATTAACCACATATTGGCACATGTGCTATCACAGCTGTGTTGTATCTTGGCAAACGTACAACTTGGGGTACATCTATCCTTCTTCTGGGAGGTATAATTCCCACCTCTAGTAGGTCTACCCAAGCTATCTTTGATCCTGCTATGTCCCTAGATTTTCTGACCAGACTGGACTGTACTAGGTCAGTTAGTCCAAGCCATAGCCCATGCTGCTGTCGTTCTAGTGCTCTCCAAGTTCAGTCCAATCTACCATGTATACATTTAGCCAAGAAGGGAATTACATCTCCCAGGTGCAATGTAGAATTTCAAATTCGCATGGCATCTGTAGGCAAAAGTAGACTTCGTAACTGTGTCCAGAACTTCAGGTCATTTCCACATCCAAAGGGTTTTTAATTTGTTGAGTTGTTTCGATCTGTAAGCTACAGTTCAAAGTGCTTAATAAGATACTATTGAGTGAAATGGGATGTGACAATAGGCTGCGCACTCTGCTGAATAAAACCCTAAGACTGCATAAACGTTGTTTACTTTACATTTTACTTTACATAGTTTTGCTGTCCAGTAGGAATTCAGTTCATGATTATCTTTGTCCACATATTGACTGCTCTTCCAGAGATAGCCAATGTGATTTCTCCTTCTTAAATTGTAATGTACAGAGAATTTGATGCTTCAAGTGTGGTTTCTTAATGCATTCTTAAGCATGTGGGTGGTCAATGGAAGTGGATGGGTTAAATGAATTGATCCAGTTTTCTTCTCGGGATGTTTTCATCTCATTCTATCATTTTGGCCGTAGCATACAATATCACTTTCAGCTCCTCTGCAGTCTTTGAGTCAAGCCTCTGACATTGCTTTAGAAAAGGAGACTTATCTCTATAGTCTATCATCATAAGGAATCCTGCTTCAAAGATCCTCTCTTTTCTGATTAAGCGCAGTCACTCAGTGAAATGTATTTAATGTATCCCAGAATGTAATTTTCCCTTTTCCCTTTCTGTTTTGTTTCTGGCTAGATGAGGAATAGATATTCTTGGATCATTAATATATTGGAATATTACAATAGAGACTGATGTGAGGGGTAGAGTTTGCTGGAAAAAAAAAATTAATCAAAATAGTTTCCAAGTAGAAAATACCTTTTTAACTAAACCCAACCATTTTGGCTTGAGGGTCACAAATACAATTGGTACAACTCTGAAGGTCCACCAGTCTATCAACTTATCCAAAATGTGTTGAGATATACACCATTAAGGATTACCAATCACCCATATTTAAACACTTTGATGCTACTGTCCTCATTTTTATGCTTACAGATTACTCACAGTTATATAGCACACTCACAAAGCACTGGTGTAGATGTGTGACTGTCACTACATATGGCCTGCCAGCGAAGTCGGTGGGCACCATACTAACTGCAAGCATGCTTGGTCCTGGCTGCTCCACCAGCAGCCTCATTTTCCCTGCCCAACATACCCCACTGCAGCCAGGTAGAAGGATTCTGATCTCCCTTCTCCATGATTGCCACAGGAAAACTGCATACTACTGTAGCCCTGTGTGCTCCAACTGGGCTCCTAGGCAATGCCACCCCTCTGTAGCCAGGAGAATGGGAAGTCAGTGTTCCCCTCCCTCTGGCTTCAGCAGGGACTGCAGTGCCTAGAGACATAGGTGGAGCACTTAGCTGTGCTCGCTGCTAAATCCAGGGGGAGAGGAGTACCAATCTCCCATCCCCTTGGCTGTAGCAAAGAGCCTGTACCAGTCTCGTAGCCCTGAGATAGCACATTCCACCTTAGTCCTTAGGTGGTGGTTCCCTTCTGCAGTTAGCAGGAGGGGAATAGCTGGCTGCTTTGGTGGACTCCAAGGACCAGTTTTGGATCCCAGGCCACATTTTGGGAAACCCAGGACTAAATAATTAATTGATCATATTCATTGTAATGAAACTGTTCCCAAACAAAAATGGTGGTGAGGTGAAGTTTTTAAAATGTCAACAGGAAAGGGAAAGACCCCTTATTGTTCTGAAAATGCAAAACAGAATTCCACTCTTTGTTTTAAAATGAGTATTGTTTGGAAATGCATTTTTAAAAGGTTAAAACCAAAATGTTTCAAACTTTCCAAATTTTTTTTCCAGATTTTTGTTTCGTGAAAAATTTTCAAAAGGTTTTCTTTTTTTTATCCCAGTTCTAGAAAAAGACAGTTTTAAAAACCTCAACACTTTTTGTGGGATAGAAAATACATTTTGTGGACATTTCTGTTGAGAAGCAAAAGACTTCAAATTAAAATACTGATGAGAAGACAATATCTGGATAGAATCAAATTAATATGAGGTAAACCTTGGTTCCCCTCAGTTCTAATGTGTTATGATGAACTCTTTTTCCTCCCTTTGTTGGACCCTGCTCAATTTTATGGTGCCAATACACTGATCTTTACCTAAGCACTTTTTTCCTTTCATTTTTTATGAGTTCTATTTCTTACTTTAAAATTTCCTCTTCACTGGATTTTAAAACATTAACAGCATAAATAAGGCCATGAACCTAGGAAGAATAGTAGTAAATATCATGGTACAAAAACCTACCGATCAGTATAGTTATCTACATCCCTTGAGCTTCCACCCTAAACAAGCCACACGATCCATTGTCTACAGCCAAGCCCTAAGATATAACCACATTTGTTCTGATCCCTCTGACACAGACAAACATCTTCAGGATCTCTATCAAGTTTTCTTAAAACTACACTACCCAACTGGGGAAGTAAAGAAACAAACAGATTGACAGAGCCAAATGGGTACCCCACAGTCAGCTCCTACAGGAAAGGCCCAAAAAAGAAAATAATAGAACGCCACTGGTCACGACATACAACTCTCAAGTCAGACCTCTGCAACAGATGATTAAGGACCTACAGCCTATTTTAAAAGATGACCCCTCACTCTCTCTAGCCTTAGGAGACAGCCCTCTCCTCGCCTACAGACAACCCCTGAACCTTAAACAGATACTCGCCAGCAACTACAGACCAAACAATGGAAACATTGAAACAGGCACATCCCTGCAACAAACCATGCTGCCAATTTTGTCCACATATCTGCACAAAAGACACCATCATAGGACCTAATCAAGCTAGCTACTCCGTCAAAGGGTCCTTCACTTGCTCATCCACTAATGTGATTTATGCCATCATGTGCCGGAAATGCCCCCAAGCTTTATACATTGGACAAACAGGTCAATCCCTGCGCAGAAGAATAACTGGGCACAAAACTGACATCAGAAATGGCGACCGACACACACACACACACACACACACGTTGCTGAGCACTTCCATCTTCCTAATCACTCCATTGATGATCTGTTAACGATGGCCCTCAAGAAAATCAATGGGACATCAAAACTTTAAAGAGAAACACCTGAAATTGAACTAATATGCAGATTAGATTGTGTGAAAGCAGGACTGAATCGTGACTATCGATTCTTTTCCCATTATAACAGGTAATTTGACTTCACCCTCCCTCTATGTGCTGTTTCCCAGAGTTTGAGTCCTTACAAATGCTCTGACTTGCTGTTGCAGTATGACCTGATCCCATGTCTTAACTCCCTTGCATTTATTTTCATCCCATTCTGTAAATTCCCCCTCTTCAAAACCTCCAACAAAGTGGGATTTTCTCCCACGAAAGCTCATGTGATAAATAAATCTGTTAGTCTTTAAGTGCCACAAGACTCCTTGCTTTTTTTGCTTTAGTAGACTAACACAGCTGCCCCTTTGGAACATGAATTATATCTTGTACATGTCAGCACACATGGTAAATAAAAATCAACAGCAATGTGCTAAACAGAGAAAAAATTTAGAAATGGGATGGAAGCTATCATGCTTTGGTGTGAGCAGAGATCAACATTAGCTTTATGTTTTGCCCTCAAAAATCTGGGGGCCAAAAAAGAAGAAAAAGGTTACTTGCACTTTAGTCTTATAGATCTTGGTCTACATTTTTGAAACTTTACTATTGATTTAGAGTCTTGAGATTTGGGGTACCCAGCTTGTAACTCACTATGTGGGTCTGAGTGTCAGAGGACAAGCTTCTTCTGAAAACCAGGACCTCCTCAGATGTCTCAGGCTGAATACTCATAATCCCTGTCTCTATTTGTTACCTGCTCTTCTGGACATGTCCAATGCAACATGTTCCTCCTAAATTCTAATACAATAGCATCCAGTGTTTTAGATGCCAGTCCAGAGAAATGCATAGTTCTCAATATTTTAGGATTTTTTTTTTTAAATTGACCTAGAGCTTGTAGTTACAGCAACAGGAGGTGGAGGAAACTTCACTGTACATTTCATTAGCTCTCTGGAAGCATGGATCAAGTACTTTGGTGCCTTTTTAAGGACAGATATGTAACTTTAATGAGCTAAGTCTGTTTGCTGAGAGCATGATAGTCTGTATACAGCTTACTAATTAACGCATGATCACTTAAGTCTCTGAGATCAGGAGTGGGAAATTTGGGTGAAATCTGTGGCAGCAGGAGAGATGAACCAACTTATTTGCAATTCTAATATCTCCCCTAGTTAATTTTTAAATAATTATGGAGTTGCAACCTCTTAGGAATGAGTTTATTAATTGTACTAAAGCAACGCTTCACCTAACACAGAGACAAGATACAAATTAAACCTTTATTTTATGTTCAACATGCTTGGAATATTTGGGGTTGGGGAGAGATGTATACTTCTGAACCTCCTGTTGGGCCTAAACCACTCAGTGTCTGTTCTCACAGTACTTTTGGTTCATGTGTGACCAGAAAGTACTAGCAGCTTTATTGAAAAGTCCTTGGTGAAGCTATGTGTTTGCAGAATAGCTTAGATAAGCACCAGAAGTTTGGTATCTATGTTCAGGTAACAGGACAGGGCATAGCACTGCAGGTTGACAGAACTGGCTTATGTCCCTAGCTCTGTTGTTGTGATGACCATGTTGTTTGCTTCTGAAATTTGGCAGATATTAGAAGTCCACAACAAGAAACTTAATGCATTACATTAAAGATGCTTGCAGACAACACTTGAGGTCTGCTGGTGGGATAAAGTAACTAATGCAGACATGTTACAAACGATTGGCCAACAGACTATATACAGACAATGATCCAACAAACAAGGTACAGTTTAAATGTCTTGACTTATCATCATGATCTCTTTCAGAAGAAAAGTATTCATGTCTGACATGGACTACACTTTAGTAATTGATTATTCATCTAATAATTATAGAAACCTCATATTTTGAGAAAATCACTCCATTGATTCCATAGTACAGTACTTCTAACTCCCTTTTTAATCACAATTGAGTTCTCTTGATTTCAGATACTCAACTTTAGGGAAAAATACAATTCTCTCACTTTTATGTCATGTGTAAGGCACCAATCTTTGCAACTGACTCCTGCCTACCCAGAGCAGAAACCTACATTTGGTTCTCAAACCTTTTTGTAGTTAGTTGCAGTTTCTGATATTTACCTGACTTGATCAAAGTCCTATCAGGAACAGCAACTGCTTGGATTTTGTAACATCTTTTGATAAACTTCAGAGGATCCACTCTCTATCTATGCTTTTGCCTTCTCTAACTGAAGATCTGCCTGTACCTGTTCTATTCCAATCACCTTATCTGGGCTCAGAATGGAATAGATTTGCTTAGATTTCCTGTTAGCACAGTGGCTATTTTGTGTTGTATCCCAGCCTGTCTTTTTTTCCTTTTGTGCCTATCATGTTGCATCTTTCTTTGTATAGCTGAATTGAAAGCTACAGGAATTTAACTGTGAACAAGCTTCTCCTCAAATACTTGTAGGTGAGGGCCTCCTTACTAGGGAACTATGAACCTTATTAAATTTGCAGCTTCCTGGTCCTCTTAAACTGAGTTTGAGGTCTATGATAAGTTCACAATCTAGATCAAATTGGCAAATCCTTTTTGTTCTTGGACTTTAAACCCATTCTGAATGATTCATTTAAAAACTGTAAGTTTCTGTAAGTTCCCTCATCTTCAAAGCATCTGACAAAGTGGAATCTTCTCCCACGAAAGCTCATGCCAAAAATAAATCTGTTAGCCTTTAAGTGCCACAGGACTCTTTTTTTTTTTTTGCTGGACTAGACTATCACGGCTTCCCCTTTGGAACTCATTTAAAAAACCCCAGGCAATGCTGTTCAGACAAAAGCCTATTTTGGGGGGACTAGTGATTGACAATGAATGCTTTGTGGAAGGCATTGATGAACCCCTGGTGACTGGCACTGAATTGGATCCTGAAGAGAATGAAACAGACACACCCCTTTACAGTTCAGAATCCAAATTCAGCAAGCTAGTTGAGCAGATGCCTAACTATAAGCACATGAATATTCCTCAGTGACTTCAGCTGTACTCCACATGCACTTAAAAGTTAAATATGATCATCTTGCTGACTTGGGACCAGCACAAACTTCTGCCCAGTATATTCCATGTAAGCTGAATATATATATTAGTGATGATGGTTTTTGTGTCTCTCCTCCATTCACCACTTCTCTGTGGTTTTGTTATTCAGTCCAACCACTCTGTACTTCACTGTTAAAAGATCTCTATTGAGTTTTGCCAGGGGTTAAAGCAAGCTGGAACACCCTGGAATGAGTTTTGGGGCCCACAAATTTGAAGGGCCAGCATTCTGGAGCCCTGAAAAATAGAAAAATTGGATGGAACTTGTGTTCCACCCCGCCCGGCTGAGGAGCTATGGCCAGGCTGGGGGAGTTTTCAAATCCCCTGCCCTATCCATGCTCAGACATGTGTTCAGGGCAGGAGTGGCCTGGTCAGGTAAGGGGGGACAAAAGGAGGGGTCAGGGAGTTGGTGGGTGTGGACAGAGATAAAGTGAGTTCCAGGACCTGTCAAATTATACTTTAACAACTGGGTTTCATTTTTTTCCCCCCACTAGTGCATTTTTCACAATCTCTGCTGTGTGGAATTCAGATCTGAATGGTAGAACCTTTTGAGTTCAAGGTGAATTTTCACAGCCTTGGTGAGTGAGTGGATTTGCAGTTAAGCTATACGAGTTGTGTTATCTCTGCTTGGATGGGCTGATTTTCAGAAGTGTTATCCACAAATCTGGATGAAGCATATGGGAGCCATAGATGCTCAGCAGCACTGTAAATCAACAATCAGGGTCTAGAACATGGTAGCCAAACTTACAGAACTCAAGAGCCACACAAGTTGATTATTAAACCTTCAAGAGCTGCACTGAGGCATATAGCCATATACTTTTACTGACTCCAAAATTACTAAGTTTAAAATTCATTGTGCACTTTAATTTTATAGTAAAAAGGGCAAATGTTGATCCTACTAATGCCAGATTCTAATAATTACTTAAAGTTACCATGAAAACTAGGCCTATACAGTAAAAACTTAGCTGTCACTCGATGTAGAAAACTGCAGGGTAGTGGCGAGTTTTTTAAAATCCCGACCACGCTCCCTGCTATCTTGACCCCCTTCCAAACCCTCAGGCCCTGATGCTGGCTCCTCCAGGCCAACCCCCTCCCCTCCAGGGCCCCCTTATCTGGCCACTCCAGCAGCTAGGCATAAACTGGGGCGCCCCCACAAGCATGCTCAAGGCAGGAGATTTAAAATTTCTAGGCTGGGGCTGTTTTCCTAAATTGATTTGCTAATGTTCTTCCTCCAGCCACACTTTTTCCTTCAAAAGCCGCTCGCGGCTCCAGAGCTGCAGTTTGGCCATGCCTGGTCTAGAATCACAAACTGTTCACACAGCGGGCCAAATGTGCAGCTGTTGTTGACTTCAGTGAATGGGGGCTGATTTACATCAGCTGAGGATCTGACCCATAATGTGCTCTAATGTTCCTAACATGTTAAGATGTCTTTCCATTGCCATTTTACTTTTAAACAAAAGTTTAGTGTGAGATTCAGTTGCTTTCCTAAAAACAGCAAGGAGTCTGGTGTCACTTAAAAGACTAATAAATTTATTTATCGTACAAGCTTTCACAAGAGATGCTTCAAGCATGACTAAATGGGATTTTCTCCCACAAAAGTACATGCGATAAATTTGTTAGTCTTTAAGTGACACCAGACTCCATGCTTGCTTTGCTGAACTAGACTGACACAGCTACCCCTTTGGAAGTTGCTTTCCTAGTAATCTTGTACTTTTGGTTTTGCCTCTACCCTGAGTTGACTCAGTTCTCTTTTTCCTCCATGTGCCCATCCAGATTGCTCAATTGTGCTGATAAAGTTTCAAGCATTCCCTTCCAGGGAGGTCACTGAAGCTTGTAATTTGTCACTTCAAGACAGCAGTTCCTCCAGCAAATCTCTCATTGAATTTTCCTTGTGCATATCCGAGGTTGAGGTCGCATGGCCCCAGGTTGTCTTGTCTCCATGGGGAAAGCTGGCACTGGAGTATTTGATTGCTCCATCGCAGGCCCAGTTTGAAGAAGTCAATCTTTTCTGGCTTGCCATGCCTCTGAGCTATATTTCCCCCTCTATGCAATTTAGCTGTGATTGGCTGCTTTAATAGCTTTTAAATAAGATTGCTCTTAAGTGTTTCTGCCAATTTTCTTTAGTTAAAAAAGCAATGTGTGGCATGGAATTTGCCCTACCAACGCCTTGGCGGTTTGGATCGGACACCTCCTCTCGCCTCTGCCTTCTCCCATCTTCTGAGTATAGTAATAGGTAATTAGGGAATGGCATTTACACTTTCGGAGGCCTTGAAAAGGGTTGATGCTTATCGTGTTTGCCTAGATGTGCTCTTGTAATGTTCCTGTTAGAATTCTTCCGCTATCTGCAGGAGCTGGAATCTATCTCTAATTACTTTTCCACCATAGTTTTCTAGCAAGAATATCTGTTATCACTCCATGACAAGTCGTCTTCTCATCTTCTTGGTGACTTCTGTGTCTTAGATTACATTGCTTCAGATTTCTTTACTCTGCTCAAAGAGTTCAGCTATGCTTATCACAATGAAATCTTTCTCCATACATATAGTTTCTCTGTTGGGTGGTTTGTTTCACTTGAAATTTCTTTCTAGATACTTTATATTACTAGTCAATTTAACTCTGCAATTTTCTATGCATTGTTATGTGCTCTCTTTACTCTGTGCAAACTTCACAATCCCTTCCTTCAACTTTAGATGATATCTGGTACCATTTTTGTAAAACAGTTTCTGCCTTCACCCTTCCAATTTCCTTCTCCTTATACTTTCTCTGTAGATCAGTTAGCATGACTCATCTATTGAAGTGAAGTCTGCCTCTTCTAGTTTATTATATGAAGTTCTTTCCATATTCACTTGCCCTGTTTGATCTGGAAGAAACTGTGTCTGTGGGTCATCAGAAGGCTTTATCATGTTCTTTTTTAAGTGACTGTGCACCTACAGTCCCCTGTAGGTGTATGTGCACTTGGTGCATTTGAATCAGAGACTTTCGCCAGAAGTATCAGGAGGTGGCATGTGTGTTCTGTTCTCATCAGGTATGGAGCTGAGATGATAGAAGAAGATTGTCCATTGTTTCCTCTCCATTCTTTCCCACTACACATGGCAAGAACTGGAGCTCCCATGAACTTTAGCTTTGGTTCTTCATCTTTCAAAACCATTTTATTGTACACAGTCCCAGTGTGTAAGTTAGTATAGTTTGCAGGTTTAGGGAAGACTGGTGGGTTTGGAATAAAAACAGCAGGTTTCATGCCGGGTGCCAGGTGAGGAGTATATGAGGAACAGATACTCTAATAGTATCTTCTACCCTACTAGGACCAAAAAAAGGATGCATTTCTGCCTCAAACCATCTGATGGAGGTGATGTGTCCCTCTCTGGAACCACACTTTGACTATAAAAGTACCGAATGCATCAATGAGGACTGTCGTTAGTCTTTACAGTCTTGCTATTCAGAAAGGTTGCAAAAATCTATTCCGAACTTCATATGCATCCCATTCAAATACTCCTAAATACTTCTAAAACCACACTCTAACACCGGGATTAATAAATGTAGCAATGGGAAGTATATTATTATTACAGGTGGCTCTAAAATTTTCTGATAAACTGATGAAGCCCATGAACACACAGACAACCTGGAAGGGTTTAATGCGGCCAGTTATTAGGCTGTCTGAATAAGAAAAGTGCCATTAATAAAGATAAACCCCTCCAACTTTAATAGCTAGTCTTAATTCATAGGTGCCTTTTTAATCTGTGCTGAACTCCTCGGGAACATAATGAACATTTGTAATAATAATAGTAATTCAGGTTCCTAGGGAATTTAATCCTGCTTCAAGTCTTTCTTAAATTAGACCCTAGTCATTTAGAGATTCTAGGATAGTGAATGATAGTTAATCAATGTGTTTAATTTTCCCCCATTATTTATTTGATACAGTTTCCTGCACAATGGCTATAAATCTTTTGCCTCCCAGCTTGGCCACCAGTAGCAACATGGAAATATTTAGTGAAAAAATGAGATTTGATAATTCTTTTCAACATAGGTTAAAACAGTAACATCATTTTCTGAATATAGACATTACACATAGATACATATGCACATCCTTCACACACACACAGCTAAACACTTCAGGTAAAATTCATTTCCCTCATTTTTCCCCTGTTAACTCTTAGCACTATCAGTCAAGATTTCCCAGCACTTAACACCGCATTAGCCCTAAGCATCGGGAAATCACATTTCTTGGTGCCAAGGGTTTAAAAAGATTCTAATTCAGCAATTAAACTGGAGGCGGCATGTGCCATCCCCACAGCACATTCACCCATTAATTCTGTCCCCTGGAAAAAATGACTACCTCTTGCACCAAGCTGATAAAATGAGGGAACACACTGATTATGTTTGCAGCTGCTATTCTTGACCCAACCAACAGTGACAGTCATCAAACTACAGTGTCACTGTAGTGCTGCAAGCTGCGTAAGTTAACCCAATACATCATTAATTCTAAAAACCAGAGCTTTCATCCAGATACTGTGGTTCAGAGGAGCTTAAAAACAAATCCCCTTGGTGGGCTGGAATTTTGTACATCATTTGTGTTAATTCTGCAGTTACCCATTGGAAACTTGTTTCTGTGGTTAGACTAGGCAAATGCTGGAATCAAAGCTTGAGCATCCTTGTATTGGTTCACTTAGAAAGTGAACTGTGAATGAATGAATAACATTGGGGGACAGAAATCAAACCAAATGAGAGATTTCTTTTTGTCTGCTTGTTTTGAACATTAGGAGAAAAGGAAGCTGAGAGTGGGGTAGGTTCAGTAATTTGCTCATCTAGACATGTGACCACAGCCAAGCAAAAATGTAACGAATATTAACAAATGTTCAGCCCTTTCAATATTTTGATGAAGTCATATCCCTGAATTGCCCTTAAAGCCACAACCCAAAAAAGTCAGTGGAAATACTTTCATTGTCTTCAGTGGGCTTGGGATCAGGGCAGAGCTGTAGCCATGTAGACAGCGTAACCACCAGCTGCCATCACTCTAACTCTTCCAAACATTTAGCATGTGATTTCTTCAGTGCTGCTCTTGAGCCACAAGACCAAGGTATGAGGTTAGGTGGGTTGGTCTATGGTCATCCTCAACAAGATATCTCCTAGCTGGGTCAGGAGCAGTTGTTAAAGTATAATTTGATGGGCCCTGGAACCCTCCTAATCTCCAGGTCCCCTTCTCATATTGTCTGTGTCCCCTTCATGCATGTGCAGGCCCCAACTCAGGTAGGATGAGGGCATGGGATGTGGCAGAAGGGATGAAGCAGGGGCAGGTGGTGGGGGTTTGAAGGAGTGGTGGGAGCATGGGTAGGAGGTGGAGTTGTTGAAGGGGTGCTGGGGGCAGGTGCAGGGCCAGGGTATGGGGGCAGAGAAGGGGTGGCGGTGGCGGCAGGAGGTAGGGGCTGGGGGCAGAGAAGGGTTGGAGCAAGGGAGTTTGGGTATAGCCCCAATCCCAACCCCAATGGGCCACTTGCCCAGCCAGCACCCCTATGCAGCAGCAGGGAGCTCAGAAAAAATAATTGGGGCTGGCCCACCAACAGAGAGTTCTCCCTAGTGCTTCCTGTGTCAGCCCCAGCCCTGGCCCACCTCATCCCCCACAGCCTGCAGAGCTGGAGCAGCCTTGGCACTACACTCCTGGCCCCAGCCATGGATGGCTGCTGCAGGCTCAGCTCCACTGACACAAAGGGCTCTCACCTCCTGCTCCTCCTCCAGGTCCAGCCCAGGACTGCTACCAGGCAGGGGTTAAAGAAAGCCAGAACACCCTTCCAGGGCCCCTAAAAATAGAAAATGGAGCTGGAGCACTGGGCTCTGGGACACACCATTTAAAAGTAGCAGGTGTTGGAATGCAGCATTCCAGCTCCATTTTGTATTTTTAGGGGCCCCCACACCAAGCGCCTAAAAAAAGCAGGCCCCGGAACAGCATTCTGGGAGGCAGGGGAGCTGTCCCGGCCTGGGCTGAGGCTCTGGCCTGAGTCTGCTCTCATTGAGAATGCTCAGAGGCTCTGAGCACTCTCAGTCAGAGCAGGGCTCAGGCCCAAGCCTCAGCCTGGGCCGGGGCCACTCCAGTGGCATGGTGACCAGGTAAAGGAGCCTTGGGGGGTGTCAGGGCAGTATTCTCCCTAGGACTAGAAATTGGGGGGGTGAATGGGGAGGTTTGGGGGGCTTACTAATTTGGTGTGACACTTACTAGCTGACAACTGGGGGATTGGGAGATTTGGGGGAGTGCTGGGAATGTGCGAGGGAAATCCCTGGTTCAGGGACAAGTGAGCTGGCCTGGCAGGGAAAGGGCAAAGGGGACAGGGTCGGCCCAGGGCAGCAGGGTAAGTCTGTGTGGCACAGCAGGGGGTTGGGGAAGGGTTGGAGGACCAGCAGCAAGAGGGGAGCAAGCGGCAGTAGCTGGGGTGATGGATGGGTGTGTGGGGGTAGTAGCTGGGATGGGGGGCAGTAGCTATGGTGTGTGAGGGGGGCCTGCACTGGTGTGAGGAGGGCCCATCAATTTAGAAGGGTTCCAGGAACCACCAAATTATACTTTAACCCCTGCCCCCAGGCTCCCTCACCTGGCTGCCGGAGAGGCCATGCTATAAGCTGTTCCTCCCATCCTCGACATGCTCAGGATGGGCGTTTTAAAAACTCCCAGACTGTGGGAAGCTCGCTGCTGGCTGGAAGACTGTATTTTGGCCAGGTAGGGGCCGTAGCTGCTGGCCATGCACAACTAAGTGTCTGTGCAAAGGTAGGAAGGGGGAACGCACCAAAAACACTGAGTTATACCTCATTATTCTATTTTTTGGGGCCCCAGAATGCTGGTCCACAAAAATTGTGGTCCCCAGAATGGTATTCTAGTGTGTTCCCCCTTACTTTAACCCTTGTTCGAGGCATATCCTATTGTTCACAATGTCTGTGTCCGTCACCTGGTGGAAATCTTTTTGCCCTCTCTGTGAATCTTTGTCCAGCAGTGAAGCAAACATGCTTACTCCATGATGAACATTTATAAAGTCCTGTGAGATCCATAGACATGATGTGCTGTAGACTTGCACAGCATTGTCATCTGAATATCCATTTATTTCTAAAGCAATTGCCTCTTCCATGCCAAGGCAGATGTGTTGAATCTTGATCAGACAAAGACAGATATTCATGTCCTGGTTATCTAGGTCAAAATTTTGAAAAGAGCTTCTTAGCTCTCATTTAGGCATGCAAATGCCTTGACCAAGGTTTGAGCAGTCAGTTCTATTGGTCAGAGCTGGAGTCAGTGAGTGAAGCCATGGGTTGGAGTCAGAGAACGAGAGCAGTGGACAGGAGTAAACCTGGAAACCAGGAACAAGTCAGGAAAAGCTAGGATAAAGAACATGTGGGGAAAGGGTCCTGGGAGTCAGGTGACAAAGTGGCATCTGATGTAGCAGCTAGCCAGCAAAATGACCCCATTACATGGACAACATCCTGTTCCTCGTCTGAGTTAAATAGCACAGCCAGATGTTCCTCTAATCAGGGGCCAAAGTTTAATTAGCCTCTCATTGCTAGCAAGCTGCCAGGTGACAGCTGGGATGCAAAAGTTGCCCAGGGACCTGGGTTCAAGACCTGTAGGGATTCTCAAACAAAGTAAGTGGACAGATTTTCAAAAGAGCTCAGTGCACAAGGTGCTGAGCCATTTGGAGAATCTAGCCATGAATATCATAGTGGGACCTGAGCTATTAAGATCTGGGACGAAATCCTGTCCTTCCACCCCCAACAGATTTCACTGGAGCCAGGATGTAACCCTCACCCATTATTTAGCTACTTGCATGGAAGTTCACCTCTTTTAAAAATCTGTCTTGGACCCAAATGTTTGACTTTAGTAGGAATAAGATAGCTTTAGTTCAGGAGCATCTGATCCGAAGTCACACTAGTACCATTCTTCAATAACTGCCAGTGGCATGTATTTTGACACAGATAATCTTGAATTGACATTCATGTTTATGATGATTTTTCAACAGAGGTGAATTTGTGTTGCAGTAGTTCTGTCATTTAATGCTATGTTATCATCACATTCTTAGCATACCTACCCACTTCTCTGGGACAGTAAACCCAAGGAGATTTTGTTAGCTTTACAGTCTTTTTAAAAATATTTTTTTTTACCAGTTAATAATGGATACTTAATCTTGCCATTGCAGCTTACCAGCCTGTAGTTACTATTCTGTTTCCAAGCTGGGAAGCAGAAGCGAAGAACACAACACCCTCTCATTCCTCTTTGCACTTAAGAAGTTTTAGAGATTTCCCATCTCCTACAACTCATCAGAAAATAGCTCACTCCTGACAGTATTCTGAAATCAGCATTGGTTCCATCCTCACTTAACTGCCAACTGCACAAGGTCAGGAAATGAACACTGGAGTCACCTGAATTATCACTGCTGCTTAGATCTCTTTTTGGGACTCCTATCCTTCAGGAACAGCTGGCATTTCCTTTAAAACCATCTTAGACTTGTTTCTGGAAGCTGATTAGGGAACTACAAAGAACTCCAACTTTCAAAAGTGTAAACTATCCTTGATTTTTTAGCAGCTGTAGTCTAACTGTGACAATGCTGTTTAGGGTTTCGTGAATATGGAGACAATTCCAGTAGACTCGAAGAAGGTGGTTTTTTTTTTTTTTTAAAGATGTGCTGCTGTGGAAAGACCAGCAATAATGAATCCTTTCAAACTGCCATTTGTTAGTAACATCTGACAGATCTGACAATTCCCTGCAATATTATAGTTCATATATCATTGTGGGCCAGGGAGAACAGTGAGGATAATTAGGCAAATTCACTAAGGTTGTAACACTTCCAGAAATGTACCACCTCTTGAAGAGGCTCACAGACATTATTTCAAACTGCACTTAAATTTAACCTGACCCATAGACTATAAGGTCAGAAGAGAGAATTACGATCATCTCGTCTAACCTGCTGCACAATGCAGGCCACCAAATTTCCCCCATCCATTCCAGTAAACTCCTAACCTAAGGCTTAAGATTATTTAAGTCCTCAAATAATGATCTGAAGGCTTCAAGGTACAGAGACTCTACCAGCAAATGCATCATGCCCCACGCTACAGAGGAAGTGAACCCCCCCCCCGGCCTATGCCAATCCGCCCCAGTGAAAAATTCATTCCCAACTCTAAATATGATGATCAATTAAACCCTGAGCATGTGGGCAAGACACACTACTTTTGTTTAGACTAAACAAGCCAAGCTCTTTGAGTCTCCTCTCATAAGGCAGGTTTTCTATTTGGTGGACCATCCTAGTAGCCTCTCACTGTACCTGTTCCAGTTTGAATTCACCTTTCTTAAACATGGGAGACCAGAACTGTACACATGGATAAGGGTCTGTGCAGTTCCTTATACAACAGTACTAATATCTCCCTATCTCTGAAAAAACTTACAAGATGCATCCTAGGACAGGATTAGCTTTTTTTAATGGCCTCATCACATTGGTGAATCATAGTTATCATGGGATCAGCCAAAACATCCAGGTCTGTCCTCTTCTTCTGTCACTTGCAACTGATGTGTCCCCAACTTATTGACAAAGTTCTTGTTATTAGCCTCTAAGTGCATGACCTTATATTTTCCACCATTAAACTTCATCCTATTTCTATTACTCCAGTTTGCAAGGTCATCCAGATCTTGTATAATATCCCAGTCATTCCCTGTATTAGCAATATTTCCCAACTGTTTCATTCACAAACTTTATTAGCACATTCCCATTCAATAACAAAAAGGTCAAATAAGATTGGTCCCAAGACTGATCCTTGAGGAACTCCACTGAAAACCCCCCTCCAACCTGACAGTTCACCTTTCAGG
Organism: Podocnemis expansa; assembly: GCA_007922195.1. Lineage (NCBI taxonomy): Eukaryota > Metazoa > Chordata > Testudines > Podocnemididae > Podocnemis > Podocnemis expansa. The sequence goes on from ML682016.1 coordinate 18,142,763, forward strand.
TTGACTCACTGTAGTCTACCCTTTAACCTGTTCCTTATCCACGTTCCAATTTTCATATTAATCCCCATCTTTTCCAAATTAACTATATGGAACGATATCAAATGCCTTACTGAAATCTAGGCAAATTAGATCCTCTGCATTCCTTTTTTCGACTCAGGGCCTTCTTTCTGATCCAGTGAACAGATAGAACCTTCCATCCTAGGGATGCCTCAATTCTGCCTGGGAGCGATGAGGACTTTGACCTAGTAAGGCTCCATAAGACTGACAGGTGACCTCTGCTACACTTTTAGCATGCATATAAGAACTTTGATTGCTTTCATGTTTTCTCTGTAATGCTTTCACCATAGAATAAATGTGCTTGCTTATAAAAAACTGCATGGTATCTTACAATTGCTGACAATTATGTTATTCATAAACCTACAAAAAGAAATGCCTATTTAGATACCCATAGATGCCTATTATGAATAGAAATGCTAAATAGATGCCTATTTACGTAGCCTGGCTTAGTGAGATATAGGAAATGAACTGTACAGCCCTGAAAAAATCCTGGTCAGGAAGAAGAGGGATTTGGGTCTTTGACCAAGAAAGCTGATGAAGGAGGAGCCAAGGAGCCTAGAGTAGGTGACTTTGAGGGAGCACGGAAGGAGAATATAGGTGTAGGTGTCCTGAATGTAGAGCTCAAGAGAACCAGTTGACTTTTTGAATACCATGCTGATGTAAAACAGTGGATTCCATGAAGAAAAGCAAAATCAATTCCATAACAGGTAGTCTGAAAGATGATGGTAACATTATTCCAGTATATTTCACAGAAATCACTACAATCATGTGAAAACTAGAAAAATGGTGCTGCTGTTTTAAGCTATTAGTATGACTTTGAATCAGATGCTCCTGAACTAAAGCCTTTATCCTTCTCCAGCACCTTTGGGTCCTATTCTTACTTCCACAACCCCAGCATGTGAGAATCTACATGGTGGCAGAGCCTCTGCAACATTTCCATCGCAGGGACTTAGACCTCCTGCACCATAGCTTCCACTGCCCCTACATACATCTGCACACATCTATCTGCTGGATGTAAATGTCTGATGTCTAGAAGGCCAAGTAATTACATTGTGAAACTGCACATGTGTGCACACAGTCACTATGTGTCTCAATTTCTAATAAACCTACAACAGTTAGCATTTTTGGATGTGATTTCATGTATGTACACCTCTGAAAATCTTTCCTCTAATTTCAATCTAAAATGACTGCCAGTTTGTTCTTCTGAAACATAGGTGGGGTAATTCATATAGCAATAAGGCAAGCAATGAAGCTATAGGGCCAGAAGTTACCTGATACGAATCAACACTGCTCCAATGACTTCAATAGAACCATGTCAATTCATACCAGCTGAGGCTCTGGCCTGTTACTAGTTAAGCCTCTGCCACTTTGCCCAGGGATTCACTCACTTCTGGGGATCATACTTACGGCTGTGTCTGAGGAACTGATTCTCAGTCCCCCTTTCCATTGCTCGCTCTCCCCACAGCCTCTCCTCCTCAGACTCAGGGTGCTCCTGCTTTTTGGGTTGGCCCTCTGGCCAGGACTTTAAGTGTTTTCCCCATTCCTGGGTAGCAGAGTCTCACTATCCTGTCTTGGGTGTTCTTCAACTCTACTGCCCAGCCTGTGCCATCTTCTCAGTGACTGTAGGGGAACCAGGTGCACCTTGTGGGTTTCAATTCTAATTTGCAGCCATGGTCTGCAACATCCCACATCCTGCCGTCTCCCTGGGCCTTTTCCTATTCTGCCTCGCTCAGGCTTCTGCTCAAGTGCTTCTTTAGGGCCTGGATCCTCCAGAGTTTGTACTCTCCTGTGAGTTACCTCCTTTCCCTGTCTAATGCTCAGAGAATGACTGACAGCTTTCTTACAATAGCAGTTTTCCACTGTCAATGGTGTGGCTTTATACTAGCCTCACGTTCTTTCTCAGCTGGGCTCCACCATCCACCAAGGGTTACTTAAGCCACTGAATTTCTCTTACATCCAGTTTATCCATTTAACTGGCCTCCTCTCAGCTTCCTTCACATGTTTCAGGTTAGCGTGGTGCGTACTCCCCACCACACACAAGCAAATACCAAATATATGGTTTGGTCCCACAGCACTGAAATCAATAGGAACTTTTTCATTAAAATTATTAGGTGAATGATCAAGTCTGTTCTGGGTAAAATCCTGGTTCCAGCAGAGTCAATCTGAGTTTTCCCATTAACTTCATTGTGGCCAAGATTCCTTCCATTCAGATTTTTGGAAAACTACATTACTTCTCTCCCTGCTCAAAACAGATGACCTTACAATAGAAAGTTTATCCTTTGCTTAATGTTGAAAAAGAGAATCAATGGCTCAATTAACAATCAGGAATGGAGCTTGGCGGCAACAAGCATCATGATCAATAACTTATGTTCAGTGAAATTAAAGGCACTTGTTAAGTCAAGTGTTAAAAGCTGCACATGCTTAATATGGGAATGTCAGTCACAGACAGTTTGGCGGTATAACTTCAAAAAATCAGTAAGTACAAAGTTCCTCTACTATCTTTCACCAGATGAGTAACTAAAGAAGCAGAAATGTTCACACATTCATTTCTATAATAAATTCTCATGTTCCTCCATAACACAATAGCAATGCTGACTCGAAAAAAAGCCTTAACTTTTGTTACGAGTAATACTTCTGAAATACAGAAACAGAATAAAGATAGCAAAGAAATTATTTTGCCACTGTGAAAAGCCATTGTCTACCTCTGGTTTTCACCAATGCTACTGAGAGCAGAGTTTGGCCTAGATCAGTAGTAGGCAAACATTTTGGCCTGATAGTCACATAGATAGACAGAAATTTTGTGGCAGATTATCCCACAGGAGAGGGGCCAGGGAAGGCGTGGGATAGGAAGAGGAGTGGCTATCATGCTCCAGACAGGGAACCACTGATGGGCCCACATGATGTAAGAAGGGCAATCACTTGGCTCCAGCTAGTGTGCTGCCACTGGGCCCACAGAAGGGTGGTGGGTGGAGTGGCCACCATGCTCCAGCAAGGCTGCCACCACTGGGTCCCCATGGTGGGAGATGGATGGGGGAAGAGTCAGTACTGTGAGGGGGGAGGAGCTGCCACACTTCATCCAGGCTCAGCAGGAGGGCCTCATGAAATACTCCAGTGGGCTGCACAGTTTGCCCACTTCTGGCCTAGAGAATGCAAGAGCGAAGGGAAGAAAGCACCATTTTCTGATCTCTCAAAAATATTCTCTCTGACATCAATGCATCTGATAAAGTGGGATAGCATGCACAAAAGCTCATGCGAAAAATGTGTGTTAGTCTTTAAAAGTGCCAGAGGACTCCTTTGTAGTTTTTCCAAATATAGTAGAAATGTTAACTGCACCTTAGAATCTCTACAGATAGAAATTCGATACTTGACTAAGCTGACGATCACATTAGGACATACTGACCAACCACCTGACCAGCATGCTGACAGTTACTATGAAATGCTCAGGGAGATTAGGGAAGCTAAAAAATCACAAACTCAGTCCTAAGGGAGAGGACTTCCACTGTCTCCCTATTGGCTAGGTAAGGTCACCCCACGTCAGGAGGCAGGGATGAAATCTCTGGACAACATTAATGACTCCTTCTTGGAGCAGCTGAATTCTGAACCACAAAGGAAGCTCAAGATCTGGTCTAAGAGATGAATATAGGTGAACCGCTCAATAAAGAGTAACCATGACGTAATTAAATTTAACAACTTATAGGGGGATAAAATACCAAAGAAACCCACAACAGCAGTATTTAGCTTTAAAAGGGGAAACGACACAAAAACAAGGGAGCTAGTTTACAGGAAATCACAAGAAACAGTCTAAAAATAATAGGGACAAACTAATAGTGTGTGCGCACATACACACACCCAGCCACCCACCCCCACCCATAAGAGGACTAAAAAAAGCCAAAACCCCACCATGACTAACCAGCAAAATAAAAGAAGTGGTTAGAGGCAAAAAAGGGCATCTTTTAAAACTAAGAAGGGGCATAAATTCTGGCAAGTCATATATGAAAATATAATTAGGCAGGCTAAGAAAGAATTAAGAACAAACAGCAAAAGATACCAAACTACCAGCAATTTTTTAAAAGTATATCAGAAGGAAGAAGCCCGCCTAATAGCTAATGGGGCCACTAGAAGATGGAGGGCTTAAGGAGCACTCATGGAAGAGAAGGCCATTACAGAGAAGCTAATTTTTTTTTCCGCATCATTGGTCTTCACTGCAGAGGATGTAGGGGAAATCCCCAGGCCAGAGCCAGTGACAAATCTGACCAACTCTCCACATTGAGGTGTCAGTAGAAATAGTTTTGGAACAAATTAATAAATTAAACAGTAAAAAAGCACCAGGACCAGACTGTATTCACCCAGGAGTTCTGAAGGAACTCAGATATGACACTGCAGAACCACTTACTGTGATATGTAAACTACTACTTAATTCAGCCTCTGTACCAGCGTACTGGAAAGTAACTAATTATATAACCCCAAGTTTTTAAAAAGGCTCAGAGGAGATCCTGGCAATTCCAGACCAGTACAATTAACTTCAGTATCAGGCAAATTGGCTGAAATTATAATACGGAAGAGAATGATCAGACACACAGATAAACGTGATCTGCTGGAGACAAGTCAACACAACTTTTGCAAAGGGAAATCATGCATCTGCAATCATGAAAATTCTTTGAGGGCATCAACAAATATGTAGACAAGGGTGAATCCAGTCAATGTAATGTACTTTGACTTTCAGAATGCCTTTGACAAGGTCCCAGACCAAAGTCTGTTCAGCAAAGTAAGCAGTCCTAGGTCAAGAGGAAAGGTGTTCTCCTGGTTAACTGGTTAAGAAGTTGAAAGATGGGTGAAAAAAAGGTAGGAATAAATGGTTAGCTTTAAAATGGAGAGAGAGGTAAATCGTGCTCCCTGGGCACCCCTCTCCCCCCAGGAACACATACTGGGATTGTGCTATTCAACATACCCAAATTATGTGTAAAAGGGGGTGAACAGTGAGGCGGCAAAACTTGCAGTCCAAAGCTGAGTGTGAAGAGTTAGAATGGGAGTTCACTAGATTGGTTAAGTGGGCAACAAAATGGCAGATGAAAGTCAATGCAAAGATAAATGCAAAATAATGTGCATTGGAAAACATAATTCCAACAATACATACAAAAATGGGTCTAAACTAGCTGCTGCTACTCAAGAAAGATGCTCTTAGTCAGTGTAGCTAGTTCCCTAGAAACATCTGAATGAAACATCTGTGAAAAAAATAAGTGATTAAAAAGAATGGGGCTGTTCAGCTTGGAAAAGAAACCACTTGGGGGAGAATACAGAAATCTAAGCAAAAATAAAAACAAAAAACACACCTGCATGTATTTCCCAGTCTCAAGTTTCTTACCCCTCTGGAGAGATATTTGGACTTGGTCCCAGAATCCCATCTTGCACCATGAAGTGGGAGACACTCTCTCTCAGGATGCCTCTCTTTGATCTTGACTGGTCCCACAGTTAAACAGGACTGATTGCTGCAAAAGTCTGCCCGTCTGTCAAATCCAAAGGTTTCTGTGTGCATCTCTGAGAGTCTCCCTAACCCACCCTGTCTCTGTGGTATAAAGGCCAGCATCAACTCCAAAACTCCAGTCCCCCATGCCCCCCAACCCAGGAAGATGGAGAAAACTGGTTCTCCTGTCTTCAGTCAACCCATTGCATGGGGATGACTTCACCTAAACAGGAAGCCATTAATGTCTAAAGAAACATCATTATCCTGGGCTGGGAAGGACATGCTTTAGCCTTGACAGCAGATGGCTGACTGCATATCCATAGAGGCATTCCATGATTCAGCAGCTTCCTAAAATCAACCAAAATTCATAAATTGTCGACAGAAAGATTTCCCCAAATAGCCACACCAGTGCAGATTCCCAGGCTACCCCAACTTCTGGTAATACATTGTCAAGACTCCATAGGATCCTTGGGGAGACAGCATCCTATGCAGACAAGGTAATACAGCCAGGCTTGGTAGTGTCTCCTCTGACTGATCTCCATGGCACCAGAGAGGACCCAGTATACTTCTTTACCCTTACATGTTCTATCATGTGACACGAGCATTGCCTACCTCACCCCTCTGATCTGAGAAAATGCCACTAAGGAGCAAGTTATAAAAGAAACCAAGTCCTACGCAAGCAGATCCACACCCCTCCCCCACCCTCCCAGGACTCCTGTGGAGGGCTTTCACTGTATTCTTCCATCCATAGGATAGCAGGAGATGGGCCACAGAGAGATGGGATGGTTCAGGCATTTATCAGAGCCTGTAGGCAACTTATGGAGGAATGAGGAATAGCTTGTTGGCTTTTTCATATTTTAAATCAAGAAAAACTTGCCTTGGGGCTCATGCTGTGTGCCTCAATCCTGTCCTAGAGAGTTAGTTCAACCGCTCTAATGGATTAAATGACAAATTCTGGGAAGTTCTTTGGTCTGTGTTGTTCAGAAGGACAGAATAGATGACCACAGTAGTCCCTTCTGGCCTTATGATCTATGAAATAATCACTTATGAAATCTTAGATAATACCCATTGACTTTATGTCTTGGCTCTCAAGACTGTCATCACAGCCAAATCTTTAAAAAAAAAAAATAGTGCCTAAAGTTAGGCTCCTAAATCAATATCCAGTGACCTCAGTAAAGGTGTCTGACTTTCTGAAGGGCTGAACACCCAGCAATTCCTGTTGAATTTACTGGTAGCTGCTAGGCACTCAGCACTTTGGCAAATCAAATCCCCTACATAGGCAGATGATGATAGCTACACTGAAGTCGCCTGCACTCTTCAATTCTTATACATATGTAATGGGCAAATCCCTCAATCAAATTCATTTACAGATTTTTTAAAAATAAAACTTGAAAGCATACGCTCTTTTTTGTTACTCTGACACAAGGCAGCAATGGACAGGCTAGATGTTAATGTTATAAGTTTATCAATCCAAGGCACTTGAAAATACCTTAAAATAAATGATCAAATAAAAAGTAAAATTCACAAGACTTTCAATTTTCTACCCCATGTCATTTTCTTTGGTAATTGCATTCCTAAAATATATACTCAAAGAACAATTTTTTCACTTCTCCTCTTGACTGTATTTACAATATTACTTTAGTATCTGCTAATGACACTCGATAACACTAGCTCATATTTTCACAAAGATAAATTAAAACATTGAGATCACTTCCTCAGAATCTACTTCAAAGAAAACACACACACACACCTTGCTAACTGCAGAAATTACTGAATGAACAGTATGGTATGTCACACAGTATACCAGCAAGAAATTACAACTCTGTGAATTTGTTCCTTAGGGGGCATGTGTTTCAATAGGATCCCAACATTTTCCTGAGAGCCACATACAGAAAGGTTTTCTAAAAGGCTATTGAATCTTGGTGCTTAATTTGTAAAGAAAGAGGTGCTGGGGCTCAAGCAGTTAGGTCCTGAGGCTCAGGCACTGTTTTTACCTTCATAACTGATGCAGCAAGCCCAGAGTGCTGGGGCTGTGAACAGAAGTGAGAAGGTGAAGAGAAGGCTTTCGTATGAATTTTTAAAGTGGTAGCCATGTTAGTCTAGTTCAGTACAAGACAGATGCCATGTACCTCCTTGGCTTTCTTTCTTAGCTGCTGTAAGACAGGCAGACCAATATTACTGTCTCTGGCTCCTCGGCAGGGCAGGCAGATAAACAACCATCTCTGGCCCCTTGGTGGGGCAGGCAGACAAGTATTACTGTCTCTAGGAAGTTAGGATGAAGAAAAAAGCATCTTCACCAAACACTGGGAGCAGTTTCCAACATGGTTTCAGAAGCAGGGAGGCAGGAGGCTACAGTCTGACCCAACTACACTGTGTCCCAGCCCAGAGCCCTGTATTGTGCCCCAGGGTCTGTTATAGGACCGGCGGGGTCCTGACTGCAACATGCAGTTTTAGTCCCTAGCTCGGCCTCCGCCACATGGAGGTCCAAGCAGCCTGGCCCACCCATGGTCTTTGTGTCCTGAGGTACCTGCTTTGGCTCCTCCTTCTCAGCCTCGTCTAGGTAGTAGCCCAAGGACAGGTTTAGAGCCCTGCATGGATACAAATACGCGGATCCATATCCAACCTGCATCCAAAAGAAATGGTCCATGGATATCTGTGTTTTATCCGCGGATGCGGATCTAATGCAGATATCCACAGATTTGCAGGGCTCTAGGCAGGTTACTGAATCCCTCGCTGTCTTCATTGGGGGGCAGCACAGCCAACAGGCTGAGTGAGTCTTCCTCCAAGGGTAGTTCATCCAAATCACATCCTGCCAACTCAGGGCTGTCATCACTGGCCCGGGGAAGCTCATCTATGTCACAGGAGGCTGGTTGGAGAGTAGGGGCTGCAGGGGCCTTCGGTGGTGGTGGTATGGGCAGCTCCTCCCCCCTTAGGGGCAGGGTGCTCCTGGCTGCCTCTCTCTGAGGGAGGCCATCTTGCCTTCTTATATAAAGGAGGCCATCTTGCCTTCTTACATTCAGCAAAACAAAAAAGGAGTTCTGTGACACTTTTAAAGATTAATTTATTTATTGCATGAACTTTCATGATAGAAAAACCCCACTTCATCAGATGCTTTGTTAATCTTTAAAGATGCCACAGGACTCCTCGTTTGTTTTTCATATGAATTTGTATTTCTTCTGTGGCTTTCTGCTGTTCCCTGGGACTGCTCCTTCCTTAATTTTTGCCCAACAATTTTCATGGAGGCTTCCCGGGTACTGGGAGAGCTTCCTCCCTCCCTCTTAGCTTTAGATCTGTGGCCTTCCTAACTAATGGAGGTCAAGGGAGAAGTGTTGCAGCACTTGCTGGTGAATGTTGTCAACTAGTAGGACAAGACGTCATATGACTAGGCTTGGCAGAATTCATTTAAAAGAAGTTTGTTGGATAATATTAGTATATTTTAAAGTATTTTTCTATTTTTATCAACTTATGTTTTATGGCGTCAAAAGATAATTAAACAATAATAGAAATTGAGATTCAAAAAGCTGATACTTTAAAATAGATAAGACAAAAATTGTCAAAAATCACATGGAAAAACAACATACATGGAAAACCTAAATCAAACTATAGTAAGTTCTCAGTCAGCATTTTTCTCATATTGACCATCTATACATTTCAGTTATTACTGATGCTGGAAATATTTTTGTCGGTTTTTGTGCACTGTGAAATGGATGTGTACCGACATTCCCCCCAAAATAAATCCTTCCATGCTTACATATGACCTTAAGCACAGCTACTAGCTAACTATTAACCTGCTGCTGAATCTTTCAAATGTGTAAGCTGCCTTCAGTACCCATGGAAGGGCGATTTTGTTGACACATTTGTGATCTCCAATGGGAAGACTTAGTTTAAACATTAAGGCTGAGCTTATGGGACAGTTTTAATAGGACCAACCTTGTCTAATGTAACCAAATTCTGTTCTTCTTGATCACACCACTTACCTAAGTTTGCATTAGGGCTTGGGGACCAAGAAATCAGGAAGAAAGTGCTAAGTGAACTGAAGCTGAAGAAATTTCTCTCTTTTAGAATTGACCCAGTAACATTCCTAGTCTTGGGGTTTAGAACCTTATCTTCAAGTGGCCACAGCTCAGTTCTAGCTATAGTGTATCAGCACAATGCTACCTAATGGCATGTTGGCACTTTGATTCTGTGTGGATGCAGACAGAAAAGCACAATCTATGAATGAGTCTCCTGGAGAACCAAATACCAGTCCAACCTTGCTTATCTTAAGTATTCACAGCAAAAAGATGTATTGTCCCATAGCTGCCTGCTGGTGATTTGAATGGTATTACACACACTTAAACAGATCTTCCTTTTACATGTTATTTCATCTTTACTAATTTTATTTAGCTCTATGTCATTTGCCTCTTTTGTCCAATTTAATAAGCTATTCAGCTGTACTGTCTGGCTCTGACTGTCTTTCTCTTACAGTTTCCTCTTTACTCAAAGAATTTACAACATACATTGGAAAAGAATCAGGCCACATATTGTTAAAGCCCAGAGTAAGTAAACAATCTTAGCTTGCTATATTTTCTTTTTAATTTGGAGCAGTATAGGTAAGGGAAAGAGAGAGACAGATTGGCTATATTTAATACTCCTCTGAAGGCTATTTTTATAAGATTTCTCAACCCATCCACTATTAATGTTTGACCTACAAATTCTGAGAAAAATACAGGTCTCTCCTCTTACTGCCTGTGCAGTTCTCTAGGCAATAAACAGAAAAGTATTTTCTGTGGTCCAAGAAGTTTTTGTACCCATATTGTCATATACATGCAATTTGCAGAGGAATTAGCAGATGAAATTCAGGTGATATCAGACTCTTTCCTATGATCTTTTATATTTGCCTGCTTTTCCTATAACAGAAGACTTAATTTCAAACCATACTGAAAATCATAAGGTGTTTTTTAGGCTTGTCAACACAAGATGGCATATACTTTACACACATCTGACAGGATGATGGATAATGGAGGGGGAGCATAATTTTTTCTTCTCTTAACGCAACATAGGTTTAAGCACAGCCCACAAAGTAAATTACAGTATTTCCCTGCTAGAAAATGGGAAACTAGCTGAATAAAAGATACTCTTCCTACAGGGAGAGACCAGACACAAGCAGACCTGCCTTTTCTGACAAGAACCTTCATCCATCCCAGTGTAATGCAGTTGGAGACTGTTTGCCTAAAAAAACACCTCACATACTTTCCAAGTGAGCAAACAATATTCTTTGCAAGCCCCTAATGTCTCCAAAACAGATCAGAGCATCAGCACAAGAAATTGGCACCTGAATTGGTGGCATCCTGACTAAGTTGTGGCTTGAGGGGTTGTTGAGTGCTGTATGGCTAGGGATACCAGATGTCTGGCAAAAGGAGAACATGCCCTCTTTTTTACCTTCACATCCTCCGTCCAGCAGGCATTTTAAAAATACATGATTTTGTCTGACTTTTTACTTACAGTGGTTAAAGTATGCTGGAATGCCTCAGAACACCCTATTTTTAGGGGGAAGTGTTCCAGGGCCCCCTAAAAACAGAAGAATATTACATTAATACAACATTTTCTCCATGTTTCCTCTGAAGTCCTCCTTTTTGTACTTTCCTGTCCTCCTTTCCATGCTTTGGTATCTGGTAACTCTGTGCATGGCTCTCCCTTGTCAACCTGTTGATACAACTGTAAGGAGGGGACAAAATGAAGATGGAAAGGGGGGCGGGGGAGAAGTAAAAGTCAGTCTTGTTGAGTTAAAACAAACAAGGAGTCCTGTGGCACTTTCAAAACCTAACATTTATTAAATTTAAATGTTAGTCTTTAAAAGTGCCACAGGACTCCTTGTTTGTTTCACTGAACTAGACTAAGAGGGCTGCCCCTTTGAGTCTTGGGAAGGAGTCTGTGGGAGAAGCTATAGGGCCAGTATTCTCCCCAGGACTTGAAATTGGGGTGGGGTGTAAGAGGAACTGTGGTGGGGTTTGGGGGGTGCACCCTAAATTGGTATAACACTATTCGTAGCCAACAACTAGTGGAAGTGTTGGGAAATTCGGGGGGGGGTGTTGGGGAGATCCCTGTATGGGGCTCTTACTTAGAATGCTTGTCAATTTGATAGACCCCAAATTTGTTTAAATACATAACTGCAGCTACTCACAGGCATGCAAAAACAAAGGGAAAGGAGAGTTAGCAACACCCTGTCCTACAAAGGCTATCCGTGACAGACCCTCAGACTAATGCTGAGAGGCTAATAAGTCCCACTGTGTATTAATAATTTACTCAGATAGGATACCATGAGCTGAACCAGGGTCAAATTTAAGAACCATGTAATATCCAGAAGCACATTCTAAGCTCATGCTATCATTCAAACATCACACAAAACAACTCACTCTTGCTATAGATGTGTAATAGCCACAGATGAGGGAGTCACCAAAATCAGTCCAAGGTAAATGGAGACATTAACATTAGGTAGGGGATACCATGCAGGTGTGAACCAATACAGCTGTTTCTAAACTGGGGACTCATCTCAGCTGTAGCCCTCAGAGCAGCTCCCAAACAGAGACAGACATAGCAATCGTTTACCTCTGCTTGAAACAGATGGGAACTGTGCTGCTCAGTGCAACTGCAAGCAGCCTTGCCTGTCTACACTGTGAGTTAGGTGGACTGCAGCTGCCCCAAGGACTGGACCTGCTTTAAAGGAGGCTTTAATTTATTATGTCCTGCTTTTTTGTAAATGCTGGTTCCTACTGGGAGTGTGGCTTTAACCTTAATAAAGGTGCCCATCAGATAGCCACTGAGATCTTCAGCAAAGACTGATTTCCTAATGCAGTACCAGTATATGTGAGGCTAGTCCCTTCTTACTCAATACTCATCCTCTTACTTACCCTGTTCTGGGTGTGTTTTCATAGTTAGAAACATTTTTTTTTCTTATGAAAAATGTTTTAAGCAGCTTTTTGTTCATGCTATTCTTACCGCTTTCTAAGAAGCGGCAAGATTCTGTTCTAGCTCATCTGTTCTCAATGAAATTATCATCTAAATTCCCATTAGGGCCACCACTAAAATTAGAAGTAAAATGACCAAAAGTGCCTACCTGGTCTTAGAAGCTATTCTGAGAACCTAAATCTTATTTTCAAAGATGACTTTAATACTAAGGATCCTAAATCATGTAAGCACTTTAGAAATTTTATCCTAGACTTTGATTTTTTCCTGGACCACATGTTTAGGTGATTATTATGCTGGGCTGTACATGTGTTGACTGAGAACAGATAAAAGTATTTGGATTCCTGGTCTGCAACATAAAAGACATAAGTACCAGTAAAATCAGTCAAAGGAATATGGATGCATCTTGATGACGCTTTCTTTTTCTGGTATGAAGACTTGTATGAAACTAGCAAATATACTTTAAACATGTTCACAGTAGCCCACACACTCCAAATATGTTGCAAAGCATGTGTTGAACACAATACATTTATTAACTTAGAACTCCAGGAAACTGATTGGCCCCTGCACCTCACTCATTTGGCATGGTTCCTGCCCCAGCTCAGACAAGGTCATATTCATTGCACCCCGGCTCCAATGGCTCATAGTCAAGCCAGTGTTGAAGCACATAATCAGCAGACCTGGACCAGCTCAGCTAATCATACCATGCACCCCAACATGGCCCCTACTCTATGGAGTGTCCTTATAGTAGGGGCTCTTAGAGGGATGCATATAGGGCTGTCAGAACTGGCCCTGCTGATAGTTTAGCTGCCATAAAAAGGTTGGGGGGGCAAGTTTCCATGTAGAAGTCCCCTGAAAATGCATTAAGAATGTTCCTCAAAATTGTTTATACACAGCAAGCAACTGCTGTTTTAAACTATCACATCCCCCAGTGTGACACCACCAACCCAGTCATCAAAATACCATCCAGACACACTTCAATCCCAAGCTTGATTCCATTAATGTCCATGGAGCTTTGCCATTTACCTTTCATGGGAACAGGAACTGGGCTTTTGTGAAAACATAAAAATAATGTAGGAAGCACCAGCAACATCATCTTACAAGGGTGTCTGTGTTTTGTGACAGGCATGGAGCTGCTCTCTATTGATTTATAAACACCATGTGCAGACTAGAACTGGTCAGGAAAATTCTGATGTAGCCAATTTTCATTGCAGTTTGTCAAAAGATATACCTTCTGCACCAGTGGTTTGATGTCAAACTCCTGAAGGAATTCAAGGAACTCTGCTGGCCAGCCATGGTTTGAAACCTGCTAGTCTTCTGCAAGCCCAACAGTACAAGCGACTTCCTAGGCTGTTGGATATCCCTGTCACCTAGCTTCCAGCTCCTTGGAGCCCTCCAGCCAAGCTGTGGCGAGAGTCAGCACTTCCAGGGTTTCCAAGCTCCTATCAGCCCACCAGCAGGGTACTGAGGCCCCTACACTTCCCAGGTCACTGCCAAACTGCCAACTTGGCCGCCATGCTAAGCCCTGCAAGCCCTGGCAGCTGCTGACTAAAACTGACATAATTGTCTGTTTCAGCACTGTCCACCACTGAATTACAGCTTCTGGTCGGTTTCACAGTTGCTATCTGAGCAGCACAGAAACTGAAAAAAATGGCCAATTTCTGCCAGCAGCTGCCAGGGCTTCCAAAGTACTCAGCTTCATTGCAGTTTGCCAGGCAGGCAAACTGGGGTTTCTGGGGAGAATATTTCCTTTCAGAAGCATCATATTTGGTGTTTCCAAACTTAAGTGGGGGGGGTGGCAATTGTGATTTTGGCTTTTCATCTTTGTTCAGGCTGAAAAAACTTCTGGAACTGAAATTGTTTTCTGGTCAGCTCTAATAGAGACACAGATGTTTCCTGTGTGAATACATTAGTTTTGTTTGTGAGCAGGTTGTAAGGAAACTGGGCTCAAGACAAGCTGCCTCCTGGTAAACACTTGAGGGTTGTTATGGGACTATACAAGAGCCACTGGTTCTGAGGATTTTGCTTTGATTGCCTCCTGATTTCACAGAAGGTCACTTATAGACCTCACCCCTTTCTGGGTGACAAATAATACTATCAAACGTAAGCCCAATGACTCCATCCCAGCTCTTCAATCAGAAGTTGAGGTGTTATAGTGCTCAGTGATGTCCATTCATATCGTTGAAGGACAGCCCAGGCCATATGCTGCCAAGGCTTCTGACACAGCTAATGCACACATCGGAAATAATGATATTGATTTTAATGGGAATACTTACAGTGCCTAGAGTTAAGCATGTAAATAAGTCCTTAGAGGACTGGGGCTGAAATTTGATGAGAGCCAATAGGTGGATGCAACCAAAAGACAGAGGCTCCCCAGTAACAGCAAGACCATGATGATTATTTTGAAACTATTGCATTAATTTCCCTTAAATATAACTAATGTTCCAAGTGATCATGAAGTGCCTATTAATTTTGTTTTACACATCTCAGAAAACAACATTTTCCTAATACCCTGCATGCCTATGGTCACTGCTGCCCTTTTAAAAACAATAAAGTTATTTCACAAGTTTTTTCCCCTTAATTCACCCATAGCTTGGAGTAAATCCCTTCCATTCAATTAGTTCCAGAATGGAACACACTGATACAGAGGTTTGTTTTGCATGCATTAAGGGAAAAAAAAAAAAAGAAAGAAAGAAAAAGCCATGGCTGGATTAAAGGATTCTGACATGGCTTTTGGAAGAAAACTCCTAATTCACAGTGAGTATCCGGCAAATCCAAACTGCTTTTCTGCCTTGAATAATCCCAGTTAGTTAGCACTGAGTTCTGATGTAAATATATAATGAAGGAGGGAATTGGAAAGTTAAAACTATGTTCCCCCAAAATCACACAGAACAGTGAATTTGAACTGAAACCAAGTTCAAGATGAAAGTTACAACATAAACCAACAAAGCCCAAGAAGCTACTTTGATCTCTTTCCTCCATGATCAAAATATTAAAATACAGGTCTGATTCCCATCTCATGTATACAGATGCAAATCAGGCATCACTCCATGTTCAGTGGTGATAGTCTCCAATTATATTTATTAATTTTTTTCATCTGTGAGAATTGCTTTTTTTTGACCTTTCCGTACCTTGTGGTTTAACAGCAGCAAAGAAATCTTCTTCCATTAGGTGACCTAATGTTACATCTTCCTTCCACTGTTCTGCAACACTACTTTCATCCGGCTACTAAGAAAGGGAATGTGGTCATGACCTGGTTGGGCTTATGAACCTGAGATTCAGAACTCATGAAACAGAGGAGACAAGGGCCTAGTTTGCCTGCAGGACTCTGCCTTACTTGCACAGGAGTTGGAAGGTGCATTATGTTGGAGGCAGGGGTTTGCAGCACAGAGAGGAGTAGGGTGTAATGATTAAGACAGCTGAATGCTCCTCTGAAGGACTGAATTCCACCCCTGCCCTTGCTACAGAATTCCTATGTCATCCCTGGAAAGTCACTTAAATCAGAATTATCACCACTAATTTTGTCTTCCTCATTTTTTGGGTGCCTGACTCAAGACACAAGGGCCTGATTTGAGGAGCTGCCGAGCATTCACACAGATAAAAACAATAGGTGCTTTCCTCTGACTATGTTAAATGCTAGACCGAATCAGGCCCTATGAGTCTCAGATTAGGTGCTCAGGAGACAAGGTCCTTGGGGAGTGTCTGGGATGACTGGACAATATGGCCAAAATTGTCTAATCTCTGTGCCTCTGTACCCCATGGGTGAGGCCAGCACCACAGGGTATGTCCACATGTCTTTTATTTTGAAGTAACACTGGTTATTTCGAAATAAAAGGAAATTAGGTCCACATGACGTATTCTTATTTCGAAATGACAGGCTCTGTCATTTCAAAATAATAGCTGTCATTTCAAAATAGCTTAAACCTTCTTTAAATCAAAATGGCTGTTATTTCAAAATGGTTATTCTGAAATAACGCCGTTCGGACATGTTATTTCGAAATAATCATTATTTCAAAACAACACTTTTGCCCTTCTCCTTCCCAGGGTGCCTTCCTTTTAGCTTATATTGGGTGGGGGCATGGCTCAGGGAGGGGGCCATGTTGCCACACCTCCCATGGTTCCCCTCTCCTAAAGTGAAATAGCAAGTACTGTGTTTGGACATGCTATTTCGCTTTGAGCTTTTCCCTTAATTTGAATTAACATTTTCCTAATTTGAATCAACTTATTTTGAAATAAGGACTTTATTTCAAAAAAACTCATTTGGAAATAACTTATTTCAAAATAATGATGTACATGTGGACATAGCCACACAGTCTAGTCCATTCAGTCTCTTTCCCTGGCCATCTGAGCGATTAGAATGCAAAGGAGTACTGAGCAGCTGGCCTGATTCCTGAGGTCTGTCCATCCCCTGCGGCAAGGAAGGCAGGGATTTGTGGGGGACACAAAGCGTACAAGCCTACACATACAGCAGGAAAAAGAGCACAAGGGGTCACCCTGGGATGACAAGTAGAGCACAGGGAACACCATAGGATGAAAAGAGGAGAGTGAAGGACTCTCAGAATAGCAACAGGACCCTGAAGGACCACCATGCATGAACAGAGAAAGATAGCAGAGGACCAGGAGGGGAGGCATGGAGCACCTAGGGGGCTGTGAGGGATGACCTGGGGCATCATCTACACCTGTGCAAATGAAGTGCTGTGCATGGCAAATGCTACCAAGTAGCAGTCTGCCCCCTTTGTGCAGCTGTGAATGACGACACATGGCAAGAAGTGGGCCAACACGTTACTAGTAAACTTCATTCAGCATATGCTTCCTCCCTCCCCCCATCAGATATGCTGCTAAATGACAGTTATAAAAGCCAGTAACAAACCTTAGCCCTCATTTCTAGGTTCTTTTTAAATGACTGAAAGGTGAACAGCTGGATTTAAGAACAGCCTACTTCTGCAGTAACTCTGAGGTAGAAAGGAAAAGGTCAGGATCACCGTCTCCTCCCATTTCTGAGAACAGACTCCATACAGGTTGCTTCCTTTGTAGAAGCATTAAAGCAAAACTTTTTGTGCGCCCACCAGAGCACTTTACTCGGAAGAGCAGCTATCAGATCAAAGAGTGCTTCTGTTGATTAGTTCAATCTCCTTCATTAGATTCCCTCTATCATTTGCTTCCTCCACAAATAATGATAAAAAAAATCTGCTAAAATCCTCTGAAGGCTGTGGCTGTGATGGACTTCCCCTTAATCCGATTAGCTGCCGCTTCCCTGTTTGCACCAGTTTCTGTAAGCAGTTACCGTATTACACGACAATCTGCTGATTTCATCTGCACTGGCATCAGGCAGCATTCAAAGAAAGCCAGGCCCCATAACAACATGCTTTGAGAGCAGGGAATCTCCCACTACAGTCATATACACAAGCTACTGTCTTTCAGATTTTAAAACCTGCATGACTTTGGATTTCAGCTTCTAAATGATTAGAGTCTTTCCACAAGAAGCAGTTGAACTATTACTACCTAATCAATTCTCTACTCTCGCTTGCGTTTTTTTCCCCTTTTTGCACTATGGCTATGTTCACACATAAACTGTTATTTCGAAATAAGTTATTTCAAAATGAGTTATTTCGAAATAAAGTCTTTATTTCGAAATAAGTTAATTAGAATTAAGGGAAAAACTCAAAGCGAAATAGCATGTCCAAACACAGGACTTGCTATTTCGCTTTAGGAGAGGGGCACCATCGGAGGTGTGGCAACATGGCCCCCCTCCCTGGGCCATGCCCCCATCCAATAAAAGTTAAAAGGAAGGCACCCTGGGAAGGAGAAGGGCAAAAGTGTTATTTCGAAAAAATGGTTATTTCAAAATAACACATCCGAATGTCATTGTTTTGAAACAACCGTTTCGAAACAACGGCTATTTTGATTAGACGTGAGGTTTTACTGTTTTGAAACGATGGCCGTTATTTCAAAACAATGGGTCCTGTTGTTTCGAAAGAATGGGATGTTGTCTGGACACAAGAAATTTTATTTTGAAACAACGGCTGTTGTTTCGAAATAAAACTCTCGTCTGAACACAGCCTATGAACCTTAAATGACCCAAATTTTTAATGAGAACAGAACCCACATTGCTCAGTCCAGTGGCTTGCTCAAAAAGCAAGAACTGCTTCTCAGAGTGCATGTGTGCAAGAGGAGGGCAAGTAGCGACACATTTGAGCAGCAAGGCCCTGATTCTCTCTTGCTCTGCGTCTTGTGTGATATCCTACAGCTGTTGTCATCATTCAGAGCTGGAATGGAAGCATTCCATATTCATTTTCCTCTAGTGTAAGGCAGCACAATAGTACAATGATGGTGAAGGGTCAGGCTCAAAGTCTTCTAGTTGCCTAGGGATTTGGTGGATTCACCATCAGTTGTCCGCTTTAAGTCAAGACTAGCTGTTTTTCTAAAAGCCATGCTATAGTTCAGACAGCTATCACAGGCCTGATGAAGAAACTGCTGGTCAACTTTATGGGGTGTGTTATGTCAGAGCACATGGTCTAACAGTTCCTTCCAGTCTTAACAACTAGGAGAGGGTGAGCACATCCAGACCTGTAATGGCAGGAAACACACAGAACAATGACGCTTAACCTGATAACTAGTTGATTAAGCCTGTATTTAAGTTGTATGGATTCTCATGAGCCTTTAGCATATCATTTCATGAATTCTAGCTAGTCCGCTTAAAGTTATGTATGTTCACGTGTGTCTGCAGGATTGGGATTAAAGCAAAATGCCCATCAATTTCACTACAGAATTTGTATAGCAACCAAATGAGGACTGTAGGGTTTAACTGGAAGCCCACTGAACTCAAGAGCAGTCTTTGCATCAATTTCAATAGGCTTCGGATCAGACCTTTACTGTCTAGTGACTGATTACAGTCTTGTTTCTGGAACCACTGGGCCTGATGCTACAAAGACTTACTGCCAACTCTCATGCTGTGCATAGGACCAGTGCAGTGGGTCTAGAGATTTTACTTGTGATTGAAAGTGCTGTTCTCAGTAGTAAAGCCACACTCCTTACACACATGCTTGGTTTTACGGGCATGGTTAGCCCCACTCAGTCAAACAGAGAAATGCTGACCTTAGGCAGGTTATAGATTATAGTGACATACTATAACTTCAAGCAAAAACATCATTCAAAGCCATAGGGCTCAATCCCAGGGCATTACGACCTTTTACAAATATTATTCTGTAATAAGCAAGGCATTTATTATCTAGGAATGACTAGAGTAAAAATATTAATATCATTTGGCTGATATGCAGCCCTTTTGAGCTATAGATCTCAGAGTCCTTTACAAAACTACGTCAGTATCATTATCGCTGCTGTACTGTAGGTTAACTGAGGCACAGAGCAAGGTCATGACTGGTTCAAGGTTACACAGTAATGCAGTACCAGAAGTAGGAACTGAATTCAGGTCTCCTGACTCCCAGTCCAGCACCTTAACTGCTAAATCATGTTGCCCCCTCCAAGCCCTTCAGATATTTACAGTAAGAATCTATGATTTTACACCTTTGAAATAAAATACTACAGACCCATTGGTAATCAAGATCCCCCCCCCCCCGTGTATATCTTTTCCAATTAAACCCTTTTACTACAAAGAAGAAACCACATATCTCAGGAGACTTGAAAGAACTTTTGAGTTTGGCAAACTTATTTTTAAAGCTGAAACAATACATTTGTCAATCACTTCTTTAATATCAGTCATTCTCTAGTGAACAACACTCAGACTTTAATATCAGGGAAGAGACAATCTGAGAAATAAATGCTTCAGTAATTATATGTAGGCTTTTTATGGTCTGATTCTGTTTTTAAAAATCTGTATGCAATTGCCTAATTTACCATCAGTGAATCTTACAAGCTCCCTTTGGCAATTGCAACATATGGGAATTATTTTTATTTTCCTCCTGACTTATGCAAAACCCCCATTACTAGCACACATACATAGCAAAAACACCTTAATTTTTTGGTTGAAGGCCTTCCCTACATACTTTTATATGAGTTCATAGTATGCATTGATATGGGGGGTGAAACCTAAAAAAATGGTTTCTTGGAATGAAGCTTCATTTTATGAACATGTTTCAGTGGGACTGTGCTCATTTTTTGCTTAATTATATTAACTAAGGCAGATTTTTAGACCTGGCATTTTTATAGTGCAAATAACTTTCTAGTGCAAGATATTATGGAAATATATCATTTTTGCATTAATTCGTAGGATAGTGTTCCTCGCTTATTTAGTGTATGAGGTCAAACCCTTACAGAAAGGTATATAGAATATATCAAGTGAAACCAACAGGGTTCTTTAGAAACTACCCCAAAAAACCTATTAAACCACATCTTAGATCCTTTGTCCAGGTTGTTTTTAGCCACCCTTTAGAAAAGTTATCATTTTCTATTAAATTTTGTAAGAAACTCCAATGAGCCTTCTAAAAGGTGAATTCTCATTTTCTATTAAATTCTACAGCATTTTTCTTTCTTAGCTTTCTTAGATCAGTAATAAGAAGGAAGGCTAATGAATGTCACTGGGTAATCTGCAGTGTGTTGGCAAGGTACTGTACAAATATTTTTCTGGGGCTATGGATCTTGTAGAAATGCCTTCTTTCTTTTCTGAAAGAGGTGATGTCCAATGTGAAGTCAAAATCAGTCAAGATGTGGAAGGAAATGTTGGAAGGTTACGCCAGCCTGCTCCACCAGCATCCCTCCCCTTCCCCCCCAGTGTCACAAGCAGCAAAAAAAGCAAGGAGGCTTGTGGCACTTAAAGACTAACAGATTTATTTATCGCATGGGCTTTTGTGGGAGAATATCCCACTTTGTCAGACGCTTTGAAGAGGGAGAACTTACATAATTGGCAGCAAAGTTTCCCTTTCTGGGACCAAGGAGTGGGCCAGGGCTTTTACCCCGGCCTGCCCTGCTGTACTAGGAAGGTGAGGCTGGGGGTGGGCTGCACCCAGCAGGCGAGCCCCACAACAAGCAGGCACCTACCCCCAGAGCAAAGCGTCGGATCCCTACTTCCCCAGGGTCCCAGCTCAGCACTGCCAAGAACAATGCAAAAGGGAAAAAAAAACAAAACAAAAAAAAACTTACCTGTCAGTTACTCTGTTAAATCCATTTCTTCAGTGCCACTCAGGTTGTTCATTCTCATAAAAACAGAAGCCTCCTGTTCTTGCATGGAGATACTGTCAGTCCCATTTAAAAATAACGGGATTACATCCTGCACAGAGATAACAGAAGCTATTCCGAAAAGGAACAAAAAGAGTCCTGTGGCATTTAAAGACTAACAAATTTATTTATTGCATGAGCATTCATGGGGAAAAATATCCCACTTCGTCAGACTGCTTGTATTGTTTTGCTGAACTAGACTAACATGGCTACCCCTTTGGAACTATTCCAAAAAAGGTTTGGCTTCCAGGTCTAGCTTTAGGGGCAGGTGACCCAGATGCAGAATAAAACAATGCCTGAAGCAAGAGGTTTCAAGTATTCCTTCTGTAGCTTCATTCTTCACTAACCTTCTAGAATGTTCTGGACCGTTCTGGAAGCCTGTGGAACGTTCAGACTTTCTGAAAATGCAACCCCCCCCCTGCGGTTTTAAGGAGCATGGTTCCTTTAAACCTTTGCCCTGTGGGAGAGGCACTAAGGTGTGGAGCTGAGGAGGGGGGCTGGAGCCGGAAGCCCTGGGGAAGAAGCAGAAGGAGAGGCCCTGCCGGAAGCCAGGGAAGACAGAGCGGCTGACCTGGGATGCCAGGCCAGCACCCACAGTGCTTGGGAGAGTCACCCAAGGACAGAGCGGGATCCAGTGACTGGCCATCTGGAGCTGTGGGGCCGTGAGTACAGGACCTGGGACTCAGGGGGGAGGTTGTAATTAGTTAAGTGGGGAGGGTGTCGCTCTGGGTTCGCAGAGAGCGGCAGAAGAGGCATCAGAGGGTTTGCTTTTGCTGGAAAAGTGCTGGCGCCAAAGACTAGGAGTTGCTGGACTGAACTCTGGACTGGAGCTCTGCTGGGACTCCTGAACTCATGGTGCAGATACAGAGCTCACGTCTGCCTCCAGCCTGCTGCATTGTTGGGCCTTGCAGGGCCCTGTATTAGCTGTTTACTCTGTGTTACTGCTGCCCCGTCTCCCCTGTTGGTTTCCCCTTTGCACCTCTGTAAATAAACCTTCCCCATTCCCATAATCCCTGCACTATCCCAGTGTGTGTATGGTCACTCTGGTGGTTTGGAACAGGTGCCCCTGGGGCAAAGGGGCTCTCCTTGCTGTGTTCCCGCACACACCCTTTGCTGGCCAGAGCCGCCTGCAAGGCAGACTCAATCTGGCCACGTGGGTGTTACACTTTTGCGAAAGAGGTGATGTCCAATGTGAAGTCAAAATCACTCACAATGTGGAAGGAAATGTTGGAAGGTTATGCTGGAAAGTTATGGTGCCCTGCTTCAATGTGTAAACCAAATTAGATACTGTACATGTCCCCTGTAACCAGCCAAGCAGAGAGAGTTTTTGACACACCTACCTCGCCCTTAGCCAAACAGCAATGCAAATATAGCCAGCCAATTGAACAAAGAAAAAAATAATCCCTGGAAATTGGCACCCAGGGTGGCTGCCCTGCTTGCCTATCCCTAAAACTGGCCCCCTCCTGTTTAGTAGACAAACAAGAAAGACAAGCTTTTGAGTATTCTGACTAGCTTACATACTGCTCAGAGTGAATCCACAGCAGCATGGACTTCAATGTGGCTAGCTACATGAAAAATACCCAGGTCGCAGACTTCACTGAAGTCTGGGCCACCATGGCTTTGCTGTTATTGGTATTTAGCAAGCTAGAATAAGTCATCTTAAGCATATTTACATGCAATCCCATTCTATAACTGTAGCAGAGACAGTCTCTTCTCTTCCCAATTTTACACCAATGTTACCTCACTGATTTCAGCAGCTTAACTCTTGCTTTACAAAAATGCAAGGAAGAGGAGAATCAGGCTGAGCATGAGGAATTCTTCTGTATGCAATGGACCTTGTGTACCAGCAGTGCCCATGCAAAATAGCCACTTATGGACTTAAACAGAGAATACCTCCAGTACAGAGGCTATTGGTGAAGGGGAACAAGTTAATGGAGCCCTGGAGGTTGCCTGAACTTGGGCCAGGGATCAAACCATACCCAGCAATGCCTGAAAGGAGTGAAGGGACACTAGCCTCCAACATCATGCTTCTGTCTCCAAGTTCTACACCAACACAGAGATGCATTTCATTCAGCTAAACTGTGTTAGAATCTCACATCTTTACCTTCAGGAAATGGACCCCACCTTCCATATCAGGTGTGCATTTAATCCATGTATGCTAATTTAAGTTACCGCTGAAATTTAAAAAAAAAAAAAAAAAAGAAAAAGAAAAAACGCTCAATCTCTTCCCCCATTTTTTACCAGCTCTTTAACATAGCTGAAGTTGGGAGCAACTCACTTTGGGAGGGAAAAAGACACTCTTAACAAGAAAGTGTAGCTATTGTGTTTGGACTGTTTTTATCGAAAACAGTTTTGAATGCTAAGATGAAAACATGCAAGGGGTAAGATCTTTTACTCCTCTTCAAAATGAGAGCTGATAGAAAGGGACAATGGAAGGGGAGCACCTAATAGGGAGGGAAGGTCTGGAGTTTTGAAGAGTACACATGAAACCCCAGATCTGAATTGTGGCACAATAGTTAACCACAAAGCCCCAGTTAATTTCAGAGGAAACCTGAAATTCTAAGATTTTCTCAGTTATTTGATGACATTTCTTGGGGCATTTTGTGAGATGAGGGGTTTACCCCCATTATTCCTGGCCAAGCTGCCCTTTCCTCCATCTATTGAGCAGTGTTCTCAGCACCAGATGGCTGCCACTTTCCACTCAGAGGTGTCATGTCTCAACAATGATATGAGGCTGCTATCTGCGTTTTCTTGTTGGGGCTCCAACAAGACTTTGAATCTTTACTTTCATTATTTTGTTACACTGTTCACTCCCATTAGCTGCTGATTGCTTTATCTTATGAACTAGAGACAACTTAATTTTTTTTTTGAAGTCTTGTCCAAAGAGAACAATTCCCTTTGTATACAATCAAATTTAGAATGTGCAGAGTAAAGGCTGCTACTGTAGTTAACATAATTTTGACTGGATGACTGATTTTCCAAGGCTTTTCCAGACTTTGTGTATTTAATGTGCCTTTAGCAATGCAAGTCTGATCAAAGGGAATAATTTGTGCTTGTTTCTAAATGGCTGGCAAGAATTTTAACAGATATTTTTTGAGTAATAATTAATTAGGGATGTGGTATGATAATTAGTACAGAAACACAGGTCTTTTATTGAAATAGGATAATAATCACTGCTGCAGAGAAGGAGTTGTTTGGATTATACAGAGAATCACATTTGTCAAGTAGAAGTTTTGGTTCATGGAATAAAAAAAGATCACAAAGGGTTTCAAAAGACTCTACTGTCTGTCCATGTTATCCAGCATGAAACATTTTTCATTTTCTTATTGTACTTGTGTTCTCTTTTCCAGGATTTCCCTAACTCACTCTCCCCTGGGGAATGCCACCACAGGGTACTCCCTGCTGATTTCCTGGAATCACAAGCAGAGATCTAGTAAAAACTTTGCACTGGTTTTTCTGCTAAGGGTCTGATTCAAAACCCAGAAAAGCCAGTGGAAAGACTTTCATTTACTTAAATGTGTGTTGAACAGAGCAAAAAAAGCCCCCCCCCCCAATTCTTTAGATTCTCCAGAATTTTAAGATATCATTGTCTCAAGCTTATTTCTTGATAATTGTATTTGTTTTCAGGCAGGTGTGATATACCAGTTATACTCACTCATTTTCCTGTTACCAGAATCAAATATAGAAAGATCAAAGGTGAGAATCTGGGTTACATTTTAGGTAGATCTTTCAAACTGACAGCTCGAGTTGATCAGGAAAACATCAACTCATTTTCCACTGAAGAATGCTGTTCTGTCAAAGTCAAAGCACTCTGAAATCACACCAATTTTGCTGAAATTTCATTTATGACACCAAATATGCATGTGTGTGTGTGTGTGTGTGTGTGTGTGTGTGGATTTCAATGATGTTGGAACAACCTGTGATGTCCTATCCCTCCAAATGTTTGATCGCTCCCTCCCAGTGCAAAGCCTCATTTTCAGTTCATGTTAGTTTCAGTTTACAATAATACAGGTAGCACAGCAGAAAGCTCAGTTTCTATCAGCTTCCTCTGTGTCCATCTCCTCTGCTGGGTCCAGATATAACATATGGCAATGGGGAATTTCTATCCTGTGAGGGTCCACTGCTCCCTACTGCCTGAACAAAAAGTAGTAATAAATGTAAACAAATAATGAAATAAAGAAGAAAAAAGGCACAAACTACTGCTTTCTGGAAGTGGAATATCATGAGCCAGCTAGTAAGAAAGCAGATGTAGGCAAATAAAAATAGAACAAAGGAAAAGTATTGTGTGATTACCGGGAGAGCTGTTCAAACAACGCTGGGGGGGAGGGGGAGCCATATTGACTGACCATGTGCAATCAAGCAGAGAGAGAAAGAGAGGCATCTGAGCCAGCACTGAGGGTGCATAGCCAGCAGAGGGAGGCCAAGTACAGACAAAGGAAGAATTCCTCAGTTTGCAGGCTAAGCAAGCAGCCAGAAGAGGCAGAGCGAATGCACATACCAGTGCAGGAGCAAAAAGTTTCCCTTCTGCAGAGATCTCCAGGAGACATGAAGCCCGACAGCAAAGCAGAGAAAGGGCAATGTTTGGGGTCCACACTGGTGGGTGAGACAACCACCATGAATCATGGGTGGTGTACCTCAAACATTTTGAGCAATTTGTAACTTGCAACATCAGAGCAGACAACCAGCTTGAAACTTGTTGACGGTGAGAGGGTCCAAGGCACGTGAACCGCTGCTTGATCTATTGTCTCTAATTGTGCACGAAACTACCACATATGCTTCAATTACTGCAACAACACAGGGATATTTGTTCCTACCCTCTCAATGATTAGAACAATATCATTCTGCTAGCATCATTCTTAGGGAAGTGGAAAGATAGGAGCAAAGTTTGTTGATGCTCTAAGGAAGTTGTCAGAATGCTGTCAGTTTGCACATTCAGGGGTGCCCTGCATGACCAGTTCATCTCTGGATTATGTAACGACCAGATCCAGAAGACATTATTGTTTCAGTGCTTACATTCAAAAAGGCTGTTGAAGTAACAGCTGCAATGGAAAGCACAGCAGATTCTTTGGAATCTAATGTGAGCTGAGAAGCACATCTTGTAAATTGGTGAGCCAAAGGACCACAGGAATGTAAGGAATTTCCATATTGTCCTTAAGCCACAGCTGAGGATTGCTAGGAATGCCAAGTTATTTTCAGAAAGTGCTAGAAGAAAGGACTCATCACACTGACCTGTCATGCAGTTCATCAACAACCAGCAACTCAGGAGAACCATCCAAGAAGGCACCTATGAAGGCTGAACCTAAGGATAGAAATAGGACGTTCATAATGCAGAAAAAGATTAGTGCTCTAGGGAGTCTGATCAAAACCTAGCACAGCATGCGTTACTGGAAGCTTTAGTCAAAGACGACATTTGGGTTGTATCCTTGATTGAAGGAGTTCCGACAAGAATGGAGCTTGGTAGTGAAGCAGTTGTTTTATTGTTTTCTGCGTCTGTTTATCATGGACTTTGTCACAAGTTCCTTTGGAAGAAACCACCATAGTTTTTGGAAGACATACTGGGGAAAAGTTAGCCCTAAAGTTTAACTAGATTGACACTCAATCATTTCACCCTTGTACGTGATCAAATCCACCCTTATTTGCCAGATCTTGGTTTGAGAAGTTCAAGGGGAACTGGACCAAGATCAAGGCAATCATGGAAGCACCTTGAAATCTTCAAGAAATACTGGATGGAAACTCTGGGTTTTTGAAAAAGTAGTTGGACAGATAAGTAAATGTGTCAGTGATGCTCACTGTTAAGTGTGAGAGCCAGCCAAAATACTGCAAACAAAAATATTGCCAACTCGCCTTATGTTATGAAGGTTCTGGTGGAAACTGATTTGGACTGTTCAGTGAAAACCGGGGTCTTGACACTGGTTTCACACAATGCGAGGGTTGTCATACCAGTGATCAAGAAAGATGACTCCATCCACATTTGTGGAGATTTCAAAGTGACACTGAATCTAGTTTTATATGCAGATCAGAATCCCCTACTTCATATTACATATTCCTTTGCTACTCTTAGTAGATAGTGTTTCTATCAGCTCCGTCTGTGCCTATCCCCTTCTCTGCTGGGTCCAAATATAACAACTATTAATTCTTTAGAATTATACAATATAAAATGAAAAGGTAGTTAATTTTGTAAAAATACTTTGAGAATATTTTTGCTGAGAATTTCTTAATTTTCCCCTAATTTAAACAAAGACAAATGCTAAAATCTTGAAATCCTTTGCAAAATGGATTTTCCATCATCTGTGCAGCTCT
The DNA here is from genome assembly GCA_007922195.1 of Podocnemis expansa. NCBI lineage: Eukaryota > Metazoa > Chordata > Testudines > Podocnemididae > Podocnemis > Podocnemis expansa. The sequence goes on from ML682016.1 coordinate 18,170,697, forward strand.
ATTCCCAGAATTATCAGTACTCTTACTGGTTAGAAGAACAAGTCACTCAAATATAAGGATTATATAGAAGCATGGTGGTTGATTATGCCTTTTGTGGTTGTTGTCTGCAATGATGGCTGCCTCTTCTACTTTTTCCTGGGCTGAGCTTTCCTCCTCTTTGTTTAGCCTCATTTCACTAGCATTGGCTTCCTTCACATTACACTCCTAAAAACCAGGCCTACTTCCTAATTCCCTCTCCAAGCATTTCCAGTTGATATATTATTTACATAGAATGTGGTTGTGGAAAAGAATTTTCCCTGGGAAAGGAATTTATCCTAAGCACAGAGGGCTATGTGAAATCTTAAGCAAAGTTTGATAAGGATTTGATAGGCCCTTTTGCCCTAATGTAACTTTCACTGTTTATATGTGCAACCTCACTATATGGTAAGTATTTAAGGCCAATCAAGTAGTTTGAATAAAATAAGAAAATTCCTGAACTCAGATTTCTGAACAAAGCTGAAGTATAGATAACCCATCAACGAGTGTATATAGCGTGTGCTAAATCCCTACCTGCTGAGTTCAACGAAAACTCATTCATCTCTGAGTGAAGCACATCTTGCGTTCTGACATTCATTAGAATGAAATAACACAAGCAGCTTTTTCTGGATCCCTAACTTAATCTTTCCCTCAAAGTGTTAGTTTAAAGGAAAAATCTGTCACTTCTGGAATTCAGATAGATAAGGGAGAGTCTTCCAGGCAGTTACAATGACATTCTGAATGACTAGAAAAATATACTTATTGATTTCCTATTTTGGTCAACATTAGGATTTATTGACTCTTGAGGTAATACTGACTTCTGTTTTGTCTTGGTCAGTATATCTTGATACTTACCTCCCCAGAAGTCAGAGTTTGCTTCATGTAACAGGGACTGCCTCATGGGAAAAAAATAAAATAAAAACCAAACCACTAACATTGTTGACTATCATGAGGTACTCGCCACTTCTTCCTTTTCAACCCTGAAGTTATTTATTTTAAAACCACCAGGCCTGTGAAGAGTTAGAAAAGATGAAGAACCTGCAATTAATTCAGTCTGACTAAAGCTAGTGCCCACAAATTTGTCACCTGCCTGGTGAAGAAGGCTACAGAATGAAGTAATCCTTTCAGATTTGATGTACCAGTTCAAGGGAGCAATGAGGTCAATAGCTGTCATATATTCACTAACTGTTGGGAAAAAACAGGATTAGTCTCTGATTAGGGGCAGCCAGTAGAAGGTGGCTGCTACACATTTATTTTCCCATGTTTCCAGGCCCTCTTTGCCACATTCCCTTTCATGATAAACATTATTTATTGGCACAGGTTTGGAGTACTGTCATCATCTTGGGTCTGACATCATGAAGTTTTCGCCAGCTTCTCTTGACCATCACTAATGACACTCCCTGATCCATCATGAGGAGTTTTTTTTATTTTTTCCATTAGAGTGCAGGTTTGTTGGGGAGAGGAGAATAAGACGGCTTGCCAGAGAAGAACTTTTCTGCTAACCATTCATGATTGTTCACTGTGTGTTAGGAATATACAAGCCACTCTTGGGTTGGCCTGCTCTGCAGTAGATATCTACTGAGGGACTACAGTATGTTTCTCCTTATGATGTTTGACAGTTGATTGCAGTTTTAAATAGAGATGCAATGATTTTGATCACAGATATGGTGCACACTCTTAAAGGGACAATTTTTTATCAAGTGCTAACACAGAGGTTTGACGGTAGCAGTTATTTCCTGTGTTATCACTGCTGAAGTAAGACTAGTCTGTGGAGACTGTAGGTGCCATGAACCTTGGGCTTGATATTTGTGTGCTCGAAAGTGGCTTTGTTCTCCTCTGTCAGCCTTGTGCTCAATTAAGCTGTCCAGAGAAGAATTCTTGTGCTTCAATGGATGCAAAAGCAGCTCATACCTCCTCTCATCCTGACTGGTGTCACTAGGGGAGTGGCCAAGGTAAACAGGATATTTTGCAATGTCCTGGTGCCTATCTGATCTACTGCTGCGAGAGCAATTCCTGGGTGCCAAACACAGCTGACCCACATTAAAGCATCCCGTAATTTGTTTTGGGAACTGAACCAGCACCCAGGAATGAGGAGCCCAAAGGTGGTGCCACTCTACAGCTCCACCAACTTGAGTAAATATTTCCACAGCTGGATCGCCAAACCAGAATTTTCCTTTTAACAACCTCCACTTTGTATCTGAACAGACCCATCTTCAATTCTGTTCCATCTCTCTGTGGAACCACCTTAATAAGCTACTCTAAAATGCTGGCTGCAGTGGACCATATTGTTTTATTAAATAGACTTACAGGTTACTTGAGCCATTTCCAGAGCTATCTTTAAACAGTATGTTAAGTTGAACAGTTTTATTTCCCAGCCAAATTTCATTACTAATGGAGTTACAGTAGAGTCTATTTTAGTCCCAATATGACTTTTTATTTATAGTAATAATGTAGCACTGCAAGCTCTTCAGTTCATTTTAAGATTAGGATACCATTTTGTATTCTGTGGGTGCTTCTTGGTTATTGGTAAAGAATGAGAAACAACAGAACTTCAGTAAAATTCAGCAAATATTTTCCTTAAATTCAGTTAAACTGCATTTATTTCTTTTAGCAGGAATATTGCATATAATATGGCTAATGACAGCTCACTCAAATTATAACTATTATTCAGAAGGTGAAACAAATCTCAATTTAAAAATACCTGGTTCTATGCCAAGTCTATGCTCTCATCTTTAATATCTGTATAGATTCTCTACAACTGCAGCAAAATCAAAAGTGGGGTTTTCCCTTAATATTAAGTCCCATTGATGAAGCTGAACCATAGGACTACTTCAAATTACAATATTGTATGTGAAATCATGGTGATACAATATACAGAGTGTCAGAGTACACTGAAGAGGCTTTACCTTTTGGTCCAAATTTTAGAGTTCCCATTAATCTTAAGACCTAGTTTCAGACATCCAGGGTTACTCAGCACCCATGAGTAGAAGAAATATCAATAGAAACTGTGGAGAATCAGCGCTTCTGAAAATCAGGTCCTTAATTGTAGCATGTTGCCCACCCAAAAATGGAGGAATCTAAAATAAGCGCACACTTTTCAAAATTCTGGCCAATGTGCCTTTCAACAAATTGAATTGTTAGTATTTTACCATGCTCACTATTCTTTATATACTGTATTTATCTGGCTCACACTGCGCACAAGTCATTGGAAGCACTGTAGCTGTTCTCCAAAAATTCCATGGCACACCTGCTCAATCTTAAGGGCATATCTGTGTGCTAAGGCACACTGGTTGGGAAATGCTGCTCTAGTGGGCAAATAGCCTCTGCCTATATGCCAATGACCTACTAAAGAAACATTCAAAATGCACCATCGTTTTGTATGTGTGAGACAGCCATATGAAATTTCTGATTATTACATATATCAGATAGTAGTTACCTGTAATATACCAGCAAATAGAAACTCCAACTGAGAAGGGGTCCCACTGAGCTAGATACCCCCCCACACACACACACGGTAATGGGGCAGTCTTAGACCCAAAGATCTTAAAATTTGCATAGAAGATACAAAGGATGAGAGAAGGAAAGTATTATCGACCCTATTTTACCGACTAGAAACAGAGGCACAATGACTGACATGCCCATGGTCACTTGCGTGTGGATTCTAAACTACTGTTCTGGGAGAAGTTATCTAGTAGCACTATTACACATGCTTTTATAAGTTTTTTCTTAGTGCATGAGCATTGTTCAAACTGAAGAAATTCATGCATTGTTAGTTTTAGGGTGCCTATTTTTGTAGGAAGCTGTGACAGGGAGTAAGGGAATTACCAGTCTGTGTTCATCAGTCTAACTAGTTAATTTGTGAGGCAGAGCTACTTTCTGGAAATTGAGCACTAGAAACATGGACTGAGATTCCTCAGAGAAGGAGCTGCCTGAATGCCTTTTGTGACCATCTTTCTTTCAGGATTCATGAAATCATGTTAACAAGACTAGTCGTACTCAGGATACATTCAGATGTTACATCACTGATTTCCCCTAGAACTGGAAACCAACCTACAAGGTTCCAAACATGAGTTAACACTCAGAAGAGGGGTAGCCTTATGGACACAGACCATTCAATGCTCCATAACAACTCAAGTCATCATCTGTAAACTACATTTTAAATCAACAACCACACATACCTATCCTTAAGTCTGAACCTGAAAATCACCAGACTTCAGCTGTTCAGTGGAATGAGATGTATCCCTGACCCCATCACTTAAAGAAAACAGAAGATCGATTTTTTTTTATGCTGCAGCCCTTAACATTGCTTGTGTGGAGTAAAGGGACCTTAAGAGCTGGCAAAATCCACAACAAGGGAATGAATGAATGAATGAATGAATGGCCTCCTCTCACTGAAGCACCAGCATAGGATGCATGCCAGGGGTGGGGCCAGAGAGAGCGGCAGAAATGGCTGCAGGACTGCCACATTTTGGATGTTCCTCCATGACAGAATAATTCCTTGGTAACTGTTAAACTCTGAGACTGCTCTAAGTTGCACCAGGGGCTGGGCCAGCCCTTAACAAGAGTGAGAGTCCAGGGAGGTGCAAAGTCAGCTTACAGCCAAACACACAATAAATCAGGTTTACAGATTTGTTATTGTTTCCATTACTTAAATTCTCCCTGGATCTGACATAAATACCTAATTAACAGCAATGACTTCCATGGACTGTGAGTGCACTTTATAAAGTTTGGGTATTTTAAAAAACATTTCTGCTTGCCAGATGGGTTTTTCAGTCTCTCTCATGTTTAAACCTAGGCAGCAGCACAGCATCCTGCGTTCCCCAGTACTGTGGGACGCTAATATAGCCTACAGCTCCCCCCCCCCCCCCCCCCAGTTTGTTCCCAATTCAGGCACACTTCTTTAGGATATAAAGTTGAAAAATAATTCTTTCCTTGTGTTACAGCAGACTCACTTAGATACATTTTTTTCTTTAATCCCCAGGAGCAGAGACCTGTGGATGGGAAATTGATAAGTAGCCACTGTTTAAAAATATGATCATGCTCTAGTGAGGATGAGAAGAGTGCTACTGTTGTAAAACAAACAAGGAAGCTTTCATGGGAGAAAATCCTACTTCAGATGCAATGAAGATGGGGAACTTACAGAACGGGAGGAAAATAAAAGTTCCCCATCTTCAAAGTGTCCGATGAAATGGGATTTTCTTTTACAGAAATGCATGCAAGAAACAAATCTGTTAGTTTTTAAAAGTGCCACAGGACTCCTTGTTTGTTTGCTGAACTAGACTAACACGGCTGCCCATTTGGAACTGTGGTAAAAATCTCAGCCAGAATAATTATCAATCCTGTCCCATTATAGGGAAATCGAGAGGAAGAGAAGTGCTAAGGGATCAGAGTAGGATGGATGGGCCAATACAAAGAAAGTTATTTTTCTTTAACAGCAGGTGCTTCCAAAGCTAGACCCCAGTTTTGGTTTAGTTCATTGATCTGAAAAGAAGCTCACATAGGAGACCTAGGGCCGAATCATTTGTTCCCATGCTTCCTGCAGGAACTGGTTAACCTTAAACATGTTGGCACAGAATAATAGAAAGAAAAATAAAACAGACCCAAAAGAGTATAAAAAATGACAGTGTCAACCAGGTAGTACCCTCAGCTGATATTGGGAGTTTGCTGATGAAGCTCAGGAAGATTCACCCCATAGGGTTTTAACAGGGATACTGCCATACACCTCTTGACTAACTGTGGCAGCTGCCTTTGTGGAGATTAATGATACTAGGACACTTTTGGAAAAGGAGCAGAGAAGATCTCCAGCATCTTTCGTAATAGTTGAAGTTCCAAAGCGTGCATGTGTTAATACTAAGCGCATAAGGGCTAGCCTGGCAACGCACCACATGGCTATTGGTGTGAGCTGGGTTTTATGGAAGGGATTTTGTTCGCTGCTGTGGTGACGAGTGGGGCGCGAGGAGAGTTTAGCAGAGAATTTTGCCACTGTAATGATTGCATGAGCTAGAGGTTACTTTACTTCCCTTCTCCAGGTGTCCAAAACTATCTCCCACAGAAAAACACATGAAGACCCAGAATTCAGTCACTGAGGATTTTTCAGCAAGGATTGTACTGAGTCAAACTCCCCACATGCAAGTCCAGGAACAACAAAAAGGAATGAACTTTTAATTCCTCAGTACCAACTTTATAAAATCTTATGAAAGAGAAAAAATAAATACCACCATCACCACCTTAATTTTTACAAGATAAAATAGCTACTTTATAAACCACATATTATCTTCATAGTTATATGGACAGAGAACAAATTAAACAGGTCAGTCCCCACAAAAACACAGTGAGAAGTGGCTCAGAGATCCCAAAAGCTTAGGTTGAATTCACAGGATTTGCAGTTACAATCTTTGATCACCAAAATGCATATGGTCTGCTGAGTCAAAAGCACTGCAACACCATCTTGTGTGTAAAAATCACCAACTGGAATCCATGTAGACTCTCCCTCTGATGAGGTCATTCAGTTAGCTAGCCAACTACCTACTTAACCAATCACAGGGTTTAAGTATACAGATTTTAAAAAAGACACACTGCAAACCGCTTCAGGGTTAGGGGGAAAAAAAAGCCTGCTCTCTGCTCCTCAGCCCACCTTCTTCCAAGCCATGCAGCGCAGGTAGCCATTGTAAAGCAATTGCCTCGACTGCTTGCTCTGATGGAGGTGAGTCCTGGAATGGGGCCCAGGGACCCTATTGAACATGCCCAGAACTACCACATCCAATTCCAGAAATTTCTGGATGTAGCCAAAAGCAGTTAAAGTAAGTTACCACAGCCAGATGTTGTAAGCGCTCTTACACTGGGGACCAACTCAGACACAGGAAGTGGCAAAGCTTGATTCAGAACATCTCTTTACCCCATTCACCTCTTTGAAAAGCAGCACAGAATCAGACCCTAATCTTACTTGAGTTGTGTTTCAGTGAGAGAGTCAAGAAATTTAAAAAAGAGAAAACTTCTCACGTAACAGAGGCCCACCTCCACAGCTATGCATCTGCACGGTACAGTATAGTAATTTACTGCTGATGTGCTGTTCACTTCTCTGAAACCAAAAGTTACAGTTAGAACTGGGTAATGCATAGGCTTTCCATGCCAAACCAAACATGTTAACAGGATGTATGCCAAATCAGAGATTTCACTGCATCGTGTACAGCTTTGAATCTCAGCCATCAACTTGAAATTCTGCTATCATTTTCTGGGAAATCTTTTATTAATTAGTTGTAAACAATCTATTAAAAATAAAATGGCTCATTTTCTGGTTGTGGAAATGGTATGTTGACACATTGCATGCTGCTCTTGGGTACTGAAGTGCAGGACAGAAAAGTGGTTAGCAACATGCTTCCAAATGCTTGGGTGCAGCAAGTTAAAGCACCTGACATAGGGGAGAGGGTAATTAATATCTCTTGCTTTTGATCACACCTTTTAAATAGTGGTGAGTGAATCTCAAATTGACCTGGTGACAGTGAAGATGAGCACTTATAAGCCTGAATGGTTATATGAAGCTTATCTGAGTCACTTGTATCAGTAAAATTGGGATAGGAATTTCACAATCAGATTCTCTACAGAGACAATTCTGGTCCTTCCTTTTCCTGATTAAGTAAGAAGTATCACGGCCATTCAGCACTTCTCAGCAGCACTGGAGAACTAGTCTGATACCATGGTGCAGTTGGAATGTGAACCTCATAAGACTCTCTCCTCATCTTGATCCCACAGTGTGAGTGTGATTTTGAGATTAGTAAAATGAATTTGCCAGGCCATCACAAAAATTAGTCTGTTGGTTTCCAAAGTAAAAATCAGATATAGATGGGCAACACTGGCTATGCCTACATTGTAAAAGCTAAGTCGACTTTATTAAGTCAAGTTTATTAAGACCTTAAGTTGACTTAGTGAGTCTACACTACATTAAGTTGACTTTATAAAAAGTCGACTTTAAATGGGTGTCCTGGCTTAATTTGACTTAATAAAGTTGAATTAATGGTCTCACTGCACTAACTCAACTTTATTAAGTTGACTTAGTTAGTCCACATTGCCTTAAGTCAACCTATAAAGTCGACTTAACAGTAAAGTCGACTTTATAAGTAGACCTTATAAAGTCAACTTTATTGCCCTGCAGTGTAGACAGGACTCTGTTTAAGTTGAATTAAGGGTCCTTAAGTTGACAAACACATAGTGTAGACGTACCCACTGACAACTACAATGTTTTCCTGACATCCACACCTATGCACTAAGATTAAGAAATGGAGCATTTTGAATGAGTAGCAGGAAATATTTGGAAGGGATTAGGTCAGCTAGAATAGTCTCTGAAAGGGAAGTGATGAAAACCTTTTAGTTTGGATTATTTAAAACTAGACAAAGTTTAAAATATACTGCAATTAATAATCTTGGACAGGTTGTAAGGTATTTCCATTTCTAACATCTAGGATTCCCTGTCCTACCATGCAACTGTTCGCAAAATGGACATGAACTGTGCAGATAACAGGTGCCTAGTTCATAGAGAAATGAGACCTCATGGTGTGACTTGTCCTTGAATCTTCAGCTTTCATTTTAGCACAGTGATAGTGGGCCAAAAAACTAGTTTGTTACATTTTGGCACAAATCCAATAAAAGATTATAACAGCAGCCATATGATGTCTGTTTTACTAGAAAGATTCTCAAATTCAGGTGATTTTTGCCTATAGGGAGGTTTGGACCAATTTTGTGAGTTTATTTACCTCAATCCCCCTTCTTATGCATTTGATTTTGGATATACACATAGGTCAAGATAGGGTTGATACAGGCTACCTTTCCTCTTTGCACTGAAGTGAATAAACAGTCTTGCAAGCTGAGACAATGAAACTTACAGTTCAGGCACTCAGTGCTCTAAGATTGTTTTAAACTCTTCCATTTTTCTTTCAGAGATATTATGTTGCTCCAACCAGGGGCTGGCAAACCAAAAGCTAAGAAGAGCCATTTTAAGAAATTCCTTCAATAGCCAAGTGTATTGAGAGCCACAATGGCTGTAGACTCCTGAGGTGGGGGGAAGTGGGTCAAGGACCTGCCACAGGGTATGGAGGGAGCCTGGAAACAGTAGTGCCCACCCCCCACAGGGCAGGGGAGAGTCCAGGGTCTGGCACCTGCTGTCTGCAGAATTTCCTGCCACCAGGGTGGGGGGACAGAGCCACAAGGGGGCAGCCAAAGAGACACATGTGGCTCCAGACACACAGGTTGCAGACCCCTGCTCTATACAACCACAATTATATTCTTGCATGACACCTGCAGCCTAGCCAGTGGATTTGCTTTACCCTGTATGTATGGGGGTAATTTGTCAGTGCAGAACAGCTTAACAGGTTTAATATAGCAACTTTAACTTCATACAGAGACTCCACAGATCAAAGATGCATCAAGTCAGCAATTGCCCACATTCTCTGAGCTTCTCCCCCTCAATTGGATATTAGTGAGCTGCACTAGCTAGTTCCATGGTCCCTGAGACAGGAAGGATGTATTGTAAAGCAGTTCCCTATTCCTGGTATAATTTCTGATACGCTGGTGCACAATCTAGCAGAAGCTGGCTGAAATCAGGCAAGGACTCTGACCCACTGAGTCCAGTTTATAAGATAGCAAGTATTGGATCTTTTCCAAATCACTCCCCATTCACTTTTCTACTCATTCTTTAAGATTTTGTATATGTACATGTTTGACAAAAAGCAACAACAAAAGTGACTGTTCTTAAGTACTTCCTTCTTTTAAAACTGTCTCAGATCATTATGTATTTAGGAATTAGACACCTCACAATTGTTTTGCTGCATTTTTAAGAAACATCAATTAACAGATATTGCCAAAGGCTGACTTCTTGCTCAACAGCTGTTCTTTCATCAAAAGAAATCAACAGAATATATTGTGGATGGAAATTACATCACGCACTGGAAAATGAATTTGAATACCTGGGACCAAGAAGAATTCCATGCAGGTTGGCCCCTAATGTTTATTCTCTAAAGTTTATTTCTAAGTTTTTTTTCATTGAGATATGTAAACAGTAGTTTCAAATGTCCAAAGTGATGCATCAACTTCTCTTACAGCAAGACAAACAAAGAGTCCTGACTTAACCTTTCTTATGTTAACCTAAGGAAAGCTCCATCCACACTAGGAATTGATTAAGTCTACTATGTGCTTCCTTAAATGGACTTAATAACACTACATCTTAAGGTTGACTTAACGCTTAAGTTGACTTAAGTCAGTATAGATTGAGCATAGCCCTTAAGTCAACTTAGCAGCTGCCAATGTGGACATGGACAGTCTAAAGGAGTTTTGAATGTAGACTCCCTAAGTTGACTTAACAAGGTCAACTTTAAGTCAACTTAAAGTTGACTTAACAGAGCCTCCAATATAGGCATACCCTTTGTTTATTTTCATGCATCTGACAAAGTGGGTTGGAGCCCACAAAAGCTTATGCCCAAAGAAATCTGTTAGTTTATAAGGTGCCACAGGACTCTCGTTGTTCTTGTTTGTTTTGCTGAACTAGACTAAAATGGCTACCCCTCTGGAACTTTTACAGTAAAAGTAAAAAAAAAAAATATTTTTTTTTCCAGTGTCCTCTATGCCACCAAAGTAATTGCTATAATCCAAGTCATGCTGTCAGGGTCCCCCCCTTCCAAATATGAAGAATTCTCCAGTGAACATAATGGTTAGTGCTACTTGATACATAACGGTTAGTGCCACATAGTCACAGGTTCTAGGCATCAAAAGTCTACTTTGGAATTTTAAAGGCAATTTCTCTGATTTGTATTGTGCTGCTAATGTGCTGAATAGTAATGGACCCAAAATCCCAGATCTCAACATTCATGAATAGTTTACAGTAAGTAGTAAGCTGCTCTTAACTTGAGTGTGTAGAAGTAAAACACCATATCTAACACAGCCACATTTTCGGAAAGTTTGGATACACATTAAACCTAAATTTGGCAGTTCAGTCCGGAGAAACTCATTTTGTAAGTTCACAGTATGAAAAATAGCCCCATGGTCTCAGCATTTCAGATAGAAATTTTTAGTAATGTATGAAAAGCTACATTAGTCCCATATCGAAAAATGGAAATCAACAATCAACTGGTGGTCAGCTAGCTGCAGTTTACATCAGCACTCACCTCAGAAATGAGCACCATCAGAATTATGCATTTGACTTACCATAGAGGGAGAGGTAGCAACTCATTATATAGCAATATTAAGGCTACCTAATGGATGATGTTATAAATACTTTTCCAATGTTATAAAGAAATAACCCTAAATTCAGTAAAGGTTTGCAACAGGACTTTGAAATAAAGCAAGGGCAGATTCTTGGAATCAAATTGGTCCTTTTTGCCATCCTCATGAAAATCTGTTCAGAATTGGCCATATCATAAACTTTATAAGCAAACTACATTATGCTTGCAGAGTTTGCTAGAGACTTGCTATTATAAAATCACTCAACACATCATTTAAAATAAGCACACAGACGACACCGTCTTGTTCCATCATGCCACACAGAACTGAGCCTCCCAAAGGGAGCACAGACAAAAGAAAAAGGAGTGGTGACAACAGCCAGTATCTTCTCACGTCAAAATACACCGGTTGAAAGTACCCTGAGCTACAGACCCTTCACAGCCCTTGTAAGTCAAGTCCTCATGTACCACTGAGAACTTTTACACACTAGGACTAGAACCCAGTGGCAGACCCAAACTCCATCCATTTAGTCACAATGCCTCACTGAAGGAATTTGTTAAATTGATGCTGTATTTATATACAACCTTTATTCTGATTCCTTGTGCATCTGATATAGTTCTTTAAATTATTATTATTTTGTGGCAGAAACCCACAGTCTGATATAGTGCATGGCAACTTGAATTGTAAGATTTCCTAATTTTTGTTTGCTTGGCTTTGCAACCACACAAGCCCTTAATGCAGGCTTTTTTTTCAAATACAATTGTATTTAAAATGTCAGAGTTGGATGAATGTAAATGGACAGTCAAACACTTTCACGGGCTAACGTACACATTTCAAAGTAAGCTGGGCACTGAATGAGACAGATGCATCCTGGAGGTGAATGCCTGACTACGAAGATGGTATTGTAAGGAGGACTTTGGCTTCCTCAACCATGGAGTGCTGTTCCAGGAAGGACTGCTAGGCAGAGATGGACTCCACCTGTTGAGGAAGGAGAAGAGCATATTTGGATGCAGACTGGCTAAGATAGTGAGGAGGGCTTTAAACTAGGCTTGAAGGGGGAAGGTGACCAAAGCCCACAGGTAAGTCACAACGTATTACCAGCAGATAAAGGGATGTGATCATTCCCCTCTATTCTGCACTGGTGAGGCCACATCTAGAATACTGTATTCAGTTTTGGGCTCCCCACTACAAAAAGGACAGGGACATGCTAGAGAGAGTTCAGAGGAGGGCAACCAAAATGATTAAAGGGCTAGAGCACAAGCCCTATGAGGAAAGACTGGAAGCATTAGGCTTATTTAGTCTGCAGAAGAGAAGATTGAGGGGGGATTTGATAGCAACCTTCAACTACTTGAAGGGATGCTCTAAGGAAGATGGAGCTCGACTGTTCTCGGTAGTAACGGAGGACAGAACGAGGAGCAATGGTCTCAAGTTGCGGTTAGGGAGGTCTAGGCTGGATATTAGAAAAAACATTTTTACTAGGAGAGTGGTGAAGTCTTGGAATGATCTGCCGAGGGAGGTGGTGGAGTCTCCATCTTTGGAGGTGTTTAAGGCGCGGCTGGACAAAACCCTGACTGGGATGGTTTAAGTGGGAGTGGTCCTGCCTCTGGCAGGGGGTTGGACTAGATGACCTATGAGGTCCCTTCCAACCCTATGATTCTATGAACGTGGAAGACCTGGAGGAAGGGATGGAACCTGGGGAGTGCCAGGACTGTAACACCAGGGGTAAGAGAAAGGGTAGTTAGAACTTGGGGGGGGGAAATCAAATAATTGTCTTAGGTGTCCTAATGAAGCCCTAATACCTGAGGCAAGTGGGGAAGAATGACACTGGGAGAAAATGCAAGGAGGTAGATGCAACAGAACTGAAAATCAACAGGGGAACATAGGGCAATCAGCCTGGTATTTTAGGTGCCTGTATACAGACATGAGGAGCCTGGGAAACAAGCAGGAAGAATTGGTAGTACTGGCACAGACAAGGAACTATGATATAATTGGAATAACAGAGACATGGTGAGATAGCTTGCATGACTGGAGCTCTGCCATGGATGGGTATAAATTGTTCACGACAGACAGGCAGGGAAGAAGAGGGGGAGGAGTAGCACTATATGTAAACGAGCTGTATGACTGCTCAGAGCTCCACTGGGAAAGTGGAAAGGAGCCAGTTGAAAGTCTGTGGGTTAAATTTAGAGGAGAGGACAACAAGAGGAATGTCATGGTGGGTGTCTGCTATAGACTGCTGGACGAAAAGGAGGTGGAGGATGAGGCATTCAATGGACAACTAGCAGAAGTTTCTAGACCACAGGCTGCTGTTCTCATGGGGCACTTCGATTACCCTGACATCTGCTGGGAGGGCAATACAGCAGTGCACAGGCAGTCCAGGAAGTTTTTGGAGAGGGTTGAGGACAACTTCCTGGTACAAATGCTGGAGGAACCAACTAGGGGCCTTGCACCTCTCAACCTGCTGCTCAAACAGAGAAGAATTGATTGGAGAAGTAGAAGTGAATGGCAACCTGGGTAGCAGTGACTATGAGATGGCAGAGTTCAAGATGCTGATTAATGGAAAAAAGGAAAGAAGCAAAATGCAGACCCTAGACTTCAGAAAAGCAGATTTTGGCTCCCTTAGGGAGCTGATGGGAAGGATGCCTTGGGAGGCTGATCCAAAGAGGAAATATGTCCAAGGGAGCTGGCTGTATTTTAAAGAAATACTGCTAAGGGCATAGGAAGATACCATTCTGATGAGCAGAAAAGCTCAGCAAATCTGGAAGCACAGCAAATCTGGAAGGCACCCATCGTGGCTTAACAGAGAACTCTTCACTGAGCTGAAACATAAAAAGGAAGCTTACAGGAAATGGAAGTTTGGACAGATGACTGGGGAGGCATACAAAGATATTGCTCAGGATTGCAAGGATAAAATCAGAAAGGCCAAAGGACAATTGGAGTTGTGGCTAGCAAAGGATGTGAAGGATAACAGGAAGGGGTTCTACAAGTATGTCAAAAATAAGATGATGACCAGGGATGGCGTAGGTCCCTTACTGAAAGGGGCGGGTATCCTTGTGGTGGAGGGTGCGGAAAAGGCTGAAGTCCTCAATGCTTATTTTTACTTCAGTTTTCACTGGGAGGGCCAGCTCCCAGCCCACTACACGAGGTATGGCTGATTGGAGAGAAGAGAGGTCCTTGGTGATAGAAGGTCAGGTTAGGGACTACTTAAAGAAGTTAGATGTGCACAAGCCCATGGGGCTGGACAACTGCTTCCCAGGGTGCTGAGGGAGTTTGGCTGATGAGATAGCAGTACCGCTGGCCATTATCTTTGAAAACTTGTGGCAAACAGGGGAGGTGCCAGAGTACTGGAAAAAGCAAACATAGTACATATCTTCAAGAAAGGGGAAAAAGGAGGATCCAGGGAATTTCAGACCTGTCAGCCTCACCTCAATCCCTGGAAAAATCATGAAGCAGGTTCTCAGAGAATCCATCCTGAAACACTTGGAGGAAAATAGTGTGATCAGGAACAATCAGCATGGATTCATCAGGGGTAAATCGTGCTTGACCAACTTCATTGCCTTCTATGATGAGATGACTGGATTTGTGCATGAGAGAAGAGCCGTTGACGTGATATACCTTGATTTTTAACAAGGCTTTTGATGTGGTTTCCCACAGCATTCTTGTCAGCAAGTTAAAGTATTATGGGTTGGATGTGTGGACTGTAAGGTGGATAGAAAACTGGCTAGATCAATGGTTTCAGTGAGTGGGAATCAATGGCTCCATGTCTAGTTGGCAACCACTAATAAGTGGTGTGCCCCAGGGGTCGGTCCTCAGGCCAGTTCTGTTCAACATTTTCATTAATGATCTGAATGATGGGATAGACTGCACACTCAGTGAGTTTGCAGATGTCGTCAAGCTGTGGGGAACAGTAGACACACTGGAGGGCAGGGCAGGATTCAGGGAGACCTAGACAAATTAGAGCAGTGGGCCAAAAGAAATCTCATGAGGTTCAACAACAACAAATGCAAAGTCCTGCACTTGGGACAGAAAAACCCCATGCACTGCTACAGGCTGGAGAGGGATCAGCTAAGTAGCACTGTAAAAAAAGACCTGGGGGTCATGGTGGATGGGAAGCTGGATACGAGTCAACAGTGTGCTCTTGCTGCAAATAAATAAATAAATAAATAAATAAATAAATTAAAAAGTCCAATGGCATACTGGGCTGCATCAGTAGAAGTGTTGCTAGCAGATTGAGGGATGTGATTATTCCCCTCTTATTCAGCACTAGTGAGGCTGCATCTGGAATACTATGTCCAGTTTTGGGCTCCCCACTACAAAAAGGATGTGGACAAATTAGAAAGAGAGTCCAGTGGAGGGCAACAAAAATGATCAAGGGGCTGGAACACAAGACTTATGAGGCGAGACTGAACGAACCAGGCTTATTTATCCTGCAGAAGAGAAGACTGGGGGGGCGGGGGGGGGATTTGATAGCAACCTCCAGCTACTTGAAGGGGTGGGTCCAAGGAGGAAGTAGCTTGGCTGTTCTCAGTAGTAACAGAGGACAGAACAAGGAGCAATGGTTTCAACTTACATCTGGGGAAGCGGAGATTGAATATTAGGAAAAAATTTCTTACGAGGTGGGTGGTGAAGCATCGGAATGGGTTAGATAGGGAAGTGATGGAGATATTTAAGATCTGGATAGACAGAACACTGGCTGGGATGATTTAGTGAGAGTGCTCCTGCTTTTTTGGCAGGGGTTTGGACTAGATTACCTCATGAGGTCCCTTCTAACCCTATGCTTCTATGATTCTATACATTCATGTGTGGAATCCTGGTCTAGAGGATTAGTTGTGGTTTTTCTTTGTCCTTCACTTCCACCTCATGGTTTATTGCTCCAGCTGTTTTGCCAAAGAGAAGAAAAAAATCTCATGAATGTAAATACTACATTAATTTCACTTTTTTAATTTATGTGCTATATATTTTTATTGCTCATTAGATTTTGGATTTGGAGGGTTTTTTTTATAATAAATAATGGTTCAAGATTTTTTAGTTTGTTGATAAAAGAAACAGTGAAAGTGAACTAGATGGTTGATTTAAATATCTCTTTTAATGATGAGTTTGCAAGGTCAGGAAAGTGCTGATGTTGCCTTCTGGACATCAGAAGGAAGAAATGGCAGCCCTCATGAGTAAATGTTCGTAGCAAAATGAAAGGAAGCTTTGCCTACCCACCAAGAAAAATGACCTCTGATTTTGAAATCATAGGTTATTAAATTAGTAACATAAAGGAAAATTAGATTCACGTCATGAGAATTGCAACTGGTAACTTCAGAGGCTGTAGAATTAAGAGGCCAAGACGTAACAATGTCAATTTGCAAAGAGGCAGGATTTCATCTTGCAAGGAAGAAAAGAATTTTGTGAGATCGAGAATGGTTTGCAAAAAGAGAGATGTTTAGAACAAAAAATATCACTATCAAACACCTCGATTGGCTCCTCAGTTATTTATACATCTAATTCAAAACTGCCCTCCTAATCCTGGGTTTTATGTGCATTCACATGTTGCACAAAGGTTTAACTGCATTACTGCCTGGTGCATTTGAAGCTAATGACATACATTCCCTTGAGTTTATTGAAAACAAGCTTGAGCCTTCCTTGTGTTATGTCAATAATTGGTATACGTACCAGCAATTAATTTATCTTAAATATCTGGCTTTTCACTTGAAATTTCACTAGGATGAAAGTAACATTTCCCCTTAGAACACAACGTAGAGGCTATCTATAGTTAAACCAATTGCTTCACCAAACTATACAAGTAAGATCCACTTGTCCCCTGGCTGTCATCTACATAATCTACAAAGTCTTGCTCCAATGATATATCTTGAAATTGAAAGTTTAGGTCAGTATTTTGCTTTCCATTCCTATCCGTAGAAATTTATGCCTTGTCAACAGAAAATTGACTGTTTAATACAGTGAAATAATTTACTGGGGTGTAAAGACAGCTAATGCCATTATCTCTACATGCTTTAGATATCTCTCGAGCATTCAGAGTGTTCAAGAAGTGTTTCGTCTCCTCTAGCAAACACAATAACTGCTGCTTAGAAATACATGTGAAATCTCTGTGCCCAACTATAATAAAGCAACTTGAGAGCCTGAAAAAAGGAAGAGAGGCCAGATTTTAAAATAAATTATTAGTGAAGATTTCATCTGATGTAGGCCATTGTTTTCTCTCTAGACCTGAAACTCATCAACTGGTTTAGAAATATTGAAATGCACTGATCTTTGATCTCCAAAGCAAACTTTAATACAGCTTTCTGGTCATGTTGGCTGCAAATCTTACTTGCTCTAATTATTATTCCATACCAAACTCAGTATAATCATGAATTGAACATTTTTTAGTCCATTTGCCTTTCATACTCTTACTGTGTTACAATAAATGACTCCTGTTAGAACATGGAAAAGAAAATGAAAAATGAAGTATCTGATTTTTAGTTCTTTGTACTAAAGTACACACAATATTACATAATGTGTGTGTGTTTTTTTTTAAAACATGCACCTCCCCATCTCAGATGGTCAAAGTACAAGCCCGCTGAACAACCGCTCTTTCCCTCTGAAGTGCAATGAGTAAGATAACATAGGACATGGGCAGAGAATAGGCACATCTAGGCAAGAGGTATACTCTTTAGCGCAATCATCATCAGCCATGCAGTGATTAATTATGTTAATTACTGCAGCCATATCACTTCCCAAGTTGCTTTACTTTATTTTGCTGTTAAAGGTTTGTAATATACTGCAACTAGAAACAGTTTATTAAAAAAAAAAAAACCAAAAAACAACAGTTGAGGTTCATTAGTGAGACAATGTAGCTATTCATCATGTCATTTACCCATGTGGATCCATCCTGACATGTGCTGAGTGCTGTGAGTTGAGGGAGCTCAGTACCTTGCAGGATCAATATCTTAAAGAAAAGGACTTAAATATTAAGGGCATCCTCTGTTTTGCACAGTCCAGATAATAAACAAATATTGCTTTATTTCTTAGATGAGATACTCAGAGTCCGTGCCTTTATTTGCATTTGTACAGAAGGTTGTAGAGCACTACTAGAATTAAACAGATAGACACATTTCCTCTTGTAAATGGTAACAACACTCCAGAAACAGAGTTCAATAGGCATCATTGCATTGGTCTTCAAGGTGGAAGGATGTAATGGTAAGTAGCATAAAATCATGTTCCTGTACAGAGGTTTACAATCTGTGACCTGTGGAACATTTGCTGGTTGTCTATCACAAGTTACTTGGTGCAATGGTGCTTGCTCACTACTTTGATTTCATCTGCTAAATTACATTGAAAGAAACAAAAAAAAGCCCAAAACAAAACAAAACAAAACAAAAAAACCTTTAAAATTCTCTTGCAATATTCCTTTTCTTTATAAGTAATTACTATAGTTACTATAGGAGCTTTATGGCATCCTGGAAGGAAGTAGTAAATGGTCTACACAGGCTTGGGCTACACTGTTGATCAATGTGGCTATATCAGTCTGGGGTGTGAAAAATTTACACCCGTGAATGACATGGTAATGTTGACATAACAGCCAGTGTAGATGCAGCTATGTCAACAGAAGACTGCTGCCACTGACATAGCTACCGTTGCTCAAGGAGGCGGTTTCTCTTCACTGACAGATAAACTTGGTAAGGCTGCAGTTACACTACAGGGCTATGCCCACATGCCTATGTTGACATAGTCTAAAGAGTGCAGACATACATTAAGAAGGATAATGTCCATGAGTTAATATCCATTAAGGTGTGATTCTTCCCTGGTTCTTGAATTTTAATAAGACAAATCCTCCTCTGATGGGAACAATCTTACTTTTCTTGAAGTATAACTAAAATGCAGTATAATACATGTCTCAAAAGAATCAGAATTCAGTCCTCTAAGTACAGTAACCTCAATCATGTAGGACATTCTACAAGGACATATATCACTGTCAAGAAGACTAAATAAAATATCAAATGGAATGAAAGGCTATTCATTACCTATAGAAGACCATCACCATAACTGTGCCAGTAATTCACATCCTTTCTAACTAATACATTTAGAATGCAATATTTGGATATAGTAGTTAAGTCAGTACTTGCTAATCAGTTCCCTGATCAAAAACGACAAAGTATTGGGAGTGAAGGGGATAAAGTGTGATTAGAGTACTGACAGGTGAATCTTAAAAGACAGAAGGTTTAGTTTGTCAGTGTGTTACTGAACTGGACTCTGAAAATGGTATTTTCAAAAGTATTCAAGGGCTGAAATCATTCCTAAAACCCCTACTGACTTTAATTAGAACAGAGCTAAGCCTATCATCTGTGTGCTTGGAATATCACTTCTGAAGTTAAGTTGAATAGCTGTGACAGCAACAAATAAAACCATACCCTAAGCTCTTTAAGGCAGAACCCATGTTGTGTGATGTTTTTAGCTGTTCTGAAAAGCACAAAGCACGTTTTGGGATACTATAAACAAAACAAACAACAAGGAAGATATTGTTTCTAAGGCAGTGGACTAAGTCTCTAGAGATCAGGACACAATTCCATGTTCTGACAAAGAATTCCACAGAGACTTTGGGTGAGGCACTTATTCTTGCTCTTTCCTATGCATAAAATGGGACTGGTAAGACCTCAGTTCTCCCACCCTCTTGTCTGTCTTGTCTATTTAGGTTGTAGAACATGACAGCTGTTTCTCAACCAGTGTTTGTGCAGTGCCTTGTACAGTAGGGCTTGATCTCAATTGAAACATCTAGGATCTACTGTAATAATAATTCCTTAAGTACTGACAGGTTCAGATGCTTATCCAAAATATAGCTAGTCTAGTCTTGGGTTTAAAAAAATGTGCTGGATGTCTTGTGATAACAGTTTTATCTAGGAGATTAGTCATTTCTGTTTGTGGTGCTGGTTTAAATCTAGATGGGCCAGTTTTATAATCTCTGCAGGATCCCATGTGGTGGTTATAACCTCTGAAGGAGTGCAAGTGGGTTTTTTTTTTTTTTTTTTTTTTTTAGTAAGAACACTTTCAAAAAGTGAAGTGCCTCTGAGTTTTCACACTATCAGATTTTACAATTTATCCAAAATGCTCCCATTTCTTCTGTGCACATTTTTTTCCTTGTAAAGAGTGGCATGTGGGTTCAATGCTGAAAAATTTAGGGAGGAAAAAAGAGCAAAAACTACGATTCTCAGACAAAAATGGTCAAGCTCTTAACTGTGGAGAGACACCGTCTCTTCCCTAATGCAGTTAGAAAAAAGTAAAAATGATATTTGGTATTGAATGGGTGATAGACACACATATTAAGTGAACAAAAATTAAGATGTTAAGAGATATACTGAGTATGAAGTAGTAGCAGAATTCACAGGCTTGAAATGTACATTTAGTCTGAAGGAAAATGGGGAAAATAAGTCATTTATAGCAAGATGTTCAACACACGTCACAGCAGAATACCCTGGATTGGCAGGTCACCAAAAATACATGTAATATTCATTCTGTGCACTGGTTTAACATAATTCTGTGCCATTGTCAACTTATCTAAATAACTACTGAGAGAATGCATTAAAGTATGATGGCATTTCCATGTAGCTTCATGCATGCTTGACTTAAACAATATGGTAGTTAAGTTACTGTTTCATAATGCTATTTGTTGAATTTTAGGGCAAAAGGTCACTCATCCATGCTGTTCAGTAGAATTCAGCACTTTACGGTGCTTTATCTGAACATTTTGTTACATTAAGGAAGATGGCCCCCATTAACATTGGTGGAAATCAGTGTTTTTGTGTTTCTGAGTCCCATAAGATAATTAGGACTGGTAAGAATATTTAACTGCCAACAAATCTGAAACCAATTTGAGTAACCCATGGGATCAACATTTCTAGGACTGAGCTGAATTACACGAGATTCAGCTGTCACTATATGCTATTTCTCCAGAGGAGTTGCAGGAAGGGTATTAGTGACTTCACTTCCCCTGCACTGAGCCTGCCAATCAGAAGTTTGCAAACTGACTGCAATGTCATGGATAGTTCTGATTTCAGACCAGAAGGTGTCTCAGCATATTTTCCTCCCAAAAGGGACACACAAGTGACCAGAGGGTGAAAATAAAACAACACGTTACAAAAACAAAACAAAAACAAAAACAAACAAAAAAGTTCCTTTCCAATATTGGTAAACACTGGTTCTGATTCTCAGCTCCTTTATTCCTGCACATGGGCATGGATAGCAGTGGAAGATGATCATGGTTTTATGCCACCTTTACACACCTCATAGTCTAAAACCACATGCAGGAACTGCTTATATCAACACTACTTCTGTTGGTCCCCTATAGACTTGTGAAACAGAGAACAGATGGAGTGCAGTGAACTCCAGCTAGGATGACAGGAGGTCTATGAAAATCTTGACAGCTATGGTTGAAAAAGGATCTAGAGAACTTTTCCTCCCTATGATTTCACATACCCCCCCACAGCTGCCTTGAGTTTTGAAAGAGTCTGAAATCTCAGAGCAGAACCAAGCTGGAGCATTCCATTTTATGTCGTCAATACCCTTGAGAAACATGTCACACCTCAAACTCAAGTCAATACAGCATCTATTCAACAAGCATCTTGCAATATAGATAAAAGAATTCTATACATGTGCTCCCAACTAAACAACGAAACTGCCCACATTAATAAATATTTACCTCAAACAGTCTTTCAGTGTAAATGCAGAAACAGAAATACTGTTGCACAATATAGAGCGGAACAAGCTTAAGAGTTCAGCACAGTCACTGGGAACCCAGCTCTTTTTCTTGGACTCCAGCAGGAACTTCCTTAACAGCCACTTTTTAATGTGGATATATCAAGTGGGAGCTTTGAACTCAGGGTATATGCAGCTAAGGTGGAAATAATTTTATTCACAAATAAATGGCAAGGATTATTTAGCTGCTGGAATGTAGTTTCCTACATCTGATTTACTTTCTGCTTTTAGCCAACCATCTGTGTCATTAAAGAGAGTGAGAGGGTTCACTTTGCTCTATCCAGTCCCTAACAGAATATATGTTAAGTGTGGGGCAGTCACCACACTTCCAGGCAGTGACTGGAGATGTAAATTAGGTGGATGTACCCACCACTGGGATGCTGGAAGATCTTGTCCTCTCTCAAGTGGTTTTTAATAGTTAGCTATACCAAAAATGCCACCCCATTTGCCCCATAGATGAAGGTGGTCTAGAAATGGGGAACACAGCACAGAGGGACATGTTGACTCTGGCCTGTGGTAGAATATGGCATCAAGGCCCATGATCAAGTCATTTTATTTCTGTGGAAGACGGTGAGTGCCACTTCTTTCATTATCTGTCACAATTACTTGTTTCATCCTGCAGCCATCAGCAGGCCATAGTCATGCCAAGTAGTGAACCTGTTATGGTTCAGGCCATAATTTTCAAAAAAGTCCACTAAATTTGGGTTTAATATTTAGGTCTCCCACCTGACCTACACACAACCTGTTTTTCAGAGATGCTGTGAGCATTTGCTCCAAAAGAAATGAAATAGATTTTCTAAAAATATCAAGCAATAAGCACCTCAAGATGGGCATCCAAAATCCAAGGCACTTGTTGCAAACTTGCATCTCAGCTTTTTCTCAGGCTGCACCTTCCTGAATGACTGACCAACTGATAAAATGTTGATGGTGTCATGTTCTGGGGGTGCAATTCAGATCAGTGAGGGGTTGTGCTACTGCCAGCTCTGTAACTTTAAGTGTATCAAAAGACACTTCTGCTGAGGCTCTCCTGTCAAGACACTGCCAGCCACCATGTAAGTGTGTTATTGGCTTTCTATTAAAATATCTTGATACCTTTAGATATTGATGATGACATAATTGAGTTGGATATATTCAACTGGTCAAGCTAGCTGAAAATTTCTACTAGATAGCAATGAGTGCCTGGTCTTCTTGCACTTGGATGCTTTTAGGGTCACTCTTCAATCACAGCTGGTTCCCTAAAATAGTGAGGGACACCAGAGCATTCCTAAACTTGGCATTTTGCTGGCCACCTTACTGTAAAACATCAACACAAGATGACATTTATTTACTGTGACCTTCAGAGGAAGACCTGTGCACTAGAAAAATATTCTACAAGGTCTAAGTTAGGTCTGACTAATATGGGGTTTTTATGAAGAGCACGTTGATAGAGGCAGATGTGAACTGTAAAATGGCGTCTATATTCACTGTCAATAACTATCTTTTTTCATGCCTGCTGAGGGAAAAATGTTAGTATAAGTAATCCCTGGGGGTAGCCACAGACACTCACTAGCATTAACAGGAATGGCCCCTGGGATAATCCTGCTTCTGCATACAATTGGGTTGAACATGCCTGTTAATCAGGCCACATAAAAGGAGACTCCTCAACATAAAAGACTGAACGCTGCCCTGAGAGTCAAGTTCTGATCTCGCATCTAGCAGTCCTGAAGTTGGTCTGTTTAGAGGCTTAGACACAGGCCTTTTAAAATCTCTGTTTAGCATGAAAGGGTGTTTCTTTCTTAATAAATGAATGTCATAGCATTTCTACATCCCACCATTTTCAGAGTTCCCCATTGAAAGGTGAATGGTCAACTCTGTTCACCCTTGCCTCCAGACCACTCCTGAGAGCCACAGTCTGGCTCTTGTTTCCATGCAGATTCTAAACATTCAACTTTAGTCTTGGGGGATGAAGGCACACCACCAGCACTGCTGGTGCAAACAGGTCCTGTGTGTTGTATTTTTATGCGTCTCAGATTGAAAAACAGAAGAATGTAAGGATGGATCATGCAAATGCTTTCCCAAATAACAGTTTCTACAGCATCAGAAATCAGGAATGTTTCATCTCACCACCTTCCATTCCAAGTGCAAGGGGAACTCCTTGAACACAACGCCCTCCACCACATTTAACAAAACAAAACAAATCATCATTTCTCCTCTAGGAGAAAGAAAGAATAAACACCACATGTGAAAGATGTAATCACATTACTTAATTCAACTGGAAGACACACAAATACCACAAGGATGGAGGCAGTACAGGACTCTATGGAGGCAATCAGCTTAAAAATTTAAAGATCTTCCTTCAAAAGCTCTGTGTATGAGCAGAAACAGTCACTAAAGGCAGACAGATTGTTCACACAGGGCTCTGTAAAAATACTTAATCTAGAAAAACACCCCTCCCCCCCAAAAAATCAGTTTTCATCTCTGTCACTCACTCACCTGATGAAAGTGCACAGTAATGTCACAGATTTTTTATGCTGATATACACCCTGGATGCATTTCCTGAAGTCTTTTTTTTAAAATGTATGTACATCTTAAGGTCTGAGATCTAACATGAATAATAACTGAAATGATACATAATTAAACATTTTGCACATCTGTGTGTGATATTGATGGTTTAAATATTTGATGACTAATATGTTCAGTTAAGGATTTTTTCCCCCCCTTAAAACAAGTTACTAAGTTTCTTCTCTCTCACCTCCATTACTCTACATCTGAGGATATCAAGACAGCTTTCATCTAAGGTGAGAAGTAGATTTCAAATTTACTTACCAGAAAGAGATTGAGAAGAAAATACTACTGTATCAAAAATATCTACTATAGCAAAAGGTACTCAAAACACTTAATAACCAGGAAAAGGGACTTCCCTATTCTGGCAAATAGGTTACACATCCACCTTGGTACTCAAACTGCAGAAGATACAAATCTGTCAGAGCCCCCAGCTGCAGAGTCTTAGCTCATTATGTCAAATTCTACAGGTCCCTGGTTCAATCCCCAGTGTGCCAGACACAACAGTGTCCATACTAATGGTATCATGGAGGTAACAGTATTAGAACACGACAACTATGTCAGTACCACTTAATTAACTGGTTCAAGAGGTACGTGGTATCCATCTCTAGAGGTTCACACACAAATGATGAGAGCCTACTATTGATCCTACCTAAGTGAGTCATTCCTTTAGTTCGTTCAAGTAGTAGAGTTTTATGATTTTACTGCTGAAGATATTAGGTTTAATCATGGCTGTTGACACCTGTTGGGAAAGTTGTTTTGTTGGAACCTGGTCAACAAATGTACCGTTGCCGGAAATGCTCAAAAAAAATGTAGTGACAAGGCATTTCTTCAAATATTTGATATTTTAGCACCATTCACTGAAAAATTTTCAAAGCATTTCATTCTGCCTCCTTTCTTCTTACCCTCTGACTCTGCATTTGAAATCATCTGGAAAGTGGTACTATACTCTGGAATGAGACTCAGTAACAGGGCATTGTAGGGTGTCTGGTCCCATAGTTGTTACTGTCTGGTGTTTTTTAAAGAAGCTTTCCTCAGTTTACAAATAAAGGGACCTAGTGTATCTTTTGTTTTCGTAAGTGCTAGCGCTGGGATCTGAGAGTCAAACTGGGGTCTTTTCTTATTACATACTCATCAGTAGTAAAGATGCAGAAGGCCAAAAAATGCCCTCAGATTACAGACTTCCACAACCTCTCTTCAGAAATGACAGTAGAAGGTTGTGGAAGTCTAGTGAGATGGTATTCTTTTATTTAAGTGAGTTCAGTGATGCTAGTCATGGAAAGCGGATGAAATTGAAGAACCCATCTTGCAAATACTGATACCCGAGACCTATATTAATGACTAAAAACTAAATCTAGGGACTTTTAAAGGGGTCTAACAGAACTGGGCATGGCACCCAGTTTTTATCAACTTTCTGTGGGATCTACATGCTAAAGACATTAGCCCAAATTCATTCTTTAAATGTGTTCTGGATAACTCTTGAGTATACAATCTATTCAAAAGGCTTTAATCAAAATGAAAAGTAAACAATGCTGTACAGTCATTCTCGGTAGTAATTAACAAGGTACGTGTTTTCCAAAAGGTTTAATTATCCTGGGATAGATGCCAATACCAGCATCATGCAGGCTGGGTACAGTGTGGAATACACTGTCAATCGGTGACCATAAATATGTGCTGTAATAAGGAACGTGCAAACAGCCTATACAACAGGGAGAGCCACAGAAAGGTACATTCACTGTGGAAAAAAATCAATTTTAATTAGGAAGACAATTATATTTTTTCTCAGAGGTTGCCAAGGTCTCAAGATTTATCTCTAAGGTGATGGAGAGGTAATACTTTGCCATTCTGTTCCCAGTGGCTAGGGAGGTACTGTGGCAATATTTAAGATCCCAGAGAAGACCATAAGGTCCCTCAAGGTCTTATAACCCCAGATAATAAAAATCAGTGGTACATCATTAGCCTGTCTCCTACAACAGTAGTTTATGATTCTACCCTTTGATTCCTCCTACTAAAGCTTTGTGCAGTTCACTCAAACTATTTAGCACTGGTTGCTTCACCAAGTTGCTGAATTTCTTCCCAGTTTATAAGATAGCTCTGTGTAAATAAATAACCTTAGCAGAACTGTTTTCTGCCTTACTGTCAAGGCAAAACTATTTAAAAAAACAAACCCCACAACCCTTAAATGTGAATCTGCTGCCTTGTCAACACGGTTTAATTTTTTAAAATATATGATCTGCTTTCCTGTTATCTAGAAAACAAACTGATGGCATTCCCCACCTTTCTCCAGAGTTGGCATCCACCTGACTATTTCTGAGCTTTCTATTTAAGAGAGACAAGAGACAAAGTCTCAATGTGAATGAATGGTAGATATTTTATCTTATTAGTACCCTTTAGACTACAGAACAGTGGATCTCACATTATGGTCTCTTTCTTTCCTTAAATCAAAGTACCTTTCCTTTTGTGTCCTGATCACATAGAGAACTAGTTATTCCTGTAGTTAACATCTCAGAAATTAGGGAGGAAAGAATTCACAGTCTCAGTTTCACCTGAGAGCTCTCCATCTCTTTCATATGTTCACAGACTGTGGAAACAGCTAGCCGGTTGTTAATGCTCAGAAGAACGTCTGGGCCAGAAAGATGCTGACAAGCCTGTCTCTGGGGTCTTCAGCACCTCCCAGCATGGAGTTATTGCTATTCAATATCTAATTAATGGGATGATTCTTATTATCTTATGGTCCAAACCAAGTGTTTTATTAGCCTTCTCAATATTAAAACAGCTACTGTGGGTGACAATTAATAGAGCCAAGCATGTCAAACAGAAAACCCATTAAATACGATTCTTGCTTTGTCTGAGGCTTTGCACTTGCATATTATTTTATTCAATAATTCAGGACCAAACCTTGAAGACCTTTCTCTTTCCTCTTTGTTTTCATGTAAGCAGAAAACTTTCAATAAAGTTACAGGGAGCTTTTTGCCGGCACTGACTTAGAATACTCTCGTAGGCAAGATGTTGCAGAGAGCAAGGACTCCTTTACAGCCCTGAGGGGGCTACCTTGATTTTGGCTCTGGAGTCACAGGTATCAGTTACAGGTGGAAGGGGGAATGGAAATTCTTGGCTCCACCCTCACCTGTCAATCCACCAACCAGCATGGTTGAGTCAGTGCAAGGAGGTCATGATTTGCTGTTGATATAACCCTGTGTAAATTAGAGCCCCACTCAGAAAAGGAAGAGGGAGTTGTCTCCCAATGGTATGCCTTTGAACAGGAATGCCACCTTGTGCTACTACTATCATGGTACAGTTTGTGAGTAGAGGCACTATACAGCCACAGTAAGAACTTCAAGATCTAGCCTGGAGTGGTTAAGGTCACTTTAAATGCTTTGAAGCCTTGGATTATGGCCACACAAAAAGAAACCTTCAGCAGGATTTGCTTGTGTCTGAGAGGAGAAAAGTTGGGTTTATTTAGGTTACCCATCTACTACATTTAATAGAACAAATGCATTAGTTCCATTATGAAACACTCATTATTGTTATATAGTCTAATCCAGGGGTTTCAAACTCATGGCCTGTGTGCTGCATGCAGCCCCTGAAGTTATTCCCTCCGGCCCACAATAACACTATCATTATCAATATTTGCAATACCATTGTATGAAAAGGTTTCAGTGGTGCAGCCCTCAGGCTAACATACTAGTCTGCATCTGGCCCTCATGATGATTTGAGTTTGAGATCCTGCTCTTTAGAAGTCAATCCTTGCCTTTCTGTCGTCAACTTTCCAACTAACTTCACCCATGGACATCACAGTGCTTTCTCTCCTGCTGCCTTTGTGCAGTGGAAAGCATACTTGATAAAACTGCAAAAGCCACTAATTTATCTCTTGTGACAGGCTGCTCCCAGAATCTGGTCTGGTGTGCCACTGTGACCCCTCTCCCCTGATCTCTAGTCCTGAACCTCGACTTACCCCACTTTGCTAGGCGACCATTCACTCCTGATTCAGTCCACGCCAGCCTCCTGCATATAACTGGCCCCAGGCAGTGGGTGTGCATCCTTTGGCCACTCAGGTGATGGTTCCCAAACAAGCACCACCACTGCCAGCCCCAGATACCACACTGGGACTGCCCATCCTATAGGGATTTGGAACCCTTCCCCAATCACCACAGACATATAGACTGATGCCCATCCATTCAACAAAGAAATGGATGTACCCAGCCTCTCCAATCACACCTGCTCAAGTCCATATAGCTTTAAATAAAACAAATACTAGTTTATTGATTAGGAGATGATTTTAATTTAGTATATGGCAAATCAACACACAATCATTTAATAAAGGAGTCAGAAGTTACCACAAGTAACTAAACGATACAAAAGGCATGCTAAACTAACAGCACTATTATGGTTATGTTTCTCTGACCACTCCGGTCCAGCTGTGATGGCTAGCAGCCATTCTCTTCCTATTTTTAGGCAGGGCCCAATTCTTCTTGGAAATGTTTCTAGACAGAGAGAAACTACTGGCTTTTTGCCAGAGGCTCTCTCTTTCCCCCTTGGCTCCTCCTTCCTCCTGGACTGCTGTGATTTCCTTTCTTCTACCTGAGCTAGGCAGCTAAATTTGCATTACTTTACTCATGTAACCCTCCAGCCTCAAAAAGGGAGTCCTGAGGGCCACAGATATGTAACATGCTTCACCTCTGTACATGTACATGAAGCTGCAGAAAACATGATACCACAGCAATATAGGGTATTCATAAGGGAACCTTGCATGCCACATCTTGTATCAAACTACACACATTTACATTGCAAAAGTGAACAGAAAGTTACATAGATCATGGTGCAGGGATGTGCATTTTGCAACATCCTTACCTTATCCTTCTTTCAAATTTCATCTTTAAGACTCACATCTGCTAGGATGCGTCTTAATTATGCAACCTGAATTCAACAGAATGACCACATCTAGGCAAAGCAAACAAGGAGTCCTGTGGCACTTAAAGAATAACAAGTTTATTTATTACATGAGCTTTTGCAGGAGAAAATCCAACTTGAAAGCTCATGCAATAAATAAATTTGTTAGTCTTTAAGTGACAGAAATCCTTGTTTGTTTTACTGAACTAGACTAACACAGCTGCCCCTTTAGAACACATCTAGGCACGTGACAAGCTGTGACTATTCCTTCTTCCATGCCCAAACAAACAAAAGCACAATAGGCATAACAAACAAAATTGTGCCAATTCTTCACTAGCTTCACTGCCTGCTCCTGTCCTTCTCAATTTGCTCCAGCCATGCTTGATTCCTGACTTGGCCTCTGACTACTGTTAATGGCTGCTGACTCCAGCCCTGAGAGATAGGCATGACCATCTCTGATACAACAACTAGGCTTGATTGTCCCTGCTCTGACAACCCATATCCCAGGCTGTAACAGGATCTTTAATCTCTATAGACAATACAGATTTCAACATATTTCTTTCATAGAGACATTTTCCACTGGATCTCTCACAGGTTACAGTGCTCACTACTGGTGGTACATCTTCATAGGTGAAGTGTGAGGAATGTGCAAAGCACAAGAGAAAAGAATTTGTCAAAACTACAGACAACACAGCATCTTCACTCAGTACCATGGATTTTGATCGCTCACTCAAACTCATCTGGTTCTAATAGCTCCCATTGACATCAATAAAATTTGGTATGTGAAACAAATGCAAAATAGAATGACCAGCTCTTTCAATTTAATTCTTTATACTGGAAGGACAGAGAAAGAGCACACTAGTCCCTATATTCCAGTACAATAGATGTACAAGTTGTTGTAGAGGCAGAGCAGTCAAGCTAACATGCCACACAATGAAATGACTGGGAAGAATTCACAAGAAAAGACTTCAGGAGGAGTTGGAGCACCAAGTCAGAGACAACTATTCGGGCTTCTATGACAGGAAGGTCAACAATGGATGCAGTGTTTGCAGGCTGACTCTTGCAGAAGCACAGGGAGAAACACCATGAATTTCACCTAGTGTTTGTAGATTTAGAGAGAGCTTATGAGAAAAAGTCTAGAGAATTTTTATGATGGTGGCTGCAATCACACACACTACTAGAGACATATGTTCAAACTGCCATGGACACACAGGGACAGTATCGTAGTCATGTCAAGCAGCTGGGGCTACAGTGAGTCGGTCATTTCCTGAGAAGGCAGGTCTACATCAAGAGTCAAGCCTTAAGCCCATTCCTATTTCTGACTGTAATGGACAGATTGATGTGGGAGATCAAGGGAGACTCCCTTAGTAGCCTTAATTTTCAGTGATGTCTGTAAGAACGGAGGGCAGCCAGCACCTCACAGGGTCAGGTCTCTGACAAGTATAATTCCAGCACCGATATGAGCAGAACAAGTTAATAAATGGATATTTGATTAATTATACTTATGAGACCTACCAATAGCTGCCTGAAATGCAGCATGGCCCATTGCATGGGGCACCACACTGGCCTAGGACTCAACAGATATGGGTTCTGTTCCTGGCTAGGCCACGGGACTGTAGGCAAGTCACTGCCCCTCTATGCCTCATTTTCCCCATTTGTAAAATGGGAATAATGCTAGCTCCTTTGCAAAGTAATTTAAAAACATATGGATGAAAAATGCTACACATAAGGCAAGTTAGCACAGGGCCACATAACCCACTAAAATCATTTGGAGGGGTAGGGCAGTTGAGAAGAAGTGGCCCTTTTTGTCCCAGGGAAGCTTGCCCATGTGCTACTATGAAAACATGCTCCAGAGCAGCAAGTCCCAAATGGATCCAGCATGCTGTGCTGCAGTGGGCACATACACCTTTCCTCCCATATTAACCGCCCCCATGTTCGGTAATCTACAGATTCCATCCTCCAAAGACACCCCAGAGCAAGGTGCTGTCTCTGTCCCTTACCTCAGCAAGTACCAGGGAGTGGCCTTCCCTCCTCCTCAGATGAGTTGGAAGAGCTGCCTTACACCACCTTTCTCAGTAGTCCACTCCTCTCTGGCAGAACATCTGTCACCTAAGTCCTCACTCCAGGAGCTGGCAGAGGTGTCTCCGCTGATTGGTGGGCCAAATAAGATGATCTAGCAGGCCAGATGTGGCAGCTGTACCACAATTTACCCACCCCTGGAATACAGGGAGCTCAACCCTCACTGAAGTTTTAACAGTTAATTTGAACTGTAAGTAACCCCCCTCATTTTAAAGAGTGTATTTATTTGTCCCTGTAAAAATATTGGAAAAGATCTTTTTTAATAGTGATCTCTTATCATAAGAGTTGGCCAGGTTTCAGATTGAAAGTGATTGCACCCTGGGAGTTTTTGATTATGCAATCTGAACAAACAAAAAAACAGTTTGATTTTGGAAAGGAATCAGAGAGCAAATTTAATGGGAGCACATTGCTCCATGCATGCTCTCATGGCACTTTGCAGACCTTGAGTAAAGCAAGCTACCTGAGAATAGCAGGAGAGAGACAGAGGGAGATAAAGAAAAATAGGGAGCAGGAATAGAGCACAAGGAGAGACAAACAGGAGGAGCAGCTGGAGGAGACAGGTATTGCTGGAGTTTCATCAGAGGTGACAAAGGAGACACACATTGAGTAGACTAAAAAAGCAAGGAGTCTTGTGGCACTTAAAGACTAACAGATTTATTTATCCATTAGTCTAAGTGCCACAAGACTCTTGCTTTTTTTTTTTTTTGCTTTATCAGACTAACACGGCTGCCCCTTTGGAACTTGGAATTGAGTAGACTGAATATAAAACAAATACTGGTACATTAAATTAGAGGCCACAGCATAGAAAACCAAGGAACTGATCCAAATCTTACTGACTTCTATGGGACTTGGAGTAATCTCCATGCCACCAATATTTATGGTCCAAATTCTGCCACTCTCATTCATGGTCTTCCAGGAATAAGGTGCTCCTCAAAGAAAAGCGGGAGGAATCTGACTCTGGGTAACCAGTCTTCTAGCTAGCTAATGTTGATTGTCCCATTAGGAGGCTTAATCACATTACCTGATCCTTTGAAAACTCAAGGAGCATGCATCAAATTCTTCCACATTTAAATCTAGTGGTATCTTATTTCATGTGCATGCCTATCATAATCTGATAATAGGGTACACCAGCCCTTTAAGAGCGGAGGTGGCCAGAAAAACCCATTCTAGGCAGTTGGAATGAACAAATGCCCAGGAAATAGCCTGATAGCAAAGAAAAAGAAAAGAAAATAGCCCCCAGAGTTAAGAGTTGAATGAGCAAAAAATCCTAGGAGCTCTGTAGTGCAGGGTGGGGCAAAGCTCCCACACTCTCCCAACCACTCAGGAAGAACTCTCTAGAGGAGTAGTATATAAATTGCCATTACTATCAGGAAAAGATGGACACTGGTGAGAGACAGAAGTCAGAGCCAGAAAGCTAATCTCTAGGGAAAGACAGTTATGAAGGGTGACCCTATGAAATGCAGTCTCTGGCAGGGCAAGAGCTGTACGGGGATGGCAGAAGAGATAAAGAGAAGAGTGAACCTTTGGATTGCTGTGATGGATTTTATGGGTGGAAGAGTTTGGAACCATTTTGCACTCTTTAAACCAGTCCCAGTGGAGAGCTATAGAATTTATAAGAGGGGTCGTGGAAGCCCTGTAAGGGCCCTGAAGATGTAGAACAGAGCAAAGAGAACTCTGGCCCTGAGGGATTGCTTAATAAGTTGCACCTTTGCCACAAGAATCAAATGCAGCTTCTTGTGGAGGTAGGTACCAACACAATAAGATAAGGCAGCAGAATCAGACTCCCAATATAGAGCTGATAATTATTATTAGAACTGGCAAAAAAATTCACATTTCAAAATCTTCCATCCAAAAAAGGGGCAATTTAAAAAAATGTTCATGAAATAATTACGTGTTTCAAATGAGTTCTAATTATTTAAAAAAAAAACAAAAAACCAAAACCTCATCTGAAACAGAATCATAGGGTTGGAAGGGACCTCATGAGGTCATCTAGTCCAACCCCCTGCTAAAAGCAGGGCCACTCTCAGTAAATCATCCCAGCCAGGGTATGGTCTAAACCAGGGGTCTCAAACTCAAATCACCACGAGGGCCGCATGAGAACTAGGACCTCTTCATACAGCAGGGTCAACAGTTTATTTCATTAAAATTAAATTAAAAATTAATTGAATTCAAAGTGATTAAATAGAATTAATGAATTGAGTTTAATTGACTTTATATTATTTTTAATTGAAATTTAATTTTAGAAAGCTTTTAATTTAAAATTTTTAAAGTTTTTTTTTAAAAAACGGAAGGAAGGAAGGGAAAAGAGAAGAAAGAATGAAAAAAATGAAGAGAAAAAAGGAAGAAAAAAGAAGGAAAGAAGAAATGAAAGAGGCTCCATGACACTTTTTACATGTGGCAGGAGCAGTCTCTGTGTGCCATTCAGTGACAACTCTTGCTGCTTCTAAGAAGCTGCAGAAACCCTCTCCCAGCCTCTTGCAAGAGGCTCAGAGCCAGAGACAGTCCATGCCACTTTTTACAAGTGGCACAGGCAGTTTCTAAGTGGCAGCCCCTCCGAGATGGCTCTTGCTGCTTGCAGGAACCATCCCCCACTCTGAGCCTCTTGCAAGAGGCTGGAAGAGGGAGAGGAGAGGATTCCTGCAGCCTCTGACTTGCAGGCAGCAGCAGGCTCCAGCTGCTCCCCAGCAGTGTGACTGCTTG
Source organism: Podocnemis expansa (assembly GCA_007922195.1). Classification (NCBI taxonomy): domain Eukaryota; kingdom Metazoa; phylum Chordata; order Testudines; family Podocnemididae; genus Podocnemis; species Podocnemis expansa. The sequence continues at coordinate 18,204,855 of ML682016.1, forward strand.
TGCTGAGGCCCCACAGGGGAGTGGGATGTGCGGCCAGAATCACTGCAGGAGGCCAGGACGCACTGGGGCAGGACCCCCAGTGAGAGTCAGGCAGCTGCGGCTTGGCTGCCAGCTCCCAGCCAGCGGGGATCTTGAAAAGCTGGCCAGCAGCATGGAACCCCTGAATTCCAGCTTATGTGATGGGCTGCAGGCTGGGATTCCATGGGCCGCATGTTTGAGACCCATGGTCTAACTGGACCTTAAATATCACCAACAATGGAGATTCTACCACCTCCCTAGGCAACCCATTCCAATGCTTCACCACTCTCCTACTGAGAAAGTTTTCCCCAGTATCCAACCTCGACCTCCCCAGCTGCACTTTGAAACCATTGCTTCTTGTTCTGTCCTCTGTTACTACTCAGAACAGCTCGGCTCACTCTTCTCTTGAGCACCCCTTCAAGTAGCTGAAAGTTGCTATCAAATTCCCCCTCAGTCTTCTCTTTTGCAGGCTAAATAAGCCTAGTTCCTTCAGTTTCTCCTCCTCATAAGTCACATACGCCAGCCCCCTAATCATTTTTGTTGCCTTCCACTAGACTCTAATTTGTCCACATCTTTTTTTGTAGTGGGGTGCCCAAAACTGGACACAGTATTCCAGATGCAGCCTCACCAGTGCTGAACAGAGGGGAACAATCACATTCCTCAGTCTGCTGGCAACACTTCTTCTGATGCAGCCCAGTATGCTATTGGCATTTTTGGCAGCGAGAGCACAGTGCTGACTCATATTCAGTTTCCCATTCACCATGACCCCCAGGTCCTTTTCTACAGTGCTTCTACTTAGCTGATTCCTCTCCAGCCTATATTAGTGCCTGGGGTTTTTCCATCGTAAGTGAACACAGTTAAACTGCATCAGGCAATCTCCTTGTTGTTGCCTTGTTTTTTTCCTCACCTGCCTTTACCACCATCTCATACCTTTTTCTAGACCTGCTTCTAGAAACTATGGAACACAGACCATCTTTCCTTGTTTCTTCTATAAAGCATCTTTGCATACTGTTGGGTGCTGTGATACCCACCACTGAAGATGATGATGAAAACAAAAACTCAACAGTAGGTGATCAGGTCCTACCACAAGAAAGGAAAAACTAGAATATGAGAACTGTAAATACATGGGCCAGTGAGTAGAGGTGAATTTTTCAGGCTACACGCCACCTAGTTTCCCTGTTCTTCCTGTAAATATCAACCAACTAACTGCAGGAGCTAAGAGTTCTTCGGTTTTGAAATAACCTAGTGGTAGCAGTACAAAACTAGAAGTTAAGAACTCCAGTGTTCAAATCCTGGTTCTGACACTATTAGTCCTCTCCTCTCCTTCCCCTTTACTGTGGTAAATAGTGTTACTTTCCATCACTTTTTCAGGGGAAGGTACCATATAAAGTGAACCAGGCTGGCAGAATCAAACTTTTTCATCTCTCTTCCTCAGATTCCCCATCAGTGAAATAGGAATCAACCTTTAATTACCTACTTCTGCATATTTGCTAGGGGCAGATATTTTTTTAAAAGAATCAGAGACAAAGAAATGCTATATACATAGCACATATTAATCCCTCAGTCTCCTTTTACTCCACTTCAGTTGGGATATTTGAATGTTTAATCCCCTTTGGGTCCTGAGAAAACCCCAGCCTTAAACAACAGAGTTTGTTGCAGTGGAGAACTCTTGGTGTTCTGTTAACACATCCTCAGGTTTTCCTATGAGGTACAATGATTTATGAACAGGAGTGGGATTAACACTGACTTTGTGAAAACGAGCACCTTCCCTCTCCCTTTCCCCCTCACCTGAATAACTTACTAAACCCCTCAAACAAATTAAAGTAGTAATTAAAAGTGACTGGAAACATCACTGGACTATTTAAGTAAACTACAGAGAACTACACTGAATAATTTATTCTTGTGAGCAACATAATGATCACCCAACAAGTTTGGTTAGGAATGCGGTTTATCAGGCCCCCTTGACGTACTAGGGAGAAAATTACAAACTACACCTACTGATGATGGATTGCAGGATTTATTAGTACAGAAAAGGATTGAGATTTACTTTCTATAGTGTATTAAGGTGCTTCAATGCACCCAGGACTAGTTCTTTTAAAAAACAACAAGGGACTGAGTTTCCTCCAGAGAAGGACTTAATTTTTATTGAAAACCTACCACCTTCAAACTGTTCAAAAGTTCAAGCACTATAAAACTGTCAGACAACACCATTATTAAAAGCTTTATTTGACAAATCTTCCACTGCTGGGATAACTTGTGTGTTTGCTTCCTCTCTCACATGAAATAAAATCACTCACTTATGCAAACTGCTGACAGGAACAGAAACAAATGGGGTTCTGAGCACAAGGAGAGACACACTATCCCCTTTCTGCAGCTTAATGGAAATCAGAGTCATTCATAAATCATTAGGAACTCAGAATGTGGATCTGCTCTACAGATTGTTATATGATATTTTTGGAAAGATGGGGGGAGAACTTGCAGCAAACTCTACCCTATTTTGCTGCAGCCAGTAATTTTTCAGAAGTAGCCTGAAGATGTGGAACATCTTCACATAACTATTTGGGTGGGAGTGGTATACTGAACAATGAGCTAAATGCCACCAGCAACAAAAGGCAGGATTTGATCTGATTCTTATCATCATGTTATGACCCCAAATAGTCAAAAGACATTGGCAGATGCAACAAGAGGCACAGCAGCTGAACTGATATCAATGACCAGTGACTTTCTGGTAGTGAGGGGTATAGATTCAGTGGTCATCTAGTGTGATTTCCAAATTAACATTAATTTGCATGAACTCTCCTCTGTGCTCTGAACACCTCTTTGAAGGGTTTGGGACCAGCAGCTGCTAGGCAAGTCCCTGACAGCACAGCTTCATTGGAGTAACACCACCATGCACTTGGGTCTGGGTCACTAGACAGACTTTTTGGCTATGCCACACAACCCTAAGACACCACATGAACACTGGGACTGTTACTGTATGGGGAAAAAAGAAGTGCTGCCCCCTGCCACTCTTCTTTTTAAATAAAATTAAAAAAAACACAAGCTAAACAGTCAAAGACTAACTTGACTCCCAGAACAAAGTGCAATTCAGTCTCTAAAAGTGATGCTTTAAGTTGGGCAACTTTCTAAGGAAACCTCCCCCATGTACATCATCTGCACAGAGCGGTTCCACCTAAGTCACCTCCTCCAAGTAACTGATTTTTGTCATTTCTCTGAGTGATGGCTGCCAACAGGCCTCTCAGTAGGTGAAAAATACAAATGGGACTCAACAGGGTTTTTATTCTTAGAGTTAGAATTAATTATTTGTATCCCAGCAGCATCTCAAGGTTGGAATCCTATTGTGCTAGCCTCTGTACAAACAGAGCAAGAGACACCTGGAGAGCTTACAGTCTAAACAGGTAACATAAGGCCCCCAAAGACAATTATGATTATGGGAGAATGATAGTATTATTCAGTGTGATTGGGCGGACCTTTCTGAGAAACTGAATAAAGTTTTGAACAAGAGTGAGCTGAGCTCTTGGAGTTACGGCTTAGTTTATATACAAACAGTTTGAATTCAGCCATTTGAGCAGTAGGAAATGTTATTAATTTGTGCTGACTCAGACTCAGAATCTGTTTCCCTTCTGTTTCATTCTCAGTAGACTTGAACCCACCAAAAAACAAAACAAAAACAACAACAAAAACCAAACAAACAAAAACCCAAAGGATGCCTATGCAAAATACTGCTGATCTGTATAGAAACTTCTATTCACTGCTGCAGTTTCCTTCTCTTATTTTTCCATCTATCCTCAGATTGCAAGCTCTTTGAGGCAGGAATGGACCCTTTTACATTTGGCATACCAAGGATATTACTGCACACAAAAACAATAGCAGTAATAAGTGATTTTATTTATTTTAAGGACTCCAGGTAAACCAACACCATGGAGTTTCGAGCAGGCCTACCTACTGTACAATTCTATCTTTTCACTACTACACCGCTCACCTACTGATGTAGTATTTTAAGGTTTAGTGTTCTTGCCTTTTTTCTCCAACTACATTTATTTTCTTTTTCTGCCACCCTGAGACATGCTTCTCTGTGCATGGCTTGCATAGGATTAGCTTGACCACGCATCATCAATTGTTAATCGCTGTTTTATTTTTTGCTCTGCACTATGCCTCTACATAAAAACTGTTTGAGTCACTTTTCATTTGCTCTGTGTTTTGTGGGTCCTGCAGTTTTGATAATATAAATTACATCTCCGCATATAAGACTTTTGGGTTTGATTTAGGCAAGCAAATTCATAGAAGCTTGTAAATGCTTCCCATCCATGAAAACAAGAAAGCCTGTGAGACAGAGTCTATAGAATTTGCAGCATGATCTGAAAGGTTAATATGTGATTATGGGCAGCCTGAAGCTCAGACTTCTCTACTCTGCCTACATTTATGCTCTGTTCTTTTATGGCAAACGGTAAAAGATTTGGCTTCCTGCCGTTTTAGTTTCAACACCCAGAAATTTACTTACAAAACTGTAGTTCCAGGAGTAGATTCAATTACTGTGAAATTTAAGTTTAGAATAATATGCAATGCAAGTGATTCCTTTGCTTTTCATGCTAGCAATTTGTTTGGGGGAGTAATACCCTGTGGATTGCGTTGTTGCCAGGCTAAAGATCAAGATGGAGTGGTACCGTAACATTTGGATTTGGATTCAAAAGCTCTAGCAGTTGTTGTAATAATTATTTGGACTACAATTGCACTTGGAGGCACCCAACTGAAATGAGGGTTCAGTTGTGCTAGCTAGATAGTAAGAGATGGCCCATCTCAAATGGTTTTCAAGCTAACTACACAAGACCAATAAAATGATGTGGAGGAAACAGTGCAACAGTGAGATGAAGTGACTTGTCTAAGAACAAACCAATGGCTTGCTGAGACCCCAAAACTTCTGAGGCTCAATCTAGCATGCTGCCCTTTGGAGTACGCTGATCATCATAATACAATGGAGGAACATTATAGCATTAGTAGACATGAATGTCTTTAGTTTAATGCACTGGCATAACATTCCCCCAAAGAGTAGGTAGATTTTGGTTCATCTCACAAGTAAGAAAGCTTTTGATTTAATTCCTGTTTTAATCTTATGATTTGGCTGGAGAGGTTAAGATATCTGTTCTTCTCTTGAAGTAGACCAAGTTCAACCTCAAGCTGCCACCTCCTCACTAGCCCCCCCTTCATAAAACACTGTAAAGCTTCTAAAATGTCACACATTTATTGCTACTGCCCATGGGCACATTTTTCTTCGTAACATGGAGTTCACTTCATAGGTGGCCTACCAGCGAGTCTGAAAGTGGCAGTACCTCTCCAATGGGCAATTCAAACATTGCCAAGCTCAAGAGAAGATTTTGTCTCCGGGTAATTTCATTCATGCCTTTGCAGTGTGGTATTGTGATGGAGAGAGGAGGAAAAAAATACACAATAATTCAACTCATTTATTTTAATTGACCTTTTCATCCTAAAATATCCTGTTGAAGTAAAGAGGGAATGAGAGAAACACAGATTGACCAATAAAATGTTAACCACTGAAACTCCTATAGTAGCCACTGAATATTTAATATTTTCATTTATTCCACAGCATTTTAAGTGCCTGCTCTTCTCCTCTCTACAGACTTTAATTGAGCTCATCCTGAGGGCTAAAGCTCTTCCTTGCCTTATGTGTGCATGCACCAGAGAAAGAGACTGTTTGCTTTTTCTTCCATTCTGTGCATAAGTCAAATGGAAGGGTGACCTAGGGCACTGAGCAGAGGAGCTGACTAATAGCTTCCAGCAACTGTTCTTTACCCCCAGGGCATAAGGCCAGGCTCTTCCACACCAATGCTTACCTATTGGGCCCAGGGAAGTCTATGACATAATGCATAGTTCAGTTCTAAATTAGCTATGAGGAGTGCTGCTGAGCACACTGTTACTAGGTGCACGAGCTGCTTTGCCTGCAAAACTTGCTTATAATAAATAAAGGCAAGACTGCCCAGTACATAGATTTGCACAATCTGTCTCAGATGCATGCAATGCAATGAAGGTATCTATTACTGGATTTTCCTGCCCCACACACTCAGACTTGTGATTGTGTTGCTTGTACTTTGTATCGGTAGTGGTACTGGGCTTCTGATGGTAACAGAGTTAGCAGATGTTATTCCTGTGCCTTCCTGGCCATTGCCGTTGTTTACCATATACTGCTATTGTGACTTAAGATACTTAATTTTCACGGTGAAAATGAAATTAGAATGCAGCTATTTTCAGTCCCTTCTTTAACTCTGTTCACCTGAAATCAACACTTGCAGGCATCAGCATTTGTTTACTAACAGTCCAATCTATCCTTTTTACCTACTGACATATCTATACTTGTTGCGTATGTGGGTCAGTTGCTGCCAGGCTTCTGATCATCAGTTCCACGTTTTCCAGCATTATTAGCCTGATTTAGGCTCCAAATTCTGGGCAACACTTAAGCACATGCTGAACTCCCATTGAAGGCAACAAAACTTAAGCTTGTGCTTAAGTGCAATGCTTAATTGGAACCCTAATACCTTGAATCAACAGGAGTCTTTCCATTCAATTCAGTGGGCACCAGGTCAGGTCATATGCTCAATACAACAAAATATTTAAGCATGTGCTTACTTTAGAGCATGAGTTGTGTCATAGACTTCAGTGGGATTACACACACGCTTAAGAATCTTACTGAATCCAGGGCTAGCAAAATGACTAAACACACTACCCTTTTTAAGACCAGGGCTCAAGTCAAGCTGAAACATTCCAGAATACTGTTCTGGCACTTTTATGAAGAACCAGAATGTCTGTACAGTGCCATCACTCAAGAGTCACAGAACTGGAAGAGGATTCTGGCACTTTATCTTTTAAGGAGTCAAATATAGGAGACAATTCTTGGATGTGGTATATAAAAGACTTAGGGGACTATTGTGATGGAGAGATGCCAGCACACAGATTCTAAAGGAAAAACTCATATATATGAGAATCCAATGTGAACAGAGATTTTTGACTTTTCTTGTGCCAAAACTGATATTCAAATACTGTTTCATTCCAAAAAGAAAACAGCAAACACCCACAATATTTCTGGAAACCAGGGCCTAATTTTGCTGAATACTGAGTATAGGTATCGTTGACTGAAGTCAGTAGGATTTGTGGGTAAGCCACACCTCTGAAAACTAAGCCCTACAGTCACTACTGTAAATGCTGTAGCTATAGATTGGTTAAAAATTATTCAGATTCCACCTGAAGTGTCTAATTCAAACTTCTCTACCACTGATTATTATACCACAACATACTGACTTTTCATAATCATCTGGTGAACTGAATGAAGATGATTTTTAGATGTTTAAAGGAACTATCATTCTCTGTTACTTTTTATTCTACAAGGGGGTACTTATACATTTGTGTCAAATTCTACCCTCCTGTGTACCTGTGCAAGCTAGTTTAGCTCTCAAGGTTATCACAAAACCTTGCAGAAGATGTTTATACTATCAGGAATTAGAATACAGAGCATGTCATAGCATTTACACACACACACACACACACACACACACACACCCAAATTCAGTACTAGTAACAATTTACAGGAGAAATTATGTGTATATAGCATGGCAACAAGCTAATAAATATGCAGAACCTACTGCTACATGACACTAGTAGGGAGAGGCCAGATATCTATCCAGGATTCACAGTTTCAGCATGTAGGAATCAATGGCTCCATATCAAGTTGGCAACCAATAACGAGCGGTGTGCCCCAGGGGTTGGTCCTGGGGCCACTTCTGTTCAACATTTTCATTAATGATCTGGATGATGGGATAGACTGCACACTTAGTAAGTTTGCGGATGACACCAAGCTGGAGGGAATGGTAGACACCCTGGAGGGCAGGGACAGTATTCAGGGAGACCTAGGCAAATTGGAGCAGTGGGCCAACAGAAATCTCATGAGGTTCAACAAGGACAAGTGCAAAGTCCTGCACTTGGGACGGAAAAACCCCAGGTACTGCTACAGGCTGGGGAGTGATCAGCTAAGTAGCAGCACTGGAGAAAAAGACCTGGGAGTCATGGTGGATGGGAAGCTGGATATGAGTCAGTGGCGTGCCCTTGCTGCCAAAAAGGCCAATGGCATACTGGGCTGCATCAGGAGAAGTGTTGCCAGCAGATCGAGGGATGTGATCGTTCCCCTCTATTCTGCACTGGTGAGGTCACATCTGGAATACTGTGTCCAGTTTTGGGCTCCCCACTACAAAAAGGACAGGGACAAATTAGAGAGTCTCCAGGGGAGGGCAACAAAAATGATCAAAGGGCTGGAGCACAAGCTCCATGAAAAAAGGCTGAAGGAACTAGGCTTATTTAGCCTGCAGAAGAGAAGACTGAAGGGGGATCTGATAGCAACCTTCAACTACCTGAAGGGTTGCTCCAAGGAGGATGGAGCTCGACTGTTCTCAGTAGTAACAGAGGACAGAACGAGGAGCAACAGTTTCAAGTTACAGCTGGGGAGGTCCAGGCTGGATATTAGGAAAAAATTTCTTACTAGGCAAGTGGTGAAGCATTGGAATAAGCTACCTAAGGAGCTGGTGGAATCTCTGTCTTTGGAGGCGTTTAAGGCCAAGCTGGACAAAACCCTGGCAGGGATAATCTAGTGGGAGTGGTCCTGCTTTTCTGGCAGGGGGTTGGACTAGATGGCCTCATAGGGTCCCTTCCAACCCTATGATTCTATGATTCCCCAGTAGCCCAAAAAGGTGGTATACTTCATGACTAGTGAAGGCTGGAACCTAAAATAAAAGTGGTGGGCCTATCTGTTCCACAGCCTCTCTTTTAACTTACTGCCATGCTGCTTCAGAGTCCTAACCTTCCATCCTCCAGGCTGCTTGGATTTCCTCAGTGAAAGACTAGAATGCGAGGGATCTTAGGACACCAATAAGGTTATAGAGAGGCTTGGCCAATTGGTTAGTGCACTGAGGAAAGCCTGGTTCTATTCTCTGCTGACAAAGGGTTCTCCAGACAAAAAACCAAGGAGTCCTGTGGCACTTAAAGACTGATTTTTTCACATGAGGATTCATGGGAGAAAAATCTCACTTTGTCAGATGCTTTGAGGAAGTGGTATTTTCTCCCACAACAGCTCATGCAAAAAATAAATCTGTTGGTCTTAAAGTGCCACAGGACTCCTTGGTTTTTCCCCCCCCCCCTTTCTTTTTTTTGCTGGACTAGACTAACATGGGTGCCCCTTTGGAACTTCTCTAGACAAGCTAGTTAGTGTCTCTCGGTATGTCTACACTGGAGGGCTCTGTTAAGTTGACTTAACAAGGTCAACTTTAAGTTGAATTGAGGTCAACCTTGTTCAGTCAACTTAGAGCATCCACATTCCGAACTTCTGTAGACTACCCGTGCCCATGCTGGCAGCTGCTAGGTCAACTTAAGTGTTAAGTTGACCCTCTTAAGTCAACTTAAGCCAGTGTAGACAGGGTATAACCCTTAAGTAGATTTAATAAGGTTCACTGAAGTGTTAAGTCGACCTTCAGAGTCGGTGGTATTAAGTTGACTGAAGGAACTGCTTAAGTTAAATTAATAAATTCCCAGTGTGGATAGAACTTTCCTTAAGTCGACTCAAGGAAGGTTAAGTCAACCTAAGTCACCAGTGTAAACTAAACCTCTGTGTCTCAGTTTCCAATCTGTGAAATAGAGATAATAGTTCATTCCTCCCTCACATGAATGTTTTAAGGATAAATACAATAAAAGGTGGGAGGGACTCAGATACCATGGTAACAGGCACGCTATCCATTTCTAAGACTGATAGATGGGACTGGGCTTTCAATAAGAAGGGCTTGAGGGTGGGGAACCCCACCACTGTCTTCCCCACTCATATCTACAATGAAAAAATGGGAACCTTGCAGATATGAGTATTCGCTTCTCTGTGAAGTTTTTTATTACTGTTTCTCCTTTAGCCTACTTTATAGGCCCAGCTTCTACATATTAAAGGATAACACCAACCCAGAAAATAGTGAGCATGACCAAGCCAAATTCCTTTTAACAAGCAAGTGAACATCCTTGGATTTTAGGGCTGGGGGGATAGGTGCAAGGAAATTTGGCAGTAATATTTCAGTATCTCCTTTTCAGATTATAAAAAGGAAGGGTCATCAGATTGTTATACAAAGTCTATAAGAACTAGTATAGCTCTTTTCTTAGCTGAAATCCAATACTGACATTTTCCTTTCCTTTCTGGTTGCTAGTTTTCTAAGCACATGGATGCAGTTTAACATTGTTTCCATTCAATATTAATAATAGAGCAAGTCCATTACAAATTCCATTCCACTCTTGCTCCTATGCTTAAAGGTCAGCATTTCCAGAACCCTTTGGGCTGAAGAGATTGCTCATTTTACATACAGAGGCACAAAAAAGTTCACTCATTTAAGACCTGATCCTACAATACACTCTATCAAGTGGCTTCAATGGGCTCTGTACAGGCCCAGGGTGCCCTGCACAGTCCTCCCCCTACCCCTGCAATAGGTAACGTGAGCATTAAGAGTAGAATTTGGTTGCCTCTGGAATGGCTCTCTCCTGTAACATAACTAAAAATAGTGACTATCAAAACTGAAACTTGATCAGTGAGTGCTCTATAGTTTTGGTATTTGTACAATCAAAAGATAATCACAGGTTATTTCAAATGCCCTGTTATTTTTATGTCATCCTGAAAACATGAAAAATATTTTCCCCTCAAAATCCCATTCTTCTTCACTAGCAGGATTTTATTCCATGCTTTCACCATCAATGTTGTATAAAAACATCTGGTCTCCGGATGCTGTGATACTGAAGTGACTCAAGTTCTATCTATTTTAAGCTTTATCCCAGGCGTTCTCAATTTTTTTTTTTGTTGTGACCCACTTTTATTAATATTCATCCTGTGATCTCCTCCCAGCACCCCTAAAAATGACAACTACCCCCATGCCATACCACCTGACTGGCATGCACCAAGACTGACAGCTCACAAGCACTTCCATAATAACCTCCCAATTTGAGAACCCCTGCTTTATGCCATCTAAACCTGCTGAGAGCAGAACTAATAGATGTGGTGCTTACAATGCCAGTGGACCATCTATACGAGGGCTAATATGCTAGCACCAGCAAAATTGAAAGGGCGGTAGCAAAGATGGGAATGATTTATCCACTCCCTCCCCCCAAGTCACCCTGATGTAGACAAATGAGGGAGTTTCAACCACCGTAGCTTGCCTCTGCTGAGGATTTGGAATTCAGAAAGAATCTGAAATAGCACTCTTACCTAGGAGTAATGAACCTATAAAAAGGAAAAAAGAGAATGAATATGAAGGTGATAAGTGGATGGTCAGCTACAGCATTGACTATAATAAAGGCATATAACAAAACATTAATCAGAATGTAATTCTTTATGTAGCATTCCTTTCTTCACCATTAATGATGCAACATGAGGACTGGCCAAAGCCCTGAGGGAAAGTTTGGATATGAAAGTACAGAGATGTAGCATCCTCCTGCCACCAAATGCATCTACCAGGCAGTAGTGTCAGTCTGATAATGAAAGAGAAAAAGAGCCCAGGAGGATGCTCTACATATGGCTATGAATAATGGTTCTGCCCTCTATCTCCATTAGGTTGATCAGCCTCTTGAAGATCCAGACAAGGAAGAAATGGAGGGTCTCTGGCTCCTTCACAGAAAGTGAATTAAATCAGTTGCAGCACTGGAGAAGTTGCTGGTTTGGCAGCATTATTGGATGGCCCCGTTAAAAAAAACAAAACAAAACAAAATAAACCAAAAAAACCACATAGGGGTCCTGGGATTTCAAGAGAAGTTTTGCTCCTTCAATACAAATGTTAGGGTCCCAATCACTCCCTGCCAAATAATTTCCCTGCTGCTAGCTTGACTGGAGCACTCAGGCTAGCACAGTTTATTTGGAGGCAGAGAAAAGACTAGATTAGATTTCTCTGACCTCAGATCATTTTAAACTGGAGGAACAGAGTGCAAGCTACACATCACTGACCAACTCTGTTGGTGACAGTGTAACCTGCTAGGGTGGGCTCAAATTCACTCAATTGCCCCTCTCCAGTGCCTCACAGAGAAAACCCCTGATGAAAGCAACTGGAGAGCCAGGATCCAGTTGTTAAAAGGACTCACTGCGAAGACTGCTCAGAGTTCCCATCCCACATTAAACTACCACTCAACAGAAACGTAACAATGAACTTTATTAACTAACTAAACACACCTTATCCTAAAGAACCATAATACATTTAAACAAAAGAGTAAGAAACCCAAGAGACCCAAAGTTCAGGTGGAGTCACCCTTATCTCAATTGCAGTCTTTTAAGTCCTTGGGGCTTGAATGCAGAACAAAAGCAATCCTCATCCTCTCTAGCTGCAGGAATCTTCAGGCAGATGCCATGCAGTCCTTTCTTCCTCCTGTGTAGCCAGCACCATGCAATCAGGTCACTGGCCATCCAGCTCTCAGTTCTGCTGCAGACAACTCCCCTGCAAAGCAGTCGAAAGCTGGGAGAAAACATCCTGCAGTCCACTCCTGCTCAGCTCCTTTCACTGAGTCCCTTAGCCAATGTCCTCTGCAGCTCTCTGTTTGCTCCTCTCCAGGCTTCTCTTCTCAGGCTTCTCCCTGGGCATGTAACTCCAACACAACAATAAAACTTGTGGGGCATGCTCAGTGTGCTCCCTCACCCTCTTACCAGAAGTTTCTGGTTTCTGGGCTGCAAAATCTGCCCAGCAACGTAACCCAGCCATAAGGGTCCCTAAAAGAGATTGCACCTATTTAGGCACATGGGTTACAACAGCACAATGCACCAGCCTGGTTGGTGCACCTTCAGGAGAGAAACTAACAGGTCTCTGAACTATGAACTATTATCCCAGAAACCTGGAGAAAGGCCTAGAAATCATTTAACAAAAGCCATGCTACAAAGGCATGTACAAATAACTGACATAGGAGAAGTCTTCATCCCTCATTTCCCATAATAATTTAGCCCTTAGGTACTTAATTGTTATGATTTCACTCAAAATATAAAAACATGCTACAGCAGTTGGAATTATACTATAACAAATAGCATGACACTCCTTCTGTATGCCTCCAGAAACACTGCTTTTTATAGAGTGAGAAGTAGCAGTCATTCTGCACCAGTAACAACAGTACATGATAACAGTTCAAAGGACTGAAGCATAATTTTAACTGTGATGCTTTCAAAATCCTCCTGAGCTGCTGAATTGGAATTGTGTGACAAAGCTGTGGCTAACACTTCTATACTGAAACACAAAACTATCCAAAGAAATAAAGCCTTGCTCACATTTTGCCTCAAAACTAATCCTACTAGTCTCTAAGCAGAATTCTAGCATCTATGTCAAAATGTGCCCCTGCTATATATATAAAAGCTGCCTCCAACCCCTTCGTAAAATAGTGGAATGCAGACACGAATCACTAGCGCAGCTTCTTTATTTGCAGTCTTGCACTCCACATGCTGATGGACTAACAACCACAGAATTCCAAAACAAATGGGGCAAATTTGTTTATAATGAACTAAGCTGTCATAACAGCCACCCAATGTAGGCAGAAGACAGCATGGGAATTAATGGATTAAAATACTGGAAGCCATTTCATACCATCTCCCATGCCACAGTCCAGTTTCTAACCAGCAGAGTGGTAAAAATGGCATGGATCATTTACTGTAGAAGCCCATTCAATTTTCATTCTTGTCAATAGAACTACATTAAGCACCCTGCTTTGTCTTCAATGGATTCGGTAGTATAAGCAGTTGCACTCAACACTATAGAGAGTGGCGCTGTTAGGATCGTTGTCTCTAGTTCTCCATTGACTACCATTTGGTCCTGTGGTGGCCACTTTCTGACTCTAGATTAGTTTTCCTTAAGTCATGTCTAGCCAGGATCCCTTCTGAAGTGGCGAAAGCCCAAATGACCCAACAAGAGAGATTTCTTCCCCCACCCACACCCCCAGCCAAACTTGGAGCCCCAACCTCAGCCCTACTCTGAGCTTAAGAGCCCTTTTGTTGGCACTGGGTTCTGTGTGGGTCTAGGCCCTTTGCTGTGGGCTCTGGAACAGGGATCCCCATGCTAAGCAGCTAGGTCTGCTCCTTTAGACATAAGAGAGGAACCAGAGGAGACACGGTATTAACCATAAGCTTACTGGGCAAAACAGCACCTGAGCCACTTGCGCTGTTTCTCCAGTAAGCTTGTGGTTAATACAGTCTCTCTTCTGGTTCCTCTAGGTGCTTCCAGCTTCTTGATTCTCCCATGCAACACCAACCCATAGGACTTCCTCGCTGGGCCTTGCCACCTTTCCAGGCCCCCTCTGGAACTAATTCCATCCCTAGGGATCTATTCCATCTGCTTTCATCATATAGCAGAAATTCTCTACCTCCTCTCTCTCTTGGGTTGTCTCCTCCTGACTGAGTTCTCCTCTCTTTCCCTGTTGTCCTCAGTGACCTTTCCACAGCTTTGGTCATTAATGGCAAGCAAGCCACTAGACTGAAATCAGCTGGGGGTAGTTGCTAATTCATAGGCAAGGCTGAGCTCAGTTTCCAAAAGAACCAGCTAGCCTGTGAAAAGCACGCAATCACCAATCAACAGATTCAAGTTTGACCAGATAGATTTCCTGCACAAGAGCTTGGTAAACTACCAGTAAAGAAATGGGTACCCTCTAGCTAAATGCATTTCAAACCCAGAATTAAAACATCACCCTAAACTTTCAAACCTGGCTGCCTATAGATCAGCTCCTAAATCCACATGAAAATACCTGAATGTGTCTGTTGAGGAGAATCCATCACTCCAATAGAAGTTAATTAAAACTGCTGGGTCTCAGAATTTTTGGAAAAAAAAAGGTCTACTTTTTTTAGGGTCCCAAGCATACCAGTAGGAGCCTAACTTAACAGTCAACTCCATCATTTGAGTCATTGTTTATTTTATGCCTGCAGCCTACCTCACATTGCACCACACAACATGGGTGCTTTAAGGAGGAGATAACAGTAAAATCATATTAATTTGAGATTAGTTATGCAGTCCAGCTCTGGAAGGATGAAACTGCCAGTTGTGCAGAGAGCCTGCAGAAGTCCTGCATTTTGGTCCTACTAATGCTCTCTTTCGAGGTCTCAAGAGGGATTCAAGTGCCACATAAACTTTGTATGGACACTTAACACTGTGCAGGAGATTTTCCCCAGATACTGTATACTGAGTAATACCCTTATTTACCACTCCTTAATCTCTCTGGGTCTCAACAGAATTGCTATTCCCTGTCATTGCACTGAACATGGTAGCAGAGTGGAGGAATAACCCTCCAGTTTTTAATTTATTTGAACACATATAATTGCCTATCAGAGACTGGTTCATGAAGCTGTTTTCAAGTATCTCTAAAGTTCAGGGGAGTTCAGATCCTGAGTTTTTCTGTAAGGTAGGAAAATTGGTTACTTTAGTTTCAGAAGAGAAGTTACAGCATTAGGAATTTTTCAGAAATGCTTGAACTACAAGTGCACTTGACAGCTAACTTTGGAAAAGACATGACATAGTGAATAAAAGCATCTGGCCAAGACACAGCCCCCAGTGGCCTTTTCCTGTGCAAAGCTTTCATCTTTGAGATATGGAGGAAATGGAGAGGGAAAGTAAAAAAGGAGAGAAAAATGCTGACACAAAGATATTTGTAATTTATAAAACGCTAGAGCCCTTGCTGCTAAATGCTCTTCGGTGGTTGGCATTAGACCCATGTGGGAAAACAGGCAAAAAAGAATTAACATGCCCTCTCTTTATTCCATTCACAAAATCTGTTTCCACTTTAAAAGCAATTTTGTAAGCTTCTCACATTCCTTTTATGTAAATCAATTGTGATGCAGGATATTAATTTCTAAATTGGATGAACCTTAAGAATTTGAACACCACTGTGGTCTTAAACCCTCTGCTTCTATACAGTGCATTTATCTTTGTTAGCAAGTGACACTATGCTTAAGAAGTACAGTAAAGAGTAGAAAGATCACAGATGCTGTCCTATTAATATTTAGAGAGCAGATTTAATAAATACCGTATCTCTCTCAGTGTTATTATCTGCATTACTGCTATCAGGTTTTAAGGGAATTCAGGGGGATGCTTTCTTATCCATCAGCTTGTCAGAAGCAGACAAGAGGAAAATCAAATGTTCATTTACTCACATCTGGTGTTCCACAGGGATCCATGTTTAGACCCCTACTGTGTTTATCTGTATAAATGGTTTCTATCTATCATCTAAATCAGAAGAGTTTATGTGCAGAGCAAACAACATCAGATAAATATCCTTATCTACTAACTCAGGATAAAAGAAACCAACGGTTCTCTGTGAATTGTAATTCCTGCTGATACTGAGGTTTATACAGCTTCTTTCCTTCCTTCTTCCACTTATATTTTTGCTTGAGTTTCACAGCTTGACTTGCACCCAATTATTACATTCATCCACTTCTACCTTTTATCTTTGCATTGATACACAGCTTCTGTTTCGTGTGTCTGGTTATCAAGTGACCGGAAAACTTGCTTTAAACATGTCATAAACAAGTAATGCTGATTGTAACATGAAAGAGAAGGGAATGCATGTCTGGAAATGAGATATTCAAACTAAAAGTCATACAGGATCACTTCAGGTAGCTTCTTGCTAATGTTACCTTCACTATTCTCCCATATCCACTCTTACTGCAGAGGCAGCAGGATTTGGCATTGACAGCCATTTTAGTTTCATAGAGGATTTTGAGAGAATCAGCTCCATTAAGGAAGTGATTTGTGTCTAACATTTGAGCTGTACCTTTAAATAAGTTTAATAGGAAGTGCCTGCAAAACATCCTGCATCTCTTGAAAAAAATCACTCAGTTCCATCTCTCTGCCGACTTTCTCTTCATGTAACTGAGCCGCTGGACTCATCCCACAAGTTGTTTAATGCAGACACAATGTATTACATATTACTAGTAACCCTAGATGACATGGCTCTAAATCAGAATTCCTCAGTGATTGGATCAGGTGGGCTAAAAAATAAACTGATGATTTGTGTTTTTTTGGCAATCCTGGAAATAGCAGTAATATATTCATTTTGGCATTTACTTGTTCACAATAGTATTACTGTGGCTGAGGGAACTGATCTTATGTAGTCTGCAGAAGAGAAGGGGATTTGATAGCAGCCTTCAGAAATGTGCCGGGGGGCGGGGTCCAGAGAGGATGAAGCCAGGCTCTTCTCAGTGGTGGCAGCAGAAGACAGAACAAGTAACAATGGTCTCAAGTTGCAGTGGAGGTGGTCTAGGTCAGATACTAGAAAAATCTTTTTTACTAGGATGGTAGTGAAGCACTGGAATGTTGTTATATAGGGAGGTGGCAGAATCTCCATCTGTAGAGATTATAAGACCCAACTTTACAAAACCCTGGCTCTGATGATTTAGCTGGGGTTGGTCCTGCTTTGAGCATGAGGTGGACTAGAAGACATCTTGAGTTGCCTCTCATTCCTAATCTTCTATGATTCTATACTTCATATTTAGCCTCTGCTTCAGCTAAACAAAAGTGATATTGGGACTGGGAGCAAAGGGAGTGTGAGATGAGAATCTGGGACTGGCTAGGTAAGGTACTTGGAAGCGGCTGGGGGAAGGACATTGAAACTGGTTGGGTAGAGAAACTGGTACCTGGTGATAGTAACTGGGGTGGGTTGTGATTGGGTGGGAATGGGACACTGAACTTGGAGGAGGTAAGTTAACAGGACAAGCTGGACAAGGAAACCGGTACTAGGAAGCAGCATATGAATGTGCGGGATGAGGGAAATCAGAGGAGGGGAGAGGAGACACTTTGCTGTACTAATACTGTACTGTCATGTCTTAACGTTTGAGTACTCGACTTGGCAACCTTAACTTTCTGTGGGCCGTATTATACATTGCACATGAATCATTACTAAGGAAGTTCATATGAGAGGAGCTTTGTCACTATTCAGGTGAGCTATCCAAGTGGCTGTGACTAGAAAAGAGAGCTTTTCAACTGGGTTAGCAACTTAACTAGCTGAAAAATAGTTGACTTCCAAGCAAAATTTCTAAAAAAATTCTCAAAAATTTTAGGTTGGTTTTTGTTTGGTTTTTTTTTTTTGAAGAAAATATCCTTCTCAGAGGGCTTTCTGTTTGTTTTATTATTGTTTCCCCCCTCCCCAGTATCTGCTGAAGACACTCTTTCCCTTCCACCAGTATCTCAGGAAGGTATTAAACAACAGCTTTTAAAGTTAGACTGTTTTAATCAATGGCTCCAGATAACTTATCTCCAAGAGTTTTAAAAGAACTTTCCGAGAAGCTTGTTGGACCATAAATGTTGATTTTCAGTACTTTGTAGAACACCTGAGAAGTTCCAGAAGGCTAGACAAAAGCTAATGTTTTGCCAATATTTAAAAAAGATAAACAGGGTTATTTGGATAACTACAGGTCTGTTAGTATGACTTCAGTGTTACGCATGATGATGAAGCAGCTTATAAAGAATTCAATAAATAAGTAAAGGAGAATAATATAATTAATTTCAATAAACACATTTATGGAAAATAGATTCTGTCAAACTAACATCTCTTTCTGATTAAATTAGAGCTGTTTAATAAGGATATTAATGATGATAAGATAGACTTCTGTAAGACAGTTGAGATGGTAGTGACAGGTATTTTAATTAAAAACTAAAATATTATAAAATTAACATGGCACACATTAAAACAGCTTAAAAGGTAGCTAATTAATAGGTCTGCAAATGTAATTGTAAATGGGGCCTTGTCACCAAGTGGGTGTTTCCAGTGAGGTATTTCAAGGGTTAGTTCTTAGCCCTGTGCTATTTGTCATTCATATTAATGACTTGGAAGAAGACATAAAATTGTCACTGGTAAGTGTGCAGATGAAACAAAAATTGGGACTGTTGTAAATAATGAAGGGGACAGGTCACTGATATATAGCAATCTGTATCACTTGGAAAGTTGAGTGCAAGCAAACAATGCATGTTTTAATATGGATAACTGTATACATCTATGAACGAAGAACATAGCTGATATCAACAAATAGGGGATTCTGTCCTGGGAAGCCTTGACTCAAATTGATTTGAGGGGGTTGGTGAATAATCAACTGAACTTGTGCTTCCAGTGCAAAATGCCACCTAAAGGACTAATGTAATCCAGGGATGTGTAAATAGGGAATCCTCAGGCAGCAATAGAGATTATTTTGCTGTCTTGGGCACCGATACAACTGCTGCTTGAATACTATACATATTTCTGACAACCACAATTCAAAAAACATGTTGAAAACATGGAGAATGTTCAGAGAAGAGTCATGAGTATGATAAAAACCTGCCTTAAGGAGGCAGACTCAAGGAGCTCAATCATTTAGCTTACAGATAAGGTTAAAGGATGACTTGATGACGATCTGTAAATACCTATGTGGGGAACAAATTTTTAATGATTGGTTCTTCAACTTAGTAAAGAAAACTGTAACTTAATCCAGTGGCTGGAAAATGAAGCTAGCTAAATTCAGACTGGAAATAATGGTGCAGATTTTGAACAGTGAGAACAATTAACCACTGAAGCAATTTACCAACAGTTTTAGTGAATTCTCCATCACTGGCAACTTTAAAAATCAAGATTAGATGTTTTTCTTAAATCTCTGCTATGGGAAATATTTTGTGAAAGTTTTATGGCCTGTGTTTTACAGAAAGTCAGACTAAATGATTACAAAAGGCCCTTCTGGTCTCGGAATCTATGAATTTTCACTCTTTTACTCCTTATTTTCTCCCTTTTCAATGCAAAATGGAAAAAAAAGGATGAAAGGGTAGAAAGTAAAAATAAGGGAGAAAAACCAGCAAACTGAAATTAAAAGCTTTGGAGTCCGTCCCCCCCAACAGACTTTTTTAAAAAGAAAATTTTTCCTAGAAACCTTTCATTTTTTAAATAAAACAAAACACACCATTTTCTCATCTCCCACTCCAGTTTTAACTGATAAATGTCTGCTAGCAGCTCCAGGTTGTAATATTCCAGCAAAACTAAGGAAGTTGTGTTACTAATTTATATCATCACCCATTCAAACATTGCCAAATTGTTTAATATACAAGTTTATTTGTTTTGAGGTAAATGTTTTTCAGTTTTGGTGACTTCCAAAAGGGCATTAGTCCAGTGCTGTGTGAATGAGGTAACATCATTTCTCCAAAAAGAGAGAATAAATGTATTAGTATCATATACCCCTCAGAAGGGAAAACTGAATAATGAGAAAAAGTATAGTAGGTTACTGCTATGGAGACCATGCAGATGGCCAGCAACACTGGGGAGTGGTGGCGGGGAAGGGTGTTGCCAGCATAGATGCATTGGGTCAGAGAATACACTGGTGTTTTTCTCTCAATGCTATCAGACCATCCACACAAAGATTTCCAGACTCTTCCCTCTGCCCTTGGCAGTATCATTCACATTCTTAGGTGGAAGCAATACAACATAGCCACTACCACTCCTGCACATTTTGGTAACATTCGTCTGGAAATCATATCTTTTTATTTTATTCCAGATAACTACACAGCCCCTCCCTTTTGTAGTTCTGCATCTCAGTCTCTGTTTATGTTTACTCTTGCATGATAGGACAGTGCTAATCTTCCCATTTTCACGGATGGGAAAATTGAAGCTCAGAGGGGCTCAGTGACTTCCCTAAGGTTATAGGAAGTCTGGAGTGGAGCTGAGAATTGAATCCAGGTTTCCAGAGTCCCACGCTGTGCCTTAACCACTAGGCTATCCTTCCAGTATCTTTGCTCTTCTCTATTATAGGGAATGGAAAGGCGTAGGGGATGTTATTTATAACTGTAGGCACAGTAACTGGAAGTGGTAAACATTTACCCAGAGATTGGTGCAGGCTGATATGAGTGAGCACATGCATCTGAGCCTGTACCTCCCACCCCACAGAGAGCTCAGAGTGCTTGGATGCTGCCAACAAACTCATTGGCTTGATAAACGATCCCTTATAACTGAGGCTTTTGGTTTTTTGGTGGTGTGTGGGTTTTTGTTTTGCTTTTTCTGGTTTTGCCTAGGCCGGTGCCAGGGCAAATAATGTTGCATCCCTCTATATGTTGGCATTTGGGGACTCCCCCAATTTCCCTGCCTCCAGAGCATGGAAGGCTCTGGAGTGGGAGGTGTCAGGTACCACTCTTCAGGAGTAGGGGGCCCTGAAGGGGTTGAAGAGTGAGCCCATCTCGCAGCCACTCTGCTGCAGGGGTGGTCAGCTGTCTCACCACAGCATGCTCGTAGAGACCTCTGCCAGAAGCAGCCTGCCATATCTAGGTCTTGGTTGAGGTGTGGATGTGTTTGTTCCCCTCCTCAGGGGTCGGGGCCCCTCTGAGAGGGTCACCTTGTGCAAACACATCAGGCACCAAACCTTAAAATCACATTATTCAGATTGCTTTTGCAAGGCCACTGCATTGTGTGTTTGCAGAATGGCCTCCTGACATGTAAACCAGTCACTCCATTCATCTCTCTCTTCCCTTTCATGGAGTGAACATAAAGTGCATTTAAAAGCAATATTTATTTTAAACCCAAACAAACTGGGCAAACTTACGCATATAATCACAGCAGAAATTCAATAAAGGAATATGAATAAAGAGGATGCTACAAATCCCAAATAAAAAAAATCCCCAGGATACAGCATTCCTTTGGGGAACATTGTCTGACAGGCCTACACTGATAAAATGCTGCCTATTTTCTAATAAAACGAGTGATTTTCTCCCCAATACATGCTCTCAGACTGTCTTATACAATATACCACTCTGAAGGAACTTGACCATCATGCATTAATTCTACCATTTAACAAAACTTCACAACCCTGAGAATATTGATTTAGCCCAAGGGCAAAAATTAAAATGAACTGAATCTCTGACAACCTGAAAGACTAAGCGTGTAGGTAGGCTTTACTACTTTTTGTAACAGATCACATCAAATTTGAAAATGCATGCCTACTAGTAAAATTTCACATGGAGGAATTGACAATTACTTCCCTATACAACAAAGTATCTACTGTCCTAATGATCAAGTAGTTATCTCTAAATTGTTAAGTGGTTGGGTGCTTTCTATTCTGGTGGGGGAGGGAAGCAGTGTGGTTAATAACACAAGTTTCCACTCATCTTAATTTTTGTTCATGAGTCGGACAAATAGTTGCTTGTCTCCCTCTGAACATCATAATATTTCTTAGAACATAAGACTGCATTAGTGTCTCATTTATCCTACTGTGACCTTAGTGGACTTCACTGGGATTACTCAGGTGTAAACAAGAGAAAGCTTTTATTCACAAAAAATGATTAGTATAAAATAACTTTACATTATTTAAAACTATGAACATGTGAGTGATGTGCAAGTGGCTCTTCACCACATCATTTCAAAGAAGTTTCTGTTGGCACTCTTAAAATGCACACTGTCTCTTCTTAAACTGTTAAAACTTTTTTCTGATTGTAACTATAAAGAAAACTTTCACATGTATAATAAGCAGTAATTCTTTTTACAAACTCATGTTTCTGAACAGATACCAAAACACCCACTTACGTAGAGCTAAGTCACATGATGCACAATGGGCTCTGATCTGTGTAATTTTTCTGTTCACTTTTGTAATGTAATTGTGTGGTTTGATGCCAGTTATGCCTCACGAGGCTCCCTTTTGAATGCTCTATCCATGCGAGGATTTTGGAGTCTCCCCTGGGAAAGGAGGCACCAAAGATACAGCCTTCCCCAGCCCAATCTGAGTTCTGCCAATCTGAGGGCTGCTGCTGGCTGGGGCCCACTCCTGCCACAGGCAGTAAGTCCGAATCCCCAGCCGGGGCTGGATCCTGCATCCTGTGGTGGCCCTGAATCCTGGCAGGGGCTTGCTCCTGCTGGTGATGACACCTCTGGGTCCCCAGCCAAAGCCAGATCCTGCATTCTTGGTCCTGGCTGGGGCCTTCTCCCACTCATGGTGGTGGCAGCAGCTCCAACTCCCTGGCTGAGGCTAGCTCCCACCAATGGCAATGGCCATGGGTCCCCAGCCAGAGCTGACACCTGCCACCAGCAACAATCTGGGTCCCTGGCTGTGACTGGATCCTGCATCCTGGGTCCCTGGCCAGCAGTGGCAGCTCCTAGTCCCTAGCCTGAGCTGGCTCCCACCAGCAGTGGCAGTGGCTCCAGACTCCTGGCCGGGGCCGGATACTGCCAGCGGCAGTGGTTACACTTTGCCTCCCCAATGAGTCAGGAAGGGACCCTGGGAATTCAGGGCTGCAGCTGCAGCAGCCCTGGGTCCTACCCAGGGATCACTCTTGCCTCAGTGGGAAGGGAAGAGTGGCCAATCAGCCTCCCCCTGCCTCTTATAAAAGCTGTTCCTACTGTATCATATGGTATTTCCCGCAGCATTGCATGTGTGTTCAGACGTGAGGTGTGTTACATAGCACAGACCCTCAGGACTCTCTCTAGCACAGAGGCTGGAGAATTACAAAACAAAGACAATGGGAGCTGAATGCTTGTAGCACCTCGACTGAGGAAGAGAGAGGAAGGGGCAGATGGGGACTGAAACGAATGCAGATGGTTTGAGAGAGGGAGAAGCTGCTGGATTTTGGTGAAAGCTGGCCCATTTCAGAAGCAACTCTAAGGTTTTCTGGGCCCAGGCACATGGGTAGGAGGGCCCAAGTTAGAAAACCACCACCATGAAAGAGTCATTGATTTGTTATATACTCACTTAAAATCATATCCTAATCAATAAACTAGGTGTTTTACCTAAAGCTGTGTGAACTTTAGAAGACATGAATCAGAGTGGCTAGGCCAATTCATTCTGGAGTCAGATGGACGGAAATGTGCCTATGGTGAGGGAAAGGTAGGTCCCCATCTCTGTAGGATGGGGGTTCCCAGTGTGGTATCTGAGGACTGAGGGGACCATCTCATAGGTGACAAGAAGGCACAGCCCCACTACCTGGGAACGATTGCACACAGGAGGCTGACGTGGAGTGACTCAGGAGTGAGTAGTCACCTAGCAAAGCAGGGTAAGCTGGGGTTCAGGAGAGGAGATCAGGGGGGTCACGGTGGCACACAAGACCAGATTCTGAGAGCAGCCTGTCACAGGGTAGAAAGAAACTTCTCCTATAAGAATGTTACTCCATAATTGTGCATTACAGGATTTCTTTCTCCTTCCTTCTAATGACCTATTACTGCATACAGAAAGAATATTGGGCCAAATAGTCCAGTGGTCTCATGTGCTATGGCAATTCTCATGTCCTTTTTAGCTGAGCTGATGAATAAAATGAGTTTTGAGAGCATAAGTGAGAAAGTTACCATATCAGTCCCTATTATTAATTTGGGAGCCAAAAAGGAAAAAGTGCAGTTCCTGTTGCAGTTTCAAATTAGAGTCTGCAATGACCACTTAAAACAATTAAAATCAAGAAACACAGCGGGGTTGGATTCTCTCACCTCAGAATTGTCACACTAGAAGAAGCTATTTTCTCCTTTCTTCCAATGAGAGAAAAGCATATAAAAGCTCTGAATGCTCTCTCACCACAACTATTATCAGCTACACAAGGAAAGAATTATGCTGGCACATCACTCTCTGGGGTTTAGCAGTGTGGCATCCAAATCCTCACACTGCATTACATGCTGATACTGGCTCTTCAGACTTTTCCCACCACAACCATGTGGCTGGTCACATCCCTTATCACCATCCCATCACGTGCTTTAGAACTGTATCCTGACTGATGCTGAACATCCATAAATCTGGTTTCTTTTAATAGGAATTGGAATGTTCAGCACTAGTCTGGATCAATGATGAACTCAAAGTTTCACTCAGTTAAGAGACTCCAGATAACTTTTGGCATAAATCTGGCCTATTTCAGGTTCGACAGGCCCCAAGTTCTATAATGAGTTAGAACACATATATAGTGCAACAGGAGGTAGTGGCTGGCAGCCACACACAGCAGCTCAGCACAGATTCAAGGCCATGAGTTCATCACTAAGCAACCAGAGTCTGCCTCCTTCATTGTGACTAGGTAGATTAGTCTCACTGAAAACATTTGTACAATAAATTGCTACTCTGTGTGAAAAGTGAGTGGCCAAAACCCAGCCTTCAGTCAGTGGGAGGAAGAAGTTGTTGGATGAAGAGGGGTGTATGGGGTAGAGAGACACCACAAATAATATGGGGCTGTATAAGGAAGTCCTCAGTTTGGCCAACTGGTCAAGCCCACAAAGGGCGGGAGATCACTGTTCTAAGGAACATAAGGATTTTGTAATAAACAAAGATCTGCAATATTCATGAAACAGACTACAGTGACCAGTAAAAGAGCAGGAGTTCCTTCATCTCCATTGAACATCTTGCCAAAAGCTTTTATAAAATGCAGCATTCCTATCTTAAATGGGTATCTTCAGGAGTTTCAAAGATACTGCAGAAACTGTCATAATAAATTTGTGACCTTATCAAAATAGTTTCATATGAAATAAGAAGATGCAATTACAGTTTAAATTAAATATGGCAAACTTCTGTGGCATGCCTGTGGGTAACAGAGAATTGATATATCTAAAACAGAACATATAAACATTTAAAATTGTATTTAAATGCAGAACACATTAATGACTGTGTTCATAACTGATTGTAAATAGTTATGTATAAGCCATATAGTTGATTGAACCTGTGCTTACTGAGGTGTAGATCACCAGTTTATGTAAGCAGTAAAGCTTGCTTACATACAGAATTGGAGTCCCATTTTAGGATCTCAAATGCCTTTTATTACTGTTCTTGACAGTATGAATAAGTAGGCTAATTTTTACATTTTATTGCTTACATGATAGGTATAGAATATCACAAGAATTAGTACACTAGTTCAATGTTTCAAGTATAATGTGGCTTTATACAAATTCTTGCCAACAGACAACATTAGTAGTGGAAAGGATCCAAGCTCCACTCTCATTCACACTCATGAAACCCCTTTGAGGTCAGTCAGTCTATTAAATACAATATACATTGCCAAGTCAATGGCAATATGCATTGAATGGCTAATGTTTGTATTGATTTCAACCCTCTTGTGTGGGTTAAGTGTTTGGTTCAGAATACAAATAATTGACCAAATAAGAGTAAAGACTGAAGGATCTTCTGAGAATGAAACGCAATTCCTCAAAGGCTCCCATCCAAATATATTTATACCTGAAGATCAGGCAGAAGTTGAATCATCACTTTGACCCTTAAACACTAACACTTTGTGAAAAGTGGTAGTCTATTTAAGGAATAGGAAAGAATAGCTTCAATGGTAATCAAGTTAAATTAGTACAGAATACTCTTGAAAACCCTATCCTAGTAGCCATCGCATATCATAGTGTCAGCGCTATCTAATGGAAGGGAACAAATGTTCCTCTAGTGCAATCTGATGCACCTTAAAAGAAATCCCACCTGGCAACACTTCCACATAATTCCAGCACCACATGTGAGCGATAGTGACTTCCAGGAATAAGCAAGTTAATACTATTTAAATTTACAGCCTTTAAAAATATAAACACAGAGTAGGAGCAACATGGGGTGCTAAGAGAAAATGTGTGTCCTACTTCACATGACACTTTTTACAGTATGAACTGGCTTCAGAAAACTATTTTTAAGGTTGCTTAATACATGCATTATCTGATAGTTCTAAAATAAAGTTCTTAGGAGGCACACTGAGGTATACCCCATAAAGGCAAACTGCTTTGCATTTTTTTAAAAAAAAATATCAAAAGGGTAGCGAGCAACACCATCTCACATGCAAAGAAAATCTGGTTCTCCTCCCACTGTCATTATGCAATGTGATTCTGATCCATTGCTCCCTGGAATTAATGAACATGTTTCCACTGGTTGCATAGGGTGCTATGTCTACTTCTGTTTTTGAGTCCCAGGACAAGCCAAGAAGTCATTCATTTTAGGTATTATTTTAGGTTTTGATGAATTGGTCAAACCTTTTCCCAATTTTCCAATGACCCAAGGTAAAAACAAAACTAAATACAATCTGTCATGACGTTATTATTTTTCGTTAGGTAGGTAGGTTTGTTGGTTGGTTGTGGTGTTAGTGAAAGAATGGGCATTCTCTGTAGTCAATAAATCACTTTGTCACCTTAATCTTTTATTGATTTCAATAAAAGTTGTACTTTGTTTCTTAACAAAAATTCACCAAGAAGGACATCACATCCAGGTATGTGTATAACATGGCAAGCGGTAATCATTTAACATTGTTATTTATTAAGCTAGATATAGATTTTTGTGGAGGAAAATATCTTCAGACTGATTTTATATTATGATTCATCATGTTTTTAAAGATGTTACTGACTAAAATGGAGACTGTTTACAACCTTCACTGAGAATTATAGGCTATATAGATGGATATAGAAATTAGAAAAACACTAAGTTTCAGGCAGAAAAAGGTAAGAGTACAGTGTTTGCAAACGCTAGATCTATTCTGTGAATTAAAGATAGTGTATTCCAATCAGTTTCATCCCACATGACCATGCTGGGAGATCTTATGGAAAATAAAAAAACCAAAAAACAAAAAAACACATTACAGAGAAAGGACCTTCATATTTGTACACATAGACCAGTTTAAAGCCATGTCCCTTTGGGGCACATAAGAAATATAAAATATTGACTATCAAATGTTAACTCTTACTTTCTTTTTCACCTTTGAGAACAGACTATGCTTACTGAAAACCATGGCCACCACATGAGTATCAGAAACATCACTGGGGAAAGCAGATTGTCATCACCCAATGTGAGAACATTGTATCAGCACAAAATAAATTTCTTTAAAGTACCAAGAGATGCCTAATCTAATTCTGGAAAATCTTCAACACAATAATATACTGAGATGCTAAGATTTGTATGATTTAAAAAACATTAGAAAGAATAACATAACAAAATAGTTAATTCACCACTCTCTTGATTTGTTTTCAGAAAAACTATACTACTATTTAATGGGCAAGCAGCAACATGTATTGGTCACAGCCCTATCGAATAAGATGGATGCCAAGTATCTTTATACTTGTCTCCCCCCACACTGTTTCCCATGAAGGCAGGGCTCTCTGTAGGAAATAGTCCAATGACAATGCAGCTGTTTGCTTTCTCAGCAATATACTGTCTCCAGGTGACCACAGAGTTTCTATAGCCAAATAGTAGCATTATCCCAAGATTATTTGTGCAGTGATATTTTTCTAACAACTATTTTGCCACTGATTTAGAACGTGGGGAATTTGAAATGCCCCACTTTACATGTGGGTAGCTGATCTAATTTGGTACATCTCATGAAAACGAGTTAAAGTTGCACCATTCTTTAATTAGAGCTTCTAAAAACATTTTAATTAGAAGTTCTTTGTAAGTGGTGAATACTTTCCTTTTTTTAAGTTTCAAAGGCCTTATCATCAGAACAGATGAAACAACTTCTGATAAGGTTATTCCAGGGGTTAAAGTACAATTTGGAGGGCCCTGGAACCCTCCGAAATTGGTTGCCCCGCCCTTGTGCTGGTGTGGGCCTGTCACACACCCAGCTACTGCCCCCCCATGCCTACCCCCCAACTTCAGCTACTGCCCCAGCCCCCATCTCACCTCTGGTTCCCTGAACTCTTCCCAAACCCCCTCCCAAACCCAACATGTCACGCTGATGGTCCTCGTGATCCCCCAATCCTTCTCCAACCCCCCACCATGCTGTCTTCCCCCACTTACCAAGGCCAAGCCCCTCATGCCCTTTCCCCACCAGGCTGGCTTGCCTATCCCCAAAAAGCAGCCCCCCACAGCCTCCTTACTTGGCTACCATGGGGAGCAGCCCCAGCCCAGGCTGAGGCTTTGACTCAGAGCCTGGTCTCACTGAGCATGTTCAGAGCCTCTGAGCATGCTCAGTGAGACCAGGCATCAGCCTAGAGCCTATTCTCAATAAGAAAGCTCAGAGCTTTTGAGCATACTCAGAGAGACCACGTTGGGGTGTGTATGCAGTTTTAAAAACTCTGTCCTGCTGGAATGCTGTTCCAGGGCTTTCTACTTTTAGGGGCTCAACATTCAGGTCCCTAGAAATAGAAGATGGAACCAGAACGCAGGGTTTCACGGCACACTATTTTTTAAATGGTGGGTCCTGGAACGCAGCATTCCTGCTCCAGTGGGAGGCCCCAGAATGCTGGTTGCCTAAAAATAGTGGGCCTCAGAACGGTGTTACACCACGTTCTGGCTTACTTCAACCCCTGGTTAAATCTTTGTCCCAAAAAGGATTTCCCCTTAAAACTCTATTAGTATCAGTTATAAATTTCAAAATAATACATAATTCATATATACAAGACTGAGAAAGCATCTAAGCATGTACACTGATATATTGTTTGTGTGTGCAATATAATTAATTAGAAAATATTTAAAGGTGTTAAGGAGACAAACTAAACTTTTATATTATGGATTTTAACACTAATACACACAGTTTATTGTTTTGACTTCGTTCTTCCTGCAGACACTGATGGACAGATCTTTCTCTGTGTATGCGCCCAAAGATGTATGAGCAAGCGAGAGAACACACCAGGTAAAATACCATACAGGAGAGTTACAACATTAAATTGTAGACAATATATCTTTGTAGCATATTATTAAAGGAGGTTATCTGGACATTCAAACTCTATTGCTTGCAACAACTAGCGCTCACTGAAAAATGCACAAAACCTTATCAATACTTTTTATATTCTTCCTCCACAATTTTTGGTCCAAACTTCCAATTTTTGTGTAGTTTGACCATTTTAGATGTGGTTAAAACTCAACAAATATTTTAGCAATATTTTTAAAAGCCAAACATTTTCAACCAGCTCTATTAAAGAATATAGTCAGAAAAGAGGACTAGCACAATAAGGCTCCATTCTGATGATGGTTTTGAAGCTGTAATTCAGCCTTCCTTTTACTTCTGTGTCTCCTTTACACTACACGTGCATATTTTCTCAGACTTGTCTGAGAAGCAGAGAATGGAAGGACTAAGTTCCATTACTGCTATACCTCTAAATCATATATAATTAATGACGTTGGATAACTGTTCATTCCTAAGAGAAGCTCAACCCATGTAACACCTTCCATTTTTAACTCGTGCTTCAGAGCAGGGGCACATTGGGCTCTTTATAGGCCAAAAATCAATGGTCATAACATATGGCCTATCAGCATCCTTTAGCACAGTTGACCATGGTATACTGCTGATGCTCAAAGGCAAAACCTTGGAGATTTTCAGTGCAGCTGAGGTTTCATGATTAATATTTTAAAAATGTCAAAAAAGTTGTGGAAGAGAGAGAGGTGATGTTGGAGACTAAGATGAAGAAGAGCTGTTCATCAGCCTTACACAAGTATGAGGGTGGAATCTGGATTGATATTTAGAAAAATTCTCCCACTATTAGTCTCATGATCTTACACCTGTCTATCTAAGAACGCACTATCCTTCATATAGATGAAATAAATAGATGCAAACCGACCTATGTCTAGTCAGAGTTCTGGGTGGACAGAAAATTCTGTCTCCTATATAATTATTTTTTTATGGGCAAGCTCTTTCTAAGTTTTTATTGTAAAACACACAAAATATATTTGATGTAATCCTGTCTGAACTGAAGTCAGTAGCAAAAGTTGCATCAACTTAAATGAAGCAGGATTTTCACCCTTGGTCATTTACTACTAGAAGGAAACAAGCTATACGTGCAAAACCATTTTCATTGTTAAAAACGTAGGGCTGTCACAAGTCACATTATTGTGGAAACTCAGCAGCCAGAAAACCTATAATACATACACTCTCCATCACCACTGCATCTGAAAATAGATTTTATCAAAGAGGAGGAAAAGCTATTCAGCAAACCAAACAACAATTAAGAACTGAGGGGTGGGTATGGGTATCTGAGCTTTAATGCTAGGAAAAATGAATCCTGGTATTTCATACTTTCATCATCCATTTAGTTAGCTAATGACAATCAAGGCTTTGTAGTCTTTCCACAGACACAAATGCCTAGAATTACCAGCAACACATAAATGCCTAGTAGGAGGTATTCTTTCATTAATTAATCATACCACCTATTTTCCCAGTGAGTGGTGAGGTAGATAAAGGCCAACAATTTTCTTTCATATATATTTGATGTTTTTAGCTTTCTTGCCAGTCCATCCCACATGGGACTTAAATAATTTTTCTCAATTAAAATCAGAAAAGTGAAAGCTAAAACACAAAATATCAGAGAGAGAAAAATATTCAAACATTAACAGTTATTCTACTCATGGCTAGAGAAGGACCAATTCTTCTGACTTTTACCAGTGTAATTCGGGATTAATGGCAGCGAAGTAATAAGTGACAAATATAGTATTAAGAGACAATTTGGTCATGAAGGTAATGAATTCTGTCACTTTCTTGGATCTCCATGACTTGTGGGGCAGGAGCAGGGAACTGAGTCAGTGGTGAGCCGTCTAAGCAAGATCCGAATCAGGCCCATAGTGAATAGAAGTCTGGGTTGCTTGTATGGCTTTACCATGAGGAAGTATGCAGGTTCCTGTTTAAAACAAATAATGAGTCATTTATAAAACCAAGTCCAATAAGCACTTCAGGTGAGCTGAGTGACTTCTTTTTCTGAAACTCTGCAGAATACTAAAAACAGAAAGTTAATTCTCTTCATCAGTTTCTTCTTACAGTAATTCTCCTTTGCTATAATTTTACAAAAAAAAAAAAATCTTGGGCCATTCATTTTCCTGTGAAGACTTAACTTCTTCCTTAAAGGCTTTGTTACAACAAATGTTATAATGGCTCTATCATGTTCTGCTAGTTTAAGTACCGGAAAGTAAAGAGATTTGAACTTGACATACAACCACTTTTTATATTTAATAAAACAAAGATTCATGGATCTAGAATACAGACCAATTTTCTGTTATATGTACAGTAGATGAGATTTTTTTTTAAAGGTTCAAACAGCTCCTGAAAAGTATTTTCTTTAAAAAGTAGTAGCATGTAGAGAATCTATTCTAATTTCACAAAATACTGGATTACAGTTCTTCTCATTTGCTTTCAGTGCAGTCAGCTGCAGTATAAATTTGAAATGGGGATGTGGAAAATTCTGCATCAGTACTTCAGTAAACCTTTTGACTTCAGACACAGAAAGAGTAACAACTCCTTAAAGATTAACTGTATCTGCTTTTAGGTCAGGTGACAGGGCGGCAGAGCAGGGTAAGACATGAGACAGCAGAAGACATCATGGACTCTTGTGGCAGATGTTTGCACTATAGACAGATGCTTGAAGGGGAGAGAAAAAAAAGCTGACTGTTTGGTGAACACAAACTAAATGAATGATTTTTGTGGATATCTTGTTTTAACAAAACTTCCTTAACAGCATATTAGTGGATATTTTACACTAAATGCACTGAAGTCTCAAAATAGGATTACAGATTTTTAAGGTAATTTTATTTACTTTGAAGCTCATGAAAAGGTGCCAGAATGGCTAACATCTAGCCACAGAAAAAGTGCAATGCCTTTACAAGGTTCCCCATCATTATGTCTCAACGCTGACTGGGATGGATTGCTTCTAGGGATATGAGAATATCACCCAATGAGAACTCAGTGCCTTTGCTGAGATTCCCACAAAGGTGAAAGTTAGTGTTAGTTGTGGCATGTTTTGACATTTTTGTGGGATTTCACTAAAAAATGGACTGTGCTCACCAAATGTTTCTAAGGCCACAATACAGCTATCCTATGGCTTTGGTCACCAGAAGTCTAGGAGATGAATTCCAGATTTACTCTAAGGAAATGCCCGTCATTCGGTTTTTACCTGTGCAGAACATCATGGCATTGATCATTTATTTTCTGTAGGTTTCCTCAGATGCTTTGAAGATGAGAAATGGGATCTTCTCCCATGAAAGCTCATGCAATAAAAGCCTTGAAGAGTGCCACTGGCCTCCTTGTTTGTTTTTATTTCATGCATCTGAGGGAGTGGGATTACGCCTCCAAAATCTTATGTGTTAAATAATTTTGTTAGTCTTTAGAAGAGCCACAGGACTCCTTGTTTTACCAATTTTTGCATTTACTATTTTACACCAACAATTACTCACAACATGAAGCACACTCACAGACAAAGTACTAATGTAGATGAGTGACTGACTGTACAGAGTGAATTGAAGCATGTGGCCTGGGCAGCTGAATCACAGTGGCAGGCCTGCTTAGTAGAGTCCAAATGTAAGGCACTGACATAATGTAGCATCCTGCTGCTCCTCAAACATGGCAGGACCTGACTGTTCCATCAGCAGCGTTCTCCAGCCCTCACCACACTCAGATGGAAGAAGTTCAATGAGGAGTCAGCCTCCTTGATGATCTTTCATCCTCCTGGCTTCAGCAAAGAAACTGCATGCATTGTGTAGCCCTGTGCACTCTAATGGGGTCCCTAGGCAGTGGCTCCTTTCTGCATCAGGGGGCCAAGAAACAAGTGTTCCCCTTCCTCTGGTTCCAGCAGGGATATGAGTGCCCATGGAGCTAGACAGAGCACTATGATGTGATCCCTGCAACAACCAGGGGGTGAAGAGCACTGATCGCCTATCTCCATAGCTACAGCAAGAAGCCTGCACTAGTCTTGTAGCCTTGCAACAACTTCCACTGAAGTCCTTAGCTGGTGACTCCCTTCTGTAGCTAGCAGGAGGGGAGCAGTGGGCTACTTTGAAAAAACTTCATGGACCACAAGCTGGAAACCACTGCACTAGATAATCAAGTGATCTCCTGTTGCCTTAAACTCTAGGACCTTTGATTTCAATGGATCTTTTGTATGAGCAGAGACCATTACAGAATCAAACTTAAATGAGTCCAATTCAAGTGGCCATGTAGAATATCCACTGAAATCAACAGGAGTTATTTGTGTTTACCCCTTGGGTTAATCAGGCCCCATGTATGTTTTTCTGCTATAATAAGGATTTGTTTCCAACACAGCTCTTTGATAAAGCCTTCCACCATGAGAAGCTTACATATTTCAAAGCAAAAGTTCCTTTAACTAGGCAATTAACAGAAAACTCGTATGATGCCTTTTCATAGCAACATAATTAAGGAGCAATCACACCTTTTCTGTAACTGACAATTAGCAATCTTCAGTCTCAAGAGATATAATAAAACTATGTCCACCTGAATATCTAGCAAATAGCTTAAAGCATCATATAAAACATCATTAAAAAAACTTTTAAGCTCAAAAACTGAACATTAGATTCCAAAATGTGATGGATGGAATCCTGGGCTCACTGAAGTTAATAGCAAAACTCCCACTGACTTCAGTGGAGCCAGGATTTCACCCACTCTGGTTAGATTGAAGTAAATATATAAAACACTTCACTAGGATTGCTGTAGAAATAGTGCATATCTTGAGCTTCATTGAATCTTCCACGGCTACGGACTGTAAAGCAAAAATCCAGACTGCTTCTTGATGCAGCAATCTCTTCCTCCTGTTTGCTTTTCAAGAAGCAAGGTATTTTTCTTCAGCCCCTAGATCCCACATAAGGGCACAATTTTTTTAATGGTAACTAACCAATTTTATAATGCATAAAATATGTTAAAGCACCTAGCTGATGTATCATATATATTATGGTGGTATCTGTATTAGAGTATATTTGTAGCATTTCAGCTTTAATATGGCCATTGGCTTTTACCGTGCCCTAGGTCTAGCGTACACTAGTTGATCATCAATTACATGCCTAGCAACAGCTAAGAAACAGAAGTAGCACGGCTGGCAGCAGCTGAAGAGCATTCTGCTCTGAGGAATTTTGTGGGATATCTACATTACATGTGCACAGTGTTTCCTGAAGAGAGGGAACACAAAACATCGCTTTCCAGCTGTTGCACAGCAATTAATGGCTATGTGACAATGGATTCCCATGGAAGTGAAATTTCTTGCTGTTAGCTCTTTAGCTCAGTTAATATCACAATGAACACCACACAAATTAACCACTTAGGTGCTCAGCAAACATGAAACTGGTGTGTCAGTCTTTGTGTGTCACTTCCAATGTTACATGCAAATTCCTTCAAATTTTGCCTCTAGAATGCCCCTCACAAAACTAATTGCACAAATCCCAAAACAGCATTTTTATTTCATGCAGGACATGGCACTTTAAAGGGGCAAATTCTTGCATCTTTCCCTTGGAGCAGAAGCCTTTTTATATAGTTGGATCAACACAATTCTGTCATGTAATATGGAGGATAAAATAAAAGATTACTATTTATTTATATTACCATAGAGCCAAGCATCCCAGTCATGGACCTGGACCCCATTGTGTTAGATTCTGTACAAAAAACACAGAACAAAAAGGCAGCCCCTATTGTCAATTTTTTGAAGGAATCACAGAAAAGGAAAATTTAAGGGGTATTTTGCAGGAGAATGAATGTATTGGATGAAGTTATACTTCAGACAGGAAATGGAAGAGAGAGGGATATCTGCTACTCATCAGCAAAAAGATGGTATCCAGACATGGGGTGTGCTGAGAGAAGGAAAAGGAATCAAGAACAGAGCCTTGGGGGGGGGGGGATTAGAGGGATCTTCCAAATGACAAACAAAAGGAGTCATTAAAGAGGAAGGGGGAAAACCAGGAGAAGACAGAGAAATGGAAGGCAAAGGAAGGCAAGATTTCAGTAAGAACTGCATGGTGTGTGGTGCCAAAGGTGGTAGCTGCCAAGCTAAGGACAAGGAAGATGCAGTACTAGTTTGGAGCTTCAGCTAGGAAAAGGTCATTAGGGACTTTGGGGAATAGTTTCTGTGAAAAGCGAGGAAACCAGATTGGAGAGAATATGGATTTGTGCTGCAGAGAGGAGTGGGGCAAGTCAAGATGAGGAGGGGAAGAGGAGCTGGTGGGAACTATAGAGAGGTGCAAGTAACAAGGGGGGGAATAAAGTCAGTGGAAGGAAAGGAAGGGGAACAAAGGAGGAAGAGAATGATGATGCAGAAAAAAGGGGAGTGGTGAGAACCATTGGCGAGAGGCAGAAGGACAAGGAAAAAAAGCAGAATTTTAAAAATATTGTAAAGGTAGAGGAGGGGACACTGAGTCAAGAGCAGCTCCCTGGTGTTTGTGGCTGAACATTGTCCAGGCAACTGCAGTATGTTATCCTAGAAAGGGGGAAGTAAGTGTCCAGGCTGCACCACTGAGAAGATCTGTGCCATACAACAATTATGACAGCAAGGATCTGATTGTGCAGTTCCCCATTTTAAAACGAATCAGCTAATTGACAAAGTAGCCAGCTGTAAAGTTAATATGTTCTGGCACAGAATGGAACATGAACAGCTCTCAGCAGGACCTCTGAAGAGTCAGCCATGCTGATTGTCCATCTGGGAGATTAAAAATCTGGTTGGGGGAATAGGCTGCATATTATAAATATACATAGAGAGAGAGAGAGAGAACAGACGTCCCTATTCTGTAAGGGCAGTCCTGATATTTGAGGTTTATACAGGTGCCTATTACCACTCACCCCCTGCCCTGATGATTTTTCACATTTGCTATTTGGTCATATTATATATACACAGCATCACATAAAACAGGAGTTAGCATCTTTGCCTCATTTCGCCCCCAGTACTAAAATATTCTGGCCCATGTTATCCAAGCAGATTTGGACAGTAGCCAAAGAGAGAGAGCAAATTTTGGAGGGATGCCAAAAGACAAGAGCCAATTGACCTTGTGCTTTTCTGTTCTTTTCTGGGAATCCCAGAGCTACAACATGCCATGATCACTTACAAACATGTTAGGATTGTTTTGTCTACCCTTGCATTGTGTAAAGGGATTAACGTGGTCTTCCCTGCAGTTTGCTAGAGGCCTGTGATTACCTTGGGAGAAGCAAAGCTTAATGCTACTGGTTTAAAAGAACTCAGGTGGAAAAAGTGAAAATAGCTATGATCTTCTTCAACCTGCCACACAAGGGAGGCTCTTTAATCATTATCCTTATGCAGTTAAAACCATTGTATTGTTGGAAAATCTCTATTTATGCACTACATGAAAGCAAATCCCTGTGACTTATTTTTATAAACATTCAGACCTACATTTTCAAAAGTGACTTGTGGTTTTGCAAGACTTGTTAAGAGAGGTTCAGATTTCCAGCAGGGAGATGATAAGCACATTTTTTGAGAGTCAGGCCCCTTCAGGGTGCCTTAAGCATTGCATCTCAAAGAAGATGCACCCAAAAAAATCAGTCACTTTTGAAAATACAGCTCCCTCTCTTTTGTCATCTTGGCTCATGCTCTATGCATATTTGCTGTGTACTTGAAATACACGACAGCAAATGCCTCTTCTCTCTTCTTACTTCATCTTTACTCCCACTTTAAACTGTCACTGTGCTCCAGAAAACTCTGAGTAACAAAGCTATATTCACATGTACAATGCCTTTTGTAAAGGAAGAGACTGTCATACCTTCCAGTCAACAGTAGCTATATGTTCTGCACAGACGTATCATAGATCACTAGGTTCTTGCAAACCTCTCATTTTTGTTGCCCTTTAATAAAATGCAAATGTTTTAAAAAAAATATGAAGCAATAGGCAATAAAAACTGAATTTTAATACCAAGCAATCACTAACCTTTCGCATGTAGGTATGAAAGGCTGAACAACCCTGCTCTCTCTTACTGCATAGACCCAAGAGACTTTGGGTCTCTGGATTGCTTTTATAACATCTATCTGTCTTGCTTTGATCTTGTTGATATTTTTAAGGCTTTTAATTTGGAGAATGTTATTTGCTCAGATGTTATCTTCATCATATTAAAAACAGTCATCTGTGTGAAGTCTCTGGGCTGGGACAGGATTTCTTAGTTAAAACTACACAGAGTGGAGCTAAAAATCCACCAACAAAAGCAAAGGAAACAATCAAGCAAACAAAATCAAGCCCAACAACCAAGGCTCCCAAACATCAAACAACAAAATCACTACATCTCTCTCTAACCTCACAGTAATGTGCTGTTCACAGTCCTACCAAAATGAGTCATTTGCAGAATCCCAAATGATATTTTATTGATGGATTGCTGG
Organism: Podocnemis expansa; assembly: GCA_007922195.1. NCBI lineage: Eukaryota > Metazoa > Chordata > Testudines > Podocnemididae > Podocnemis > Podocnemis expansa. The sequence continues at coordinate 18,242,832 of ML682016.1, forward strand.
TGATTTCTACATCAGAACACCTTAGAGCCCTAGTGGCTAAACCCCTGACAGCGTTAGCATAAAAGATTTACATGTATGTTATGAGGGCCACACAAGAATAATAATTTTAAAATGCATTGCCTTGGCTGCTGGTACACCATGGGAAATCTAGCAGCAGCAGGCAGAATGCCTGCTCTGTAATTACAAAATGGCAGCACGGGAGAAGCTTTGGAGACAAGGAGTTAGAGACTACAGCCATCTGCATGCCTTGGCGAATTGAAATTACAGTAATATATGAAGACATTACCTGAAAAGCTGAGCACCATTTAAATGATTTACTATTATGCCCCAGCAAGCTTTAATTTAAGGATAAAGTCATTCAGCAAGCTAATCTGATAGAGGCGGCATTATTTCACACAGTTAAGTTAATTTACACTAGCTGATTGTTGTTGTTGCAGTTGGCATTATTATCTGCACAAACAGCCGATCGGCCCTGACAGAAGCAATATACTGTTTAATACAGTGTCTTAATTCAGCAGGCAAGCTATCTGTGATAAAGGTTTGTTTATAAGCAATAATGGGGAGGAAAGTCATTTTGAGGCTAAGCTGATAACACTGATAATGATTTTTTTTTTTTTAAGAACCAGGAACTATCCACTTATTTTTCTGCCTGTATAATAATATTACCCAACAGACTCCTTCCCATTGGTCTTACTCCCCCCCCCCCATAACAAGGTTGCCCCATGGCACTCTTCTTTCTTACTTTCTATTTATTCTCTTGACTGACAACTTTCTGGTATATCTCTACTGACCCAGCTATATAGATTCTTTGAGAAATCTTCAGAGGACCAAGGTGTGTAATCTAAACTAATTAGGAAGACTAAGACGACCAGGCAAAACCAAGCTTTTCAGTTTGTCTCAATTTAGGATTTCTTTCTTCAAATTCCAGAGAGGTAGCTGTGTTTAGTCTAATTCAGCAGAACAAACAAAAGTCCTGCTGCACTTTTAAAGACTAACAAAATTTATTAATCACGAGCTTTCATGGGAGAAAATCCCACTTCGTGAGACACTTACAAGATGGGGGAAGTTTCAGAATGGGAGGAAAATAAACGCAGGTTAGCGTAAGTCATAGGAACAGGTCACACTGTAACAGCAAATCAAAGCAAGTGTTAAGATTCAAACACTTGGGAACAGAATATAGAGGAAGATGAGATCAAATCACCTGTTGTAATAAGAAAAAAATCCGAAGTCCTTATTTAGTCTTGAAGTGACAGAGTCAAATTTGCAAATGAATTCTAATCCTGCCGTTTCTCTTTGAAGCCTTGACGTGTTATTCAATCGCTTGAGCGCAGCTATTAGCAAATCCTCAATAGAGCGATCAGGAAGATTGAAGTGCTTAGCTACTTGTTTTTGAATGTTGTGATCTCTAAGGTTAGTTTTGTGCCCATTTATTCTTTTGAGCAGAGACAGTCCTATTTGTCCAATGAATAAAGTGTGGGGGCATTTCTGGTACATGATGGCATAAATCACATTGGTAGAATAGCAGGTGAATAAGCCCTTGATGGAGCAGCTGGTTTTATTAGGTCCTATGATGGTGTCTTCTGTGCAGATATGCGAGCAAACTTTGCAACATGGTTTGTTGTAGGGATACGTGACTGCTTTAATGGTTCTGTTAGGTCTGTAGTTGCTGGTGTATATCCACTTAAGGCTGGGAGACAATCTGTAAGCGAGGAGAGGTCTGTTTCCCAAGGCTTGAGAGAGTGAGGGATAATCTTGTTGAATAGGCTGTTGATCCTTGATGGTGTACTGTAGAGGTCTGAGTTGGGAGTTGTAGATGACGACTAGCAGCATTCTGTTCTTTTCTCTCTTTGGCTTCTCTTGTAGTAGACGACTTCATTTTACCTGCCTGGCTGGGTCACTATTTCTTCACTTCCACATGTGGGTACTGTAGTTTTCGGAATGCTTGATAGATATCCCAAAGGTGTCTGTTTCTGCTGGAGGCATTGGAGCAAATGCGGTTATATCTCAGGCTTGGCTGTAGACAATGGATAATGTGGTATGTTTTGGATGAAAGCTCGAGGGGTGTAATTAACTATAGGGATCAGTAGGTTTTTAGTATAGGAGGTGTTCATGTGTCCAGCACTAATTTGAACTGTGGTGTCCAAAAAGTGGATCTCCTGTGTGTAGTGTTCCAGACTTTGATTGTAGAGTGGAAATCGTTGAAATCTCTGTAGAAATCCATCTTTGCCCACATATCTACATAAAGGACACCACCAGAGGACCTAATCAAATCAGCTACTCCATCAAGGGCTCATTTACCTGTTATGCCACCAATGTGAGTTACACCATCACATACCAAAAATGCACCCCCACCCAGCCTTGTATATCGGACAAGTAGTTGAGCACTTGAATCTTCCTGAGGATTTACTAACCGTGTGCTTAAGCAATTGAACACCACATCAAGGCTTCAAAGAGAAATGGCAGAATTCAAATTCATTTGCAAATTTGACTAACTAAGGACTTTGTACTTTTTTTCTCATTACAACAGGTGATTTGACCTCATCTTCCTCTGTATGCTGTTCCCCAGTGTTTCAGTCTTAATGACTGCTTTGATTTGCTGTTACAGTGTGACCTGATTCTATGACTTACACTTCTCTGCATTTATTTTCTTCCCATTCTGAAATTTCTCCATCTTTAAAGCGTCTGATGATGTGGGATTTTCTCCCATGAATGTTCATGGAATAAATAAATTTATTAGTCTGTAAGTGCCATAGGACTCCTTGTTTGTTTTCATTAAATTGTACTTAAGCTGCAGGAGTATAAGGCGGCAAATGATGTTTTAAAATAGAGGAAAAATGTGCAATTCTTCCTATAGTTAGTGTTGTGAATGACATTTAATTCTATTGATATTATTGATGTTACGATGCTATTAACCTAGTGGAAACGAGGGGAAAATCTGGACCAATGTAGCAAATGTAAAGAGAAGTTAATATAAAAAATTCCAATGGATTGTCTTTTAAGCTCCCCAACATTAACTAGAATTAGGCCTAGATTTTTAAAGGTATTTAGGTGCACAGCAGCCATTGAAATCAGCGAGCATTTGATGCCTATATAGCTTTAAAGGTATAGGCTTTAATGTTTTATGTTCTGCTCCAATAAAGTACTTAGACTTAAGTCAGTGGGGCTACTGCTGTTGCTTAAAGATGGGAATGTGTTTTAAGTATTTTGATGAATCAGGGTTTTTTGTTTTTTTTTTTATTATTGGAGTGAGCCGTCATAAAAGTAAAATAGTGGAACTCAGTTAGATGAAAGTGCTCTGACGTGTTTTTCTCTACTGAGCATGTGCACTCACACTCACATGCATGCACACACGCCCCCCACAGGATAGACTTGAATAGCAGTAGCCTTCCCTTTTTTCCCCCCCACTGCTATTCATCCACCTCACCCCTCTTCTTCATATGTGACAAGAAATGCAAAAATTACAGGATTGGGATAATTTCAATATGCTGAATGTTATTCAAAGATGATCTCAAAGTATATCTGCTTCTACCTTTCTCACCCCAAACCACATTTTTTAAACTCCATTCTTTACTGGTACTAAGTGAAAATCATGGATCAGGCTACAGAAATTATAATAATGCCGTGTGTGGATTTTATTAGGACATTTCATACTAAGAAATAAGATGGGCCAAATTAACAAAAAAATTACAAATTGATATACACACTTTCATACCTTAGGTGCTCAGTGTTGACGCACTGCAAGGCTTTCACTGTGTTTTGGAATATACAATGCACATCCTAAATAGTCCCACAGATGTTTAGTATTTTATTTATCCTGTATCCTGATTTTCCATTACCTGGGTAACAGCACAAAAGCAGCAGTGCAAGACTGGAGCTGAAGGAGACAGAAAACCATTTCCTATTGAAACTACTGAGGGATTTCTAGGTACATTTGGCACACTTTCATCATTCAAGATGTAACATGGCTAGGACTCATGAGAAAAACAGTGAACAAGTAAATATAAAGCACAATATATTAAATAATACTGATAAGGGAAGAAAGAAAAACCCCATGTACAGTGAAAGGAAAACCCTCTATGCAACGTGATCAAGCTCTTGTTCTTTATATCACTCCTACAATCTTATATGAGCACCTATAAGAACATTAAACTGTGATACCATTTTTAAGGTGAGTGACTGCTGTGCATTTTCCCAGTGCACCAGAGTTATAAAACTAACCTTCAATAGAAAACTCTGCTGTTTTACTGTGCTGGGTTAGATGGCACCCAATGATTGATGCTGTAGCTGAAGAGAGGCAATTCTAAGCATGACCTGCTGTGTGACACTTGCCCAGTGTTTTCTATGGACTTCCTTTAGATGGAGAAAGACATGAATGGAGGTACAGTATTTGTATCCTGAAGCAAACTGTGTCATGCACATGAATGTCTTTCCATTGATTTGAATGGGTTTTGGAACAAGGCCTGTGTGAAAAGCAGTAGCTCTGAGTCTCAAAGAGGACCTCAACCAGTATGAAATATAGGTCTTGTCTACACAGTGCATCAGTCCACTTCAGAGAGATGTGAATTCTAGTGTGCATTAGCATGTTGCACATTGGAAATTCCATAATACAAATTAGTCTAATCTCATTTCAAAAAGTACTAATTTACCATGCACAAGGGAACTTTTAGTGTGCTCCAGAAGGGTTCACACAGGCCAATTAGTGCACAATGATCTCATGTGCACTAGAATGTACATCCCTCTGGTGCAGATTAATGTCTATATAGATGAGTCCTAGCCAGCCTTTGAGTCTGGGTCACATGCTGTGCCCTTCAGTAGACCTCAAAGATTCCTTATTTTAAATGCGTGATGGAAAAGCACATTGTTTATTACATCATAAAAAATGCAGAGGAACACAATGCTTCATAGTAGATGGTAGGGATTTGGTACCAATTAACACCAACTACCTTGCTGAAGTCTGGGCTCTGTTGGTAGAACCAATTCTCCTGCACTGTTGGAGGCAATAGCAATGAACATTTGACTCATTCTTGCAGTTAAGGTTAGAGAGCAACCTAATGATCTTCCTGCCTTTGGCTCATTTTGTGGAGGGTTTAGAGTTTTTCAGTATGCTGGCCAAATGGTGTGTTGATGGAAGCCAGTAGCGGCTGTTTGATTTGCTGACCAAAAAAATATGGAGCTGAGCTTGGTGCTGCTTGGCCTAAAATGTGCATACTGTTTTTGAATTTCACTTCTAGGAAAATAGCCTTCAAGTTTTAACTTCCATGTGCTGGACCAGTACACCTGCTTTGTTCTGCATTTTAAATTGGACTCGTTTATGGAGGAAATGAGGTGGACTTTGCAGGAGTCTACCGTGGCTGTTAGAAATATCATTGATAAGTTCGGATGTTCCCTCCAGGGACCATTCCAAAAAGGGCATTGTTTTAAAAAGCTCTTCAAGAGAATATCTGCAGGGAGGACATGGAGGTCATGACTCTGTACCTGAATTGCTTCCACTGCCTCACAAACTGAGAAAGCAGATGGAAAATTTGCTCATTGGAAATATGAACTGGCTAATGGTGAAATGATGATGCAACTCTGCACAGAACAAGAAATCTAGGGGTTTTGTCTGCTCACAAATAGAACTGGGCAAGATTCTGCAGACAGCGGTTGTTCTAAGGCTGTTTAAATACTATGGTATTTAGCTAAAGCTCTTTAACACCCAGCTTCATGATCATTTTGTTGATAATAAATAAGCCATAAGGAAAGGTTGAGGAAGAGCAATGATTCATGCTTGAAGATTTCTCTCTCTCCCTGACTGGTGAAACAACCTACTAGTTTACAAATACCAAGCACTGGAACAAGCATAGTAGTCTTCCTGCAAATGGACTTAAGACTCCAGGTATGTAGATGCTGGTAAAAACCAAGGTAATCACTACTGATTTATCCCTTGTGAAGTCAGAAAGACAGCAATTAGGGCTCTGCATGAAAGAAATTCCAGATTTTGTATTGACACTGCATTCAGTGTCACATTTGACCATGAAAACAAGTGTGTGAAGTGATTTCATGTCTTAGCAAAATAAATAACAGGGTGTACTTCAGGAAGGCATAACTAATAGCCTCACAAAGTAGTCAGCCTAAAGCCACATGCTCAGATGGTATAAATTGGCATATTTCCATTTACTTCTAAATGTAAGGTGGCTTTGCCAATTTACATCTGCTGAGAATCTGGGATTAGAATTTAGAGTAGATGACAAACTAGTACTGTATGCAACTAGCCTTTCAAAATATCATTGCTACAGTTGTGAATGATGCCTTATGGCCATTGGTTGCCTGATATTATTTGAGACAAAAAACTTGAACTTGATACTTCTGATCATTTCAGAATCATAATTTAACAGGTATGAACACATTCTTTCATCAGTTTTGCAATACACTCAGTGCACTAGCTGCTTAAGACCCTCCCAGACTTCATAAAATGAGCCTTGCTTGCCTATAATTGGAAGCTTGTTCTACCATGTAAGTCTATTGTAGGAATGTCAACCATTCCATAAAACATCTGCCTCATGAGTTACTGGACAGAGTTACAAAAGCAAGCTGCACTTTGCACTCCTGGCTTCCAAAGTTCACACAGCAGCCAACATACCAGCACAGCTTCAAGTACTGCATGGCTTATGTCCCAATGTATTTTTCATGGTTTTGTTATAACTGACAATAGAGCTCATTGTGAAGAAACTGTCTGATGGCCACGTCTCATGTGTGCCATGTTTTAAAAACAGTATCTGAATAGACTTTGGAGCACAATTTTCTTAGAAATGACAATATTATCTGACATCTTCTGGCAGAAGCTAACAAAATTTGTGCACATTTCAGCCACTCCATAATAAGAGAGGGTTTTCATTGGAGATTGCTGAAAAAGGGCAAAAGAAAAGTATATAAGAAACAAGGGGATTTTTTCCCTTTTTTATAGTTTAATTACATGCCTACGGCGCTTTTTTTGTGTTTATTTACTTCATTTTTCCCCATGTTTTTTCATATTGAACACAAAGCACTGGAACTCTGCAAATATGAGAATATGCATTTTTAAAAACACTCATGTAGGGCTAGAGGTTGCTTTTTTCATGCAGCCCTGTTTTTGGGACAACAGATGTGTCCCTTTGAACATTTCAGAGAGAAAAATCATACCTCAAAGAATTCCTGCTGATGCCTTTTTTTTTTAAACTTCATTCAGGATCAAGTAGAGGAACCATGAGTCAGTATAGGCCATTTATTGCAGCATATTCAACAGGGGGTTATGTTTATTCCCCTTCCTATCCCAACACTTAAGGATCAGAACTCTAAGGTAAACAACTCTTCAAAAGAAAGTGTAGGTAGGGTAAAGGAAAGCAAATAGCAAGATGCCACATTCTCTTGCTTCTTTATCAAACAGCACAAATGCAGCCAGCCACCCAGAAAATAAGAGGAACAGAACACAGCAAATTAATTCAAAATTATTTGGATGGATTAGGTCTGATAGTGAATCATACAGCTGAGAACCAATGATAAGTGAATTATGCAATGTATAGATGGACTAAAATGTAATCAGAGATTATAGGAAAAAAGTAAAATACAGAGTTTCAGGTAAAAAAATAGGAAATTCAGGATTATACTTAATTTTTTGGAGTACTAAAAAAGTCAGGCAAATAAGATCTGGGAAAATACCACATCAGAGTGACTAAATTCACAGCAATAAAGTTACTTAACCAATCCTTTCCTCATTGCAGAATACCTTCCAGGAGACTAATTTCTTCATACATTGTGATTATTATTTAAAATAGGAACTGCCATCATGGATCAGGGCCCATTGTGTCAGCCCTACCACCAGGGCCAGCCCAAAGTATTTTGGAGCCCTAGGTGCCTGAGATTTTGGCATCCCCACTCCTGCCCCAGGCTGGCCAGGTGGCAGATGGGCACCACATGTGTGCTGGGCTGAATCGTGGTGGCAGCTTCGCTCCCACAACCAGGACCGGCTCCCCATCCGTGGCCTGATGCTGGTGGTTGCTTTGCACCCCTAGCAAGGGCCAGCTCCCTGCCCCTATCCCAGTCCCAGCAGAGCATGCTGGCCCCAGCCCCAGCCCTTGGCAAATCAGGCTGACCACCCCCCCATACATAATTAAAAGGTGGTCCCTGCCCTGAAGAGTGTATCTGCTGTTGAAATTTATCTTATTTGTTTTTGCATTTTCACTGTATGGACTGGTCATGAATGCACATGTTTGAAGCTATATTTACTTAGCTGTGATTGGTCAGAAAAGTTACATGTTGTTAATTTGCTAACTCTAACCTCAATGGCATCTTTTAATCCAGGGTGCCCAAATTTACGGACCCTCCCCGAAAATCCTCCCTACTGGGCAGAAACCTTTAGCCAACCATCCTGCTGCAGAGGAGAAGCTCTGAGGTCTCCACCCCAGCCTGGTAGGCAGGGAATAGGGGTATGGGGCAAAGGGGACTCTATGAGCCACACTAACTGTAATAGACACCATCTGGCCACCCCATTAGGGAATAATTTGATCTCTGAGTTTTCAAGGGGAGGATTTGATAGATTATTTCCTGGTTCACACTCTTCTTAGATAAATTGCATTCTACTTAAAATATTCCTAAAGTTTATATATGCCCCCACACATTGTACACACTCCAAAAGAAGTATATTGAGAATGTATAGATTTTAAATAAATAAATTCTTAAGATTTCTGGATCTGAGTAACTACTTTCTAGTGTCAATGAATGGCACAGTTCTCACTCAATTGCTTTATTCCACACAACGAGTATCACCTAATGTAAATAAAGTTCAAAATTACTCATGGGCAGGGGGAGGGAAATAATCAAGTTGCCCTATGGACAAGTAATCAAGACATATGGACCTTCTACCTTTACTTAATTAGTTTACTTGATAATTCAAGATTTTTATTTTACCCAAGGTCATATAGTGAATTGTTAGCAGAACTGATGAATCAGATCTCCTGATTCCTTGTTCCACTTGCCAAAAAAACAATGCCTCCTTCTTAAAAATAACCAGCTGACTTTGTCTGAAGCTTCAGTTACAAGTTAATGGTAGACAATCTTAAAAATATATGTACTTCAAACCACAGGTCTCACCATCACTACACAGATTCCTATTTACCACTGTAACCATGAAAAGAAAAGGTTATGCCAGAATTACTTTGCCTGCCATAGTCTCAGGTTCACAATGGAGACTTCTGCTTAGGCAAGTCCTTCTGAGTCTGTCATTTTATTTTGACCTCTTCCTTCACATGGAGATACAGAAAGGAAGAGAGACTCATGGTTAGTTATATGGTATCTCAGCATTGTTCACTTAACAAACAGAGCTGCAGCTTTAATGAAAGAAGAATAACCTTATGATTCATGCACTGGATTGGGACACAGGCAATTTAGAGTCTTTCCCCATCTCTGCCACAAACAATCCTGGGTGACCTTGGACAGCTCATTGAAACCTTTCTTGCTCTTTGTGTGCATTTACACAATCTTAGCTTAAGGCCAGAAGGGACAACATGATCATCCAGTCTGGCCACCCATATGCCATTGGATACTAAATGCCACTCAGCTACTCCTCACAAATGGAATTAGACCAAAATTTGACACCCCTCTATTTAAGCAGTAAGAGCTTATGGGCAGATATTATGCATTTCTCCACCTAGATGTTTGTACAGTACCTAGGGCAATCTCAGTCAGTTTCTAAATGCTGCTTTAAATTTAATATCTTATTCAAGGAAACTGCTTAATATATTGTAATGCAAATTCCCATTTTCTTAAAGAAATTATTAGACAATAAATATCTGTCATGATACCTTGCAGGCTGCCTTTAGAAACCAGGCTGTATACTATACCTCTTCTTGCATTTCTTCATCTCATTTTCCTTCAAGTTCTTTATTTAGTTTTACTAAACAACTTTATCAAATGTCACAGTTCCTTTGTATTACACACACACACACACACACACTTTAGGATGGTACTTGCTGAAATTTTATATGCATTTTCTTTTTTTAAAAAATCAATAAGGGATGAAGCATTTTAAAACTAAGTGGTATACTGCCACTGTTATATGAAGGTTGTTAGGATTCTATATGTAACTATGAAAATTCTGGACTTAAATGCATAAATTCTCAATGCATATGACAGGGATTTTACATTGATTCATTAAATACGTTGTTGTTTTTATTAAGAAGAAATCGGGGAAAAAAGGGACCCAAGACAGACATTTTAGAGGCTTGGGAAAAAAATGCAGGACATATGAAATGGGAAAATAACATTTCTGCCAGATTATAATTACCTGGGCTAAAAAACACACCCAACTTTGGAGAAAACAGAGAGAACCATTTGATAAGGAAGAATGCACAGGAAATGTCATATCAACCTGAGCCCCAGTCTAGGTATCACAAATTTATCACCCCCATAACGAATGAAAAGGTAGTGATGAGGACAAAACCATGAAAGACATTAATGACACCTTCACAGTTCTGCAAGACCTTGTGAACATGAGCTTTCATCCTCCAGTTAAGTCACAGATGAAACATTAAATTTTGTATCTCTCACCACTTAAGTACAGATGAGAAAGAAAAGTTTAGATTCTGCTTTGCAGTCAAGAAAATTGTGGCTTCCAAATCAAAACATGCTAATTTTGAAGCTCGAGGACACAGCTACTGAGAAGTGTTTTATAAGCTTTATATTAGACTATAATTCAGATATTGTTTTTCATGAAATTCAGAGTGGGCAGAAGGTGCTGCATAAGTTTGAGGCCAGATCCTCCGCTACAGTGAAAACCCCACAGTGTAAGTCCTGGGAAGGTAACAAAAAAATTTGTTTTTGTGAGGTTGTGGAAACCAGGCCTCAGTCCTTGGAGTGCTCCAATACAGCGGCTCCCAACCTTTTCAGCAGCAACACATCATACTTCAAAGAAATGAACAATTCCACAGCACACCCATTTTTTTCAGCTGAATCGATTGCTCATACACAACACGTGCTTACATTTACTATGGTTATCTTATTAGAGAGGTTTGCTGCATAGTGTATACAACAAGTTAAAGAAGAATCAAATGCATTAATGTTTCAAATCCACAAAAACAAAAAAAATACGTCATCTCAATTTTGCTCTTTGATCACTTGCATTTCGATTGGAACGTTCATGTTTTAGAATCAAAAGTCTGATCCCTTGCTTTTAATTTGATAGTTAATTTTCACAAGTTTTCTGAGTTGCAATTTTGATTGGACAGAATATTGTTTAAGATAAAACAATGTTTGTTTTACATTGATTTTCATTACTTTCAAATAAAATTTCATGGCACACTAGGACAGTTCTCATGGCACACCAGTGTGCCTCAGCACACTGGTTGAAAGCTACTCTCTAATTTACACAAGCTGCTTATAGCCCCAACGGCTTAAACTACAAAACAAGTGAAGACTAGTGTAATTTGGAGGTGGCCTGATTATGCACCCTACCTTGGTAGCTGGGAGAAGGTGGTGTAGGCACTGCTTTATGTCCTCTACTCCATCAGAGGATCCTCCAACCATGGGACTGGAGATGCTGATTTCATGGCCATAATCAACAAAGTGGTCATGTAGATCCTCAAGATATGGCCTCTTGACTATTGATTTTCTGCTATCCTAATCAATATTTTTAGCACTTTGACACGGTCTTCTTCGCAGCGCATCATCCATTTCCTTTCCAAAGGCATAAGAAATTTTCTGAATTAAGCTATTGGCTTAGATGATGTTTATAAATAAAATTATTCATACAGTTAAAGTCCCCAATTCACAAAAACATTCAGACTCAATTGACTTTGGTGGGAGTTAAGCATGTGCTTATGTGTTCTTTAGTGTTTTCTTTTCTTCAGTAACCATTTGCTTAATGTGAATTTAGAAGCAGGAACTTGCTGAAGCTGCCTTATAGAATTATCAGCCAATGAGAGGAGCTGTAATACTTACGACTGATTTGATTGACTGAGTGTATCATCATGTACTGTTTTTCTGGAAATATTTTGGGACAAAGTTCTGTGAAATAGCCTGGAAGTGCCTCTGTTAAACTCTTAATAGGCTCATTTGCTACAGTATTTTTTTTCCTTAATATTTTTGCTTTTTAAATATGCCACAAAAACTTGCTAATATATAGATGTAAAGTAACAGAGCTGTTTAAGTGATTCATATAAATTCCTCACAAAGAACTAGTGTATAATTAAAACAAACAAAGAGTCCTGTGGCACTTGTAGACTAATAAATGTATTTATTGCATGAGCTTTTGTGGGAGAAAATCCTACTTCAGACGCTTCAAAGCATCTGAAAATATTGAAACTATCCCTCTCAACTACCAATCAAAAACCCAAAAAATTAGAAATTCTTTTAATTCTTGTTACAAATCATCATTCCACTTCCCAAAACATTCAATTGATGCTTTTAGTTCATTTCCCAAAATTGAATTCAAATCATGTCTGAGTAATTAAAAACAAAGCCCACCTATGAGCAGAAATTACTGTTTTGCAGAGTGTAGTTTTGTTTGACAATTGAAAAAGGCATTAATATCCACTTATCAGCAATCTCTATTAGCTTAATTCCTCCCCCCCAACTTTAAAAATTCATAATTTAAATATGGCACACATTAGAGAGTTACTTAATTGGCAAAAGTGAGGTACATTTTGAAGTATCTCTCTGTATATATTATGTCAAAAGTAAAAAATTCTAATCACTTAATTTCAATTAAGTTAAAAAACACCAAGGAGTTGTGTGGCACTTTAAAACTAACAGATTTATTTTTTGCATAAGCTTTTGTGGGAGAAGATCCCTGTTAGTCTTCAATTAAGTTACACATCAGTAGAACATCGTATAAGGTACAGTAGCCTAAGTCATTCTATCAAATGTCCAATCTGCCCATATTTAGGGGAAAGGAAATTATAGTTAAGCAGCTCAGAATTTTTATTATATATCTGGTATAAAAATACTCAGTCATAAGAAGTATTAATCTGAATAAACTGGCCCTATATAGCTTCTTTCTCCATCAAAACGCATGGAAGTAACCTCTGAGTCTGGGGGAAAAAAGAACCAGTACGGGTAATGTGTGAATTTCCAGATTTGACTTTGCCTACCTATTCCATTGCCTCTTTAAATAGCTCCACAAGAAAATTCAAAGTATTGACTTCTAAATCTTACTAACCAATAAAACAACCGTGGGTCAGACCAATGTCCATCTAGCCTAGGATCCCATCCTCCATCAGTAACCAAGGCCAGATATTTCAGAGGGAATGAACAGAAAATGACCAAATGATCCATCCCATCATCCACTCCCAGTTTCTGGCATACTTGTAGTACAGTGCTGCATCGTGGCACATCCCAGCTAATAGCCATGCAGATTTCAGAAAAATGCACGAACATGTAATCCTGCTCTCTAGTTTCTTCTTATAGGCCATACAGATGTGACATTAGTGGAACAATACTGCACAGTATTTCCTCCCATCTCAAATGTCATTTGGGTTCTCCTCTACACAGTCAAGCTATGGAGCTTAAACATCAAATATTCAGAGGATGTAAATCTCAGGGTCACATGTGAAATCACAGTAACCGGAGGCAGAGCTGGGATGTTTGCTTACTTTTTATCACAAAGCACATACAAAGGCCTCTGGGCACACAAGTCTTCAAACCACAAGTACTTATCTGTTTATCCAGACAGGTAAATAATACCCTAAGACTTAGCTAACCCATCACTGCTAAGGTAATACAGTTTCAAGTTTGAACATTGTGTGTCATATAGCTGCAAATTTGCACATGGAGTCATTAGAAGGGAAATGTATCCAGATATGAAGGGTAAGCAAAAAAGATGAATGAATTCTTGAGGTACAATTTTTGGTGAATGATACCTTCAGAGCTAACCTATCTACCCATTATACACAGAATGGTGAAATTAATCATTAGGTTGATTGAATACTGTTAGCTACATAACAATGAAGTATGGAAGGAAGGATTTTTTTTTTTTTGACAACATGATCAAGCTTTCATGCCTTCTTCACCTGTAGTCCTCTTGGATACACTCTATTTGAAATGGGCATACTGGACCACCAGGTATCTTGAGAAACACAGACTGTATGCATCTGTCAAATACACCTGAAGTATTTATTAGCAGTCAAGCACTTAATATTTCTAATATACCAACTATGCTATCAGCTGTAGTAGAAATGTATATCAAATCCCCCTCCCCCATACATTATACTGTGTCAAAAGTTATCTAACAGAATGGTTTAGATTAGGCTTATCTTTTGAGACAGTTTTATTAGATAGATTAAGCTTTTGTGCATTTCTCCAAAGACCACAGTAATAACCAGTGTCATGACTTTCAAATCCTTTGAACTGCAGAGGGGAATCAAACATAGTTGTCTTTTTATCCCATATTTTACTCTTTAGCATTCTAAAAGCCTGCACAGCTCATCTGTTCAAAGAGTAGCATTAAGGGGATCACTGTTGACAAGTGACGGCACAATTATGTAATGCAGATGACATTTCATTACCCCCTTCTGATCTGCAATTCCCACTCTCAATCACTCCTTATTCTGTGTAAATATTATACTAGAGATCCAGCTATAGAAGAAACAAGAATAAGTCCTGTGTGTATTTCTATCTTTTGATCAAAAACACACACCCAGAGGTCCCGATCCTGCAATTATATTGTGAAAGTGGATTTTTGCATTCATGTGAAGTCTCACTGACTGCCATGAAATTCTGTGCAGATGCCATGATGTGGCCAGGCAGATCAGATCACAGGAGCAGGGCTTTCTAAGCAGCTTGTCAAAGATGTTTGTTTAAAGTCTGATTTATGTAGCTGATGAGCTCTATTGATAGATCATAAAATAAGGAAAACAATGTCCCATTGCTGAAGTCACAGCAATAGCCAGAGACACAAGAGTGGTGCAATCACAGCCGTGACAGGAGAGATGAGGGGTGGCAGCAAACATTTATAGCATTAGATACAAGAGCAAACACTCCAAAGGCCACTACTATGAAGAGGCTGGGGAAGATATTGCAATTCTGGCTGGACTGCAATGGAGTAAAGAAAAGAGATGATGCTGCAACAGTTGAAAATGTTGAATCTTCTCCTATTACACAGAAAAAATGGCTCCAAACTGCAATGCTGCCTGGTGGCATTGTAATTGCTACAGTGAGATTACTTAGCCTTTAGGTGCTACATCAAGAGTTTAAGACAGGTCAGAGTGTGAGAGAAGACAGATTGTTCAGACTCAGCTTCAATACAGAAGGGATGATGGATTTTGCACAGAACAGGAAATAATTCTCCCATATCTAGTCAAAGTCTTCTCATACATGGATAATATATAGGCAGTAACACTCTATTGTTCAATGCCTTTTTCAGAGATTTGTCCAGCACTCAATACTGTGATACAAGAGCCTTTTGCATGCACTTTTAATGACTGTTGCCTCCATAAGATACATGTTGAGTGTCAGTGAGTGTATGGCAGGTCATACTCCTGGAAAGCCAATTTGTTCATCCTCCTTAGGAATAATTAGAGTGTGTCATGTAACTGCAAAACATTTTGCAAGCAGTTTCAGAACTGTGCAATCAAGTCATTTTGACAACTCAACCTCAAGACACAAGTTTGGAAAAACAATACTGTTCAACTGCAGAAGTATTAAAATGAAAAAAAGGGCTTATAACATACCAACTAGAAAGAGAAATGGAATTTAAGCCATATTTTGGCCATAAGGCTGTACTTAGAGTGTAAAAAAACAAAAGAAAAAATAGAATTAATCTATTTTTGCCCACAGCTTGAAAAAGCTCTTATGTCAAAAATCTCCCCTCTGAGTTACACTTTGTATTCCCATTGCATATTGTATTAACTGCTTTTTGTATTAGCAATCTTATTACAGTTGATTGGCACACAAATAGAAGCTGTTTACAAATTATCAGAATTAGACTAGAAAGACTACAAACCTCATGCAAATTGTTACAAATTATTTACTGGCTTATTACAAATCTGCATATAGATGGAGAGAGTCAATCAAGAAGCATCTTCAGGTATGCCTCAATAGATATGGTTATGAAGATATTTGGAGGCCTAGAATACACACAATGCCTCATGCTAATGGAAGTAAATGGCTTAATTTGTCAAACATGCTCAGGTACCTGTTTTATTCAGGAATTATTGTGTGATGTTCCTACAATGGTAAGGAGTGCAGCCCTTGGCTGATCGCTGAAGTGTTAGTCAAAGGTCTCTTTTTAATGTAGGATTAGTTAATGTAAGGACAAAAACAATCCCCATTTTATGATTGAGGACACTAAGGTCCTTTGCCCATTTCCCAAACTCTTGGATCAGTTTTCACAGCTGATTTTGGTTGTAAATCATAGAATCATAGAATCATAGGGTTGGAAGGGACCCCACGAGGTCATCTAGTCCAACCCCCTGCCAAAAAAAGCAGGACCACTCCCATTAGATCATCCCAGTCAGTGTTTTGTCCAGCTGGGACTTGAACACCTCCAGAGATGGAGATTCCACCACCTCCCTAGGCAGCTTATTCCAATGCTTCACCACTCGCCTAGTAAGGAAGTTTTTCCTAATATCCAGCCTGGACCGCCCCAGCTGTAACTTGAAGCCATTGCTTCTCGTTCTGCCCTCTGTTACTACCGAGAACAGTTGAGCTCCCTCCTCCTTGGAGCAACCCTTCAAGTAGTTGAAGGTTGCTATCAAATCCCCCCTCAGTCTTCTCTTCTGCAAGCTAAATAAGCCTAGTTCCTTCAGTCTTTCTTCATAGGGCTTGTGCTCCAGCCCTTTGATCATTTTGGTTGCCCTCCTCTGGACTCTCTCTAATTTGTCCATGTCCTTTTTGTAGTGGGGAGCCCAAAACTGGACACAGTATTCCAGATGTGGCCTCACTAGTGCAGAATAGAGGGGAATGATCACATCCCTTGATCTGCTGGTAACACTTCTTCTGATGCAGCCCAGTATGCCATTGGCCTTTTTGGCAGCAAGAGCACACTGCTGACTCATATCCAGCTTCCCATCCACCATGACTCCCAGGTCCTTTTCTCCAGTGCTGCTATTTAGCTGATCACTCCCCAGCCTGTAGCAGTACATGGGGTTTTTTCGTCCCAAGTGCAGGATTTTACACTTATCCTTGTTGAACCTCATGAGATTCCTCTTGGCCCACTGCTCCAGTTTGTCTAGGTCTCCCTGAATCCTGTCTCTGCCCTCTAGGGTGTCTACCGTTCCCCCCAGTTTGGTATCATCTGCAAACTTACTAAGTGTGCAATCTATCCCATCATCCAGATCATTAATGAAAACATTGAACAGAACTGGCCCCAGGACCGACCCCTGGGGCACACCACTTGTTACTGCCTGCCAACTTGACATGGAGCCATTGATTCCTACACGCTGAAACCGTTGTTCTAGCCAGTTTTCTATCCACCTTACAGTCCATGCATCTAACCCATACTTCCTTAATTTGCCAATGAGAATGCTGTGGGAAACCGTATCAAAAGCCTTGCTAAAGTCAAGGTATATCACATCAACGGCTCTTCCCGCATCCACAAATCCAGTCATCTCATCATAGAAGGCGATGAGGTTGGTCAGGCATGATCATGAAGGCATCAATCAGATTATGGAAACAGAATCAAAACAGAAGGAAAGACAGATTGGTAAGGAGCACAGATGTTATTCATTTAAGTATAAAATCTGCAGTGTAAGTCATCATTCTGCAGAACATTACTGCTTTGAACAACAGAACAGCCTTATTGTACACCAGTCTGCTAGGCAGCACTCTCACCCTACAGTTATTCTTGTGTAACCTCACAACTAGTCTTTGAAAGGAACCAAGTTTTAATTTATTGTGGACTGTACATATAAATGTTGTGTTTAAGTTCCTGCTACTTCACCAGACTTAACAGATTTTCAGAAAAATGGATATATTTGGAACTAATTTAACAGAAACTGACAAATGACTGTGGAAGTAATCATCAATGTATAAATTGAATTTTAATTGTTTCACAGCTGCAATGACTAAAACCAACTCTACTAGTTCAGCTGTCATTTTAAAATCAATATTGTTAAAGTGGTGCAAAACACAGTGAGAACACTTGTAACCCAGTGTAGACCTGGTATATAATGTGTTAGCTTAACTGAGGAAGGAATCAACTGAACCTAAATATATACCAATTTAAATTGGATTAAGAGTGTCCAGGAAGAATAAACATGGAGCATAATAGTACAGAACCAGAACAGTCAAGTTTTGAAGTGGACTGGCACTGGAGCTACTGGGAGAACTTGTTCGAACAAACAATGTGTGTTTTATTAATGTATGCTGTTGACTCATCTATAGCAGTGGACAGGAATCAAAACCAATTAGAATTATTCTCAGCCATGCCATTTGGTCACCATATTATCTAGGTCAGGCCTCTTAACCGCTCATACATTTCTCTGTCAGTAAAACTGGTATACATAGTACTGAACAGGAAAAAGATTTAATGCTTTACAAAGACCAACTGACCGCTAAGTCTTAGTATTCTTCACAGGAATTTTGCATAGTGAAAAAAACATGGCTTCTAAGTATATTAATTAAGATAACTCTGGAGTGCTCTCCCTTCCTTTCTCTGCATTTCATCCCGTGTGCTGTTTTGTCTCTTTCGGCTGTGATGTATGGCTTTTGACAAAACCACCTTGTATCTCCAGACTGCCTTCTGGCAGGAATATTTAACCTATATGGGAAACACAATATTTTCATATTTGTTGCTAAGGATTCTGAATCCTTTATTAGTCTATAACCTGAGAATTTATAAAAGTTGATAAACCTTTTAAGGGATTTTAAAAATACAAGAATGGCCATACTGGACTAGACCGATAGTGCATCTAACCCAGTAACCTGTCTTCTGTCATTGCCAGAAGTTTCAGAGGGAATGAACCAAACAGGACAATTATCAAGTGAATCACTCTCAGTTGTCCATTTCCAGCTTCTGGAAGACAGAGGCTTAGGGACACCCAATATGGAACTCGGTTCCTGACCATCTTGGCTAATAGCCACTGATGGATATCTTCTCCATGAACATATCTGATTATTTTTTTTTTAAACCCAGTTACACTCTTCGGCCTTTAAAATATCTCATGGCAATGAGTTCCAGAAGTTGTGTGCTTGATGAAGTAGTACCTCCACCTTTGTTTGTTTTAAATCTAGTGCCTTCTAGTGTCTTCAGATGACTCCTAATTCCAGCATTATGTGAAGGAGCAGAAGAATACTTCCCTATCCATTTTTTCCATATAATTCATGATTTTATAGACCTCTATCATGTCCTCCCTTTAGTAGGCTGTTTTCTAAAATGAAGACTCCCAGTCCTCTACATCCCTCCTCATAGGGAAGATGTCCCATACTTCTAATAATTTTTGTTGCTCTTCTCCGTACCTTTTCCAAGGTTGATTTTTTTTTTTTTTTTTTTTTTTTTTTTGAGTTGGGCTAACCAGAACTGCATGCAGTATTCTAAGTGTGAATATAGCATAGATTTACATAGGGACATCAGAATACTTTGTCTTATTGGCTATGTCTACATTGTAAAAGCTAAGTTGACTTTATTAAGTCGAGTTAATAAAGTCTACTTAAAGTCAACTTTAAGTAAACCTTATTAAGTCGACTTAGTGAGTACACACTACATTAAGTTGACTTTATAAAGTTGACTTTAAAGGTGTGTCCTGGCTTAATTCGACTTTATAAAGTCGAATTAATGGTCCCAGTTCACTAAGTTGACTTTTAAGTCAACTTTATTAAGTTGACTTAACAGTAAAATCGACTTTATAAGTGGACCTTATCAAGTCGATTTTATTGCCCTGCAGTGTAGACAGGGCTCTGTTTAAGTCGACTTAAGGGCCCTCAAGTCGACTTCAACACATAGTGTAGACGTACCCAGTATCTATGCCATTTCTGATGGTTTCTAATGTTTGCTTTTTTTTTTTTTTTTTTTTTTTGGACTACCATTGCATGCTGAGCATGTTACCAGAGGACTATCTAAAAATAACTCCAAGATCTCTTTCTTTAGCAATAGTAGCTACTTTAAACCCCACCATTTATATGTATAATTGGGATAATTTTTTTCCAGTATTTTTGCTTTGCACTCAACATTGAATTTCATCTGCTATTTTGTTGCCCAGTCATCAGGGTCTGCTTTGGACTTAATATCAAGTAATTTTGCATCATCTGTAAAATTTGCCACCTCACTGGTCATCCCTTTTCCAGATCTTTATGGATGTATTGAACAACACAGGTGCCAGTACAGATCCTTAGGGGATTCCTATTTACCTCTATCCAATGTGAAAATTGACCATTTATTCCTGCTCTTAGTTTCTTATGTTTTAATCATTTACTGATTCAGGAAAGCACTTTCTGTCTTATCTCGTAACTGCTTTATTTGCTTAACAGCCTTAGTGTAGGACCTTGTTAAAGGCTCTCTGAAAGTCCTACTACTGGAAAATGCTTATTGACTCCTCCAGAGAATCCTAATACATTGGTGAGGTACTATTTTCCCTTTACATTACAAAAGCCATGTTTACTCTTCCCCAATATATCATGTTTACCTATGAGTCTAATAATTCTGTTCTTTACTATCATTTCAAGCAATCTGCCCAATACCAAAGGTAGGCTTACCAGCCTGCAAATGCTAGGATCACCTTTGCTGTCTTTTTTTTTTTAAAGTCATATTTGCTACCCTCCAGTCAACCGATATAGAGGACAATTTAAACAGTATGTAACCTACCAATTAGTAGCTCCAAAATTTCATATTTGAATCATTCAGAACTCTCCAGGTAAATAACATCTGTCCTAGTGACATTTGCTTTCTCAGCACTCCCTATATGTAAATGACTTAGTTAAAATATGTCCTTTGTCCCTCTCCTCGATTCATTTTCTACCCTTTCAAAACTATTTCAATTTTTGAAACATAAAAGGTTGGTAATATTAGTATTCTTTATCTTTCTGCTAGTCAATAAGTTGAGGAAGTTTTGAAAAGTTACAGAGTGGAAAGCGGAAAATGAAAAAAGTGGGGAAAAAGAATTATGGCATTCAGTAGCAAAAATAAAAATAAAGGGAAGAAGAACCCCCACCCCAATCCCCTTAAAACTTAAAGATGATGATGAAAGAATTTTCTTTTAAAAGAGAGGTCATTTTTCATCAGAACTTTTGAACAAAAAATTGTGACTAGTGTAACTATTATGCCTGTTTCTGATTTTTGCACACACAAACCCTAACTCTAATAATTAATGGGGTCCTGAGAACAGCTTTATCTATTAAGCTTGTTTGTCCGAGAAAAATAAATCTTTTCTTTCTGGAATTCTAACTTTTTATAGTACTGACCTACTCAATTAAATACATGGTATGTCCTTAAAGGATATTACTTCCTGGTGGTACTCTTTATTTTCGTCCAGCTGAGATATCCAGAAAAACTTTGTATTGCAAACTCACTGAAATTAACTCTTCCCTAAATAGAAATATATTCCCCATAAGGATTGACACCAAATGCACTTCTGTGGCTGTTTCAGGCTACTGTGAACAAGAATAGCCAGACTTACAGAGGAAGAAGCAAAACTAAAAATCTATCCATTTTTTCCCAACCCAAGTATTCTTTTTCAGCCTCCTTTATAAAATAAGCCATGTCATAATTCATAGAATCATAGGGTTAAGAAGGGACCTTATGAGGTCATCTAGTCCAACCCCCTGCCAAAAAAAGCAGGACCACTCTCACTAAATCATCCCAGCCAGAGTTTTGTCTAACCGAGTCGTATATCCCCAAAGACAGAGATTCTACCACTTCCCTAAGTAACCCATTCCAATGTTTCACCACCCTCCTGGTAAAGAAGTTTTTCCTAATATCCAACCTCGACCTCCCCAGTTGCAACTTGAAACCATTGCTCCTTGTTCTGTCCTCTGTTACTACAGAAAACAGCCAAGCTCTGTCCTCCTTGGAGCATCCCTTCAAGTAGTTGAAGGTTGCTATCAAATCCCCCCAAGTCTTCTCTTCTGCAGGCTAAATAAGGCTAGCTCCTCCAGTCTCCCTTCGTATGTCTTGTGCTCTAGTCCCTTGATCATTTTTGTTGCCCTCTGCTAGACTCTTTCTGATTTGTCCATGAACTGTCTTATAATGGAAATTTTTGGGATCGTTTGGCTATTCCTGGAGCATTTTCATTAACTTTGTGCTGAATATGCAATCAAAATTACTCTTGCAGTGTTATTGGTAATTGCAAGTAGGTTTCTATTTGGATTATATTTGTATTTGGAGCTGAATATATCTTGGTGTGAAATTTCCGTGAGTATTCACTAAATTGGAGCCAACCACAATAAAATGGAAAAATGAGGTAAGGACACAATATCAAAAACCCATCAAATTTTTCTCTGTCAATGTATGGCATTTATACAATGGGTGTAATAAAAGTAAAATAGCATCCTGGAAAAGATGACCTAAAAAAGTTAGGCCATTTAAATCTCTTATTTCATCCTGATTCTACTGCTATCCTCTGGCTGTCCAAATATATTTTAAAAAGCATCCTCAAAGCAGAGAATTTGGAGTGTTCAACAACTGATGCTGCTCCCAAAGCTGCTGAACTGGCAAAAGTGAAAAGATATGGAGCACAAATAATTAGTCAGAAAGGGAGGATGGACAGAGACTTATGAGACATAAATTATCAAAAAAGGAAAGGGCAGGAGCAAAGCAGGGGCTCACGTAGAATGGGAAGGCAGATAGCACAGAACAGAGCTAAGAGTTCAAATGACTATTTCGTGTTATCAAACGTCTGTCCCTGTTCCACACCAGGGTAGGTGACAATTGCCCCCCTTCTCCCATTAGTCACAGGGCACGAAGAAAAATCTTACCCCATTAGGGCCGTCTTCCCCTCTAGGAGGGTAGGAGAAATGTATCTGAGACAAATGTCTCTGAATTCTACACAAGCACCTCATGAGAATGTTTCTTCTTTTAAGTATAAACACTGCAGCATTGTCCCTGAAGGGATTTGTTGGGAGAAGACATGCTGAGCCCATCTCCTCTCCATATTGAATTGCCCTCTGAAAGATAAGGCATGTTTACTGATTCAGGACCCTTGGAATAAAACTCCTGAGACAGGCATGGATGTAGGAGTCAGGGAACAAGACAAATGCCTTAAGAACCATGGAATTTCTCTGAGGATCTCAAGACTTCTGTAGTTTGAAAGGTTCAACTTGATGCCAATGCTACTGAGGAAGGTGGGAGTAAGCCCTGAGACACTGCCCCACTTGGAAGAAACGTTGCAAGTGACATCATTAGATTTCCAGCAGAACTTAATCCTTTCTATGGGTTTTGCCAAGGATGGAAATAATAAGGATCAGAGTCAGAGAATCATGTTTAGATACTGCAGTTCCAACTACCCTGTTTTCTACTGTGGCTTAGTAGTGGGCTGCCATGTAAACTAGGGTTTAAAGATGGTATCCCTTTCCAAAACTTTGCCCCTTCCAAAAACTCTGTTTGAAGTCATTTTATTTGGAAGTGAATTTAAATGTCATTTTCTTACCCTGGGCCATTAGTATCTGGTGTTCATGAAAGGCAGGGTGTCACTACTCACTGCAGGGTGGCTCCTCATGGCCACCTTTGGGATTAGTTCTCAACCAATCTGATGTCTCCTCTATCAGATGCTCAGCCCATGGTTCTCTCTCTCTCTCTGGGGTCAATTGTTCCCTCTTTGTGACTTAGGGTGCTCACTCTCTTCATGGCTTTACCCTCCAGCCAGCTCACTATTGCTTACTCTTTCTTGGCTAGCAAAGTATCTCTAGAGAAACTGTCCCAGGCAGATTTCATTCCACAGACCAGACTGTGCCACTCTCCCAACAGCTGTCAGGAGAATCAGGCCCACCTGCTATTCTAGGTTCCAGCCCAGGAAGCCTGGGCGTAGCAACTATGGTCTACGCTGTCCCAGATCTTGTTGCTGTTTCTGTAGATACCATCCTACCTTTCTTCTTTGGCGCTGACCCCCACTCTAGGTTACTAGTGGAGCTTGCTTAACTTCCTGTGGCTATTTCATCCCTTTTTAGTTCTTGTCAGAGTCCATGCTTAGGGTTTAATATAAAACTAGGAGTTCTCAGTATCAACTTCCCTCTTCTCTGGGGAGTGACTGTGGAGTTCCTTCCTGCAGCTCCGTCTCACCACCTACATCCTCTTTGTGCTGATCCCAGCTCCTCCACTAGCTGGGTGTCTTCAACACTCAGGCCTCATCAATCCCTGTCTTTCTTCCAGACACTGTACAAGACTAAACGGCCTATTTTACCTATGCAGGACTTGTGTGCGGTAGACACCCCACCACAGAGGGCATGAATAGCTCGCTGTTCCCTGGCTGTAAACATGGATTAAGGAGAAACACAGCTACCGGACTTGGGGAAAATGCAGAGGGTACTTTCTGTGTGTGCCCCCTAGCAGTGCTGTTCACCTCAGAGTGTCCGACTGTTTGCATTCCAGCTCATGGAGCTGGCCAAGCCAAGCCAAGCCAAGCCAGACAAGCAGATGGGATGCTCCCCAGAGTAGGCCTGAAGTGTGTCACCTATAGATCCACTCTTCCAGTGGTGCAGTTACATACAGATTCCAATAATAGGCCAGTGGTGAAATTCACATTCTGGCTTTTAGTATCTAGTCTGACCTAGTTTGGGGTAAAATCTACCTGTCATTATTTGAGTTCTATTGTCATGCAATGGCATTGCAGTTTTATTATAAACTGAAGACAAGGAACAAATGTACCAATCAAAGGCAAAATCGTAAGTAATAATACTAGAGCATGCATTGTTCTAATACTAACCAGTACGCCTCATTCTAGTGTTACCAGATTTTAGAGAGCTAGACCCAGCTCCCATGAAAATCAATGGAAAGGCTCACATTGTCTTCAGTGGGCATTGACTCAGGCTCACCGCAAACTGAGAGCCCAAGCATGTCACTTTTAAGTATTCTTTCCAGCATGTTGGAGTAATTCAATGATCTATTTTCCCTTCAGGAAATACATTTAGAGTTGTATGTATTAAAATACATTACTAACTGGTTAGTGCCCTAGACAGTACTAAAGAGACCAGGAGGAAGGAATCAAAGTTAGCATATCACTTCAATAGCTCTCTTACTGTAAGGTATGTCCACACACACACACACACACTTTAAAATCAAAATAATGCTGGTAATTTCAATTTAAAAAAATGGTAGGTCCACATGACGTTCCCTTATTTTCAAGGGAGGAGCTCGCTCATTTCAATACAAGTCCTATCGATATAATAAAACCTAGTATTATATCGCTATGATGGTTAAATCAAAATTGTTATTTTGAAACAACAGTGCATGCACATGATTTCTAATCTGATTAACACTTTTTGCCCTTCTCCTTCCCAGGTGCTTTCCTTTTTCTATAT
Source organism: Podocnemis expansa (assembly GCA_007922195.1). NCBI lineage: Eukaryota > Metazoa > Chordata > Testudines > Podocnemididae > Podocnemis > Podocnemis expansa. Next base: position 18,268,224 of record ML682016.1, read on the forward strand.
ATTGGTGTGGGCATGGCCCTTCTAGGGGGCCATGTTGCCACACCTCCCACGGTGCCTCTCGCCTAAATCAAAATAGCAAGTCCTGTCCATGGACATGCTATTTCAATTTTGAGTTTCTAGTGGTGACCTGTTAAATCAATTTAACTTAAATTGACTTAATGATTTTTATATTGATTTTATTAAATTGATACAAGTTAAATTGATTTAACTATATACGTGTGGACATAACCATAGTCTGCATGTAGTTGCTCCACATATATAACTTTACACAAATTCTTTTAAAAATGGCACAGAACATATAGTGAAAGCCTATTAGAAAGATAAAGGTTAAATGAATAAGTATACCTTACAGCGTGTTCCCTTTGCACAATGCAAACAAATAAACTAAACACACCAAAATACAAATAAACCAAATGAAGAGCAAAATTTTCCTTCCCCATCCACACTGTAGATTTATAACCCAGGTACACACAGATGATACAAATGTTATGTAATCAAATGCAACAAGTAAGGATGCAAGACCAAAAAAAACCCAAGAAGGGTTATTTATTTTACTTAGCCTGGATTTAAAACCATGTTCCTTCAAAATGCCTGACTTCTGGCTGTTCATTGAGAGCGGTCAGATGGGAAGCCGGTGTTTGGAGCTCTTTGCAAGCAGAATGCATTTGTTGTGATTGTCAAAGCCATCTGTGGGATTTAGATGGAAAATTCCCATTGAAAATGTGCTTTAAAACTCCTTAGACTGCTTTTGAAAACATCACTGGCAATTCCGTGCCCATAGGTCTTGCCGAACCAGGGCCTGAGCTACGATGCCGCTGTGGCGTCCTCTTGCTGAAGCAGTCAGAGGATGAAACTCCCCTCCCACCAAGTCTAGAGCATGCTAACCATGCCCTCTCCCTGTTGGACTAAGCCTGTACTGTACAGACAGACAATCTTCTTTAGCCAGAGGTCCTCTGGCAACATCCCCTCCCTGCTTGATATAATCACTATCAGTATTACAAAGCTGGAAATGATCACCTTAAAACCCACTGGAAAGAAGCAAATTCTGTAAAAGAACCCATCCATATATTATCCCTTTCATTTGGCCAAGTGACAATATTTTGGTGTATTTTTTTGTTTGAATAAAAAGCAATGGCAGGTTTTAATCATAACGTACGTGTGAGGTATGCTTTTATCAGCACTGTCCTTTCCAGCACTGTCGCAAAACTCAGAGGAATGCAATTTATTACTGCACATCCCAGTTTACAGTGGATACTGAATGGCACCATTATACAATTTTCTATTGCAAAGTGCTTCATCTGCCCTGTTCACATAACCTCACATTGTGTTAGATCTCTTGTATCTTATTTATTATACATGTCTACATATTGTGATAATTGGGTTGTATAATATCCCATGCAGGCTAATGTGAAAATGATTTCTGCTGAATAGAAATTACTTATTTTGATTCCTCAGGGGTTTGTTTTGTCAAAACTCATGTAGTATTTAGCAAAGTAATCATTGTTCAATTGTGCAGCATGAGAAGTATAAAATTATCATAATAGAAGGGGAGAGAATGAAAAGCTGACCTCATTTGTTTGATTATTAATGGTGTTTCATCTAATTTACAAGGCCTAACCTTGTATGATGCAAATGTAGAGCACAAATGTACCTTTTTATCTCACAAACCTTAATTATATATGCAATATGTCATCTGAATTTGCTTCTAGTTAAGCAGTGTAAGCCCCACAAATTTGCACCAAAAAGACACTAAGAATTTATTTGAAAGGAGTGACAAAATTTAGGAAGTTTTTCAGTGAAATCATGAAAATGTTCTTATACGAGATCAAAAAATAACATTGCTCCCCTAGTGAAACGATTAAATACAAAAATAAAAAGTGCAACCCTTCCTAGAAATACTGGAATGTATTTATATGTATTTTTGTTGCTTTCTAAGAGGTTCCAGAATTCATTGAAAAAGTGATTTCCACAGGTATGTTATAACTGGGATTCCATCTGTAAAGTAAAATTGGAGAAACTTGTATCTTGTTAATGTTCTAGTGGCAATGAACCACATTTTTTGTAATCTTTACAGACCAAAAAAAATCAAACATACTTTCAACCTGAAGATATTTCAGTGTGAAAGAACAACAAACCTAGGAATAGGAGTTCAGGTTACATTGGGGGAGCCCAGAAATTTGACTCACACTCACACTCTCTGTAGGTGGTTGACTCACATCACTGCTCCTTGCATCTGACAGATGAGCAATGTCCCAACTGTACATCGTGCTGCTGTAGTGTAAATGAAGACCTGCCATACAGACAGCTTTTATGCAGCAAGCTGTGATGTAAATCTACCTCACTTGAGCCTAGCACACAGCGTATTCATGTAGATTCTGCTACTGTACACTAAAAACTCTATAGTGTGCTTCAATCTCCTTCCATGTGTAGCAGCAAATTGCACAGATGCATAGTGTGTGGTGGGCTACTGAGAAGAAGATTTATACCCCCAACTTTCTACAAACTGTTTAGACAGATAAACCCAAAAACAAATATCACACCACATCCATGATACTTGCATAACTGCGTAGATTAGATATATTTCCTACAGTGTTTTTGTAAATATCTCAGGTCAACCAAAAATACAGTGTGAATGGCTGACTCTCATACTGGACACAGAGAAGGGGAGAGAGTATTTTATGTGTGGAGAGTGTTTTATTTGACTTTGTAGTATTAAAATTCCTCAGATGCTTTGTGCAGTTTCAGTATCTTAGGAAAAGTTTTTCATGGGGAAAAAAAAAAATCCACATTTGATGGCCAAAAGGGTTTTGATCATCTGCAAGAGAAATCACTATAATAAATGAGAAGATCAAAGGAAGTGCAGACTTGTATTGGTGTTGGGAGTGCATGGACATGCTTAATTTGGGTGGCTATTAGTATGTGCGTATTGATCCACACTAGAAGAGAAGTCAACAAGAAGGTGACAAAATAGGAAATGAAAGCAAGGAGACTGAATATTTAGAATGAAAATTTCTCCCCTCTTCCATTAATGCACCAAAATGGCATGATGGAGTAAGCCGTTGTGCCCTGCCCATGTTGCTATACCCAAGAATGGAGAATCCAGGAAATACCGCCCCTAAGTATTCTTCAGACCACATTCCCATCCTATCGACTGTCCCTAATTCTCTCACAGGATGTCAAATCCTGCATCTGATGAGCTGATCAAGCCAACTTTCTCTGTTAAATTTCAAACTCACTCCATTACACTTTCTCCCACGCAATCCTTCATGCCTAAGGGTAACTCCCTGGTAAACATCCACAAAGCTACCTCATTATGTTCGCTCAAATCCTTTTTATAGAGCTCAAGATGCCTACAAAATCTTGTCAACATTTAGGCTGTTGCTGTGCTGAGACCACTATCTATCAGAGCAAACTGTATTGTCTCCTTATATCCTTGTTCTACCCTCATCTGTCAGCATCCACCTGGTTTGTGTTGTCTCATACTTACATACCAAGTTCTTTGGGCTGGGGTAGGCTTTGCTCTGTGTTTGTACCACTCTTAGCACAATGGGATACTGAAATGCAACTGGACCCCTCCTAAGTGCAAATGCAATCCAATACAATAAATAATGTGTTTCTACTGGATGCAGGTTCCAAGTGGATCAGGGACCACTCAACTAGCCATAAAAACAAAACAAAACAAAAAAAATCAGTCAAAATGAAAACAGACCATGTTGAAGGGGAAAAGTAGTCATATACCCATTTTCTCACTCATCTACAGGCTATTTCCTTTATCTAGGTGCTTGTGGCTGGGTCTATCCAGTCCACAGATAATCTCACTACCAAGATGCCATCCCATGTAGCCCCTTGTGCACTGGAGAAAAAAAAATATTAAATGATGCGCATGAGAAACCAACCAAATGCAGTAAGCTGTCAGCATGGAAAAATTACAGCCTCAGTTAAGATGCGACACCCTTATTTCTGAATACTGTTGTAGGGAAAGGTGTCAGAATGAGAAGTTGTGCAATTTTGTCAATAATGATATAGAGTCAGAAGGGCTAGCCAAAAACATAAGCACTCAGTGCTAAGAATCAACCTATAAATACAACAGTGTACAATTGATTGAACAAGGGAGAGGTCAGTAAGGGTTTCAGCTTCATCTATGGATCTGCTGTGAAGGTGCAAGCTCATGAGCTTTATGTCACTGATGAATCCTACAGCCCCAACTCTGTTCTTCTCTAGAGCCTAGAGAGGGGCATTTTTGCTTACTGCCTGTTGTTAAGTCATGAAGAAAGATACCCATTAGGCACCTCTGCACTGAAACATTTTAAAGTCCCAGCTGGCATAACTCATGTCTCCTCTCATCCTATTGAGAGGGACGTAATCCTGCCCAACAATACAGAGCAAGGATCAAAACATATCAAGCAAGTTCAAACCTAAAAACCAAGAAAAGCTGAATTTTGCTCCTTTCTTCCACATTTGGTCCACTTCACAGACAGTAAAGACCTGCGGTCAACTCTGATTCCTCAGTCTCCCTTTTACTGCATGTCCTGGTGATGCGTAATCTCACCATCCATTATTCCCCAATATTTCTATGTTCTGATGCCTTTTTCACATCAGGCAACAAAAATCAGGATTTTCCTTTCCTTCACTGGGCTTGCTGATGCCCGCATTGCTCCCCTCCAATCCATTGAGAAAACAGCTGTTAACGCAACTTCTGTCACTCTAGTTACATCCTGCTCTTTGAATCCCTCCCCTGGCTTCCCCATTTCAGATCATCAGCTTCAAGCATCTCAGCTTCCCTAGCAAAGCCCCACACACCTTTGCATCTTTGCTTGTTCCCTCTTGTCTTTGTGTCAGAGTTTTAAAGACACTTAGGTGTTTAACTGCCATTTATGTCAATGAGAGTTAAGCACCTAAATGTTTTTAAAAATTGAACTTCCCTCTTTTGTTTTTGTGTTGTACCAGCCTGCTCCACTCCACCAATGCAACTAAATTCATCTCCCAATGTCTCACCTTCTTTCACATGCACTTCTGCAGCCCCTTCCAAACCAGCTTTTCCTCATGGGGTGCTATTTGTGACAGCCACTGCCCTCTAAATGCCCTCTGAAGACCTACCATCGTAACACCTACAAGCAACCAACCAATAAATGATTCCTAGGATTGGGGAAAGCTGGCACTTTGCCTATTTATAATAATACACCAACAGTAATTCACTCCATAGGAAGTCAGCAGCCATTTCTATGTTTGGAAAAAATCACCTCCTAAATGTAAGAGAACACTAGAAGGTAAACACAATCTATTTTTCTCTTCCCCACACCCTTATGTAACTTATCCAAGACTAATTTCTTTAGGTCAGTGACCACTGTCTTCATATGTGACATAAATGGGGTCTCAATACTGACTGGACTTTGGGGAAACTAGTGCAATATGTGTAATGGATAGCAATAATATAAACTGATTGAATGCCCTCACTGTAGTTTTCCTCACCCTCTTCTCAATAAATGATATAGCAAGAACAGAGAACAATCAGAGAAATGAGGTGACAACGATTAGAAATTTGGGAAGACTTGAACAAGAGCATTTAGTTTAGAGAGATGACCTAATTGAAATATGTAAAATAATTAGTTCATGGAAGATCATTTGAAAGCACCTATTTACTCTCGGTCATAAGAAGACAAGACCAAGGGAATAACATGACCAAAATGCTGCTATCTAACTAACCATATTTTATTCACAATAGTCTAATTTATGAGTCTATTGGCCAAAAGAAATCAGAATTAAACCACGGGACTATTATCAATCAACTTAGAGAAAGGAAATTTTCATTTCACTTTGGCAGGTTGTTTAAACACAATATCTTTAGTGTTATAAAAAAGGCTTCTTTTATAATTGCACAGCCATATAAACAACAGCTCCTCAAATTTGGGCATTTTTATGACAGGTTTCTATGGTATTCTAGGAAGCTGTTACCATTTCAATAGCATTTGAAAATAGAATTCATGATTGTGTTCTTCCTTATTTCAAGGTCTTTGCTAAAATCTCCTTAGAATATGCTGTAGTTCATTTATTTGTGCTTATTATCTAATGCTATTTTCGTAGCAAATACAGCTGATTAGGCATTTACAGATGTAGTAGATCAAAATCCCTTGTTGTTTGCTCTGGGCTTATTGCTCCTTGATACTTTTGTTATCATTAGATTTTGCTTGTTTACCATTGGTATCTCTATTTAGATCATTTATATAGATGAAAAATACAGCAAACTTGCACAGCTGACTCCTGGGAGGCCTCATTTGTTATCGTCCTCCAAACCAACAGCAGGTCCTTTTACTACCGTTTGCTATTTTAAGCCAATGCTTTGCTCACACCTGTGTTCTAACTTCCATTTCACATGGATTTAAGTTTAAAGCAGATTAAGATACGCTGGCTCTGTCTTAGACAGCAGGGGCAATGGGTTCTTCAAAGACAAGTGGCACTGGAAATGGTGGGCCAATGACAGGGAGAAGCATTTTGGTTTTTTAAATCAACCAGTGGAAAGATAAGTGTTTGTGAAGAACACAGATAAATTTCAATCCATGAACTTTGCAGGAGTAATTTGTACTACATAGCCATGGAGCACTGAGCAAGGGAACAAAATGATTTGTAGATGGACTATGTGTTAGAAGAGAAATTTCACAGAGGATTCAGGATAAAGTGCTAGAAAGTGTGTGCACGTGGGTGTCTGGAACCAGGTAACAATGGTAATGGAATTTCAGGATCCATTTTTAGGGTACTCGTCCATCAGTAAAAATAAGCCTGAAACCCATCAGACTCCTGTCACATTCCTTTCTTTTCATTTAAATATTAAAACCCTGTTAGAACAAAGCATTATAAACAGGGCAGCCATCTGGTCTGGTTCTTAGACAGCAACCATGTCCTTCTGAGACTAATCCATAATCTTTTATGAGGTGCCGAGACTAATTAGCCACAGCTGGAGTTTACTCACCCAAACCTGGCTCTAAAACCTTGCCAGAGATGCTAACTTCAAAAGTTCTACATAACTAGTGCACTGGCTAAAGTTTCCATGTGCGCAAGTGAGGTGTACCTGGCTGCAAGGAACACCACAAGATCAGAGATCCCCACCACCATCAGAAGTGTAGTTTTGTCTTACCAGAGACGAACTGAACATGGTCAGGTTTATAAAGCTTACATGCAGCCTGCTTCTAAACTAGGTGACTTGTTGTACTAAAAATTAGCATCTCTATTAACTCAAAAATGAACATTTCATACCTGACCAGAAATGTACCTGGCTCTTGAATTTAAAAGGGAGATAACAGGAATGTCCACCACTAATGTACATTTGGAAGGGGAAAAAAAAAAAGTCTACTAACTACCCCTTTAATTAATCAAGCCCAACTTTGGGCTTTTTCTATATTATTATAGAATCAGTTACTGGATGGAACCATGAGAGGTCATTGAGTTCAGTCCTCTGTACACATGGCAGGCCCAAGTACCCTCTTAAACTATTGCTGACAGGTGCTTGTCTAACCTGCTCTTAAAAACTTCCAATGATGGAGATTCCACAACCTCTCTAGGCAACTTATTCCAGTGGTTAATCACCCAAGCAGGAATTTTTTTCCTAATGTTCAGCTTAAACCTCTGTCCCTATAATTTAAATCTATTGCTTCTTGTCCTCTCATCAGCAGTCAAGGAAAACAATTTTTCTTCCTCCTCCTTGTGACAACCTTTTAGGTACTTGAAAACTATTATCCTGTCCTTTCTCACTCTTCTTTTCCCCAGATTAAACAAACCCAGTTCTTTCAATCTTCCTCTTAAGTCCAGCATTCCAAATCTATAGTCATTCTTGTTGCTCTTCTCTGGACTTCCTCCATTTTGTCCACATATTTTCTGAAATGACCTAGAATTGAACACAATACTCTGAGGTCTAATCAGTGCAGTGTAGAACAGAAGAATGACTTCTCATTTCTCAAGGTATGTCTATAGTGACAGTGGCAATTCACCATTGTCACTGTGCTCTTCCAAGTTTGATTGAGCAGTCTGTCAAGACACGCTCAGTTGATCTTCAGCTTGACACTAACTCCAGGCCTGTAACTGGATCAGTGCTAAGTCGACCAGACGGCATTTCCAGTTGACTTAGTGCTGTGTGAACAGGGAGGTAAGTGGGAGTTAGTAAGGCAACAGGAGATGTGCAAGGCATTTTGCATACCTTGTGTATCTCCCGTTGACTGCCGACAAAAAAGGTGCGGTGAGTGTAGACTACGGCTTACAATACTCCTGTTAATACATCCCAGAGTGGTGTTGACTCATATTTCCAACTGACTTTTCTGTTTCCACTAACGCTGATTCTACCCCAAGATTAGAGTATCAGGAATCCCAGGTAACAAGAAGGAAAAACACCACTGTGATCACATAGAAAAGGACAAAACCTGTCCCCATTTGCACCTTTGCAACACTGTTGACTTGAGTGCAATTAGCCAACAGAACTGAATGCAACAGCTCCTCTGTTTCCTGGACAGCAGATAGGTATGGGAACATTTTCCAAGCGGGTGCATTCTCTACTGCAGAACAAGAACTGGAATGAACTTAAGGAAAGAAATTTTTAAGATGAGGATGTACTCCTCAACTGGAGAGCATCTACTAGCTCCATTAACCCCAAAGGAGCTAATGCTGATTTACATCAGATGAGCCTCTTTTTACTGTTTGTAAATATAATAAACTATCAGCAGATGATGACGCTGCAGTAGTAAATACCTGTGCTAATTTTCAGCAGGCTTTTTCATTCTCACCTGCTACAAGACGGCTTTTAAAAAAATATAGCAGCTCCAACTACCTTTCAGATTTGCTGTCATTTTCAGGGCAGATGGGCTATTGCTTTTCTACCTAAACTTAAATATATGCCCCTGCCCTGCCATCTCCAATATTACAGTATATCTTATTTCCTGAAGAATACACTTTGAGTAGTCTATTAAAAAATTAGTATTTCCCTTACTCCACCAGAATTATTGGGAGAAGTTTGTGATTTGTTACATCAGTACAATTATCACCCCATTGAAGCCATTGTTTCAGGTATTTTCTTCCTCCTCGTGTTGCTCCTTTTTCTTCAACTCTGTTTTTTTGTCTGTTTGGATTCGTGTCACCTTTCAGTATCACTAAGGGAATCTGTCTGTTGGCATATATAATGAGAAACAATTGCTCTAAACTTTATTCACAAAAACCAGGGTGAATACTCCATAGACTAGAAGTTTACTCCAGTAGCTATTGCGGCATATTTCTTTGGACACTGGTCAGTACTGGAAGTTTGCCATTAAACTTAAGGACAAAAGACAGGTTGGGTCTCAGAAACTTCTTAGCATTTCTAGAGCTGCCTCTGGCACCTCACATCTTTTACTTTTTGTTAATTATATGCCTTCCCCCTTATCATTTAATCACATTGTGTCCAAATACTTGACAAAACAGAAGGTAGTGACAGTATAAAGTTTACCTGAGGTTGACACAGAATTGTCTACAGGGCTGGATTCCAACTTTTACAGCCAGAGTCCATTGTGGAAGAAGAAATTGAAGCAGTGTAGCTCTTGGCAGTAATTCTACACAGGTAATAAGGTGGCAGGCAGAATAGACATAGACATGAAGAAGAGTTGTGTAGGTCAAAAGCTTGTCTCACCAACAGAGGGTGGTCCAATAAGAGATCTGACCTCACTCCTCTGCCTCTTTGCATACAAGGCAAGTTTTAGCCTTCAATACTTTTGAAAGACCCAATTTATACTCCTCCCAGTTCTGGCTATAAAGTCAGTCACTCGATGTCTCTATAGGCTGTACAGATGTCCAAACAAGACTAGGTTGTCGTAAAGAAAGGAACACAAAACTAGGACTTCAGTTACATGGAAGCCTTTCTGTGCAGACAATTCTTCTGTACAAGAACAGCTTTCTATTTATTACAGACTGATTGCCTGTACCATGACATTAGGTGTGATGGGGCAGGTTCATGAAACGTGCAATCTCAGTCTGTAGACCCCAGCTAGTCATGATAGGTTATCTTTATGCTGCATACCACACTACACACTTGCCAAGTAGTCCTGTATGAACTAGGAGGGAAGCAGATCCATGCTAACACCTTGATTTCATGTGTGTAAATGACAGCGTGTGGCAGTGGAGTATCAGGCCTGAAATTTTTAAGAGAAGATGGAAACTGTGTTTTTGAGGAATACTTTCAGGATCTGACACAAACATAGGGGAAAAAACAAACAGATAATGAAAGTCTTCATGAAATCAGTGACCTCAGGGTAGTCATGGACTTGCCTACATGGAAGAGCCTTCAATCTCCTGATCTGTCTTCCTAAGACCAGTATTCCTGTTTTTCTCTTTTACTCACAGATAGCCACATATCTGCACATGGGCAGGTTCAATAAAAGATATGGGAACATGGAGCCATTTCCCTCCTAGTTCATGAAGCCAATACACAGCCACAATGCTACTGTCTGGGCTACCTCACAAGCATGCCTGGTTGTGGCATGCAGCAAAAAGACGATGTACCATGACTACCTGGGGTCTACAGACCGAGATTGCATGTACCATGAACCTGCCTCCAACACACAATGTCAGTCTATAGTAAATAGGAAGACACTCTTATAGAGAAGAATTGTAGGCACAAACAGGCTTCCACATAACCGAAGTCCCAGTTTTATAATTATTTATTTGCCAAAGCCTACTCTTATTTGAAAATCTTTACAGCTCCTAGACACTTACATATGTTATTTATACCAATGGAAAGTGAGTGAAAAAACACAACCACCAATCCAGGTGGTTAGCATTGTGCACCCAGCTGGCAGTGGTGTCTTTATTACTCAGTTGTGAATCTTATTTAATACCTTCCATCTCTGAAGAGACTCAGTGTCTCGTCCCTATTCATGTTACCAGGAAACTGTTTTTCATTGTTTAAATTTATTTATTTTTGCTTTAACAAACAAATTGCTTTTCCGACCATCCAATCTGTGCCAAGCACTATTCCAGGGTTGACAAGTATATGACAGATGCCACGGAAATAATAGTGCCGGCTCACCTCCATCAGAATCTGTCTACAAACATTAATATGCAAGTCATCTGAATACTACTTCTTGTGTACCTCTGAGTTCTCTCTCCTGGGGTTTGGGACAGCATTCCCATTTTCCACTTAGCTACCAAACTCTGTTATTTTCCGCTGATGCAATCATCTGCTGCTGATGCATACTTCAGATCATACATATCTGAGCCGGTTGCTTTTGTTACAAGCAACCAGTTGCATTTTCCATCTGCAGAAAATATAAACAAAGATGCTTTTGCAGCATTTAGCTTAGACCTGTTTAGATCATTTAAAATGCCAGTTAAGAACTGATACTTGTTCCTACTTTTTATTGTCTATTTCTTGAGCAGTGTTATTCTGATAAATATTGCTTCCCCTCAACCAATGTGTGGAAAATTTCCTCTCAGTGAACTAGCTGGCAAAGCAACTCCAATCCTACTCATGCTGCACATCTTTATGAATTTGCTGGGAAAGTAAGAGGTAGCTTATACTTTTGTGTTTTGAAGTAATTTTTGTAGTAATTTGTCTCTTACATAAGATTTTCATGGAGGTTTGCGATTCAAGTAATATTCAGTCATGACAAATGCAAAGGCTGACAAAGGTCACAGCCTGAGTAGGCCCAGATGCTATTTACCTTTGAGACATAAAATGAATGCACTGTCAATTTTTTAAACAAAACAAGAGAAATTAAATTTAAGTTTTTCAGTAGAGAAGAATTAGAGTTTAATCATGAGGCATATTTCATTCAGTTTTAAACAGCTATTCCAATTTCCAAATACATCTGATTTTAAAATCATCAACTAGACAACACTGGAACACATTAGAAGATCCATAAAACTTCAGTATCTCCAAATGATAGCCTCTGCTTTCCTTTGAATTAATTTAAATTAGCAGCAAAATTTGGCACTTGTTACAATAAATCTTTAAAATCATTCTCATGTGCTTTATGCTCTACCAGTGATTTACTAGGGTAGGGGAGGCAGTTCTTTCTTGGACAATTGAAGAATTTAAATGGCAAAATATTCACTGGTTTTGAGCAACTCTGCAGAAAACATTAGAAATTTGGAGCATTCTTGTATATCAGTATTTCATCAATCAATATTATTAACCTCTCTCTCAGTGGTTCCTAACCTTGTCTCTGCCATGGCACACCTCAACACCTTTAATAATTTTAAGGCGCACTGCCAGATAGTCTCAAAAATAAATTCATGAATATTCATGAGACAATCCAAAACTGAGTCGTTTTTCAAAAAAAGTTCTGTGGCACACCCACTCCGGCTTCAGGGCACACCTGTGTGCTGTGGCACACCATTTGGGAAACACTGCTCTATCTTACGAAAGACGATTCCCCAACCTCACTCACTTCAAATGACAAGAAAATAGCAAAGTCTTCTAAGTACCACAGGCTCATAAAATTATAAATGAATAAGTATACAGTAATTTTAATTCTATTTTAAATTAAGGTATAGTTGCAAGTATGGATGAACAACTGCCTGCAAAAGCATAATTTTGACAAAAACATATGTACAATTAAGAAAACATCATACACCTCAGACATTTTTTTCTATTGTTTGTATAATGTATACTTAGTATCTGTGACTTATCAATACACTTGGGTTGAGATTACTTAGGAGGGGGAAAAAACCCTGATAAAACTGAAGCCTTACTGGGACTAAACCATGTTGGTGGAAAAGTGAGTCAGTCATTTGAATACTATGGGGCAACTGTAGCTGGTTTAAATTGACAAGCTCCACCTAAATCAATGGACTTACCCCACTTTACGCCTGCTAAGGACCTGGGCATCCTATTTTTCAGTGTAGCATGGTCGACCGAACTGAGCCCCTACACTTAATCGGTTCTTCAAAAAGTGATGGCCTTTAATAGTCAATCCCAATGTCCTCTTCGACAGTGCTAGAAAAGCACAGTGTCTTGGCAGTGATCACAAAGAACACTAAATGTTTCAGTGCAGCTTGGCTTGCACTTTCTGGGAACTTTTTGGTCTGGAGGGGTATTTTTTAACACTATAATTAACCACATGGGGAAGTGAGTGAGTACAGGTGACTGTGGAGCATATTCCCCCCTTGATACTTGTATGTCAGCTCTATAATGAGTCTACAGTGTAGGGCAGAGGTATCAAACATACAGCCCGTGGGCCAGATGTGGCCTGCCAACCGTGCTTATCCAGCCTGCAGAGCTGCTGCCTGGGGCTGGACTATGCCTGAGAGCCATCTGCAGCAGCACGGTGAACAGGCACAGCAAACACCGGCTGCCAGCAGAGCAGAGCAGGGCCAGGTGCGCATGTGTGCATACACACTCACTGACTCACTCACAGCACAGGGGAAACAAAGGAAGTGCTCCAGGCAATCCCAGCTCAGCTCTGCTGTGGTCTGCCGACCAGTCAGTCTCAATCGCAGCAGGTGGAGCTGAGCTCCCTGAAGGCCACTGCAATGCCCCCTCACCTGTTCAGTCAGCATGCTAATCTGACTAACAGCACAGTGTACAAATTACAAATAAGAAAAGGAAAAAGTGGCTGGAGCCCACATGGGGAATGAGCCAATCAAAGGCCAGCTGGGATTAACCCCAACCAAAGCCCACCACACTGAATGACAGCCAGTGAGCAGGTCGGGTTGTGGGTGAGAGGAGAGGAAGGAAGCCCAGACTGCTGTGACTGACAGATTGCCACCATGCGGTACAGGATGTGGAAAGGGAAGGGAGTTTGAGGGCTGCCCAGCAGAGGAACGAGTCAAGGAGCCAGTGTACAGAAGACGAGTCCACAGGGCAAGGAAAAGGGAAGAGCCTGTGGGGTTGGGGAAGGGAAAGGGGAGCCCATGCCGCTCTGAACATGGCAGAGGAAAGGGTTGCAGAGCCCATGCAGACACATGGCCCACATCAGATGTCCTGCCCTCCAATGTGCCCCCCCCCGTGTTGAGTGAATTTGACACCTCAGATGTAAAACTAAGTCGAAGGGAGGTACTCATGCTGAGGCACACAGATTGTACATCTCTAGTTGACTTAGTTACTCTTTCTTACCACAGTGTCTTTACTTGGCTGAGTTGACTTGAAGGGCTCTCCCTTCAACACAGCATTACGCCACTTGGAGGGGTGAAATTATTGAGTTGATGGGAAAGCACTTTCAGGATTGATTGAATGGGCCTACACTGGCTGCTCAATTGATCCTACTGCACCAATCCATGGTGTTTGATGCAGCATTTTCAGTATAGACAAAGCCTGATTTCCCAGAGGTAGTGTGCTTGCTGAGCACGAATGCACCTGAATAACGTAATATACTAAGGACAACAACATACTCTCCCAGACAGGAAGTCCTCCAAAGTACCAGTCCTACAAGTTACTTAATGTATTGTTCAGAACCAATACTAGAGTATATGCAGTATTACAAAACTAAGTATACAGTAGCTGAGTAAATACAGTATTACAAAACATGGGGCATGTCTAGCTCTTGTGTGTGAAAACATTTAGTTTCAATAGGCTTATGATGGTCTTTGTAAAGAGCGGCACCAGCGCCGTATTGATTCTGGCTTCCATCTGTATACAAACTCATTTATAATGTTATGACCTGGACTATAGAGCACACATTTAAAATGACCTGTACATATTACTCACTTACATTTGAATTGCAAGTTAAATACTTGGTGATTAAACATGAATGCTTTCCCTCTTGAGAGGGCCAGATATCTTATCTGTAAAGCCTCCTTATCAAAGTCACCATCCTGGAGGCAGACACATTCTCCTGCAGTGCCAGGAGTTTATAATGATAAAATTAACAATGTTGTATTTACCAGTGAAGTCAGCGGCAGTGCACAGTATCCCACCATTAATCATTAGACCCGGTTTTCATAACAGAGCCACTTGCTGGCCCTCTGGCACCTGCATCACTCCCCAAGCAATTCCAGTCCCCAGCAATAACTTATCGCAGAAGCCAGGGATCAAGATTAAAAACCTGGTGAATAATGGGAGACTGTACCCACCTCTATTCCTCTGGTAGATACAAGCAAGCTAATAACCTCCTTAAAGGGGAAGCAAATCATTCCATATTTTTTATTTTATAGACAAGGCAGAAAAGACCCGTAGCTATGTCTCGGTAAAATTTATTTTATTGTTTAAGTTACTTGTTTCTGCCCTGTGGAAGGCACTGACAGGCATAAAACATTCTGGAGTCTCCACTGTATTGCACTGTTCCAGGAACACTGTATACTGTTTTCTGCTCATAACAAGAACTGAAGATGGGGAAAGAGGGTATTTGAGTGTCACCATTAGAAAATATTTGGAAGCTAATTAGGAATGTTTGTCAGTTTCACAAAAGCACTTGGGCAAGCGGTACAAAATACTTGGTTAGATCAGCTGCTGTAAATTGACCTAGCTCCACCTTCTTGCAGCAGTGATGACAAAATTGTCTTTCCACATACATTGCAGCAATGCTTCACCCCCCCACCCCCATCCACAAAGCACGGTGCAAAAGTACAGCTTGCTTAGTTGCTACTCAAACTCTCTGAAGTTCTCCAAGAATCTGATGGCAATTGTCGTTGCTAACTGCCTAAAAATCTGGTAAAAACAAACATCAGAGGTGGAGAGGTTTTGGACAGAAGTAATGAGCGATTATGGCAAGCTCTCAAGTGAGACCCTGTATTCTTGGCACCTGACCAAAAAAGTTATATACCCTCCCCCGCAATGAATGTTTATATTTTGTGCAGCACAGTAGTAACTATCACATTTCTCAGTCCAGAATCGGGTGTTCCCTCACTGCTTTTCTACTGTGGTGCTAGGTAATAGAGAAGTCCTCCAATTTTTTAAAGAACAACTTTACATCTCCAACCCCCAATATATATTTTAGCACGAATTTCATAAATCCAAGTTAATTTAGTTATGCAGTAAGGAAAGGGACGGATTTGATCAGATAGATGGAAAATAATATATAATTGTTCTTCAGAACTCTCTCTTCTGAATTAACTTGTCTAATTTCATTAATAATGTTCCTTAGGATGTAATAAAGAGGATGCTCACATTTGGAGTGAAAGTCTTCTCATTAGTCTTTTGGCATTCCCCCCCCCTCTTTGGGATTGTCTGGGTGCCCTATCATACTTTCAAATATTAGACATTTACCAGGTTTCTAACACTTGTTGTTTTATAACCACTACATTCATGTAACGCTTTTTTATGAAGAAAGTGACAAAATTTGATCTTTGATCCTCAACTCTAAATTAAAGATAGAGTTCTACTTTTTGGCTTGGGGACTACCTTGGCAGTCCCAAAAGAGAAGGCTCCACTGTATAGTTTCTCTTTTTAAATCTTTCTGGGCCATTATTTACAAATTATTAAACCTTTGCAATAATTGTTTTGCTACACAGCAACTGCACAGGGAATACTGAGGCCCTGGGATAAGAACCATTCATTTATGCTGGAGCTGACTGAATGACAGTTTACAGGAGACCACAGATGAGAAAATTCCAATTGTCCTGTATGCGAATTGGCTACTGATGATGCAATAATGCCTTATTAAGTGATAACTGTTTTTTATTAGGATGTTTACAAGGAGACAAATGGTTTGTGAATCAATACATGCAGAGGCCACAAGACAAGCTGTTTATTGATCCAGAAGCCATTTATGTCAAAGTTGACTTCTTAGGGGAAAAAAATTATACTCCAAGTCAGATTCATAAGGGTAATGGTATTAAAAGCATAGATGGTTAATTTGTATTCCAAGCTAGAACTTAACATGAGAACTGTGCTTTAAAATACCTTGTTTCGTCTGAAAAATTTAAAGTGGAATGCGCTGATACTCAGGAAAAGGAATCAGCGTTAATTTATGTGATGTCTTTCATCACTGACTCTTCGGATGGATGGGGTTCTGTAAACCTTCGTATGAATAGGCTTTTACTTCCTTGAATTCTAGCTAGTTACACATCACATAACAGTGTGCGTGTATTCTATCTATATACACAGACAGACAGACACAGACAGACGATTTTTATATAAACATTAAAAAAAATATTCCTCTCTCACCCCCTATGGGTGGTATGTGTCTTCCTCAACCTCGGGTCCTCTACCAGAGGCCTGGGACTTTGAGGACTCTGCGTAGTATCTTAGCTGTTCCCAGCACTGCACTCTTCTGGACAGAGAGCTCTGATGATGTTCCTGGGATCTGTTGGAGCCACTCTCCCAGCTTAGGAGTCACAGCCCCAAGTGCTCCTACCACCACCGGGACCACTTTGGCCTTTACTTTCCACATCCGTTCTAGTTCCTCTTTCAGGCCCTGGTACTTCTCCAGCTTCTCATACTCCTTCTTCCTGATGTTGCTGTCACTTGGCACTGCTACATCTATCACCACCGCTGTCTTCTGGTCCTTGTCTATTACCACGATGTCTGGTTGACTGGCCAGTACCTGCCTGTCCGTCTGGATCTGGAAGTCCCACAGAATCTTAGCCCTGTTATTCTCCATGACCTTCTGTGGGATCTCCCATCTGGTCTTGGGAGGGTCTAGCCCATACACTGTACAGATGTTCCTGTACACAATGCCAGCTACTTGGTTATGCCGTTCAGTGTATGCTGTTCCTGCCTGCATCTTACATCCTGCCACTATGTGTTGGACTGTCTCTGAGGCCTCTCTGCACAGTCTGCACCTTGGGTCCTGTCTAGTGTGGTAGACCCCTGCTTCAATGGATCTGGTGCTCAGTGCCTGTTCTTGTGCTGCTATGATCAGTGCCTCAGTGCTGTCTTTTAGTCCAGCTTTTTCCAGCCACTGGTAGGATTTCCCAATGTCAGCCACCTCAGCTATCTGTCGATGGTACATTCCACGCAGGGTCTTGTCTTGCCACGGCACTTCTTCTGCTTGACCTTCCTCCCATGTCTGCTGCTGCCTCAGGCATTCTCTCAGCAGCTCATCTTTGGGTGCCATCTTACTGATGTACTCCTGGATGCTCTGGGTTTCATCCAGGGCAGTGGCTTTGACACTCACCAAACCCCGCCCGCCTTCTTTCCAGCTGGCGTACAGTCTCTGAGTGTTGGACTTGGGGTGGAAACCTCCGTACATTGCGAGGAGCTTCCGGGTCTTCGCATCGGCAGCCTCCATGTCCTCCTTTGGCCAGCTCACTATACCGGCAAGGTATCTGATGACTGGCAGGGCGTACCTGTTGATGGCGTGGATCTTGTTCTTCCCATTGAGCTAGCTCTTCAGGACCTGTCTTATCCTTTGGTGGTACTTGGATGTTGCTGTCTTCCTTGCCTCCTCATCGTGAGTCCCATGTGACTGTGGGATGCCAAGGTACTTGTAGCTGGTCTGTATGTCTGCTATGTGGCCTGCTGGTAGTTCCACCCCATCAGTCTTCACTACCTTCCCTCTCTTTACTACCATCCGGCCACACTTCTCCAGTCCGAATGACATCCCAGTATCCTCACTGTAGATCCGTGTCAGGTGGATTAGCGAGTTGATGTCTCATTCATTCTTAGCATACAGCTTGATGTCATCCATGTAGAGGAGGTGGCTGATGGTAGTTCCACTCTTGAACTTGTATCCATAGCCAGTCCTTGTGATTATCTGGCTGAGGGGGTTCAAGCCAATGCAGAACAGCAGCAGGGACAGCGCATCACCTTGGTATATGCCGCACTTGATGGCCACTTGTGCAAGCTGTCTTGAGTTGACTTCCAGTGTTGTCTTCCACAGTCCCATTGAGTTCTTGAGGAAGGTCCTTAGTGTCCTGTTGACTCTGTATAGCGCCAGACATTCACAGATCCATGTGTGCGGCATTGAGTCGTAGGCTTTCCTGTAGTCAATCCAGACTGTGCACAGATTGGTCTGTCTAGACCTTGAGTCTTGGGCGATTGCTCTATCTATGGAGCAGCTGGTGTTTTGAGCCTCTGGTGTTGTTCCCAATGCCCTTCTGAGCTGTGCTCAGGTACTGGCCCATGTGGTCCTGTAGCTTGGCGGCTAGGATGCCTGATAGGACTTTCCATGTTGTGGGGAGGCAGGTTATTGGCCGGTAGTTGGATGGTGCTGTTCCCTTGTGGGGGTCTTTCATGATCAGCACTGTCCTTCCTTGTGTTATCCAGTCTGGGTGGGAGCCTGCTGCTAGCAGCTGGTTCATCTGTGCTGCTAGGCGTTCATGCACTGCTGTTAGTTTCTTTAGCCAGTAGGTGTGGATCATGTCCGGGCCAGGTGTTGTCCAGCTCTTCATGTTCTTGACCCGCTGTTGGATGTCGGCTATTGTGATGGTGACTGGTTCCTGTTCTGGGAGATTGCTGTGGTCTGTTCTCAGGTCCTGCAGCCACTTTGCACTGGTGTTATGAGTCTTCTCTTTCTCCCAGATGTTCTTCCAGTACTGTTCAGTTTCTGCTGTTGGTGGCTCTGCTGTTATTGTGTTGTTGCACTGCAGTTGGGAGTACACCTTGGATGGTTCTTTGGAGAACAGGGCATTTATCTTTTTGGCCTCTGCTTCTCTAGTGTATCTCCTTAGCCTGGTGGCCAGTGCTGTGAGCCTTTGCTTAGCAGTCTCTAGGGCTTCAGATGGAGTCAGGCCCTTGTATTTTCTCAGTAGCCGAGTCTTATCCTTAATCTCTACACCCTTCTGTAGTTCCACCAGCCGGCTAACTTCTCTCCGGGTTGCCTTGATCTTATCCTCCAACCTCATTTTCCAGGGGGGGTATGTATTGCTGTTCTTCTTGATTGTGTAGCCAAGCATCTCCAGGATTACAGAGGCTGTAGCATATACTAGTTCATTGATTTCAGTGATGGTGGTAGTAGGAATTGTCATTAGGGCTCTATTGGCATCTTCTAGTATACTATCTGATGGTACTTCTCCCACGAGCCTTGGTAATCGGTCTCGACGGTTGACTGTAGCTAGTTTATCCATGATCTTATGCCTGATATCAGCTGCTGTGTTCTGTAATGGAGGGAGTGGCAGTGAAGTTCCAGCTTCAGGTGTTGGCTGCACCTCGAGTTGTTCTTCTGGGGCTTCTTCTTGAGTCTGGGAGGTAATGTGCAGTTGGTCTATCTCCAGTTGTGAGAGCAGCTGCCTCTTTACTATGTTGAAGCATTGGGTAACTAACTGTTTCTCAGTTAGTGTGGATGTAGGTCTTTTTGTCCATCCATATTTCCCTCATACGTTTCATATATCCCCTCTCATTAGGTCTGCTGTTGTAGTAGCATTCCATCAATTCCAGGTTCTCTTGTCTCGTCCATGCATGGTTTGTTCCAGTAGCCCACTTATCGTCAGATTGTCCTGGTTCCCCAACATCTGGCGCGGACCTTGTTAATCCGGGCAATGTCCGAGCCGTCATGACTCTCCTAGTTCGTGTCACTCATATTCGAGGTAGGCAAGTGAGGCGTTAGGGGGTCTTTTGCCCAAGGACCCCTACTGGGAAGGTAGACAGGTACCCACCAGGATTTGAACCCCGGTCTCCCGTATCAAAGGGCGTTGGTATTAACCACTACGGCGCTCTTAACCACTACGCTATCCAGTCACCAATTTATTTATATATATATATAAAAACAAAAAAAAAACCCTTAAAATTGCTTCAAAAGTCCCAGCTTTCTGCAGATCACCCTCAATCAAATCATAGGGTTGGAAGGGACCTCAGGAGATCATCAAGTCTACCCCCCCGGGGCTTGAACCCAGGACCTTCTACATATTAAGCAGAGGTGCTAGCCACTACACCATTCCATCACAGCACTTAATACACTGAGAAAACTGAAACAGGGCACATTTTCAGTTCTGCAAACTGCTGGGGACCAAAGACCATAAAATTTTAATTCTGCACAGGTATCAAGAGCTCAGTCATTCCATTGATTGCACATAGATTTCATCAGTTTGAGAGTGTGCAACAGTGTAACTTTTCCCTGAAGGTTTTGGTTTTTCCCATGGAATAGAACGGAGAGTATGAGCTCCTGAAAGGGTAAGAGCTCAAAGAGCATGTTGCATGCCTAGGCACCACTACAGTAGTGGGTGTCAGGGTTAGGAGAAGCAGAATGACTTAGATGGAGAACATCAAGGATGGTGGAGGCTTTGGAGGATGGAAAAGTGTAGGCATGGAAGCCTGCATGGGTCATTATGTGGTCATGGGAAAGATCTCAGGAGTGTGCCTGCAGTTGAGATAGCAGCAGGTGACCCTAGCAGAGAAGAAATGCCATTTGGAAAGGAGATCCTAGAAAAACAGGCCCACTTAGGGTAAGTGTCTCAGGAAAAGATGATTGCTTACTTGTAACTGTTAATCTTTGAGAGGAGTGGCTCACGTCCATTCCACAGATAGGTTCATGCTTGCTCTCTGAGCACACAGTTACCAGAAACATCCTCCCCCAACCAGTAGCCACAGGGCCAG
Source organism: Podocnemis expansa (assembly GCA_007922195.1). Taxonomy (NCBI): domain Eukaryota; kingdom Metazoa; phylum Chordata; order Testudines; family Podocnemididae; genus Podocnemis; species Podocnemis expansa. The sequence goes on from ML682016.1 coordinate 18,289,585, forward strand.
CTCCAGCTTCTTCTGTAGTGCCATGCAACTGCCACGGTATAACAAGGAGTGCTGAAGCTCAGCCTGCTCAGTCCCTTCTTTCCACTAACTCTAAAAGTAGGGATGGCGGGCGGGATTGGAATGGACATGAGTGACTCCTCTCGAAGAATGACAATTACTGGTAAGCAGCCATCTTTTCTCCTTCAAGAGCTCGCTCATGTCCATTCCATAGATAGGTGAATAACAACCTTACCTTGGATGGTGGGCAGAGTTAACTCTGGATGGACTATAATACCTTTCTTCCAAAGGCCGCATCCTCTCTTGCCTGCTGCACAATAGCATAGTGCAAGGTAAATGTGTATAGTGATGACAATGCTGCAGCCTTACATACTTCATGGACCGGCAGGTTGGCTACAAAACCAGGGGGTGAGGCCTGGGCTCTTGTTGAATGCACCCTTATTGGGCCTGGAAGAGGTAATTTCATGTTGTCATAACAGAGTTTTACACAATGCATTATCCATTTAGAAATATGCTGAGAAGAGACCAGAAGTCCTTTCTTCTGGTTAGTGACCACTACAAAAAGTTGAGTAGATTTAAAAAATAATTTTGTCTGGTTGACATAGAAGGCCAGGGCCCTTCTAACATCCAGAGTGTGCCAACAGCAAATCCTCCTCAGACAGATGAGATTTAGGGTAGAAGACTGGAAGAAAAATATCTTGATTACAATGAAAATCAGACTCCACCTTTGGTAGGAATGCCGAGCGGGGCCTTAACTGCACCTTGTCCTTAAAGAAAAAAAAGGGATGGTATATGGTAGGCCTGAGGACAGTGCCCTCAACTCCAATACTCTTCTCACTAAGCTTATTGCCACTAAAGCAGCTATCTTCATAGGCAAGATTAACAATGGACAGGATGCCAGTGGTTTGAATGGAGAATGTGTCAGTTGTAAAACAGCTACATTAAGGTTCCAAGGTGGTGGTGGGCTGCGTGTTTGCGGGTACAGTGTCTCAATCCCCTTTAAGCATCTCAAGGCCATTGGGTGCAAGAAAACCATCTTGCCCTGTAATGGAAGGCTGAGATCGTTGCCAGGTGGACCCTTAGTGAAGACCTGGTCAGGCCCTGTTGCTTCAGCTGTAGGAGGTAATCCAGTATCACCTGAATAGAAGTTTTGTTGGTGGTATACGTTATTTTGCAGCCCAGATTGAGAACCTCTTCCATTTTGAGGTGTACAAGGACCTGGTTGAAGGCTTCCTGCTACCAAGCAGGATCTCCCAGAACCTGAGAGGAATAAGCCTACTCTTCTTTGTTTAACCAGGGAGTCTCCATGCCGTGAGACGTAGATTCTCCAGGTCTGGGTGTGGCAGCCAGCCAAAGTCCTGTGACAGGAGGTCTGGGCAAAGCGATAGCTGCCACGAGCATGCAATTGAGAGATGCAGAAGTGTTGTAAACCAGCACTGATGGGCCCAGGCTAGGGTGATCAATATCACATCTGCTTTGCCTCTCTATCTTCCAGATCACCCTGGGAATTAGTGGAATCAGAGGACCTGCCCAAGAGATGAGGAAGGCATCCAATGTGTCTTTCAGTTCCAACCCCCTCAGGTAACAGAATTAGTCACATTTCTTGTTGTGACAAGAAGCCAACAAGTCAATTTGGGGAACTCCCCATCTTTGGAAAATTTGTGAAACCACTTCCAGGTGAAGAGACCACTCGTGATATGAGAACACTCCCCTTAGCTGATCTGCCTCCCTGTTCTTTACACGTGGTAAGTGGGAGGCTTTGAGGTAGAATCGATGGGCAATTGCCGGCTCCCACCAACAGGTCACTTCCTCACACAGGGCTAAGGATCCGGTGCCCCCTTGTTTGTTTACATAGTACATGGCTGTGGTGTTGTCCATCAGCACATGTATTACTTTCCTCGAGACACTCTGAAGAAACACCTTGCAGGCCAAATGGACTGCATGAAGCTCTTTGATATTTATATGTTGATCCTTGTCCCCTCGAGTCCAAAGGCCTTGGGTCCTTGACCTTGTACTGAGGTGCACTTCCCAACACCTGTCTCATGTGTCTGAAATCAATGTTAGTGAGGAGTCCCTTTCTTGGGATGGGACTCCCTGCATCACTTTGTCCAGGTTTTGCCACCAGTTGACTTGCTCCAAGACTATGAGAGGGATCGTGATGACCTTGTTTAGGGGGTGTCTTGTTGGCAAGTAAACTGACACAAGCCACATCTGCAGAGGCCTTAATTTTGCTAGGTGAACCACATAGGTGCAGACTCTCATGCGGCCAAGCAGTTTCAGGCATAGCCTAACCATTGTAGTTGGGTTCCTCCAGAGGTTATGTATCTGGTTCATCAAGCATTGAGAATCTGTCCCATGGCAAGAACACCCTTGCCTGCCATGCATCCAAGGTCATTCCTATAAAGGCTATCCATTGGGTGGGTACAAGTGTCAATTTTTCCCTGTTTATCATAAGTCCTAATTTTTTGCAGGTGTCGCGGACTATGTCCAACCCAGCCATGACCTGATCTTGGGATTGGCCCCTGATAAGCCAGTCATCGAAGTATGGAAATATGTGGATGCTCCTTCAATGCAGGTACGCTGCCACTACAGCAACGCATTTTGTAAAAATCCTTAAGACAGACTACAGGCCAAAGGAAAAAGCTGTAAATTAGTAATGCTTACCTGATACCATAAGACAATTACTTCCTGTGTGATTTGTGGATAGAAACATGAAAATATGCATCTTTTAAATTGAGGGTGGCAAACCAGTCCCCTGGTTCTAAGGAAGGGATAATGGAAGCTAGGGATACCATCCTGAACTTTCTCTTGACTTGACTACAAATTTGTTGAGAGATCGAAGGTCCAAGATTGGTCTTAAGTCCCCACTGGATTTCAGGAGTAAGAAATAGCAGAAATAGAAACCCCTTCCCCAGTCTTGTGATGGAACTTCCACTACTACTCCTAGGGACAATAAGGATTGCACTTCCTGGAACAGAACTTGCTCATGAGAGGGGTCCCTGAACACAGATGTGGGGGAGTGAATGGAACTGAATTGTGTAGCTTCTGGCAATGGTATCAAGGACCCACTGGTCCACTGTAATCCAAGACCACCAGACAAGAAAGGGGGACAGATGGTCAAGGAAAGGTAGTGAAGGGGTTCTCATGGGGACTTGTTCACCATCCTCTAATGCATCCTTAAAATGGTCATCTGGGGTTAGGTCTTCTCAACCTGTTGAATGGTTGGAGATTATCCTATGCTGGAGCAGTGTCTATTTGATGTTCTGGCCCCCTCTCTATGCCTTTGCGGCTGGGGTCTATATTGAACCTGAGGCATTGCCTGAAGCAGTCGGAAGGGGCAGCACTTCTGCAGAGGGCTGTAAAGGCCCAGGGTTTTGTGTGTGGTTCTTGAATCTTTTAGGCCATGAAGTTTTTTGTCTGTTTTGGTTGAAAACAAGGTTGGCCGCTCAAATGGAAGGTATTGGATAGTTTGTTGAACCTCCTGACAGAGTCTAAAGGCTTGTAGCCAAGAACAGCGCCACACACAAATTGCTGCCACCATATTGCAGCCTGATGCGTTGGCAGAATCATAAGCCATCTGCAATGCTGTCTTTGCCATAGTCATACGTTCTTCTGGAATGGTGAGGAAATTTCACGTCTGGTCTGACTGTAAGGAATCCACAAAATGATTCATTGAGCTCCATAAATTGTAACTATATCTACCCAACAAAGCCTGATGATTAGCAATGTGAAGATGCACGCTAGACATTGAATAAATTCTTTTAACAAAAAAGATCTAGTTTCTTCTGGTCCTTGTTCTTTGGAGGGGACCCTGGTTGGCCTTGTCTTTCTCTCTCTGGTTGGCCGTATCTACAACCAGTGTCCCCGGTACAGGGTGACTAAAAAAGGTACTCAAAGTTCTTAGCAAGGACATAGTATCTCTTCTCATAAGACTTTGAAGTTGATGGAATCGATGCTGGCATTTGCTACAGGAATTTAATGGATTTTTTTTGTACCCCCTTGTGGACTGGAAGGTCTACTCTGGAAGGAGTTGTAGTAGATAGTACATCAAAGAGGTAATTAGTAGCTTCCTTAACCTGTTGCATTTCCATAGCCATATTGGAAGCCACTCGTTTTAACAGTTCTTGGTAAGACTTGAAATTGTCCTGTGGGGGTAAAGACATTTGCCAGCTGCTATCCTGAAGAGAAGAGGGAGGAGGCTGCTGGAGTTGAGGATTCTCCCTGTCTCTAGCAGTACTCAAAGTTTGTTTAGATGTGCCCTCCTGAGGGTCCAAATCACAGTTTGTATGGCAGTCTCTATTCAGTGCTGGGGGGGGCTGATTGGATGCCTGCCGATGCAGTGGCCTTGGGTGCCAGCACCATGGGATAGGACCATGGTCCCCAATATGGCCACTGCGTGGACCACTGCCATAATTGTGGCAAGGCTTGGGCAGAGCTCTTTCATGCTATCTTAGGGTCCGTTCTCTCTGGTGAGGACGATGAAGGGGAACACTTTTCTCCCTCTTTTCCTGTGCTGCCGGTACCCATCCCTGGGCAAGGAAGATGAGTAGCTCAAGGTGGGGGACATTATGCCCCGGTCCCAGCAGCTGACACGGTGCCATTTCTAGTGCCTGGCTTCAGGGCTTAGTGAGGAGTGGTGCTGCCAATCTGACGTTCAGCTTGAATGCCTGCTGCAGGACATTTGCCTCACTGGTGACCGTGCCTAGCTAGAAATTACAGAGGTGCCGGAGCTGAGCTGGTGCTGCACACTGAAGCTGCATCAGGAGCCAGAGACTGAGGAGGAGCCACAGCTAGAGAAAGAGCAGCCTCTATCAGGAGCGCTTTTAATCTGAATTCTCTTAATTTTTGAGTCTTGGGCTTAAAACTTTTACAGATGGAGCATCTGTCTTTGTGTCTCTCTCTCAGACATCTTGGGCAGCTGTCATGGGGGTCACTCATGGGGAAAGCCTTCCCACACAATGAGCATGGCTTAAAGCCCAGCGATCCAGGCATAATGCCCTACAGTAATGTGAATTACTTAACACTATCTAGCTACTACTACTAAAGGATACTTAACACAGAACAATTAGCACTAACAAAAGGAAGAAAACAGAAAGCGTACATAGAATACCCAACTAGCTAGGGGGAATTGCTGGAGTCAGCCAAAGCTGCAGCAGAGTTCCAGTAACTGTCCGCAGGCAGAAAGAAGGAACTGACTGGGCCGAGCTCCAGCACCCCCTGATACGCCATGGCAGTTGTGCTGCACTGCAGGGGAAGCTGGATCTAGCCCTACAGCTATTGCTTGGGGGGAAAAGATTTCTGGTAACCGTGCTTGAGGGTGAGCACACACTTATCTATGGAATGGACGTGAGCGAGTTCTCAAAGGAGAAACAATATTCCCTTAAGAAAAGTCATTGCATGAGGCACCATTTAAAGGACTATATTTTCGGACAAAAGAATTTTAAAGTAGAGCAAAAAAATATATTCTTAAAAATATTGGCAATTAAATGACAAATTTCTTAGTTACAGCATTGTAGAAATCCTTTGTGTGGGTTCATGAGTTGCAAGACAAGCTAAACTAAACCTTTTCTCAAGTTCCAAGGGGGTAGCCATGTTAGTCTAGTTCAGCAAAACAAGGAATCCTGAGGCACTTTTAAAGACTAACAGATTTATTTATCTTATGAGCTTTCACGGAAGAAAATCACACTTCGTGAGAGGCTTTGAAGATAGGAAGCTCCCCCATCTTCAAAGCACCTGATGAAATGGCATTTCCCCCCCCCCCCCAAAACCTCATAAGATAATTAAATCTGTTAGTCTTTAAAACTGCCATAGGACTCCTTGGCTATGACTACACTAGAGGGCTCAGTTAAGCTGACTGAAAAAGGCTGACTTAAAGCTGACTTTGAGTCAGCTTAGAAAGTTCCCTTTTGTTTAAATCGACTTTATAAAGTCAACTGAAGTCAGCAGACCCATTTAAAGTTGACTTTAAATGGGTCCCCTGATTGAAGTCAACTTTATTAAAATCAACTTTAATGTCCATATTTTATTAAGGCAACTTAATAAAGTCAACTTAACCCTTAAAGGTGACTAAGGGTGAGAGTTAAGTCGACGTAAGCAAGTGCTTAAGTTGATTAATGAATTCTAAATGTGGCCATGGGGTTGCTTAAGTTGACTTAAGTCTCCAGTGTAGACATAGGTTTTGTTTGTAATCTTTTCTCAGAATAACTAGGGTTAATTTGCATGCCATCATGATCTTTCTTTGCCTGAGAGCTTCCCATTGCAGTCATTGGCTTTTCAGGGGATCAGGTCCCAAATTTTAAAGCAGAGTATATTCAGAAGCCCTAAACTCATTTGGAAAGTCCACATTTTATACTTTTTCTATAAATTCCAATACTTGGCCATGCAATCAAATGCATTAATAACTTTACATAGGCAAATAAACCCAATTTACTCACAGCCAGGATTGGGCCCTGTGTTGATGCTCATATATAGCAACAACTTTTTGCCTTTTCTTTTACATATCAATTTAAGTAGCCAGGAAAAAATTCTCCCAACTCTTTCAGTAGATCAGATCTAAAACACCACTTTCTTTTTGAAAAGTATTATTTAAAGCTGTATTGTTGTTGGCATAGGAACATGAGAGCACTCTATAAAGGCCTTAAATGCAAACTGAAAAAATAAACTAGCCAGTAACCTTTAAGAAGAAAGCATGTGGATTGCAAGATTGTCTACTTTTAAATTTTAGAGGGTCTTTTCCATTCTCAGCACTAATGCTTTAAATACTTAGCCTTCCCTTACCTATGTTTTTTTAAAAAAAAGAGCTCATTATAAGAACTATAAATTGAACTGGAAATCATGCACTGAAGTGAGCAAAAATCCGTCCTTTATGGGATTTATTTTTAATTCAGAACTTCACCTTTTCCAGCCAAGAACTAAATATTATAATGCTGCCCTCACTGTGTTGTTCAGCTACTTCCAATCTCAAATTCACATTTTGGGGTCCCTTATATCACACTCCTACTCCCTGGCTGTTCCTGCTGAATGCCATCTTCACCTTTAGCTACAACATTTGAATTTTGGGGGTGTACAGAGCCTCACACAACGGGGTCTTAAGCCTGCCTCTCGACAGAGATCATAAATATTGTATTGCTGTGAAACAAACTTTCAGCGGTGTTCTGATGCCTTTCGAGAAAGGATGGGCTGCTAGAAGTTGATTGACAGCACCCTTCAGCTAGTCAGTGTCCTAGTGCTTCAGAGGCACACACTCTGTATGCACTTTTGTTAAAATCATAGAGATGGCTCTCCCACTACAGCAGAGACAGGAAGTACCAGTCATTCATTACAAGCATCATTTAAGGAGTCTTTTCAGTACAGAATAATCATCACAGTAGACACAGGTCTCCGTATTTTAATTGCTTATTTTTTTAAGTCACAGCAAGGGGATAATTTTTCAGTCTGGTGAACTGCCAGAGCTCTTGTACGGTGGCTAGGAATGAAGACACAAAGGAAAAGTTACAAACCTCTCCCCTCCCCAAGCACAAGTCCCTTGCGTTCTGCATGGCAGAAAACCACTCAAGAGTGAAAAATGGATTCCACTGTGTGGTCGAGTTCTTGCTGAATTACTTGGTGACATGCAAAGGCCCAGCACATGCCCCACTGTGGTCCTAGGTGCAGGGGGCAGAAAGCCAATCCCTTTTGTCAAATAAGAGCCTTAGACGCCTGACTAACCTATAAGCCTTTACAAACGTATATGTTGATTTCTCCATCCACCTGCAGATTGCTTTCTCTGAAGTATAATCCTGCAGAAACATTTTTATCAGACTGTCTCTTTCCCTCCTTGAGACATGACTAAAATACCTCTGCTTCTCTGCTGATTCTGTCAGATGAACATCAGTTGCAGCCCCAGGTTTTGAAGCCCTCTCTCATTGATCTTCCCTTCCTTCATGAACATGTGGAGAAGTTGCTAATAGCACCTTATCTCAAAAGACTTCAGTTGACACCAATTCTGACATTTGTAAAGCAACTGGCACACATTCATGAGGCTGATATTTTCAAATCCCAATAATTGTGTGACTTACTGTAGTCTCCCCCTGTAACAGGCCTTTGTTACAGCAACCAGAATCATAGGAAATCTATTGCAAGGTACTCTCACAATGAAGGGTTTTGCTCAAACCGGATATACAAAATACTGCACTCTCTTATTGATGTAGTTGGTAAAAAGATGCAACCACACAGAATTAAGGAAGTTGTTTTCTTATATGTTTAAGTCAATAATCTGCTTTAGTCAAGACTGTTTTTTCTATTCAAAATTCAAATTGCACTGTTTAGTTTTGATTGGACACATACTGTAAACATGGATTATTTTTTCTTGACGGTTAGATCACGGTTAATACTCATGTTCATGCTCTCAAAATTTTGTACAACTCCAATAATTAGAATTTAGTATTCTACATAATAAAATCAATAGTAAGAGTGCTAATTTTGTCCATTCTATTTCTTCAGCACTTCATTTTAATTTGTAGTAGTTAAAAAAAAAGTTTGTATCACTTTATTTAGATCTGAAGTTTCACAGAGTAGCTTGCCAGGGCCGTTTTGGTCTTTAGGCAGAGCACTTACCATAATGGGATCCTGGTTTTTGACTGGGTCCCTGGGTTACTGCATCAACACAAATAAATAAGAACCATGTTGAATCTTATCTATTTTTGGGGGTGCATCAAGTTTTCAGAACTGTATTGATTGTATGTGACACATGTTCTTTAAAAGGGTGGGACCAAATTCTTCTACTATGCCACAAAAAAAACTTGCCATTTGGATCTGAGAAGAACCAGTTGGGTGATCAGGAAGTTTCATTGTGTAACACCATATTGGCAAGCAGGTAACACTGGTTTGAAAGGCAGACCCTCCCTTCAAACCAGCACAGAATGTGTGCAGGGAGTGGAGAAGCCGAATACACAGTTAATGGAAGTTATTTTACGTAACTTGCATATCTGTTCATCTGCCACCAAAAAAGGCAGGCAGAGTAGACCTAGTCTACCTCATCGGCATACTTTTAACATAGGAGAATCTAAGTTAATTTTACTCGGCTCCTCAATCTTCTCAGCTCCTCAGTCTTCTCTACCTTTTAGATACCATGCTACTATTTAGTCTTTTCATGCTACAGACTGAAGTACTATCAAATACTAACATTGTCCAATAATTTTCTTGTTTCTAAAACAGTGCTCACTCTGAAAGGCAAGGATACCCTTTCATCCCCAATGTTCAGCAGGAGAGGAGGGGAACGGAAGCTATGGGGAGAAAAGTTTCCATTTTGGCTTTAAATAGGATTCCTTGAGTCCTAAAATTCCCCTGAGAAGAATACAGGAGCAAACATTTTTAACATGTCTTTCAGGAGCAAAAGATAACAGTCTTTGTAAGACTAGAAGACCTCACCGCTGACCTAACACCACCACCACAGAGCCACATGTTGGCATCACTTTGTAAACAGACCTCTTTGCTAGTCTCTGCATCAGTTCAGATATAAATTCTCACCCTATCGGTATGCAAGTGTGTTGCTGTATTGACTGGCTTCACCTGAGAAAGAACAGGTTTATTTATAGCTAACTATGGCTCTAATCATTTAATGTCGTATGTTTGCTAAATGAATGAAAGGGAGACTGTCATAGCTGAACCTAAGGAAGTCTAACCAGTACAACTTTATATTTCATCATTTGATTCATAGTCTTATCTGAATACAAATAAGTCAGATTTTATCATCAACCTATCTGACCTCAAGAAATATTTTAAAATCCTCTCTCTCTTTAAAAACAAAACAAAACCAAAAAAAAAAAAAAAACCACCAATGTGAGAGAATGGCATTTGCATTTACTTTGCACTAGAGTGGAATGCTCTTATTAGCTAAAAGATAATCAGCGACGCATCTGGAGTGATGGCTGAGATCTTTCTGAGCAGTGAACTCAGCTTCTATAGGCTTTTGTGAAAGATGGGGGTCCTCAGCACTTTGAAGGATAAAGTGTCTGGCAAGCTATGATAGAAGGTATACTGTACTACCCAGAAGGGCAGGCAATTGTAGAAGCAGAGGAAAAAATAGTGTTTGCACTCCTAATCTGTCGTAACAATAATCCACCTTAATGCACACACTTTATTGAATTGCATAACAGCAGGACTAAGGGAGAGTACCATTTTTTCAAAGCAATCTGAAGAAAGCAATTACCTGAGCATTTTGGGCACTCATCCTTCAATCTACCAAATTAAGAAATTAATAAGAAATCTTCTATGGTTTGCTGCACACTTTTGATATGTATTTACCATGGAAAAAAATAGGCAAAGCCATGGTTATACAGCAGATAAAATTGTTAAGTTTTACATATAGAACAAATATTCCCGTGGTTTAGTAAATTCTTGAACTTCAGTCAAAGAAGTCCATAGTTGATAATTGCAAATGACTCAGATATACAAATGAGTACATAAGACGAGGCCCTTTGCCACTTTTTAATTTGATTTACTCTGACAATGACTTTTTCATATAAAAATGATTGTGGAACCTACTAAGCCCTCATACTCTTGAATAAAGCCCATAAAGCTACATTATCTTCATTTACTAAAGATGAATAATCTTATTACTGAATATTATCATATTTAAGTACATAAAAGAAGAAAGCAAAGAGACAATAGCATGAACATGTAGCAGATGTGCAGCGAATCAATAGAAACACTAACAAAAACTTTTGGAATTGCATCTTTATATATTCTGTGTTCACCCACAGATCTTAAAAGGACACCAAATAGCTGCTCATATCCTTAGACCTTCAGAGAGAGACACCACAACCTCCAAGGTCACAAGTCCACAAGGCTGCTAAAAACAAGTGGAATGGCCAACACTCCCCAAGGGCAAAGTAAGTGGAAAATGCTGGAAAGGGGAAAATCCAGGATCCGGGGAGGCTATTCACTAAGACCTGCAGGGAGAGGAATACTAGAAAGACTATGTGAACTGTATGCTTGGTGTTCATAGACTATTACAGAAACTCATGGATTTTGCTAGAAGCCCAAAACACCCTGAGAGTTGATCTAGAAATACAATAGAACCATAGTTCTCAGCCTTTTGAGAGTTGCAATATGCTTAGCAGTGTGCATGATCCTACAGGACACATCAGCCCCCCAGCCCAAATCCAGCCTCCCACCCAATTCTCCATGACACACTTACTGATGTGTTGTGACACAACAGGTCCCAACGCAGTAATTGAGAATCGCTGTTCTAGACAACCACATGCCATAGTCATTTGGCCAAAATATGTTGTCCTACAAAGAAATTAAATCCAAGAATTTAGCAGACATAGTGCCTAAGGTGCTAAAAGTCTCTCTTCCCCCTATATATTTTTATCATAATACATTGCAATACCTAGGTTCAAATACTTGACATATGCATGGAGATTCAGCTTTAATGCTATATTGCACTATTAACATAGGCGTAAATGTACTTAAAAGTATATTACATGGGGTCTGCAAAGCTTCATTTAAGTGACTTTCAGTGGGATGACCAGAACTCACTCAGCTCACTCATGAGAACCTATTTAAAACCTTACTCCTTCGTAATACATATTTTCAGTGCAGACTGGTATAGTTTAATGCAGGAAACAACCACCTCTGAGAATGCCATTGCACTGCAAGAGAAAAAGAGCCCGGTAATATTGTTGATGTGGCAGGACCTGCTATTGTTCTTTGGCTTTCACCTCCAGCTTCCAGTGCTAGTGAAGATGAAACATCTGTCTCAGCATCACAAAGTAACCTGCTGCCACAGAGATCAAAGCCTGACTCCTCACACAAAGGAGCAAGCCGACAAAAGAACAAGCAAAGCAGCACATTTTTAAAGCAAACTGTCTGCTCAAAATTCTAACTGCAATACAAAAGCCAAGGGGAGTTTGGAACACGTACTTCTCAGCCCACTGGACTCGCTCAAACCATAGCTAAGGTAACAAAAGCTAAACTGCTTGGAAAGGGTGAAACTTTCTCATTTAACTGGACTATTGTCTCAGTATGAAAGCCTCTGGATGTTACAGAAATGCCAAAGCAAAGATGCCATGTTTGATTTTCAAGGTGGAGCCAATGACAGTAGTTATGCCACTTCTATTGCTATTATGTTGAACACATGCTTCATAGATCTTTCTTTCATTGGATCAGTGTCTGTACAGTAGTGACCACTAATCCACTGAGGACAAGATTGTCTAACTAGAATATGCAGAGGGGAGAATGATGCAAAGAACAGTTCAACAACCCAGGATAATCACTGAGTCCTGTGATCAACCATATCACTAGCTGCAGATGCATCCAACAGTCTGAATCCAGAGCTTGACTATCTATGGCTAACAAAAGCACTATTTGTGCTTCTGCTCTAAATCCTATCCAAAAGCCTGATTATGAGATGATCTAGGTTACTGACTGGGGATATTGCTGTTTGCTGTCATCTCAGTGAGATTACTTGGGAAAGGGAGATTTGATACAAGGTGGCTATCACCATTCAGGGCAACTGAACTCGATGAGGCAACACAAGCATCCTTTTCATGTCTACCCTGCAGCATGTGCAAGGAAGCCTAAATTTGGGAATGCTCCCCATTGCTATTTCATGAGCAAATAAATGTCATCTTTCCAGACTGTAATATTTGCTAAATCTTGTCCATCAATCTAAGGCTTAATCACACACAATTTTGAAAGTTCACGTAATACACAAGGAAATACAAGACTGGTTATGAGGACACTGCTAGAGATGTGTGAAACCCCTGTAACTAAAGCTAGTCTCCACTCTGCCACTCCCTTGCCTGTACTATTAGGCCAAGGGCAGGGCCATCCCTAGGGGGGAAGCGGGGCCCAGGGCGGATCAGTTTGTGCGTGCCCCCCCGTTTTAAACTTCACAGGCAACGTTACCTCTAAGCCAGTGGTTCCCAACCTGTGGTCCAGGGACCCCCAGAGGTCCACAGACACATTGCAGGGGGTCTGCAGAGCCTCTCCCTACCCAGGGCTGGAATCCAGCTACAGCCATGATGCTCCCTGCCAGGGCTGCCTTTCCCCGTCTGTGGCTGTCTCCTGGCGGGGGGATGGAGCCGCAGCAGCAGCTCCCCAGCAGGAGCAAGGGCAGGGGACTGCAGCTGTCACGGCTCAGCTCCTCAGTGGTGCGGGCAATGGTGGTGGCAGCGCTGCTCACCAGCAGTCCCACTGGTGCGGGCCAGAGTCTGCCCATGAAGGCCAGATTACATAATCAGCTGGGGGGGGCATCTGCAAAGATTTTTGTTACAAAGGGGTCTCCAACCTGAAAAAGGTTGGGAACCACTGCTCTAAGCTGATGATGCAGCTGAGCAAGTTCCTCGCTGGTTCTCCAGGTCCCAATGGGCTTCTTCCCTGCTGGCTCCCCAAGTGCACCCATAACTCGTTCAGCTGCATCATCAGCTTAGAGGGAACACTGGGCAGTGTCAATTTTTCTTTAATAAAATCATAAATGTCTAGCCCTCAGGCTAAAAAGTTGCAGAGACAAGCAGAAAAACATGACCTGACTTTTTTTGCTAAAGGCTCAAAACCCAGAAGTCAAAGAAAATAGCTCCCCCCTCATTATTTTTTTAAACATCTATTTTTAAGTGAGTTTTAATGATATATTTAAGCCAGACTTGTGACTATCTTTGATGTTTGGGGTAGGCAATACTGAATGTGTCATGGTGATATTTCATCAACCTCACAGCCAAGTGGACAGGAGCATCTGGAGGTACTCTTCTTTGTGGTTCTGGTTTTCTGTTCAAGATGGGCAACGCAATTTTACAAGTTTAATAATTTTTCTTAGATCAAGCTTTGGGAAATTGAAAATTCAGAGAGAGAGAGAGAGAGAGAGAGATGCTATTTTGGGGTAATATCAAGAAATAAATCCAGGTCCATTCTCACCTTAAAAGCACTGGATTCCAATTGTCTAATGTATGTTATTTTCTTTATGCTGCCTGACTCTCTCCTTTCCCATCTTATTTTAATATATGTATTCATACATTCCTCATTGCTTTGCAGGTGATGTAAGTAATGAAACTCAGGTACTGTTTGAGGATGAGAGGAAGAAACAAGGGACCTTTGGCCTCCTCTTAGATACCCTGGTGTAAAACAAACAAGGAATCTTGTGGCACTTTTAAAGATTTTAAAAATTTATTTGTTAGCTTGTAAAAGTGCCACAAGACTCCTTGTTTATTTTATATCAGGGATTCCTTGTTTGTTTTGCTAAACTAGACCCACATGGCCACAGCTGCTTTCCTCTTTGCCGTGCTTTGGAACTGGTGCCCTGACTGCAATCAATGACAATGGGGCACACTTACAGTGCAGAAGGAAGGACAAAAAACTTCTTTAATGTGTTGATTGATGGCCATTAACCCTAAAAACCCAGTATTTCCATATAAGTGCTAGCCTGGGCTCTTCTCTCTCAGGTATCTGCACAGAAAAGTTTGCTTGAAAAGACATCCCTGAAGACTGAAAAGTCTTGTTAAGTGTAGAAGGAAAAAAGTTCCTTAATATCTCAAATGTTTTCTGGAGATGCTGATGTAAATTCAAAGAGAAGGTCCTGTTTTGTAAAGGTTGGGGATGTGACATTCTCCTGACTTTGTCCCCGTTTGCTTGACTGAGGCTGGCTCGATAAGTTTTACCTCAGCACTTGCCCTTTCTCTTCCCCTCAGGGAGCAGTTGTGGGAAGGTGGCTACTTAAGTCAGGAGTTCCTGTAAACAAACGCTGCCTGTCCCAATTCCCTTCCCCCTTCCCCGACCAGCCGGAGCTGCTCCCTGGGCAGGCTAGCTCCTCAGCTTGAAGAAGGTCCCTGCTCCCTTATCCGCGCTGGTTGTGTGGGACCCCCAAAAGCACAAGGCCCCCCAAAGCACGAGGCCTAGGGTGGTTGCCCCTTTTAGCCCCCCTTAAGGACAGCTCTGGCCAAGGGCACCACTTTTCAGAGAGGTTTCTGGTAGCTCTGGACAAAGAGAGGAACAAACTGAGGCAGATTCTTTTAGGTTTTTCATGAGGTGAATCGTCACGTCGCCCATCAGAACACACAATGTGACATGTGTAAACGCTGGCCCAGAGCAGGTAATCATGAAATTTGTTGCTGCCTACACTACCTGCACAAGACAGACCCCATAGGCATACTTTTCTATCCCCATCTCTTGTACACAAAGGTAGAAGCAGGCTGAAACCTTGCAAACAAAAAAAAAAAAAAAAACAAGGCACCAAACTTTAAAAGCAAATTCAAAAAAATAATGAATCATCAAATGACATGAGCGCCAGGAGTAACCCTAATGTGATTATGGAGTCATGATTTGCATTCTTCTGACTACTTTTTTTTTTTTTTTTTTTTTAAGACAACTAAGCATTTTTCTGGCAGTAGGTTTGTTTTTTTGCAAGTCTTTGACAAAATACTCTCCCTTGGTATACAACATGACATGCAAAATTCATCTGGCCCAGAAAAGACAGCATCTGCCTCAGCCTTGTTTTCTCAGCTTGTATTGCCTCTAACACTAACTGCACCAAATGTTGTCATCTGTCCCTAAATTGCTTACATTTAATTTCTGCCGAGTTCATAGTTAACAGAATTAAGGCATCAATTGAAATATTCCCCTTTGAGGGCCTAAATGGAATCCCTGACACTGGTGACAATTCTGCAGGACATTGTACGAATTTGGTATACTTAACCTGGATGTAGAAATACTTGATAGAAAACAGCTCAGTAAGCACTTATATATGTATATTATATTTATGAGATGTCTACTCAGTCCTGATCCAATTGTCCAATAAACAAATGATTGCATTTTAAAACTATTGATTTAAAAAAAATCAAACTCCTTACAAAGATGTTCTGGGGGAACTGTAAAGAATACTATAAGAACACTTAAAAATAAATTCTTGGCCTCAAGTCTATAAGGGAAAATGATTCTTAGGAAAGGTTTGTTTCTAAACAAACCAGAAAACGTCATCTTGTAGTTTAAACCCATCGAGACCTTCAAGTAGTACACATGGAGCCAAGACTAACCTAGCTCTAGCTGAGCAATGTGCATGACCTAGAGCAGGAGGCTAGATTAATGAAAGCGCACAAACATTACTCAGAAGGCAATGATGAATTTATCTGAATTGCTGCAATGACTATATTTTTGGAGGGAGAAAGCTTATGCATATATTTGAAAAGGGGTCTGTTTTCTTAATGACCCTGCCACTCTGTCATACCTAATCTCCAGCTCAGTTTGTTAAGCCTCCATGTGGAGTAAGTGTGATTGTGATTTCACAATTTTTTGCAATGTGAAATATGTACAAACTGTCCATCAGCAATCTTATGCAACATTTTAATATAAAGCATTGATTCTCCTGGCCTGGCTCATTTGAATTAGCAATGTGCACAGTTCTCTTTCTGATTAGTAATTTTGTTAACCCACAATTGGCTGACTCTATATTTCAACTCATTTGTTCTTTATCTCAATTTAAGCACTCCTGCAAGTGTAAAAACAACGTATGGCACCCTACACTTTATTCTTTCAACACATGAACAGAAGCAAGTTTACATCCTCCTTCTGGATCAACAATCACAGCAACTTCTGAAAGCTCATGGAATCTCTTTCTAACAGACAAGTAAGTGGGAATCAAAAGAGGAATATTTTGTTCAATTCATAGATAGTAGTAGTCTCTCACAATAGCCAAAACCTATTGGGGCCTATACAGCATTCATTTTTAACATGTAGAATGTCCTGGGTTCAAGCCCCAGGGGGTTGGACTCGATCTCACAAAGTCCCTTCCAACCCTATGATTCGATTCTATTCTATTTCTGATCTGGGTCCTTGGCATCAAAGAAGTTTTGAAAGCCCTTTCTATGGTTTTTGAATACTCATTACGGCGCTATTTTCTCATTCTCATATGGAATTAATTGTGTCCCCTTTTCTGAAAACTATGATTTCTGTAATACAAACCCCCATCTTTCAAAGGGCCAGAGTAAAACTTCAGGCTGGTGAGAATGTTAACTTGTTCCAGTCACGCAGTATTCCAAAAAGAACATGTTGTAAAATGAGTTGTGACTGGAGCAGCCAGCTGTGAGATTTGAAAAGAAGAATGTGGCTTTGGGTTTAAAGCCACATTTAACTTCCCTTAAAAGAGTCAGCCAGCCTCCTGTTCATGGCAATATTTCCTTTCTTTAGGTCTTCACAGGTTTAAATTTCACAGCTAATATTTGTTAATCTTTGCAAATATACATTCCCATGGCTAAGACATTAATAATGTTTTATCAGTCTAACTCTCCAGAATAGTATGCAATATTTAACAGTAAAAGATAAATGTTTCCTTTTACCTAATCTGTTCTTCCATGAAATTGCATGTTTTGCATGTCTTTGATTAATTCTTCATATGTGGTTAATTTATATCAGGCAGCAAACATTTTGAAGTCACTAGTGATTTTGGGCAGTCAACTACAGATATCTTCAAAGGCCTCAGTTTTCACAGAATAGATGCAAAACACTTCATGAAAATCAGGTCCCATGAGGATGTCTCAATGGGTATGTCTACACAGTGCATTTAAGTTGACTTAAACAAAGCCCTGTCTACACTGCAGGGCAATAAAGTCAACTTTAGCATCAGGTAAAGTCGACTTTACAGTTAAGTCAACTTAAGGCAATGTGGAGGGGAAGTTGCCTTAAGTCGACTTAATTAGCCTCCCAACCACAGAAAACATGGGGATGGGGACTGGCTAGAAGGCACAACACAGCTGGGAGCATTCCCAGCTGTGTGGACCACAGCCAAACTCCCCATTTTCCCTGACTGATCTCCCCTGTTCTGAGCCAGACCGGGCATCACAGCCCAACCTGGGATTTCCCCCATTCTCAGCTTGCTCTGCACGTCTCCCCCATTCTCAGCCTGACCCCGCATGTCTCCCCAATTCTTTGTCCACTCTGTGTCTCCCCCTTGTTCTTTGTTCGTCCTGCTTGTCTCCCTCACTCTCAGCCCAACCCTGCCTGTCTCATTCCTTCCTGTGCCCAAACTTGTGGGTCTCCCCCCTTGCCCTTCTCAGCCCAATCCTTGGTGTCTCCCCCTTGCCCGTTTCAGCCTGACCCTGCCTGTCACTCCCCCTTTCTGACTAACCCTGTGTCTCCCCTTCTCAAAGGACCCCCCCAGTATTGTTGTAAAACAAACAAGGAGTCCAGAGGCACTGTTTAAGACTAACAAATGTATTTATTGGATGAGCTTTCATGGGAGAAAAATCCCACTTCAGACAGTTTGAAGATGGCGGAATTTACAGAATGGGAGGAAATAAGTCCAGGGGAGCGTAAGTAGTAGGATCAGGTCACAGTCTAACAGCAAATCAAAGCAGTTGTTAAGATTCAAACACTGGGAAATAGCACATGGAAAGAAAAAAGTTGCTGTTTTTTAGATTAGATTGTGTGAAAGCAGGATTAAATCCTGACTATGGATTTTTCCCCCCCCATTATAACAGGATTTGACATCACCTTCCACTATGTGCTGTTTCCTGGGGTTTAAGTCTTAACAGTTACCCTGCAGCACCTGTTCCAGAGGAGTCTGGGCAATGCAGGGAGGGTGTGGAGTGCTGTGCTGGCATGTTGCCGGGCTATGTCAGGCTCCCTAGCCTCCATGGGCACCCTATTGCCACACACAGTACGGAGGGTGGTGTGGTCACTCACTTTCTGTAGTAAAGGCGTGGCTGGAAGATAGGGGCACCTCTGATGTGGTGCACTGTGGGCCAGATATCCACAATACACCACTACTAGGGCGAACCAGCAGATGCCAGCGTGGACGTGGGCAGTCTCCTAACATTTTGAGTGTGGATGTGCTAAGCCAGCTTAATAAAGTCTACTTTAAGCAGACTTTATTAAGATGGCTTAGCTGAGCCCTGTAGCATAGACATAGCCAATTGGTGCTTGTGGAGAGAGTGTGAAGTGGACATGTACAGCACTAGCAGCATCTGGAGCTGTACTGGTGTAAATACTACACAAGTTGTGCTGGACTGGAGAATCAGGTCCATTTAGTTACATATGTTGAACTCCAAAACCAATACAAGTAGCTGAGAAAGTCAAAGCTTTTATAACACTATGGTTACTAAGCTGTTCTCTTGATCTTACCTTGCACAATTTAACTGGAAGGGAGGAAGGGAAAATTAAGGTATTTATATTATTAATTATTATTATTATTATTATAGTAAATAAATGTTCTTACCAGTATCAAGGCCCTACTTTGCTTAATCATGAACAGACATATATAGTAGGAAGAGCTGGCTGGGAATTTGACAAAGTGTTCATCACCGGAAAATGCTAATTTGTGAAAACCACAGCCATTTGCAGGTTAAAACTAGCTTAGACTGATTTTCCTTTTACAAAACAATCAAAACATGTTGTTTCAGTCTTTTTAAAAAGTTCTGGCTTTTGTGGTCACAACAACATTTCATTTATAAATTTAAGGCTATATATAACAAAAACTGGAAAAAAGCTTGAAAGGCTGAAACAAACAAAAGAATTTCAATTGACTTGATGAAAATTATTTTTTCAGACACTGTGAAATGGAGGTAAAGTTGCCTGACCAAGGTCTTACAAAGAGGTCAGTGGAATGGCCTGGAATACAACTCACATTTAATCGCTAGTCCAGTGCCCTGCCCACTAGAGCAGGCTGTCTCCTGATAGCTCTGTAAAAATATTTTTAACAGTTATTTTTAATCTTTGTTTTCTCCCGTTTAGGTGAAGCAAAATGAAAATGCCAATGAAGTTTTGTCACATTTCCCTCAGTTTGACTGCACTTCAACTGTTAGGCACATGACATCTGTTGCTCTGCAGTTTTGGGCTGCAGCATCTGTGGCAACTAGAAATATTTTATGCTCTGGGATCCATTATTTTACCCAATTGTTTGTTGCTTATTTATATATTTGTCCCCTGTGCTTAAACAGAAAAGCTTAGCCTCTTTGATTCAGGGTTACAGAAGGTCCAAATTCCACAATGTGAAGGAGAATCATACATTCCATTTATCTGCTTTCCGTGTAAAATAAGTGAATATTAATTGGTTTCACATACATTTCCCATTTTTTTTTAGCTATAGAAAAAAATCAATCACAACACAACTCAAATATTGAAACTTCCTATATGCAGACAATTTCCATGTTGACAGCTCAAGTTTCAATATTTAGATAAAGATTCCATAACATTGTCTCCTTTTTTTTTTAAACCAAATTACTCACAGGAGGTTGTGTATATATGCCAGGAATTTAAATCCTCTACATTGTACTATTTCTGTCTGTCACATTCCTTGCAAAAAATTGGCATCCACATATTTTATCCCCTGTAGCAAATTGCTGGCTCTACTAATGCACTTTTCTTTTTTGTTATGGGTCAGGCTGCCACCTGCTATACCTGTTTCTGGGCATTGGTCACACCAGTAGTGCCTGAGGGGGCAAGATGGGAAGGAGAAGGGAACTGAGCCTGTGCCTGTTTTCAGGTCCCAGCAATGCTCTGCTGACAGCACTTCTGGCTGCAATTTACCTGTCAGCTACTTTCCCCTCTTGGGGACTCCCAAACCCTTCTCTTCTTGCTCAAGGTTTCTACCAACCTTCCTGCCTGGGGAATCTCTCAGTCTGTTCCCCACCTTTTGACAGGGTCCTGCTCCCTCAAGCCTCTGTACCTTTGATCCAAGGGTGTGGCAGGGAAGCCTTGCTCTCAGCATTTCCCCTTCACCTGGTTCTCGGATCTTGCTGCCAGTCACCACACACTCCCACCAGCTCTCCTTCCTCTGGCTGGAGCAGCGGGTTTTTAATCAAGTCTCTGACTGGGCCTTAATTGGCCTCAGCTGCTTCTAACTGAGCTGTAGTAACCCCTGTTCAGTCCACAGGGAGCCAGACTGTGAACATCTGAGACCTTGTGCATCTTCCTTGGTGCCCTGGAGTCTCACACCCCCTGATTCCAAGCTCCTCAGTTAAAAAGCCCATTGAGGCCACTGGGAGTTTTGCCTGAATTAGGACTGCACAGTCATTTTGCAACAGGAACCCACAGGGCTTTGTCCATTACTGAAGTAACAGAAGCACACACTACACCATGAGCAGGTATCACAGCTGCTACTATAGTCACTAACGTAAAACACATAAAATCATATGCAACACAGCAATAACAGAGCGCTCTTTGAATAGTTATGTAGTGGTTTCCTCTGTTCATACTGGGGACTTACCAAACTCTGGTATACAAAACTCTGACTGACGTGAATGGGAGTTACATGCATGCAAGGGCTACCAATAGAGGTTTCTCAAGCCTGCACTGACATAACGGTGATTTAAGTGCTTTCCACAAAATGTAATATGGGGCAAAGTTTGGCATAAAGTCCATTTCTTCTCCCTGTAAATACAGCTTCCCCAAAATATTCTTCAGAAGAAGGGCCGAGGGATAGCATTGAATTCCTAACCCCAGGCTATTAAGCAACAGCACTCTTTCTATGTTTTGTATCTTCAGTCTCTTACCTGGCCCATGAAGTGAAAGAATCACTGTTTCCACAGTAATCCCAATCCCATCCTGCCCCTGCTAGACACTGTGTAGATAGTATGATGATTTTGGGATCTGTCTGTACAGATTATTAAATCTGCATCTGTGTCAGGCGGCAAAGCCTATTTTGAATGTGGTGGTGGGGTGGTTTTTTTTTTTTGGCCTTTATTTTGGGGTGATGCTCCAATGCAGACAGACACAGGGCTAACAATAGAGGGCAGCTGACTAAGTATCCAATTGTTGGCAATCTATTCATTCTAGGCAAGACTACTCCCTGTCCAGAAAAACTGGCTTAGCTGGGTGAGGGGAGGGTGTAAACGGAGAGAGAGAGAAGTCACGCTGGCTATTTAGTCACCTGGAAGAGGTCTGTACTTACATGATGAAGCTGGCAAAATCACCACATGCCACTTGGGGCCACAGGTTTCAAGTGCCAATTTTCTTTCAGTCCAGGAAGGAGAAGCGATTTATCTTGTGGGAGCCCACCAGTCATGAACTACAGCAGGATGACTGCCCAGCCCAGCAAATGCAGTGGTGAGGAAACTGGGGCACAGGCAAGTGTGTAGTCTTATTCGTTTGTATGAGCTATTCTCTCCTGTACTTTAAATGATGAAGTAAAAGAAGCATAAATATCTTAGACTCTGTGCAAAGTGAGTTGAGGCGTGTTAGCTATTTCACAACTGATTTGTGGCCACGAGAATGTTCAATAGTAACCAAGGTTAAGTCTGAGGAGGTCACTTTGGCTCTGAGTTAGGTAGCTGGACAGCAGATTCCAGCACTCAGAAGTTGGTTTCCTAAGAATGCACCTAGAGACCCCAACATTGGGACAGTATCTGGACTCTGTTCAAGCTCAAAGGCATTCACAGAGCTTGGATTCCTGTCACAGAAGTTCTAGTGAGCATCTGGAAAGGGGCTCTTGCTAGGATCTGTGGCAGATGGAACCTGTGACACAGCACACAAGCTCCTCATATGAATTCTCTGCTATGAAACTGTTTCCCTTCCTCCCTGCAGAAGACCCATACCAATTGCTCCGGGTTCAGAACCTTCCTGGACTGTCTACTGGGCCATAGGATCTGACCCACTGTGAATGACAGTGCGCCACAGCATTACTACTAGCCCTAGTAACAAGCTAGTATAGAGAGAGCCACAGCCAGAGAACATAAACTTTAGACAATTTCAGGTTCCACTTCCACATGTCAGACAATACAGATGCATAGGTAACAGCTAATTATGTCATCTTTGATTTGCTTTCAGTGGGTCAGGAATTGCTATGTGTAGAGTCCTGCACAGATACAAAAATTTGGATATGCATCTGCTCAGTGATGGTATGTATATGGTCCACAATCTGCATGCCAGGTTTTAAATTGACATTCGTAACCAAGTTTGAGCTCAGTCAGCATTTTAGCCTTTGATTGATTTATTCCCAACATGGTTCCTGCCCACTGTTTCTTGTTTGCAGTTCACATGCGGTGCCGTCAATCAGATTTCTTTGGCCACCAGTGAAATCTCTGATTTACAGCACTGCATGCAAACTGCAAACAAGAAAAAGAGGACATGGGAAGGGAAGTCCTGGGGAATGATCCAATCAAAGGCGAGCATACAGACTGACCGACAGTGACTCTCTGAGCCCAAGCCTGCTGTCACTGAGACTCTGATTGACTGGCAAACCACAATCAGAGCTGACCTAGGATTGGCTGGAGTGCTTTCTTGTTCTGCTGCATGCTGCCGTCACAGATCAGAACAGCAGCTGCAGCGATGGACTGCACCCAGAGCAGATTAAAAATAGGACCTGCATCCATGGGTCAGTGGTTATCCACACCTGCTGATATGGATACCTGCAGATCTGCCGGGGTTTACCTACATAGCACTGGTTTCCAACTGGCAGTCCATGGGACATGTATAGCCAGGGTTGTAACTACATATTTGGGTGCCCGGGGCAAATCAGCCCCAAAGGCGCACCCCTCAGTTGGGCCCTGATGCAGGGCCCATCTGTCACACCCCTTGGCAGCCAGAGCCTGTGGGGGGGGGGGGTCCCTAGCAGGCCATGGCCAGAGCTGGGTAGCAGGGGGTCCTATGTGGCAGCGGCCAGAGCTGGCAGTGGGGAGTGCCTTCCCTGGCTCCCAGTAGGATGTGCCTTTAAGGAACGCTCCTGTTCGAGGCCAGGAAGGGTCTGACGAGGCACCCTCTCCAATGTGCACCTGGGGCTTTGCCCCATTTACCCCACCATAGTTACATGCCTGCACATAGCCACAAGGGCTTCCCTTTGGCCTGCCACTGGGTTCTTCCTTTGGGCCTTGGAAGTTGCTCCAGGAGCAAAGAAGCTCTCTCCCTATCACACAGGAGCATTGCTTATTCTCACAGAAAGAAGGGGCAGGAGGGAGCAAATACAGCCCAATAGCTCAAGGTGGCTCCAATTCCTACTCCCATGCCACATGGGGATGACAGTGGGATCAGAAGTGAATGGGTAGGTTTGAGCGGGAAGAAGCCCAGGTGAATGAAGGTGGGGGTGAGGGCAGGGCTTAGCAGATGGTGGTGGTCAGAAAGCAGGGACTGGAGGTCTGGACAGATGCACTTCAGTTTACCATCTGTTTAGTCATGCTTTGCATTTAATTGAGAAAGTTATTATTACATGTATATCTACTGGAGTTAGAATGTTACATTTCAACTGACCCTGGGATGCTTTTTAACAGGTGCTTCTTCAGAGGCTTACACAAAAGCATCAGTAATTGAAATGCCTTTATCAGTTAACTTGGTTGGGTACTAAGTAGCACCTCACAAAAAGATTGTGCAACTAAGTTTTAGTGCACAGGAAAGGGAAAGTAGGTGCCTATTCAATTTTTATTGAGTTTAACTTAATGGATTTAACAGAATTAATATTACACATGCTGTTTTAATTATACTTATATAATGATTTGTTTGCAAGATTTTGTTGAAATGCTGTTTACCATCACGCTTCACTTATTCTTCTGAGATGAATAAATACACGCTGGCACACCTCTCTTAAAAGGCTGTTATCTTGGGCTGGTTACAAGCTTACTAGGGTAAACACCTTTGGTCTGCCAAGATTTTGGCTTGCCTGGTCAAGACCTCCCTAGAGGTGGTCACTGGAGTCTACCATCATATGTGGCATGGCAAACTCCTCCCTTGACAAAATAAGAACATTAAAAGTCAAGTCAGACTAGGACTTACTCTGGTTCTGAATTTTAATATCATTAAATATAATTATGTTCTTGTATAGCCCAGGCAATTGGAAGGTTTCAATACTGTTTACGTCAATAGACACAAATCTGTGTAATCAATTACAGTAATCAATATATGCAACCATGTAGATTTATTGGATACATGCATATTTATTTTGTGAATTTCAGTATAGCCTTGATTTCCATTTTTTATACTATATGTGCCATGCTAGTGAAAGCCATGTAGTACATTTTTGCAAAAATAATGCAGTGCAGCTCTCTGAGAATAGAATTTCCTGCTATTGGTGTGAATTACAATGGGCAAACTGGGGAAGTACACATTAGCAAAGTCCTATTATTGTAGAATTGACTTATTAGAAACTTTGTTCTCAACAAAAAGTTGCTACTATCTGAAGACTGCCAAGAAGCAAATGGGCAGGTTTGCAGAGCTGCAGCCAGGGAAGGTAGGTGCTGGGACATGCCAAACCTGGCTCCTGATGCCAGGGCAGACTGTAGCCCAGAGACCACAAAGATACCATGCAGTCCTGCAGGTCCCAAGTGCCCCCTGTACCCATAGAAAGGCCTGACACTCCCTTCTGTTGCCTCTCCCATCCTAGCCACAGGCAGGTTTGTGGTGCTGCAGGCAGAAAAAGGCATGTCAAAAAGTTGCCAATAAGTGGCATTAAAGTCAATGCAATAGGACTGGTTCCCAGCAAAACATTACTACTAACCAGAAGTTTTTAGTAACAGGATTGCTGTTAAGTCCTATCCAGTGTATACCCTTCCCCTGCGATACCCAAAACAAACAAGGAGTCCTGTGGCACTTAAAGACTTACGCATTTATTTATTGGCATATTTGTTAGTCTTTAAGTGCCACAGGACTCCTTGTTTGTTTTGCTGAACTAGACTAACATGGCTACCCCTTTGGAACTGTGATACACAAGTTCCACTTTTCGTAACAAAGTACTTGTTTTGATAGTAAAAAATTACTTACTGTGATGTGTGGCTGAGGCACGGGCTTGGAACACTAGAGATTTAGCTGGATTCAATTCTTACCACTGCCAGAGACCTCCTCCTTGACCTTGCAAAAGTCATTTACTCTTCCTGTGCCCCAGAACACTGGAATAATTGTGCTTCCTTTCTTCCACCTTTTTGCCTATTTACAAGCCTTTCAGGGCTGGCAATGTTGTTTACTCTGTGTGTGTGTACAGCGCCTGCTACTGTGTAGACATAACTATTATAAAAATCTAACAATGGTAAAGAGTGCCTGAACAAGGAAATAGGCCAGTGTTTTCTGAAGTCTTAATTGAAAAATAGGTTTATGATCTGACAGATATGCTGTAAACTGGATAGGAATTTTGTCATGTTTCAGTGACAGAATGTCTAACAGACCAAACCATTTTATCTATTCAGTCACTCCTGTTTTTCATATCTGTGAGCAAAAGTCCCCATCTCAGAACCACACATTCAGCCTTTCCAGCTGGAGTTCCACATGCAGAGCTGAGCTACCAGAAAATTGCCCTGTGTGTTTCATTTTGGTGCCAGGTGCTCTTGCAGAATGCATCCTTACTCTTAAGTCCCAAGAATAATACACCATTAGGAACAAACACCTTTACTGATCTATTGGGTTTTATCCTAATGCCATGCTGGAAGATTTGTATGTGTTTTATGTAAAAGACTAACATTGAATACAATGTTTGCCAGTTTCTTTTTACTAGACATGTAATAGGTTTTGATCAAAAGATGGTCAGGTAGGTTAATTTCTTGCAGTGCACTATTCACTGCTCTCAGTAAAGATAAAGACTGGGAAAAAAATGGGGAGGTGGCCTGTTTCTTGAAAACGCAGTATTTGGGTTTACGCACTGAATAGAGGTTTCACACCATTACCTCACAGACTGCTAACATTCCTTTATCTATGAGTTTGTGCTTCATGTATTTGCTATTTCAGTGAATTCTTATTTTTGCCATCATAGGAATGTAATAGTTGGAAATAAAAAAGAACCATTAGACTGAGGCCATCAAATCTAGAGCAGAGGCTCACAATAGCTATTAAGATAAGATTACCTGATCTTAGTTAAAGAGCCAAAATGGAGCCACTACCATTAGAGACCTGTGTAGAACGCTCCTCTATCCTTGTAAAAGGTTCTGTGCTTCAGTTCGTGGTAGCACATTCAAGAAATATATTTGAATGTGCTAGCAGAAACTAAAACAAAGAAAATTTGTGGACCAGCTGCTGCTGAGAAATTGATAAACACATTCAGGGTCACAGAATAAGACCACCCCAAGCTGGTAAATGACTTGTGCTTAAGATTTAGGATGCTTGGGTGATCCCTGCTGAACTCTGTGATAGACTTCCTGTAAAATGGAGATTTCAACACTTTTGTATTTCACTTAGCCACTACTGATGAGAGGTGAATATGGCTAAAGTAAATCTAAAGCGTGGATGGGCTTGCTCACTTGAGCTCCCCAGTTGCACAAATAAATGAATCATCGTTTTATTCATTTGTATTATGTGACTTAATCTATCCATCCACCTACCAGAATGAGTATTAATGCCTTTGAATATACTATTTAGGATGTTCAATATGTGCAGTGCTACAGATAACTTACAGCAGTGGTGTGTCTTTCTGTATGAAACTAATAACTCTTCTTTCCTCTCCCGTAGAGAAAGATGGGTTACTAATTTTAGGAGTAGTTCACAATGAAATAACTTCTTTTGCATGAACCTCAGGGACTTCAAAGCTTCTCTCAAAATACCACTTGACTTTAGCTATAATGTACACAAACTAATGGTTAAGAGGAAAAGAAAACTTCTAATAAAATTATGGGAATATATTCCAATGTTTCTGCTAAATATTCTTTAAGATCTGACAAAGTTCCAAGTGCATCTGCTGTTATTGGAATCTCCCAGAACTCCCTTGTTTGAGCAGAATATCCAATACAATTTTAATCAAGCTATCTGTAAAAGATACAAGAATGATTTTAATTATACATACCTCATGCAGATAATAATCCTCCTACATGCATGGTACCATTAAATGCTGTACAAGTCTTTTTTCATGAATTAACAGTACCAAACATAAAAATACAGTTCAATATATTCTGTGTTATTAGCAAAAAGCTTTACCTATCAGCTCATGGGATACTGGATGTAGAGTCAAAGGACTAATAATGAGGTATGTTTAACAGAACAATTCTGCTTTCACCTTTCATATCATTGTATGAATGGGTGGGACACATTTTGTCCTGTAACTCAGTTCAGTGTTCTCTTCTGCTTTCACTTCTCTGATGCATGACAGCACCATCTGCTTATAAATACATCATTGGAATGACAGTGCTCTGATGATGTACTAATATAATACATCATCAAAGTGCCATCAGTGATGATCTAATGATGTATTAGAATGTTGTTTATCAAAACCCTGTTGCTCTGATGATGTATTGGTACAATACATCATTGGAATGTCTTGCACTGGTGGCACTGTACTGATATAGTAGTTCTGGGGGAAAAAAATGAGTCCTGTTAAGACAGGGTAACTGAATGGAAGAAGTGCTGGGGGGGGGGGAATGAAAAGGACTGGAGGATAAGGAAATGAGCAGGCAAGCACATAAGTGGAATAGTTTAGAGGGAGTAAAAGGTGAAGCCTCAGGAAAAAAAGAGAAAGGGAGACAGGTTTGAGAAGACTGAGGAGCTCAAGAAAGGCTGAGGAGTCTAATCACATTGTGAATGAGAGAGAAAACAATGTTAAAAATAGCTACTAGGTAATAAAATGGTTTCTAGGCTGTGCTGACCTAGTTTTTATGCATAATCCCTATTTCAAAAACCCCAGTTTCTCCTTGTCAACAATGCTTCCCTTCAACTTAATTCCATGGGTAGGCCCAGAAAACAAACAAGTGGGCTGACTTTATAAAGTGGAATACCAATCTGCCGAGAAAGTCTGACAGGCTTCACAGAGCTGGGCAGTTAATTGTTTGGGAGGCCTAGCTTGAAAGGTTTTATGTTATTTATTTCACGCAGCCATGTGTTTGAGTGCTCTGCATTTTTGGAGATGTGTTCACTTGGTTCAATGTTATTAAATTAGAGGCTAGGTTTCTGCAAGGTCAAACAGGGACCATACATTTTGCAGGGTATCCGCCTTCACGCTGACGGAAAACATGAGATACTACAGCACTGACCTGATTTACGGTTGCTGTATGGAATCTCAAAAAAGTTGATGCAACATTCCCTCCGCCCCCACATGCCAAGGTTTGCTGACTGCTCTGATTCTCTATGCCAGGTGACGAATATGGTATACTCAAAACAGATTTCCAGCATTTTAAAAGCTTATTCACATAGGATTGACTAAGTTTCAACCCTCTTTCTTGTGTGAATTTACAGGCAATGAGGTTCCAGAGACAAACTGGTCTATTCATCCACAGAACACAATATAAGCTTCCCCTCTACAGCTTCATCAGTGTATACCAACACTGACCTTGGGTAAACAGGAGAAACCTGTCTTCATGCCCATTCAGGCATTAGTGCATCTGCTGGGGAGGTCATTATAACGGCAATAATTTACATGAGACATGGCTGGCTGTTCACCAGGAATTAGACTGAGACTACGTCTAATTTGCACCCTTCCACTGCAAACCTCAAAGCATTTTTGTAAAGGTGGGTGAAAGTAATATTGCCCTCATTTTTACAGATTAGAAGAGACAAACCCAAAGAGGATAACTCATGACTTGGGCATGGTTACACAATAACTCATGAGCAGAGATGAGAGAAAATTTAGGTCTCCTGTCCCAATCACATACCCACTTGGTCTTTTGCTAGACTGTTGGGCCACTGGGAATTACCTGGAGATAAAGTTCCATTTCAGCTCTCTTTAGCCCTTTCCAGAGCTGTTGAATTGGCTATCGGGTCCAACACAGAGCCCAACACAGTTTTCTCCCCCTCACTTTCATGCTTCCAAAACATATACTATGATGTGGAAGGGTCATTTCTGCAAGTGCAAGAAAAGAAGAGTTAACATATCCAGAAACGGAGTGGGTTTGTGGAAAGAGAGAATGCAATAATAAGTGCAGAGATCCTGTTAAACAGAAATGGGTGCCCCAGAATAAAGGCAGGGACATAGTGACTGCCCATGAGAATCACCACAAAACTGGTCAGTATCCTTAAAGCAGTGAATACTGTACAGTCCATTTCACTGGTTCATGAGCAATAAACTCAACAGCATCATTTCTCCAAAGGTGGGGCCTTTGTGACACAGGGACACCTACTGACATAGGTTGTATTGCCTGCACTGGTCCAACTTTCACAGAAGGGACTGCAGGAACTGAGATGCTTCCTCCTTCCCAACCCATGGGCACATCTGTAACAGAACAGGCAGCTGAAGCTTCAAACCATGACTTGAAGACTCTTTTCCCTCCCTTGCTCTGGATAGGTGTGGAGCAAGGTTGGACAAAAATTGGCTCATAACTAGGTGCCAGTAATTTTATGTTTGGTTGCCAGACAGCGCTCCTCATCTCCATTTCTGCAGTGAAGCTAGGCAATGGGTTACTAAAACTGGTCACCATGGTGATAAGAAACAGAATTGTTGAGGCCTAGTGTAGAGTGACAAGTCAGATGGAGAGAAGAGTGAAAAATGAAGAAAAAGATTGAGAGAAGAGAAAGGAACATCTAGTGAAGAAATTAGTGAAAAAGGGAGAAAGAAGAAAATGGAAAAGATGGAAGAAAAGACTGCAAAATACACAAGAAAAAAAAGTGGGGGGGGGAGAACCTGAAGGAAGGAACTACTAAGTCAAGGGATACTTTAATTCACAATCCTGAAAAGAGTTCCATGTGGATAGTCTCCTTGCCCTGCCTGGAGCCCCAGTGAAATTCATTAGAGTGTCAAACCCTTCATTCTTTCAGTTCAATAACAAAACAACATAACTGTCAGTGCACTACATGCACACTGTCAAGGCTTTTTCCCCACTCTGGCACTCTGAGTGCAGAAGGTGGGGGCCCGCAACAGGCCAGAAAAGCCACTGGCCTTAAAGCCTGCTCTTAAAAGTCTCCAAGGCCTCCAATTCCTGGCCTTGGAGTGGTATCGCTGCCACCACCCAAATGCAAAAAAACAAAAAAACAAAACCTCTTGAGACCCAGGAAGGCGCACTTGGGAATTCCTCCCTGTGAGGTACTTGCAATCCTGTTTATTCCTCTCTCAGGAAAGTGACTGAACTCCAGCTGCAATATGAGCTGGAACTGGAACAGGGTTCCCTTTAGTAGCTGCCTGTGCAGTCTAAGGCACGGGCACACAAACCTCTTGCCTCTCAGGAC
The DNA here is from genome assembly GCA_007922195.1 of Podocnemis expansa. Lineage (NCBI taxonomy): Eukaryota > Metazoa > Chordata > Testudines > Podocnemididae > Podocnemis > Podocnemis expansa. Next base: position 18,320,539 of record ML682016.1, read on the forward strand.
ACAGAACCAGAACTTACTTAAAAGGTAAAATCTTTAATCAAAAAGAACAGATAATAAACACAGAGAGTTGCTTCTCTGGGAATTAACTTAGGTAGTTACAGGGTAGTGGGGGGGAGGGGGGTTTACATGTGCTCAGCACAGAGAAATCCAAAAAACAAGCCAAAAACAAAGAAAATACCCTGACTGTGTCTAAATAAACATTCCCTGTTCTACCCACGCCTGGTCAGTACCAAACTTATCTCTGGTAAGGATGTTGCCGGATTCTTCCTCAGGCCCCTCTGGCCTCCTCCTGATCCTTCCAGGAGCTCTGCTGCATCCAAACAGGCCCAGGCCAGGCTGCTGTTACAATTCAAAAGCTGTGCTTTATTCCTATTGGCTGTCCTGGGACTGACTAACCAGAGTGTTAACCCCTTCCTCCCCAAGGGTTATTACACACACTCAAGAGGAATATAGATTTTCATGATGCACCCGGAGAGAAAGGCATGTTCTTTGTGGCTAAGAGACTTGACTAGGACTCAGAAAATCTGCACTAAGTTCCCAACTCTGCCATAGATGACCTTAGTAAAAATCACATGCTCTCCCTCTATCTCAAGGCCCCACTTTGTAAAACCACAATACTAATATTCCCTTCACCTCTCTTGGCCATTTGGATTCCAAGCCTTTCAGAGGAGGAATCATTTTCTTATGTGTTTGTATAGTGCCTGGCAATTTCAGTTTGTGACATGTAGGATATGTCTACATGGCAACTGTTAACTCATTTTGAAATAAAATCCTTATTTCAAAATAAAAGTTAATTCGAATTAAGAAAATGTTAATTCGAATTAAGGGAAAGTCTGCTATCGAAACAGCTGTTATTTCAAAATGGTTATTTCGAAATAAGGCTGTTTGGACATGTTTCGAAACAATGGTGTTGTTTCAAAACATGTCCAAAACAGCCTTATTTCAAAATAACCATTTTGAAATATGTCCAAATGGCGTTATTTCGAAATAGCAATTTTAAAACAACAGCCATTTTGAAATGAATGGGGTTTAAGCTGTTTCGAAATGATGGTTCTTATTTTGAAACAGCAGAGCCTGTCATTTCAAAATAAGAAAACGTCACGTGGACCTAACCTTTTTTTTTCCGAAATAACCAGTGTTATTTAGAAATGAGAGACATGTGGACATGCCCTAGATGTTATTAAAATAAACTACTACTAATGTATTTGGGACCTAAACTGAATAGCTTTGCATAGGCTGCTTCAGACCTGTGAAGTTCAAAAATCTGAGCAATTCTGAAGTGGTTACCCAGGAAGCTTGCCCATACCAGACAATTCTTGGCTAGATACAAGTCAGCAGAATGTTTAAAAAAAAAATCTTATTAATCAGAAATGGACCTGAATCAATTTTTTAGAGGTTCATGGAGACTTTTTGGTTTCGAAAAAGATCTTTGATTCATATTTATCAAAACATGTCAATCTGTGTCTCAGAGAAAAGAAAAAAAAAAGTTTTAAGAATTCACCAGTAGATCCATCTGTGGTGGAGGGCACTTGGTTGTTTACAAAAAAGATTCTTTGGGTTTATTTTTAAAGGGTATTTTTCTCGCAGGTAGGCAGAAGGCTGCCAAGTTTGTTTTGCTGCTATAAAGCTGGCCTCATAAATTTTCAGCAGACATCCTGGTAACACATCCCTCCCTCCCCCATTTCTTTGGCCTCACTGGTTACTCAGTAGTAGAAGTGCCGCTGACCCAGGAATAGACACGGGGCTCCGAACCCTGTAACCCAGCACCAGCAATGCCCCTGCTTAGTAGACTCCTTATAGGCTCAAATTTTTAAACAAATTAAATTAAAAGAAAGACTTTCTGAATTAAGGGGGGAAAGAAGATGAAGTTGGCAAATTAGCAATCCTTTTGATGAATCCAGGCTAAATTACATAATCACTCTGTCACAAAATGATAGGCAGGCTATTTTCATAAAGTTAAATACTCTCTAGTTACATTCAAATGCCATAGGGCCACATGTTTGAAGATCTATTCTTAAGAGGGCTTACAGTAGTCCACTGAAAGCACTTTCACACAGCATTTGTGTATAATGTTATATGGACAATATAGTTCTAGAAAAAAATGCATCCTTAGTCTGGAAGGAGCAGACATTTTTTTGCCTCTCTCATTTTCTCTGTTTTGCTATCCTGGAAAGCACCTTTTTCATGGTAAAGCCCAGCTGGAGCAGATGTCTATTTTCTATAGCTACCTCTATCATTCTCTTTATATATATTTATCAGTCTGGTAAATTTGACAAAACCTTTTTGTTTAGAACCAGCTGATTTATTCTCTGTTAGGGTTGAACAAATAATATGCAACAAATAATTTATTCAACTAATTTTGCCTTTTTTCCCCTCTTAATTGTTTGTGAAACCTATCTTTGAATTCCTGGATTAAGCACTCAAAATACATTAATTTTTTCAGAAATTTATTCTTCATCCATGGAACATTCAGCTTCAAACTGCAAGTATTATAATCAAATACACAATTTACAATCTGCACTGTAATTTATTCAAGTAACAAACCCTCCTCGTCCCCCAATGTCAAATGAAAATAAATTTGCTTGTTGTGTCAGCTAGCTACGTAGATCATTCAATCAGAAAAAAGAAGGCATTCAACACTTCTAATATCTCCAGTGCAGCATGGACTGTGCATTTTACAACTTATTTAATGAATACTGACCATGCAAGCTCAATATTTGGCTTTGAGAGAATCTGTACTAGAAGGCTTTGAAACTAGAGGCCTAAATTTTCAGAAGTGACTGATTTTGCAGCTGGTGACTGAAGATGCTTTAAAGGTGTTTGATTTTTTTCAGAGGGCAGGTGTGCCTCACTTCTAAAGTCAAGGACTTTCACAAAGTTTCAAGTTTGGGGCCCAAAACTCACTAGTCATTTTTGGAAACAGAGGTCTGAATATTTGCACAAAGCAAACAAGAAGAGATCTTGACATTTGTATAATATCAAAATCACTTTCAAATAGATGTCACTCGCTAAACAAATTCACACACTAAAATATTTTGCAACTGTTTTTCCTCAGATATTTTTACTACAGAGGGCTTTTTCTCTCACTGAGCAGCCTTACACTAATTGCATTGTAACAGGCTGATGATCTTCCACACACCCCTTTCCACACCACTGTTTCCCCACCTGAGCTTCCTGAAGTTGCTTATCCCCCACCCCCAATGAAGGAGGTGAGGTCAGGCCAGAGGTGGAGCAGTTATGGGGTGGCACCCTTCTGCTCTGTCATTATCATCAGTGAGCCTGTATTCTAGACAGTCCACCATAAACGCCTAATGCTTTTTGACAGAAAGGTGTTGATGTAAGAACAACTTTTTATTTTTTTCCTCAGAGAGCCGAGAAGAAAAGCAACCACCATATTTGTTTCTACTTTCAGTTAAAAACTGACACTTGCAGACTTGGGCCATGACAATTCATATTACTACATGCACTTCAGAGACTGCTGACCCTGAAGAAATCTTTAAATGTCATGGAGAGTAAAACTGTGGAGAACTTTCATGCTGCTGTTGTAAAAACAGAAAAAGAACAAGTGCGTGTATGGAATGATTTATAACTGATCTGTTGGAAGCCACTGAGAACTCACAGTTAAACAGGAAGATTAAGAATTAAGTCAAGTATACTAACACCTTGTCACAGCCTCCAAGTTTCTCTCTCAAAAGATTCCACCAAGGGCTATTATTGAAATGAAGCAAATGCCCACTTTTCAAAAGGGAACCAGGAAGAGTTCTGTGGCTTAAATCCTTGGCCGTCTGACAGAAGTTATTTAATCTAACTGCCTTAAAAATCTAGGTTCCAGCAAGATACACAATTCTTGGGAGAAGGGACCCTCAGAAACATGTTTGCTGACATATCACATACTTGGTATATTGGAGAAAACATGCATCGTCTAGAGTAATATGATAGAGTATCTTGCCCCTCCAATGTTGCCTACAGTAATACAATTCCATTTTCCCTGAACTTCTGAAACTTAAGTAGATTATTATTACGAAATCTTTGCACTTTAAGGAGCGTGAATGGTTTCTATACTCAGAAGCCACACCACGTTCCAAACACAAAGGGGTTACAGCATTGGAGTTATTTAAATTTTCCTTAAACATTAAATAGACTTTTGGCTATTCAATTTGGGTCTTCAGGAAGCTATTTCCTTTTGCCATTATTTTAAAATTGCTGTGGTTAATCAGTCAACTAGAGAATCTGGATATTTTCAATATTAAAGGCTCCAAAATACTGATTATGCTAATGAGTTATGTGAAATATCCACTGAAGTTATATGACTATTCAAGGGAACAATTTGCAATCTCTGAAGATTTTTCCAACAGTATTATACTGGATAAAATGTTGCCATTTGCACCAGCAAATATGATTTTATCATGGTCAAAAGAAGCAATGAAAAAACATTTAATGGAATTAATGCAGAACTATCTAAAATAACTTAGTGGATTTATATTGTCAAAACAGAGAAAAAAATTCTAAAAGACCTTTAGAAAAAACTTTCCGTACTAGAAGTTCTTCAAATCTGCTTGCATAAAATTCACAGTAGAAATAATTGTGGGGATTTCCATTAAACCAATCTCTATTCTGCAAGTAAAAAATACAACCACCACAAACAAGGAGTCCTGTGGCACTTTTGAAGACTAACAAACAGGAGCGCAGCTGGCCCAGGAAAACACCCAGGGCTTGAAGCATTGGGACTCTGGGCTCACGTGTCGCCTCTGCAGCTGTAGGCAGCCTGGTGGCAGATCCGGGGCTTGGGGGCTGGATCTCAGGGCTCAAGCCCCATAAGCTCAGCACCAGCAACACCCCTGCTAACAAACTTATCACATGAGCTTTTGCAGGAGAAAAATCCCACTTTGTCAGAAGCTTGTGTACATGGAATCCTAGCCAATATTTGTCAGCGTTGCCTCATTTTCCTGATGGCCAGATAGTCAGTAGTCTGGGACAGAGCTGAATACCATGCAAGCAAGACCTGAATTCCAGCCTGAGGCTGACCACAGGTGAGACATGCTCCCTCTGGTTATCCTCCCATTCCACTTCCTGGGATAGGTCCAGAATGCCACTTCCAGCTCCCCTTAAGGATGGGATCAATCTAGTAACTCCGCACAGCCATGCCCTTAGGGGAAAGGCACAAGCAGGAATGCTGGCACAAATTTGCTCCACTCAGATTTCTTCTCAAATGACACCCCTACATTCCTAGCATGAGAATGGCCCTGAAGAAAACCTGTCTTGATTTCTGTAGAAAATTGCACACATAGGCATACAGCCCTCTAGTCAGATGCTTGCATCCACGGGGAACTCTAACAAAGCCAGGGAGGCTCCACGCAAGTGCAATGATTCACCCAAATGGATCTGATTATCTAGCGATAAATAATAATACTTGCACTTAAATAATACAGCAGAAGATTTCAAAGACATTTTTAAATGGTAACAGTAATTAGCTACTGGAAGTTTTACCAGGAGTCATGGTAGATTTCCCATCACTGACAAATTTTAAAGACAAGACTAGATTTTTTTTAAAAATGCTCTAGGAATTATTCTGGGGAACCCTTTGATCTGTGTTTTATAGGAGTCAGTCTAGATGATCACAATGGCTCTTTCTGGTCTTGGGGTTTAGGAATCTAGGAAAGGTGCATTACAAGGACGGTTAACATTATCCCGTTTTACAGATGGGGAAACTAAGGAGAAGCGACTTGTCCAAGGTCATCCAACAGGGCAGTAGCAGAGCTAGGAAGAGAACCCAATTCTCCTGAGTCCAGTCTATCCTTTAAGTCACCACATTATTTCCTATTATGTTTAAAGGCCTGTATAAAACATTGGAAAATGCTGTTGCATGGCACTTGTGCAGTTGTCTGCACCCTGAAAGAAGCAGAACCATTATGTGGGGCTACTGACAATTTTTTTGGAATATCCAATGGGTGGAGTCCTTTCAGAAAATGACACGATAAGCAAAGCACAGTCTGTTTTGGATTCTTGATCATTAGAGATGGATTCTGGTCCTATTAAAATCAAACAGTGTTTTGCCATTGACTTCAGAGGCATTTAAAGAAGCAATCAAGTTGCAGTTAAATCAAAGGCAAATGGCAAAGCCAGAGGCAATGATTGATTGTAGAACACATTTGCAAACTTTTTTTTCTCTTTCAAGAAAAAACTTGCAGCATACAGTTTCACATATGGCCCAATCAATGATTTATCACCTCATTTCATTTTTAATTTAATGGTTGTGTTCATTCATAAAATAGAAATACTACAAGGTGAAACAGGCCTGAAATTTAAACACCCCATTAGTGTTACATATTGTTTTGTCTACCAAATATGTTGTTTTGTCAATGAATTGTGGTTTATGTGTGGTCTCTTCCAGGTTATAGGAGATTGGTTTATAGGAAAAAATATATTACTTTGTTCTGCATTAAAACCTCCGGTTTTGCTTTAATCATGTTCTTTTCTTGAACTGCAAGAATATCACTTTCCCTATGTGTAATGCATTCAGAGATAATATACTATTTTGCAAGATATTTTTATTGGTTGCTGTGAACAATATCAGCGAGTATATAAAATCTGTGTTTGGTTTATGGACAAAGCACTACAGTCATTGCATTCCTTATTGATTCATAAAGTATGTCCATTGATATGTACATTAAAGTACAGATTTATGAATAAAGTTCACTGATCTTCATATCTGTTTTCTAGTTAACTTTAGAGCTATGGAAAATCTTCCATCTTTGTTTCATTATTTTGCCATAAAAAGTCATGTCCAAAACCACTTAGCAGCCTTTGCTTTTCACAACAATTTACAATTTTATAAACAAAGAAAGAATTCAAATCAGTAAGAGAGAGGTTTCCAAATGTCTATACAACAGCAACACTTTGTTTCAACCACAACCAGAAGTGGGAGAGTGCCTATTCTCATGGAATTCAGACACACCAAGTAGGTACGGTAATTTCCAGTCATGGAAGGGGTCACCCAAACACCCTGGAAAAATCTGCTTTAATACTGAAATAAAAACTCCATTTCCAACTGCACATCTTGCTTGTCATCTGCTACCTCAGACAATCAAACAATTGCATTCCATGCTGTATGGGGGCATCATCCTGAAATAAATTTTTCCTGAATTCCAATTTTGGCCTTCAAACAACCCCCCAACATCTTAAAATACATCATCAGAAGCAAGCTCTGTATAGATGAAGTAACACCAAAACAAAGTGATACCAGATCAGTAGATGTAAAACCTACAGACATACCTGCACTGCTACAATGATTAACTCCCTTCCTCCAACATATCTTTCAAGATCCATGAGTCCTACACATAAAAGTCACCACCTTTGGTGTACATCATGCATTGTGTTCATTGCCCCCATAACAACTATGTGAGTGAAGCCAGATGACGACTACATTCTCAAATGAGCTCACATAGGACAATGATCAATATTACCTCACCCAACTTGGGTCTCAATCATCCTGGGACCAACATAGCTATAATTACAGTGTATACTCCCATGAGAAAACAGACTTGAGGAGAGGGGTTGACTGGGAGAAAGACAAAACACAGCTTTTTTTTTAAAAAAAAACACATTTTACACAATTAAGTACATGCCTACTTGTGATGGGACATGGAGGTGTGGAGCTGTTGAAATTCTGAGAAAGGTTAGAGTGCATGACAAAAAGGGGAACTGTATCAGATTTGACATGACGTGGTGGAAGTTTCTTGTACAACACGTGTAAAATGGAACAATTGTCTGCTTGAGTAACCTGGCATCTTCTAGCTTTTGCAACCCTAATGTTCATAGAAGGTTGTTTTCTGGGTGTAATACTGTTAATATTGACTATATTTGAAAGTTCTGGAGTCTTGAGTACAGCTAGTCCTCACTTAGTGACCTACTCGTTTAGTGACCCCTCAGAGTTATGACCGGCTCTCTGATGAGTTGGTATTATGGCGATGTACGAGAACTCGCATCAACTCTCTCAGATTACCTATATTTACAGTACACTATGCAAACTAAGTTCAGTACATTAGAGCTTAAAACATTTAAAATATATATTAAAAATGTTATAAATGATGCAGAGGTGACATTAAAACTATCTACCGATGGTTGAAAAACCCACTACCAGTAAAGTACATTATGCCTGAAATACCGGTAAGGGCTGCTCCTCGTTTAGTGACCAATTCGTTTATCAACCAGGTTTCAGGAACGGAACCCGGTCACTAAGTGAGGACTACCTGTATAAAGGAATTAACAGCAGGGAGTGGTTCCTTAAATATCTGAGAGCTTGTGGACAACTATCACTGCTTTAATTCAACATTGATCCAAAAACTGCAGTCTGTGGGGCTAAATTGCCCTCTTTTCTACATCTATGCAGTCATATTAACTTACAAAAAGATGTGTTATTTGGCACAGATATGTTTTGTTGACAAAAATATTTCAGCAGCAATAGCAGCTGCTTTGCTCGAGAAGAGACACACATTCTTTTTTTCCATGATCTCTATCCTTGGTAGCTGCTGGAAGATGGCAAATTTCAACAGAACACACATTTCTTGGTGCACACTCCAGGATCAGATTTGTCTGTTTGTGTTTAATGTTCTTTTTAAATTCCACACTCCTTCCCAAGATAATATTACTGAAGAAGTTAATTAGGCCCAGATTATGCCTGACCCTTATTTGGGTCTATAATTGGAGAGTGAGATCTTGCAAGGAGATCTCTGCAGCATGCATAATGGCCATTTATGAGGGGAGTGCTGCCCAATGCATGGGAGAAAAGCCACTTAAAATATCCTTGTGGAAGAAGCCAACAAAAACATTTATGATTTAAAGCAGTGGTTCTCAACTTTTTGTGGGTCGTGACACAGTTAGCAGCATATTGTGACTCTAAAGGACACATTCGCCCACTCCCTGCAAGCCAAATCCTGCCATTTCCTTGGCTCTCTGAGACACACTTACTGCTGTGTGGCAACACAGTAATGTGTCTAGACACAGTAGTTGAGAACCACTGATTTAAACTAACTGTCTGAACCCATGCCTAGTTTTTAAGGACATGGCTATGGTGTTGTTGGAAGTCAGGCATTAGACTCAAACAGCATTCACAATCCTACAGTCACTTCTAGAGCTCATCAGAACCAGAATTTTCATTCCACAGGAAGTGCTGAAATTTAAAACAAACTACCATCATCACTCGAAACTGTAATTGGTGCTAAAATGTCAGTTTTCCTCAGAACCAAAACGCTGACAAAGTCTGATTTGGAGTCATCAAAATGTTTTGCTTTGATAACATTGAAATCATTCATTCTGATAAAGTAAAAAAAAAAAAAAAACCACTTATGAAATGGGTTTTACGTAATGTTAAACCGTTATATTATATAATACAAAAAATGAATCAAAATGAGAAAATTGAAAAGGCAAACTGATATCAAACCAAACCTTTGACTTTTTCACATCAGTATATTAGTCAAAATTGACATATTCCTCCCAATTGGTTTATTTAAAATAAACTTTGGGCGAACAACTGTCCTGTCAATTTTTTTTTTTTGCGCTTATTCATTCATTTCTTATAAAAAGTTGAAGGGCTTACAGACAAACTGGACTAGAAAACAGCCATTGCAATTAAGAGTAGCAATTAGCATGTGTGTCATCTAGATATAATGTAAGCACAGCAGTGGGTAATCCTTAAGATGAATTCAAGGGTCTCTCTATTCTTTCAAGACAGAAATGACATTGTTAAAGCAAATCTGAGTTAATGAGCATAGAAAAAAGTTAACTTCTTTTTAATTTGCTTTTGTATGGCTCAAAACAGACTTGTCTTCAATTTTCAGGGAAAATTCCCTTTTAAACAGAGTGCCTGGGTAGATGATAAAAAAAAAATTGAGCCAAACTGAAATCTCACATTCCAGACATAAATCTTTAAAATGTGAAGAAATGTGCGATATTGATCTTCTATTAAATAATACAAGGGCTTTCTAACAACTCAGCCAAACTAATCATCTGTTGTATGTAACACACTGCTCTGGCAAAGGGATTAGAGAGTTGGAGCGGAAGCAGAGTACAGGAGACTTAGCACAGAGTCAAGAAGGATTAGATCTCTACAACTCAGCAAACGCTCTCCTCACACAGAAAAGAAAATGGTCTAAATCAGCATCAACTATTCAATAGTTATCCTTATGCTTAAAGCAGAATTCAGAAACTCAGTGAGCAATACTCTGATTTCCAAGGAGCTGGAGCAATCTATGCCAGCTGAGGATCTAGTCCTTTGTCTCTCAGATAATGCAATCATAAAATTTGCCTTCTTACTACCTTCTAAACTTCATCTTGTAAGGTGAACTGAGAATCAAGATAGCCTCCACTTTAGGGCTTGCACATAGACTTGGGATATTGAATTGTACAAAGGAAGCGAAGCAAGACCTGTGGCCATTGAAAAGCACTATTAGATCCACCACAGAAGTACTGCCTTAGCTTAAAATAAAAGTTGTAATTAAAAAAAAAATATCCATGTATTGCAACGCCTTCTTCGATGGACTAAAAAGAACCTGAAAGCTGAACCAGTTGTGATATCTGAGACTAGGCCTTTCAATCTCTAGGTCCTACTGCAATAAAATTAACAGCGTGCTGCTTCGTTGAGAGTATATAGCTATGGCCACCACAAGTGCCCAGTGAAACAGGCTGGAAACTCTAAAGGCACATCGAGGTTTCAGGGGTTGGAGGGTCCTATTGCTAGCCTGCAGGGGGGACACCAGAGCCTGCACAGGGTAAGAGGGAAGGACTTGTGTTACTCAGGCCCACTAGAGTCAGGAAGCTGACAAGCAGGACATGGCTCCTTCCTGCTAAGGGTCTGGGAATAGCGAAGTGCCTCTCTGCGCTGGGTAGCATAGGAAGCATCACACCATTTCTCCCACTATATCCCCCGGACACTTCTGCTCAGGAAGGAAACAAGTTCTTGTGAGGCACCACTCAGTGAATAAGTCTGCATTGCAGGAGCGGAGCAGAGACAAGCAGCTGCAGCAGGCCCTTCATATGTTTCAGAGATTTTCAAGGTACAGGTCTATTATGACCTCCTGCATAACACAAGCAACTGAACTTTACCCTGGAAGCCCTACAGCAGACCCATAATGAGACCATATCTTTTGGAAAGACATCCATCCTAGATCACAACTCCCATACCTCATATGTTCTGTACCACATACCTATAGAGAAACAAATGGCCTTATTCCCAAACTCCCCAAGAGCTGACCTTCTGTAAATTGAGGCTTGATCTAGTCCATTACCAGCAGTTGGCAGAAGGACACTGGCTGTGTAATGTAGCTTGCGTATCTCTCATCAACTTACTTAAGTTGCCATATTAAGGCATCTTCACTGCACTGCATTGACTTCAGATGCCCTCCAGTCCACTTAGCCGTCCTTCATTCAGGACGGGTGGATTAATGGTGTCAACCAAAGAGTACTCCCACAGTAAACTGAGTGGGTGTCCACAACCTGTTAAAATCAATCCCACTTCATCAATCTGTGCAGCCCTAGCAATGTAGAGATACCCTAAATCAGATTAACCCTCTGAAATAACCAAAGAAATTCCAATGCCCAGTCTTGCAATCCTGACTTAAAATACTGAAGACGTAATTCAACACACAAAGCCAAAGAAATCAGCACAAGTACTGTGTAAACAACACAATGATAATAAACCACCCCATTGTTCACTTTCCTGCTATTTGTGTCGGTCTTGTGTTTTCCAAATGTAAGCAGTTCAGGGCAGGGACCACTACTAATTCCACGTTTAGATAGCGCTTATGACAGCGAGGTCCTGTTCTTAGCTATGGTCCATAAGTACTGGAAGGAGCTGAGATACTATGGTGATTAATAGGATATAAAAACCTATAAAGGATAGACTAGAAGCAATAAATAACATTAACCATGCCTGACAAGTTGCTCCTGAGTTTTATAAACAGGAATCTTTGTTAGCCAATCAGAATAAGATTACTTCCTATTTTTCAACCTCTTTCATAAAAAGCAATACAATTAGCTGGCAAATCAATATATAAGAGAAAGACCAACCGTTCTTTTGCACTTTAACTAGTTTAAGCCAATACTGTTGGCAGATAATACAAACCAATAATTTGTGGTACATAAAAATTAACATAGATCAAAAACTATCACCATTTCTTGTAAATCTTCCAGATATTTGTGTACAAACCAGTAATGCTCACTGAAAATATACTTAACAGAAACCGATATTGCTGCCTGACACAACCATACATTACACCTGCAGATCAATGTACCATCCATACTGTAAAATCTAATAATGCTTAAAACATCAAACAATGAGGTTGTTATGCAAGCCCATATATTTCATCTTTAGCATAATCTATTACATAGAAATATCGATCCTATCAAACCAATATGCACGCTGGACACAAATCAACATGCAAAGCACTAAGGGGGAGTTTAAAGGTTTTTCCTTAGGTTGCCTACTGAAGTAGAAATTCATACGCCCCTCTGAAATTCTGGTTAAGCCTTAGGCCTTATTTAGGAGGTCAGTGATGTGCTAGGGTAGTAAGGTGCCAGACTGTAACAAGTTCCTGTTCCAGTCTGGTGACCCAACTGGTGCCAGAAAATTACACTAGAAGCCTGAAGGTGTTTGCTCCTCAAAATGAGAAAGGGTAAATAAAGGCTGCAAACAGGTGGTAAAAAGAAGCCACTTAAAATCCAACTATATAATATACATTCAATGAAAGTGTAGAAAGGAAGAGGCATAGCAAGAGATGCAGGCTATTTTGGTCTATTTCTGAAGGCTCAGCTTGTATTCATGCGCAATGAAGCCCAGATCACCTACTTCATCATCCTGCCTATCCCTAATTTATCTAATCAGAAGTAGGTACTCAACTAATTGAAAGGTGATGGAGAGTGGGTGGATGAGGTTGATGAACTGACCTGTAGCATAACCCATTTGAAAAGGCTGCTTTCTCTCAGTACTGTTAACCTAACATTAACCTGAATCTACATAGATCCATGAGTCAGGAGGGCCTATTCTCATTTTTAGTGGAGACTGAAGAGCAAATACAATGAAACTTCTTTGTTATATGGCAACTTTCTTAGTTATCCCTCCATCTTTTCAAGGCATGATGATATAGTGCTCAGCAGTGGCCTTGCACCCTATTTTGCCAAATGAAAGTGCCAGAATGCTTGTTCAGACCACGAATGAAAATGGCACGAGACACCTCTGTCTCAGTTCATGAGTGCTATTTGATAGATGTCTGGCTTCAAATGGCTGTCTTAGAACTTCTTTTTGTCAGATCTAAATTAAAATGAAATCAAGAATATTTTTCTAGATACAGAAATAAAATTGGCTCAAGTATTGTGAATTATTTTTCATTAAATTATCTTTTTAAAAAATATTTCTAACATCAATTTCTAGTTTGAGGGAAAATTACATTGATTTTTTTAGAAGCAAGCATCAAAAATTTTTTAAAAAGAATTATATTTTATTGAAAAATGGATTTTTAAATTAGTGAAAAAAAATCTATCAAAATTTTCTCTTTTTGGTCAAAAATCCCAAGAGATGGGTTTGTTTCAAAACCCTCTAACTGAAAACAACTTGAAAATTTCAAAATGTTTTACTTTTTCCTCCCCCCAATTCTATACAGAGCTAGTGATGTCTGAAGGATTCATTCCAGCACTAACTGATGCCCTTTTCAGATCTTTAGACAGTCAAAGAACCTCTCGCACATCAGCTTTTCATAAAAGTTCATATAGTCCCTGAAGTTTTCAGGCAAGCCAATGGCCTCTCGTGTTTGTGTACATCTACATTCCTGTCATGTATAAAAAAAATACTGTTTTTAATGTTGAAAAATTTCATTAAACTAAAAATGAACAATCAGGTTCGGTTGTATGTTGTGGGTTACTCCTTACTGTTTCTGAACCAGTTTGTCCACCTACATCTTTTCATCCCAGTTTCATGCCTTTAAAATTGCTGGCCCAAATACAAAAAGTTTTCACAGCCATAATAAACACCAGAGCCAAATTATTGATATTAGTAGTTAGTGATATCAAAGCAAAATCCTGATTTCTAGCAGCAACCTAATGCGGAGAAGTGAAAAAACTATCATGGAAGGAGGAAAAATGGTACCTGCTGTCACATCATGTATCCAATAAGTACCAAAATTGCTATGGAAACTGTGCACTTTTTATAGAGTAGGCACATAAAATTCACATAATGTGTCAGAGGATAAGTTACTGCTGTCCTGAGGCTGTAATAAGATCTACACCCTTATTAGTGAAAAGATTTGACAGATTTTGTTTATAATGAATACTTGTAGCCTATGAGTTTGAGTCAGTCACCCCTCTGTTTTGGCCAGTCCATTTGCTTTTAGGGGCTCATATGCTCCCCAGACAGATATAATTGAGGAGGGAAAAACTAAACAAACAATTGTTAGATATTGCAATCATATTTAAAAGAATATGTAAATGATGAATAGACTACATTTTACCTTGATAGAGAAGGGAAATCCTGTAAGAGTACATTTAAAAACATTTGCCTTTAGGCTTTTTTCCCCCCTTCCTTTGTAATTGTACAGATCTATTATTAGCATCCACTGAAGTTTTCATTTACTTAGAACGGGGCAGGAGCACACTGAACTGATTAAAAATTAAGATGCGTTTGATGAGAGAAAAAGTGAACATAAAGCCAACATTTTAAAACACTTCATTGTATTTCTTTCTAACGAATAGCCTAAAGAATACAGCTTTTGGCTCCCTGTTCTTTATGTGACATGTTTCATGTTGATTGACAGAAACTCTGATGGCTCAGCAGGAGAAAAATGAGCTAGTTTCAGAGGGCAGAAGATGGTACAATTAGGTTTTGGAGTCCAATGATGTAACGAGTGGTGCAAGAAAGCAACTCAAAGAAAATTGGTTGCACACTAAACACCCTTGGGTGCAAAGGTGGAATGTATCATCTTGCTTTGGATGACATAGTGGATGAATGTTGATGAAGACTGTCAGTGTCAGTGAAGGCAATTCAGCGAATGAAAGAAGAGTTTCATTCTCCACCAGGCAGACATTCACACTGATTGCTTAGCAAACAAACTGCATGGAGCAGCGCAGGTAACTGAACACTAAGGGTCATACGCTCAACTTTGCCCATAAGATGAGTACCCATGGACAGAATGGGAGTTGTGCATATGGAATAAGTTAAGTGTATGGACAAATATTTACCTGATTCAGATAAGGAAGGGATGACCAAGATGATCATAACACTTGGCAATGACAGGGGACATGAATACCAGTCTAGTCTAATGTGTGCTTGAAGTACAACATTAATAACAAGCCCAGTATGACCTTGGAAGCAGTCAGGGTATGTTCACACAGGGCTTTTATTTCAAAACAACATTGGTTGTTTCGAAATAAGAGTCCCTACATCCAAACAACGTTTTCTTGTTTCGAAAGGAGGAAGCTCCTCGTTTCAAAACAAGAGTCTCCTTTCAAAACAGCTTAAACCCACTTTGCTTTCGAAAGGAAGTTTAGTTCGAAACATGTCCAAACGACTTGTTATTTCAAAGCAACCCCTGTTTCGAAACAACAAGGAACTTCCTCCCAGGGTACATAGCACCCTGGGGGGAAGGCCCCCCCCAGCACCCTGGCCAAGGTGCTGAGTGGGGTGCAGTGGGTCGGAGGGTGCCCCAGCCGCCTTCCCCCCCCCCTTCCCCTTGCTGGGAGCAGGGGGGAAAAATGGGGAACCTCAGCCACCTTTGCCCCCCTACCCCCAAGCAAGGGGAAGGGGGGGAAGCTGGCTGGGACTGCCCCTAAGCCTGGTGCATCCCACCCCCGGGCTTCCTTTGCCCCCCCCGGGCACGGGTGGGGCTTTCTCCACCCCCCCCATGTGGCTCCTGCCGGGTGTGGGGGCGCTTCCTCAGCTTCCCCCGCGCAGCCCCTGGAAGACCCCCCCCCCCGCGCCAGGCAGAAGCCGCACAGGGGGGTGCAGGGGAAGCCCCCCTGCCTCAGGCCAGAGCCGCGACGGGGAGCCTCCCTGCCCCATGCAGAGGGGGTAGGGGGGCAAGGGGAGCCCCCCTTCGCCCCTGGCTAGAGCCAGAGGGGGCAGGGCTTCCCTGGCCCAGCACAGGACCTCCCTCCCCTCTCCTATTTTGAATTAGCATGTCACACTGGACATGCTATTTCGATTCCCTCCTTTTCCCTTATTTCGAAAAACACTTATTTTGAAATAAGGTGTTTCGAAATAAGGCTTTATTTCAAAACAGGCTTGTTTCGAAACAAGCACTTGTGTGTGAACATAGCCTCAGTGAGGAGAGTAAAGACTGAGCTATGCATGCAGAAAATTGCTCTCAAATTATGTCAGTTATTAAATATTAAACCTATTGAGTTTTCTTGTAGCAAGAGCCTCATTTTACATACAGCAAAACAAATGAGTCTGGTGGCACTTTGAAAAGGCTAACATTTATTTATCACATGAACTTTCATGGGAGAGAATTCCCATCTTCAAGCATTTGATGAAGTGGGATTCTCTCCCACAAAAGCTCATGCAATAAATATATTAGTCTTTAAAAGTGCCACAAGATTCCTTGTTTGTTTTGCTAGACTAGACTAACATGGCTACCCCTTTGGAATTTTACATGCTGCTTTCATGTCTCTCATAGGAGGTGATCTATGACACTCAAACGATAACTATTGCCATTATATCAGTATAGCTAATTTTTCAGCTTGCAAAGATTTGTCATTCTACTTGAAAGATGTAGCCCATGGAAGATGCCTGAACACTATGGATGTGATTTTCTTTGGTCAGACCCCACCAACGTCAGTGCAAACAAAGAGGTCAAGACCAAGCGCTTTTGAAAACCTCATCCTACACCAACTTCTTTTAAGGCCTAGTAAAAATCTTATTTGCATTAAAGTAAAGCCAAGAGGCTGTCAAACGCTGACATGTCATTTTGCCTGTTGCTATACAAAGTAATAGACAATTCTTGCCCCAAAGAGCTTACAAATCAAGACAGATAAGACCAAGGAAAAAGGAAAAGATGCAGTAGACAAGCATAGTGAACAATGTCAGTTTGCAAACATTGGTTCTATTTTTTTTTTTTTTTTTTTGTTATGCAAGTATTATCGGGTGAAGGTTGACTTGAGTCAATTGAAAACATTTTTAATACTAATGATTTTTTCTATTTGAATCTTGATCATATTTTATCTGTTTATGAGATGGAAATGCAAAAGTGATAAATCATTTCACTGAAATACAATTTTGGGGATTTTGTTTTTCATGAATGTCATTTTCAGTTAATCTGTATTCTTTACTAAATGTTCTGGATTCATTTTAAACATATTTAGATAAATGTAATGCATTTAATAGTCTTAAAGGGAAGTTAGGTCTATTGACTCCATAAAGATGGTTTATTTCATGAAATGAACAATTTTGAAATAGGTGATATGACTTTCAGATTTATGACTCTCTCATGCAATTAGTTTCTGTAATTATTGTCTTTCCATACAGCATATGCAGTGCTGAAGGAGAAAAATATATTTTCAGGAATTACAGAGTAGGTGTACAACTCTGGTTTTGTTAATGAGCCATAAACTTTATTCTCCTGCTCTGAAAACTCACTCCTGTGCAACTTTGTTTGAAAACAAAAGTTGCTAGCTGCAGCTGGACAAATCATGTTACAGTATAATCTGTTCTTTTTCTGTGCAACTGTTCTCCCCACTGACATACAATAGAAATTATGTATTGTTTTCCACAGTTTGAGAAAAACAAGTCAGATTTTCAAAATATATTGGCAACTGAGTCAAATAAAGATCTGACTATAGATAATACTGAACTCTCTTTGCATCATAGTTGGAATTCATGCTACATGTCAGAATATCCATAGACAGGGAAGCAGCATGGGGGAGAAACATCACCTTCCTAGTTTTCTTAAAACCACTAAAATCAATAGAACTTGGCTGGCATCAAAGGGCCTTGGCTCAGGTCCTTAAAGGCATAAGTCAATAGTTTAAAAAATTAACTGGTGACTTTGGTGCCATGTTTTTTGGCATCCAAAAAGAGTCTGAACAGGGGCCTAATTTTCAAAAATCATCGGCCATCCATCCTGGGGGTGAGCAGGAGGGTCAGACTTCTAGAAAACCCAGTTAAAACCTGAGGTAACTCAAAATCATACTTCATTTTCAAAAATCCTGACACACTGATTTTTGCTGGGCGTTCAGATTGTTCTGTACGTTGCAAGATTGAGTCTCAACAGGGTCAATAGCATGATCTGCCTAGCAGGGCCATCTCTAGGGAGCTGCGGAGCCCAGGGCAATCAACCTGTGGGGGGGGTCCCCTGCTGCACCCCCCCCCCCCGAGTCCAGACACTGGCCCAGCACTCCTGTCCCTTGCCTGAGGCAGCCACTCTGCCAGCAGGGGCAGAGATGGGCATGGGGGCTAGGCTCTGCTCTCCCACCCCACCTCTGGGCTAAAACAGCTAGCCCAAGGGAGGGGGGAAAAGACCAGAGCTGGCCTCTGGGCCAGCTGTTCCCTATCCTGGGTGCAGAGCAAGCCAGTCTGGAGCAGAGGGCAACTCCACGCTCCTGACCACCCCCCCCCTGCTTTCAGCTCTGCACCAAAGGCAGCAGGGAGGGGATGGGGGACAGCATGGCAGTGGGGGGCAGTGGTGCAGACCTATGCTGCCCTGCTCAGGGCAGGACAACACGAGGTCCATGGAACCACAGGGCTAGGAGCAAATCACCCCTCCTGCTCCCCACCCCCTCCGGACGGCCCTGCTACCTATGCCATCACAGATAAGTCATGTCTCTCAGGGTTAATCTGGATGGGTGCAAGAATGCAGCAAGAACATGATTCACAGACACATTGCTTTTATATTAACCTGTGCCTATTTTCAGGAAGGCCTTCAATAACGGCCAGCAATTGATCTTAGATCACTGTGTTTAACATTAAGAAAAAACAGTCAAACCTCCACTTCTGCATTCTTTGTGAAGTATATAACTAATGATGAAGAATATTCTTAATGCAGTAAAACTCTGAAAAATGCCTGGCAGTTTCCTAATTCCAGAATCTGGTACCCCACAGCCAAATGAATACACTATGATGAATGTGTACTTATGGCACTGTTGCCCTGTTATGCAAAGATTAAAAAATATTCATCATCGCCTGCTTCATCTGTTGTTATTGTGTCACTTACAGGTTTGTTGTTTTTTTTAAATACTTCGATCAAGTTTTCTTTGCTTCAAATCTTTAAGAGATTGTTGTTAGCAATTTGAAACTAACAATATCTGGGTTAAATCTGAATAAAAGCAACATAATTTTGGGATCTGTATGTGTATTATGGTTTTCACTGCAATTTCTAATGCCTGAGTGAGGCATAAATGGCACTGAAATACAAGAAAAAACAAAAAACAAAAAAAAACCAGTCTTTGCATCCTTCAGGTACTGAAACAGCATGATATTCCATTCTTCCTGTCCCATAAATGGTTCTCTTAGTCAATCTATTTACACTGGAGTTCCTGATTGTCCACTGCTTCTCACAGTGAACTGATTTGTGTGTCAATTGCCTACTGTTGTTACCTTTTCCCTGACTCCTGCCCATCTGTCATTAAATTGTCAGCAATTTTTAGTAGGATACACCCTTCTAGACTTGCGCTGGTATTGTCTTAGGAGCAACAAACCAAGGCCTTTTTAATAGCTTTGGTTATCTATAACCAAGGTGATAAAAGATGTTTGTTTAGAATAGCAATGCTTGTTCACAATTCTAGTGTTCTATTAGTTTAGAGTAGCAATGCTTTATGTGGATATATCCAAGGAATGGGAATCAGACTGCTCACTGTATTTACTTGTGGAAACTATACCTTAGCCATATCGCTGGTGTCACTTAATTTCTGCTCTCCCTCTCATACTTCCATATCACTAGTCACTGTAGTAGTATATCATCAGTCATCACAGTGGTTAGTCCTAATGGGTCTCTCTATATAATTCAGTAAAATATTTAAAAACACATGTGATTCGATGGAACTACAAAGGTGACTGAAGTTCTTCATGTGCTTAAATACCTTGCTCAGTGGTGGTTGGCGCAATTCAAAGAAGAACAGCAGTTGCCATTAAAAAGTCTTCACCAAAGTTATCGCCCAGTGATACCCGAGATGATCTCTCCACAAGTAAAAGAGAAATCACCACTGAGGTACCTCAGATACCAACAGCTCTAAATCTGGATCGTTATTGGCATTTTAATGGCACTCTCAACCAGCAATCAGCTATGATTTCCAGGACAATTCAGCAATAGTTCATATGTAACCGCACATCTTAATGTTGGCCCATGGGAAATTACACACCTATCAAATGGTACTACTCAATGACATTCTTCCACGCACAGAGAGGAAACATCTGAAAGTGGTAACAACATCAAACCATAGTAGAACGTACAACAAAGTGTAGTATTACAGCATTTACAGTTATATTGCTTTCACACGTGGCCGTAGCATTTAACAAGGGTAAACTCAACAATAAATGCAGAGAGCAGCCATCTGGAGACTCCAGCTGGGAGGACCAGAAGCAGCCAGTCTAGGGTCTCTGGACATACCAATTAAAACTACAGACTGTTTGCTGACTGTCTCTGAACAGGACTGATTGGCTATCTCCAACCCTCTCCTTTTTTGCTCCCAAATTTCTCCCAGTTTCTTCACCTCAGTTCACTCCATCCCTGTTTTTACCCTCTTCTCCCTGTCCCTGATCTCATACCTTTTCTTTCCATTTGGATAACCCTTTAAGAATGCCCTTCCAGCATGCCCCACACCTCCCAAAAAACTCCTATGAAACTAACATGACACTTGCTGCCATCACATTATTTATTCTGCTTGTGCATTCTCCCCACTGCCCTGTCTCACTCTTTTATGTAATACTTTCTCATTGTTTCCTTGTACTCCTCATCTGTATGCATCTGTCATCACTTGCTATACTTAGATTATAAGGTCTTTGGAGCAAGGACTCTTCATTGTCTTCATAGAGCACATAGCAAAATAGGGTCTAGGATCCATGACTGGAGCTCATACACACTATAGTCTCATAAATCAGTAAATAAGTGCCAAACTAGCCTTCAGTATACTGACAGATATGGCTTCCCTCTAGGAACATCTTTGATCCCCACCACTTACTGGCTTGCATGGGGTGTCATTTGAATATGTCCAGACACCACTTTCTTTAGAGCAGTGGTTCCCAACCTTTTTGAGCATGAGGACCCTTTTTTACATCAAAAAATTTCATGGACTCCCAAATGATGATAGTTGTCATCAGGGACTGACTGCAGGCAGCAGTGCTGCAAAAGGGCAGTGGAGGACCTGGCCCCAGCCTGCTCCCAAGACACAGGGACATATCCAGGGTGAGGCTGCACACGGCAGGAAGATCCAATTAATTTATTGCAGAGGTGTCAAACTCAAAGTGGGGAACCACACTGGAAGACAGGACACCTGTTGTGGGCCACGTGGCCGCATGGGCTCCCAAAACCATTCCTGCTCCATGTTCAGAGCAGCATGGGCTCCCCTTCCCACACCCCAACCCTGCAGGTTCTCCCACACCTTCCCCTCTTCCCCCACACTGTTCCCCTGTGCTGTGACTCAGATGCATGCCTAGCCCTGCTGTGCAGGGAGCCAGTCTTTCGAGTTCACTGCTGCCAACAGCTTCCAGGCACAGCCCAGGCAGTAGCTCCACAGGCCGGATCAGCACCCTTGGAAGGCCAGATCTGGCCCCATGGGCCACAAGTTTGACACCCCTCATTTAGAGCCCTCTCCAACATGGACCGTTGGCCAGCAGCAGTCAGGGCTAGATGTATTCACAGACCCCTTGCAATAAATCCAGACCTCCAGGGGTTCCCCAGACCACAAGTTGAGAACCACTCCTTTAAAGATTGTTATACATTTCTTTTTTCACACTGATTTTTGCTTTCTTGTGCTTCAAAGTTCATACGGCTGCTATGCAGAATATGTATTTTGTCTTTAAAAAAAAATCCACGCTCCTAAAAGGAGAATCAAGGAAATCCCTACTTCCTTGGAGCCAGTGATTGGGAGGAACACACCTTCAAATTCCTTCCATGACGTCCCTACAGCAAGCTCTCACAGATAAATGAGACATTTAAGAGGATGACTGAATGCTCTTCAAATGCTAACAGTGGAGCAACATTTAGTTGTTTAGAGCAGGTGGGGTTGTAATTGTGATGTATTGGGAAGCATCTCAGTAACCAGTGACACTCAACCTATCACTTCCACATGGGTGGTGTGCTGGGCTGCTGGAAACATACACGCAACAGAGAGAGGGAGAAAATACTGGCTGCCTGCTAGGTTCCCCCACCCCATCTATGATATGAACTGCAAAGAAGCCACTGGATTTCACCACAAGCCCTGAAAAATGAGAGCCCAGTATTAGTAGTAGTATTGTTTTTTGTATTCCCATAGCATGCCATTGTGCTGGGAGCTGTACAAATACAGAATAAATCCATGCCTTCCAATATTGTCTCAAAACACAGAGACTGCAACTGAGATTTAGTGACTGAGCTTTACTTACACAAAGCTCTAACTGAAGTCAGTGGGAATACTGCTGTGATAACAGCTAGAACATGTGAGGGGAAGAGAGGAGGGAATTGCCCAGCCTTGGACCAAATAATGCCTGACCCAGGGGAAGTGAAGTGTTCACAATTAGGATCCTATTCTGAGTCACCACAGTTCTCTTTTTACCTCTTTATGCTCACAGGGAGGTGAATTTCACTGTTGTATGGAGGGCTAGCTTTTGTCCCTTCCCTCACATACCGCTAGGCCCACCCCAGTGGGGGATTGTGCAGGGGCACATCTGTATCTGTCATGTGCCACTGAGGCGGCCTTCTCTTTAGCTCTACATGGTTCATCATGAAGCTCAACAATGGGAAGGAGCATTGAAATCCTCATTCACACATCCTGTGAAACCCAAGGCATCACCATATGGAAAGACAGCAGATGTATTCTAAAACTTGCACTCTAAAGTGACTGCTATTTGGTAACTCCTGCACACTGCAGTGACAAACATTTCCTCAAACCCCTTTCATGCCAGACACGAGCTGTGCTGGAGTGCAAGTTTCATCAGTAAGCAGGGTCTAATTTACTTTATTTTAAGAAAGCAGGCAGAAACCACAGAAAAATCCCTGTTCTTCATTTTCTATGCCATGAAGTCCTAGTTCAGTCAACAGGAAAAGCCAAAAATCTTAAAATCTAGTCTCTTCATCCTTCATCCACTAGCATTTACATAAATAAAATTTTAATTTTCATAATTTGATTGGAGCAAAAAAGCCCCAAACAAACAAACTGCAAAAAATCCCAGCAAATCATCTCCCATCGCTGACTTGGCAATGCAGCAAGATTTGCAGGATAGCCATTTTTGTTACTCACTGAGCTTGAATAGTCGGCAAGCCATTTTGGCAGCAGACAAATTGTACCCTGAAGGCAGTTAATTAATACAAGCTAATGGATCATATTCTATATGCCTAAAGTACTAAAATTCTTATAAACACATTTCATTTCAGTAAGAACAAATCACATGTAAGAGTTATTTCTAGTAGCATTCCCTCTCACCCATTATATTTTATTTCCCTATTCTGTCATTTCAGTGCTCTTACACATTTTATATTAAAGTATTTTTGCATGTTTCTTCAGAATAATCAATACTTTTTTTTGGCCTAATAAAAGTAGCTCATCATATATTATATATATATATATATATATATATATATATATATATATATATGTTTTCAGCTGACGATGCATCCCATGTGTACAAATATGCACAGAAGGCATTCTGCAATATTTTGATGACTTTAAAAAAATCAACTTTGTTAAACATTAGCAAAGTAAGGAAAAGACTGAAGTCCTATTTCTGAACAACTAGCTTTTGGACAGAGTTAAGAAAAAGCTTTGGTATAATTTTAGTACAGAGTCTACGACTGCTTTGGATTTGTGTATACACCCAGGGAGTTCCAGGCAGCAACATGCCAATACACAGAATTATCAGCATATCAAAGGCATTATATTTATCAAGCCCTGCCACAGCACATTTAATAGCAGTATGATGGATGTTGTTGTAGCAAGCAAGGAACACTTTGATGTACATGGCCTTCTTTGATTAATGAGAGCTCCTGCTGAGAAGCTGCATATGGAGTAAATTACTCTTTTCAAAAATGGCTGATTTGCACTATTGTTCTAATTATTTCACAAGTTCAGGGTCAGTTCCAAATCCAGTCACTAAAGGAGGAGAAAAAAAACAAACACCACAAAAACCAAAAAAGATTCCCCCTCCCTGTGCAGTAACCCACATTTTTTCAACTCACACTGGAAAGGGCCAAGACCTAATTATAGTAAAACCAATTTGTGACTTATTCTTTTCCCCCCTGTGAAAAAGGAAGAAATCATAGACACTTCCACCATTGAACAGTTCTGCAATATGAGCTCCTCATCTGCGCCTGGAAAATGAATTTAGATTTTCTTTGCTAAATGGTGGTGTATTTTTCATCAACAGCATGGGAACCAAGATTACATTTTAATCCCTCTACCTAAACCCAAAACATCTTCACAGTATAATCACAATACCAACAAAGTGCATTTCTTAAAAGTGCCTTCTAGATTAATTCTCCTAGCTACTGAAACCCTGCAAAATTTAAGTTATTACATTAGTCCCAATTCTCTAAGCATTACCATGATGTGATGTGGTGCCTTAAGCAATTTATCCACTTCGTCTTAAAATAAAAATAAAAATCTTCTGGAGTACTAGCACCATGTTACTTTTTAAACAAAGTTTCGAACAGTAAATATTTTATCATTTTAATCATGTTTGTAGACTTCAATTTATCATCACAGCTGGCTGCACCAGGATCTCACTTAGCCTACCAGACACTACACAGACAAAAATGTATTTTATAACAGGATAGCACAATGAAGAAAAAGCAAAGAAAAGCATAGCCAGGGAAAAATAAGATTCCACTGATGGGGAAATAATTTCTTAAGTGCACTGTTAGGCAGGTTCAGTTTAATACAGCTTTAGTTTCATAATTCAATGATGCTTTGAATTTACCACTTTTTGTTTGCTATGATTGCAAGACAGCATGTACCTTCCACAAAAGAGTGGAAAAGATGACCCACGTTAACCTTGGACTTACATAATAGTAGATCACACTACATCACATCACGTCACACATTCGGGGGCAAAATTTTAAAAGCTTGCTCTTCAAGTTTGAAGGCAAAAAACATACAGGTTAGAGTGTGTCTAGCTGCAAATAAGTCAAAGGAGTTTACAAACTGCACCTGTGCATAGTCTAAATTTCTTAACTGACTGGTGTTTATTGTGTGCCTAACTTAAACACTTTAAAGAGAGTTGATTTGCAGACGGCTGGTGTTCAACACTTTCTGAAAATCAGGCCCCATTAAAAATGTCTGAAGTTGTGCACCCAAAAAAAAAAAATCAATCACCAGGTTTTCCATAGAAAGTTCAGAACATAATTTGCACACATTCTGATCGAACTTAGAAATTAACTCAGCACACCGTTCTTCCTTTCATCTTTCTAGTAATAGACCAATGTGTCATGGATCCACAGGCTGATTGCTCTTGAACAGCTCTGGAACAGTCCCTGCGAAGAGCTATTCAGCCTCTTGGCTCTCTGAGGGTCACACACTTTCACTAGGAACAGCTACTTGGCTTCACTGCCTCCTGGGACCAGACCTTCAGCCCTGCAGTGAGCTTCTTTCACCCGAGTTGGATGCCTGAAAGAGATTTGCATACCTCAAGCCAGCAACATAACCCCCCCCCCCGCACCTTCCTTCAACTGGAGTGACTCTCAGCCACATTGTAAAAGAAGAGTTTATTGGATGTCTGGAACACAGCATAGAAAATCCTTTATTAATAAAGAGAATAGAAAGCTGCAGCATATAGTCCACCTAGGTCAGCCCCAGAGCCTCCAGCTGAATCATTAGTCCCAGTCCAGCTGCATCTTCACCCATGCTTCCCCACTTCTAGTAGCCCACACTTAATCCTACCATCTGGCCCCTCCTCGTTTCCCATAAAAAGTCAGCTGGCCCACCTTCTCAGCCCTTTCTTCTCTAGCCAGTCATGATGGATGTCAGTTATGAGTTGCCAAATGCCTGGACAATTGGAATAGCTATTTCTTCTTGGACCCTCCATGGGGCCCCTGATCTCAGGCACTCTGCAAAGAATAAACCACCTTTTCCCACTACCTTAACTAGGCACCATCATATGGTAAATTGAGGCACACACCATTTTCACACAAAATGTCATGAAATATTTCCACTCAGTCACAATGCAAAAGAAATTACCATCCCATACTTTTTAACAAGATATAGGCTATATATAACAACTGCAAGACAATTACACCATGTCAAGCTACTATTCCCAAGAAGAACAGTTTGGAAGAACAAGAAGAGATCTCAGTGGAGTCCCCATGTACGCAAAATGCTAATGATGAATTTCCTCCAAACAAGAGCCAGAATTATTTCATTGGGAAAGCAATGTCCAAAGTGATACAGTTCCAAAGCACTATAGGGCAGCCAGTTAACAAGTTACAAAAAACTTCTCAGAAACTATTTCTCTTGCCACAGAAAGAGCTGAAAAATGTTTTGTCTATAGCCAAAAATAGGATTTTGTACACACAGAGGGGAAACAAGAGAGAAAGACATTCAACTCCTTGACAGGACTCCCTGGACACTTTTCCAAAAGGTTAGGCATTCACTCAGGGAAATTGGCACTTGCAAAGAAATATAGTTCTGTCACTGGTTGGCCCAAGAGGAGCTCCAAGAGCATGTTCGAGGTCCCTTGTAAAATGTCACTGAATTAGCACCAAAATAATTCTAGGTTTATTTATAAAGCTGGCAAACAGGCTAGTGGCTTGTCAGACTTTAGAGATGCATACAGATAACAATATGACCACTGGCCTTGAAATCCCCTCTCAGATATCCACAGATACAGATTTAACTGCAGTCAACCTATTTGACTTCATTAACACAAGATAAGATAAGTATTTTTACATTCGACTACATATTAATATCAGATTTTATTCCTCTTGAAAGAGCAAGACCACTTGTTAGCTTTTCCTTTGCTATAGACTGCTTTGCTGTTTCCAGATCTGCTGAATCTGTTGTGTACTGGGAAATATGATATTTCTGGCTGAATTTCATCCATTAACAATGCACACATATGCAGCAGAAGATTAGTGGCTGTAGGACAGTAGAATGGGATTGGTATTAAGATGTGATCACCCAAGATTATCCTTCAGACTTCAGTGGGAGGAGGGACTTGTACTAGAGAACGTAATCCTATAACTCTTGTGTATGCTCTTCAGAAACAGTTTAGATAGCTTACACTCCTACTTCTTGCCTCAAGTAGCTTGTCACAGAGTTTGTGATTCTTCTGAGTTCTTTAAGATTTAGAATAATTGTAACCAATTAGGATGGGCAAAAATATTACAAAATTCTGAGATCTTGTTTAGAGGAATATCTAAAGCGCTTCACAGGCTTGGCTAAATTCAGAAACTGAGCTATATAAACATGAAAGCAGCCCATCTCCTGGTATTTCTTTCACTCTCTCTACTTTTGGGCACAATGAAGGTGAAAAAGGCAAAGGAAGCAGCCCAAAAAACTTAGCCAAACTCTACCTCAGGTTTTTTCTGAAGGTTCAGATGGACTATTAATTTGACATAATCGGTTCATCCATCGTAATGTTTTCTTCAGCTTCTTCTAGTCCATACTTCACATAGTTTTGTTGCAGGCTAGTAGTGAAAGGGGTCTGTTGGATGTGGCAATTTATCATTTTTGTTCTTGGAAATTTTACCAAAAAACTGTTTTGTTCAGAATTCCAGGAACACAAAAAGTTCACTGCTTTATTCATTTCTAAATCCCAAGCTAAGATTAGTTGCCCATGAAAACCATCCAACTGCTTTCTCTAATAAACAAAGGCCCCAATCCTTCCTCAGTATCGGAATCTCCTATATGGAGTATCATATCAGTAAATTAGTTATCTTAAACAAAATTGGAGATGTTCACACTAATATTAGCTGACTTAGAAAATTTCATTCCTGCTCATTTGTTAAATAGAACAATTCAAAACAGTACAAGACATATTAAACCATAAAGAAATTAAAGTATGTTAAAGTAACATTAATAGCCTGTGTTGAGCCCACAAAACCAAGGAAAAACAAAACTAAAAAATGATTTTCTAATTCTGATCTTGCTTGAATTGGCTTTAAACAGTGGAAGCTCTTGATTTACTGCAGCATGATTCTACAGATATCAAATGGGTTATTTCTAATTCACTATGTTGTCACTTAGATCAGGAACACAACTTATTGTAATCCATTTTGCTGTGTCTTTGTATCTTTCTGTATGCCGATCTGTTATATATACAATGTACTTCAAGAATCAATATCCAGGCACTAAGGGTTGAACTGAGAATAAAATTGCAACCATAATTAGGAATGTCATTAGTTTGAGTAGTAGAAAGTATACACGTTATGCTTGGTTTACATGCATTTACAATTGATTCTGATGAGAATGAAATATGACATATGTGATAAATATTAATGGAGAAGGCAGGGTTATTGAAAAATCATGCCTATTTTTCATGGACATCTGGTATGATCAGAAAATATTGAGAAATTAGAAGATTCAAGTACTTATCTCCCCAAAAACTGATAGCAGACATGAAGTAGGAAAGTACATATCCCTTAGGAAGTTGAGTTAGTACTTCAGCTCAAACCCCTTGAGAGAAAAAAAGCAAGCACAGCGTTGAAAGTTGAGAGAGGAAAGACATCAGTGAATGCAGAGAAAAAGATTAAGTTCAGCGCTGCTACACAGAGCACCAGGCCAATGGTGGGGATTCAAATACCGTTCATTGCCATCTGTGCCTTTAGAAGAGTTTGCACTGCAGCTTGTGATAAAACAGCTGAAGAGGTATCACTGGCTTACTTGTTTCTGGAAAGGGGATGGACTTAAGCCAGCCCCTAGGTAAAGGCTCCTCCTCTCAACATAAGGGGAGAAGCTACTGAACCTAGGACTCAGCTAAGTGCAAGGGACAAATAAAAAAAACAAACAGCTGTAGGATGGTCAAAGGGGAGCAGGCAGGCAGCTGAGTGGCAGAACACATAATAAATCAGAGAGGAAGGTGATGTTGGGTAGAGTTGACTAGAGGATAACAATTCCATTTCACAGCAACTTAAGGACATACATTTTGAAACCTCTATCCACATAGGAATCAAATTAAACCTTTGAATCACATTCCCAAAGAGTTAAGCATGTAGGTAGCCTGGGATGTGGGAGACCCAGGTTCAGGTCTCTGCAATGTCCGACTCAGAGCCTGGCTCTATGTCTCATAGCACTCTGAATCAGGCAGAAGAGAAGGGACTTGAACCTGTGTCTCCTACAGGCTCCAGAGATTCATTTCATCTTCCCTGCCTCCATCCCTTTCCCAACTATTTTATCATCAAGCAACGTCTCCACAAACATCTCAGCTTCAACAAAACAGCATGTATCAGTGAAATTTCATTTTGATGAAAACATTCTAATGAGTTCTAATATCAAGGGCCGTTTTTGCCCCACTCCATTGTTACCAAACATATTGGCCCATGCATTGAAAACATCCTTCAAAGGGAGTTCAATAGACAACTGTAAAGATTGAAATCCTCTCTGACATTTCAAGTATTTACTACCACCCACAGTCCTGATTGCCATGAGTAGTCCCATTAAAATCTATGCAGCATGGTCTAGTGAATAGGTCACCAGACTGGGAATCAAGAGTCCAGGTTTTGTAGTCCTGGCTGTGTACAGACCTGCTTCCAGGAAAAGTCTCTTCCTCACTCTGTACCCATTTCTCCTCCTGCCTTTTGTCTGTCATGTCTATTTAGACAGCATGATCTTTGAGGCAGGGACAGTCTCGTACTATGCCAGTGTCCACCCCGACCGCAATTTCAGTTGAGGCTTCTTGGTGCTAGAAATAATCATCAGATACTAAGCACCATGCTCAGCAGCAAGGGAGATCTACCACCAGTACAGAAAGTATATGGAGAGGGCCCCATTGTCTTCTTAAGTGCCTTATTACCATTCCGAAACTTTTTTAGGGCTTTATCGTTTACCATCTCAGGATCTAGTCCTTCATAATTTACTACCAACCTTAATGGTTCCTTTCATGAGTCAACCAGCTCACTCACAGTAGTTAGAATTGTGCTCATTAGTAAGGCAAGAGTGGACGATTTATTGGTAACGTAACAGCCTGCTTCTACTATGAACCGAAAAGGAGAATATCTGGCTTTGGCCACAATAGATGAACTAGGGGAAAAAAGGATGAAATCCAAAAATATTAATCATCTTCAAAGATATCCCTCTCTGCCATCACTGTCTCCTGTTCAGTGTACCAGGCATGCCTTGGTTTTTCTAGATAGTTGAAAGGTACAAATAGGCTTCTGCTTTCACTTCCAAGACTCAACCCATCTCAGACCTGGGCATCATTCCAAGAACAGACTAGTGCTAATAAGGCCATTCACCATTTAAAGCTACTTGCATTTGCATTGACCACTGTAAGCCTGAAGCAAAGTTGTCATGAGGTTTTTGTAAGGGAAACCTTCAGGGCTTTGGTTAAGACTTGCTGTCAGAATGTTGCTTGAAACAAATTCAAATCATCGGGCTGAAGGTCACAGCAATGTCTGCAGCTGTGATTGCCAACACAGTAAAGGGGGAGAACCTTTCCTGTGGAACATGCCTCTACTTGTTTAATGTTCTACCAACACGCCCAGAGCAGGGGAGGAGCGCCAGGAGAGTGTGCTCACAAAACAGGGACTGAATGCAAAATGATGCCATGCCCAGAGACCGTCTGTCAAAAGTAGAGTCAAAATCCTATTAGACATCTGTTTACTTCACAGCAGGGCAAGGATATTAATTCCAAAGAGTTAAATTCATTTTAAAAGTTAGGGTGAAATACTGCCCCTGCTGCGCTGGCGAACTACAGGGTAAAGAGGGCACAGGACACCTCCCTCTTCATGCCAAGCAAGTGGATAGCATTCATCCTCTTATCATAGAAGATGGGACCAGCTACATTGGCCAGAGCACCATGCATTGTGGCCTGTGGACCAGATTTGTGCTCTATCCACCCATCAGAATAGCTGATTCACTGACCCTTTGCAGAGCAGCAGCAAAATGTGATTAATAACTTTTCTTGACAGTCCTCCTTCCCCACTGGCAGCTATTCTACTCTGTAACATGCAGCCACCATTGTTCCTTTCCTTGTGTAGTTCTTCTGGACAAGGGCAGGATTTTGCCCAAGAGTAATTGTTCAGTGAATGGTGTCTGTTATAAGACATGCATGTCTGCACTCATTACCAGCAGACACTACCTGGTTTAGAGACAGAGCGCAGTCCCTGTCTTCCCCCCTTCCCCAATGCAAGCACTAGCAATGCGCCACTCTCATGGTAAGATGACTTTCAGAAGGTTCCTATTCATTGCATATGATGGTCACAAGGTAACATTTTTCCTAGTTCATTCATGTTAACAATGAAGATTCAGAGCTCATGTAAATTCAGCAGCTTCTAGGAAGCCCATCTGAACTATGTTCAGTCTTGAAAATTAGGCTGGAAATCTTGTGAAAACAGGCCCCACCTAGAAGAGCAGAGCGGGACAGGCCTGAATTCCCCAGCAGTCACTTATTTTAACATTTCAAAAGGATTTTAAGTTGTTTTCTCTCAGCTTAGTTCTAGAAAGGAAAAAGCGTCAGGAGGACTAGGTTTGGTGTGGGTTTTTTTTTTTGGGGGGGGGTTTACTTGAGCCAGCCTTTTCCATCCCTAATACATTCAGTTATTGGGGGGGGGGCGCGGCATCAGGACAGGCTTGAGTCATTTTTCTCAACCAGTAGCTGGTCTCCTACTGGATGGCCAAGGAAAGTCCATGTGGTATTTCTTAGGGCCTGTGTCAGATGCAGCTCATCATCTTCAACAGTGAAATTCCTTGCCCTATTATGTTAAAAATAAAATTTGCATTCATGGCAATCTGAGTTTCCAACACTCCCAACAGTACAGTCCACAGAGTAGAAGACAGGCAAACGTTTTTTGTGTTGGAACATGCTGACTCAGCAAGCCCCAATACATCTTCCAGCGCAAGTGAGCAAGAATAATAAGATTTGTTCCTGTGACCAAAATCAATCTATTAGCCAATATAAGCTGCAGACCTTGGGGACTGTCTTATATTTTCCTGTAAATTGTATTGTGTCCTGTTGAAAAGGCGAGACGTGTACAGTATGTGTATCTCATGACCAACCCAGTATTTCATGTATAGTATTGGTGCATGATAAGAGAGAAAAAAGAATGAATCAAACTGAAGATATCAAAATGAAAACCAGTCAGCAGCTCCTGGGAGGAAAAGTTCAGAGACATAAATGAGCAGAAAGAAACCTCAAAAGAAAAAAAAATATTTTGGCAAAAATACAGTTCATGGAAGTGAAAAAAAATAAAAGTTATTGTATTATAAAGTGACCAGTAACTGGTGTGGGTGGATATCTAGCTATCTGCCTTGCAGATTGCCTATATCACAAAGAAATTCTAAGAGAAACACTTGAAATTGTTACCCGTTCCTAACCGCTCGGTGTTCTAGCGCAGTGGTGTTCAAACCATGGATCAGGAACCAGTTCTTGGTCACAGACCCTCAGGAAATGAGTTACGGTGCCCCCTGCTGCCACCACCAAAAGACTGGGATGCATTGTTCAAAGACGTAATTGTTGGGTTGCAGGCATAAATGAATTTTTTCAACTGGGTCCCAAGGGAAAAAAGTTTGAAACCCCCTGTTCTAGCAGGGAAAACACAAAACACATGCACTCTTTCAAGTTACCAGGAGCCCCACAAACTTTTAGGTCCTTCAATCTCTCCTGACAATGTAGCCCTTTCATGTGGAATTTACTGTGGCTGGAAAGGACCTTAGAGGCAGACCTCTAATGAACAGTTAGCTTTGAAAGCCTAAAAGCTGATCTTGTCACTTTTTACCTGAAAAGCCTACAGCAAAATTCCTAAAAAGTCATTCATGAATGAGAACTGCTTTCCTCTTTGTAGCTGTAATGATTCATTGCTTATGGTCCAGGATTCAAATGCTTTGGATCTCTACAGTGGTAGCAGATGCCACCCAAAATGCATAATGCTATGAGCTTTTCTAGTGGGTTAGCAAAGTAGTACTTTCATACAATTGTTTTCATAATGCCTTGTGTCTGTCCAGGAAAGGCTCTGAACTGCTAGCCTAAGAAAAGCTTAGATTCACCTCACCACCTGGCTGCAAGGATGTAAAACACGAGTTCAGCCAAGGTGGCAACTCCAGGCAGTAGCATGATTACGGGGGGGGGGGGGGGCCAGCACTTTTCCTTCTGTCAGGTTCTGTTCTCTCTCATGCTTGTGTAGGGCAAAAGTCTGTAGAAAATGACTAGGGTACCTGAAATGGCTTTTGAGGTCAGCAGGGGTAGGGATGCTCAAAAAAAATCTACCCAGAGGCACTTCGTCTCTTGCAGAATCAGGCCTGACAAGTGGAGTTTGACAGCAAAATCCTCCTCTTTTTGCGTGGCTCACATTCTTTCTTTGAGGGAATCATCTGCCACCTGATTCCTGGTTGTTTAATAGCACAGCCAGAAAGCAAATCCTTTTCTTTTCTCCCAAATTCCCAAACAGCCCATCTGCTGCCCCTCCATAGCTGCAAACACTGAAAACAATGGCTTTTGCCCAACTTGCCTTGTTTTAAAAGGACATTTAACAAATGCCAGTGCTTACAGCTTTGGATAGCTAAGCATTCAGCTGAAGAGACAGAGTACTGTCTAGTCATTAGAGCCGGAGGTTGTGAACCAGGGCTTCTGGTTCTCCTGCTAACTTGTGTTGGGACACTGGAAATCGCTTAGGCTATGTCTACATCTAATTGCTTAGTTTGGACCTGCTTAGTACAAACTAAGCAGTTCAGAGTTAGTTTGAACTAAAAAACATGGTTAGTTCAAAGTAAAAGGTTCTGGTTAGTTCAAACTAAAATAGTTCAAACTTTTTTTTTTTTTTTTTAATTTGAACTAAACCACTTAGTTTGAAATAGGTAAAGCCTAGTGTAGACAGGGATCAAGTTAGTCCAGATTAAGCCTCCTTAATGCAGACCAGTTTGCTAGTGTAGACATAGCCTTCTGGCCCATCCTAACAGCTATGAGTACTGTCAACTCTATTTACTTCTATAGGGCCTACACCCTGAGGGTCAGAGCCTAGCTTACACAAGTCCCTTTTGCAACACAATAGCAGTGCAAACAGAAGAACTTCAGGCTCCTCTCACAGGACAGCCAACATAGGGTAAACTTTCCCTACTGAAGAGTTGGTGTAGCCTACTGTACACCACCTGTTATTGGCCCCTGGACCATAACTGGCATTTTGTTGGCAGGCTTGGAGAAGAGGGTCATGGCTGGACCTCATTCTTGTCCAATAATCCTTGCCGATATAAACAGACATTATATTTAGATGTACCTATTTTTTTTATAGCTCTGGTGCTGATCTAAGTTACACTGGGGGCAGAACTGACATCTGGCTGCCAGTAGGATAAGGGCTGGTGGGGGTGCAGAAAGCCACTTTTTATGCTTCCTGGGATCTTGAGCACTGCTGTAACACATGAGGTTTCAGTCTACAGTTGATGGGGACTTTATTTGACCTTGTGTCTCTCTACTCTAGCATACCCATACCTTTCCCTAAGTTTTATATTTGCTACTACTAAGCAGAGCATCTGAAAACAGGAAGGAACCTTTACATACTTGTAAAACTAGCCACAGGTTGCCCTGGAACAAGGAAGCTTTTATGTAGTGCTGTGTTTGTTTTGCTTTAATAGGAACCAGACCCTAAATATCATATTTGGCTACCTTGCCCTTTTGCAAATAAACCCTGAAGGAATATGGAGGAACAGATACTGTAGTGAAGGGCTCTGCACTGCCTGCAGTAACACCAATCTATGCATCTTCATGAACTGTGCCATTTAGCAAAGGGCAGATGGAAGAATAGGCAAAAAAAAAAATAAAAAAAAATCATGCAATGTCCAAGCTTACTTAATTTAAAATACAATTGGCTATTTTTGACTTCCTGATGCTTTATTTTTAGCAGCCTTCAAGCTATCACATGGTGTCAGTCAGCTTAGTTGTTCAACTCAATTTTTAAATCTCATGAATAAAATACAAATCTTGTTTAAGGAATTTATGAAATAAAAATAGATTTTATCTATTAAATTCTGGAGTGAAAAAAATTATAGAATAGAAGTGGCTTAGGGCATGAGAATGTGATATCTATCTTACCAGACACAACACTGGTCAGAATATGAGCTATGGATTCTTACTGGCCTACTTACAACTTGCTACCATTGGGACTACTCTTCTGTGCACTATGGGTCACATTCTGGCACTCTCACTCATGTTAAAATCTGTGCATAGTCCTACTGAAGTCACCAGAACTGTTCTTAGATTTCAAACTCAGAGGATCTAGGAGATAATCTGCCGAGACCTTATTAGGTCCCACCTAGTAAAGTGCTACGCAATCCAAGTGAGGATATGGCTAAGTTCCAATAGGCACGTGGTAGTGTTTGGAAGACACAACCTTGTAACACTAGTGACAAATACTGACCTCATGCAACCACTCACCCAGAGGAAAAACAGACACAGATGAGGGGACTGTAATCAGAAAATACTCTTTTAAAAGAAAATATTCCAAGTGTTGCATGTAACCCTAAATATGCATATTAAATAAATAATTGAATACATAACCCTGCGTGTAAGCTTAGATCTGGAAATCATCACACTAGTCTATACTAAGACTAATACTCTCTTTAATACCACAGATATTACCTGCACAGTCAAGTGTATGGTATGACTGTGCAACAAGGTCTTTCTTAAGTAAGGAATGGCTTCAAATTCTTCATGGTCAGTACTAACACACTAACGTATTGCTGCACACTACTCTTCGTCCCAAGGCCTTTCGTAAGCATATAACCAGCACCTTCAGAGACACCACACAGCTAAATTTTATCATCATGATTCTTCTCTCACAGCATCTCATACCATCATCATTCCATTGACTTCAGTAAGGTTACTCTTGATTTAAACTGGTCGTTTATTTGTAAAGGATTGCTAACTGGCATAGGCTGAACAAGTCTCCAACACAATTGACTGAAAGAGTCACTCCTGATAGACACAGATGTAAATCAAATGAGAACTAGGCCCTCTTATTTCCAGGCTGCTAATTAACCCTCCCTTCCAAAACAAAACGCAGAAAATTAAGTTGACTTCCCCAGGGCCAAAGAGAAAGTTAACATAGGAGGTTCCTACCTCCAAGTCTTCTGCTCAGCATTAGATGCAGGATGAACAGAGATCACTTGCCCCACTTTAGAGATGGGAAACAATGCAGCAACAATAAAGCTGATGAGGAAAGCCTTCTCCTTTGCCATATAAGTTTTGGTGATTGCGCCTTATAGCTGCAGCCCACTATTTCCCTGGAGAAAGAGAAGCAATTTTTTCAAAGCATTTTTCATGTTCTCAGGCTGCAGGTATGTCAGTGTAATGAAAGTAAAATGATTACACTATATATAATCATGTTCTTTTTCCACCAAAAAACCCCATCTTCTATTTTAGTACGTCTCACATGTCCCTTAAATTGTCAGTTCTGATAAGTGTACAACCATTCTGAGGACACTGTACTACTTGTATCTTTCTCCATGAGACAATTCTCTCTTTCTTTGCTTCTATTTATTTATTTACTGAGCTAGTTACCATAGGTGCCAGGAGAGCTCCCTCTCAGAATTTATTGTAGCAATCTTAATTAAATTAATATTCCTAAGTGCAGGACTACAGGGATCTGAGGCTGATATGAGGTTCATCGACTTTCACTTAGAGGGTAAAGTTTCGAGTTTTCCCTCTCACGAGGCAATATGAAAAATTTATGACAGAAGCAGGAGAACTATTGCTAGAGGCAATGACATCCCTCTGCAATTAAACCACTTTCAAGTTTCCTTGCCCCCTCCCCCATTCATTGTAACAAACAATGTAGAGAAACTTTATCCAGTACAACATGATTTTTAATCTAAAGATCTGTAAAGCAGTTGACAAATTATAACCTGATCATAAAAATTCTCCACCACTTTGAAAGGTAACATATTGTACAAGGTTACAGCCAGATGGTAAGAGCTGGGTTGTTTTTACAATAATATTTGGAGACAACCAATTCTGTTGATTTTCAGGAACAGAAGTGACTTGCCTCTCACCCCCTGCCCCCCCACCCACCAAAACCAGAAACAGAAAAGAAAAATGAGAAAGGACTGGGATAATCTGTGGCTCTCCTGGGCAATCACAGCAGCTTCATGAACTCTAATAGTCTGAGGAGAGACTATTCATGCTTTCATCATTTGCTTGTTAGGTGATTCTGAGCCCATCATTTAAGCTAGATTGTGGCATTAGCCCCAGCTTGGAATGTGCAGGGCAGAGGCTGCACCCGCTGACTTGAGCGGAGCACCTGTTGGAGCGCCTGGCCTATGCTTGATGAGGAGTAAATAACCTGCGAATTGCCTTTAAGGAGTCAGTTATACTCCATCCCCAGGCAGAGCAGGGGACAGACTCATGGCTCTCTCTGTTCTCCATCGTTACTCTAAATAGAGCAACACGAGAACCACCTCTGCAATTCCCTGAGCACTGAATATTTATGCACGTTCCTAATGCAAGATGCGTGGATGAGCAGGGGGCTCTTTATACACTTCCCACACTGGATTGCTTTGTGAGGTCTTGCCATTCCTTGGCCTTTAACTGTATGTGCTTAGCCACTTTAAAAAATGATTTTAAGAGTGACCTCACAGAGGGCTGTAATGCATAATTAACAAACATTTGTAACACGCTTTGAGATCCAAGCCTGTAAAAGGGATATGGAATCACCAAGTGCAAAATTGGTAGCGAGGATTGTTATTTTAGCTGATAAGCATCTGGCAGACAGTTCTGCTGTAAATTGTGTATTCTCTTTTAGAAAAAATAAGAATTACTAAATTGCTTCACTTAAAAAAGTAAATGCATTGGCGTATCTGTTGTACTGTGTGTGTGGCCGTAGCACCCAGAATCTCCAGTGGAGATTGGGGCCATGTCTTTGTAGGCACTGTTTAAATGTAGATTGAGGGAGGGCCTCTGCCCTGAAGAGCTTGCAGGCTAAACACACAAGACAGAAAGGTACAGTGAGGTGAAAGGAGGGACTTGCCCAAGTTTGCAATGCAAGTTTTATAATGATAACAAACCAATATCAATCCATTCTTAGTCTTAGTCAGTGACCAAGAAGATAACCACAGAGCATGCAGGTCTTGGTGATAAAACTCAGATTGACTTAAACTGCCCTATTTAGGTTACTAAATCTATACAGTAAAAGTAAGGCTTGATATAAAAGGCTGATGGTATATCCACACTAAAATAAAGGACTTAGGAAGAGTATCAGATCTGTCTCTGTCTGAGGGTTCAGAGCAAATGCAGTTATATCTTAGGGCTTGACTGTAGATGATGGATCATGTGGTGTGTTTAGGATGGAAGCTTGAGGGATGTAGGTAACTATACCGATCAGTAGGTTTTCGGTACAGGGTGGTGTTGATGTGTCTATCTCTGATTTGTACTGTAGTGTCAAGAAAGTGGATCTCCTGTGTGGAGTGTTCCAGGGTCTGATTGTGGAGTGGAAATTGTTGAAATCTCTGTGAAAAATCAAGAGCATCCCTGCCCTGGGTCCAGATGATGATGTCGTCATCAATGTAGCACAGGTAAAGAAGAGGTGTTTTGGGATGAGACTTGAGGAAATGTTGTTCCAAGTCACCCATAAAGACATTGGCATATTGTGGGGCCATGCAGTTGCCCATAACAGTGCCACTACTTGGAGGTATAAATTATCCTCAAAACTGAGCCTGAAAGGAGAAACCATGATGGTGCTTCATGTACAACCATTAAATGCTCCCCTCTCATTCAGGTCAGTCTAACACTGCTGGGAAAATTCTTGATGAGGTGGTCTTCAGTGATCTTCACAGATCCCTCAATTGATCTGGGAAGTTTGAATTGACAGCAGTGAATTTGCTGCCATCAGTGAATATGCTCTACATCGATTTCCAGTTCAACTTAGCATGTCTTAACTGACTGCTAAGTTGATCCAGAGAGATTGAACTCCCGGTGGTGACTTTGCTCCCATTAATATAGACATGGCCACACACTGCCACCACTAGCCCCAGGGAGTGACGGAGAACACTGATGGAACTCCAGTATTTATGAGATGTCACTGCACACTACTGTAACCCACTGCCCTTCTTTCTGCCTCTTTCCCTCAGTTGTCAGCCCATGGCCTCTTTTTTTCTCCTGTGTGCCAGGTATCTCATCCCCTTTACCATTCCACCTCTCTTTTCCAGCAGCCCTCTTCCCCCTCCCCCATGGTATTATAACAACTTAATACCTATATATATATAGGTATTATAACAAAAATCCCCTCTCCTACCCCAGAGGATGTACCACCTTTCTCCCCTCCCCCAAAACATATGATCTTTGATATCACCCTCACTACTTCTGCTCATAGTCAATGACCTCTCTTATGAAAGAAATATGCCTATTTTTAACTAATGTCCAGCACTTATTGCATACACACAAACAATGAAAACTAGAGACAAATACTTAACACAGGCCATGGCAAGATTTCTTTCTGACCTCATCCGACTGTAGAGGATGGATACAACAGTGCAGGATCCAGCATGTGTGGCAGGACAAAGAGCTAAGTGGCTAACCTGGAAACAGGATTCTATTCTTTCAGTGCCCATGTGTAATTAATTCCTTTTAACAATGTGTGCATGGAGAGGGAATTTACCTTTAGTATGTCATGTTCAGCTCCACACTTATTAACCTGTGCTGCCATGGGACACTTAACATCACTGCTATGGAGTAGCATTTAGTGAAAATGTTATCTAGTAGTAATTCTGACAAACAGGGAAAGATATTTCATGGCTTTGAAGAGTGATCCCAAAATTTAGCTCTCAAAGAAGGTGGCCAGAGAACCTACGCATCATAGCTGGCTCAAGAGTAGAACTGAGCCCCTCAGCTTTATCTTGCTCAACATGCCCTCACTTGCTCCGACACTAGGGGCAGTGCCAGAATTAGGTATTTTGGCACCTGAACAAGTGGCATGGAACACACCTTCAGATCAAGCAGCGAAACAGAGTCATTTGATATGCACCCGTAGCAAAGCCCCATTTGCCCTGCCCTAGCTACAGCCCTGCCTATTGGCAATGACACAAATAGACCTCAAAATTATTCTAGTAGGAGTAGCTGCTTCACATGCAGCATAATAAGGTAATGGGCCAATTTCAACACTCATTCTTACCAGTTTAATCAAGGGTTCTCTCACTGGCCTGACTTTGGAAAGAATTTCCTCATACCTTTTACTTTTATCTTTGCCACAGTCATCTTTTTCCCTTGGAGATCCCATACAGAGTTTTATTCTCATTTTCATGTCATTTGCCCCTCTCCTTCCCCCTAGGAATGGGGCTCTGATTCTGCAAAGACGTAGACATTTTATCATAAGTTGATTTCCTCTAAGTTGTGGGCTGAGAGCAGGATTCAGGCAATCCCAGGCCCATGATTCCTCCACAGCTCTATCCAGAGACTATAACTTCATCACTTACTAGGGATGGCACTGGTACTGTCTTCCTCACTCCCAGACAGACAGGGCAGCAATAACAGGAGACCCTAGACCTGTGAGGAAAGCAGAACAGTACCACCGTCCACTGCAGAGAGGCAGGAAAAAAGCATCTACCCCAGCTCCTGACATTTGTCTGCCTGGGTAGGTGCATCACTATGCTTTTCTCCTTCTGCCACACACCAAGTCTGCTCTTGGGGTGGTGCCATTGAGGCTACTGATGCCCACTGAAGTGCTTCTGATTGTTATGGGAAGAGTGCTCTACACCTCCGATGACTTCTCATTCTCAACTTCACCCTGGTTTTGGGGTGCACGTCCCGTGCTTGTCACATTAATCTGAAATCTACCACCTCCTACTTGGCGGGTAACTCTTTGGGGCAGAGGCTCTCTCTTCATTCTTTGCCTGCCCTGGGGATTGCAGCCTACAGGCTCTTCCCTGACATTAACAGAAGAGCATAACAAGAATTGTGACTTCCTCATTGTCAAAGGAATCTGGTGCTGATTTGTGGTCATAAAGCACAGTGGAGATGAGAAACTATGGAAGTGCTAAACAATTAGTGTCTATGGCATTCGTCCAGAATTGCAGACATACCCATACATTGACTGTTTTGCATGTGGTATAAATCTCAGTAAAAACCCCCTCCTTTTCCTCCCTGGGGTACTTAGGAGTAGGCAACACTTGTGTATGCACAGACACCTAAGACCAATTTCAAAAAAGGAGATCCTGAGTATCCCAGTGGTGGTGTTGGATATGTGGGGAATCCTCCTATTCAGTCCTCTGCTGCAGCCCCTTGCTTAAAAGAAATTAATATTGGCGGTGCCTCCACCTGGCTGGATCCTGTACACAATCAAGGGTATGCCTTGGGAACCTCCAAGACTCAACCTGTGCTAATAAAACAAATAGTAATCAAATCTTATACCTTACAAAGAAACTTGTCATAACAGGAGGAATAGATCCATTCAACAGACACCAAATTCAAGAATAAAGGAAAAAAAACCAAACTAGAGTTTATACAGTACAATAACTTCCCTCCCAGAGTGCACACTCCCCCAAAATTCAGATCCCAGATGCCTTTCTTGCGTGGGTATGTGTGAAGCTCTGCTGAGGAAGGCGAAGCAGTGTTCTGGTGGTTTAGAGTAACAGTACAGTCCAACACCACACTGAAGGTTTGAAGTAGACCCAACTAATTGCCAGTAGTTCCTGTCCCTGCTCTGGAGGACCCAACGCTCTTGCCTCTTCTCAGGCCCAGTCAGTTTTCGTTGCAGTGTGCCTTCACCTCAGGAACCCTGCTCCAAAATGATGTGTGTGTGGGGGGGGAGAAAGGTACTCATACCACCTTCCAGCAGCTCCAATTCAGCCAGTTCCAGGCTCTGTCCCTGCTCCAAGATGAGCAATGTTGCCAGCCTCTGAAGCTCCCTGCTCCCTTGATCTCTGGCAGACTCTCAGCAGCCTTGGAATCCCAAAAGAGCAGTCACCAGCTGGCTCCAGCACAGAACATGTGTCCTCCCCACAAACAAAATGGGAGTCCCTACACCACAGTCTCTTCCCTGGAATCAGTCAGGGTTTCCTCCCTTTTCCCCCAGGCATGATGGCAGTCGTAGTCCCCTAATTACTTTAGAGCAGTCGTTCCCCAAATTCTCTCTGCTGTGGCACACCTTGCTACCTTTAAGCCATCTGAGGCATGCCATAGTTTCCAAATGAACTCATGAATATTCATGAGCTAATGAGCCAATCCAGAGCTCCGAGTACTTTTTCAAAAAATTTTGTGGCACACCTGCTCAGACCTGACAGCACACTGGTTGGGAAACACTGCTTTAGAGGTCCCTCAAGCACAGGGTGCCTACACATTGCTGGCTATTTAATTGGTAATTTAAGGAAGGATGATCACGTGGTTGGGGCACTAGCCTACAAGCTGGGAAATATTCAATTCCCTGCACATCTCCACTTTGCTATGACACCCTTGGAGAAGTCACTTAGGCTCTCCATATCTCAGTTCCTTAGGTGTAAAATGAAGGCTCCTGTCACAAGGACTGTGAAGTGCTCAAATACTGTAGTAATGGGGCCCATAGAAGAAAATAAGATAGCTGGATTCTGAAGCAGCTATTTTCCCCGTCTAGTGATTGGTTTGGATTAAGCATTTTCTGCAGCCTAGTTAACAAAGGCAGGAGTTTGGGGCATGGAGGGCAATTGATACTGCATTATATATTTTATCAATTTAGCCTCACAGAAGAAATCTATATTTCCTGACTGTACTGCGCTTGCTAACATAGCAAAAGACAAATAGTAACCAACAGCACTAATCAGTGAAGTGAAGGAATTCATGAAGTTCAGCATAGTTTTCCAAAGGTCAGCAGTGTACATCACCAAAACAATACGGGGTAGCACTGGGACTTGACTTTGAGAATGAATACCAACCTGAATGGAAAAATCCTCTGACGGAGAGTGCATTGTAATTGGTATAATGGGGGGAGGCGGGGGGGAGAAGGATGGGGGTGCTTATTAAGGCTGAAGAAATAGACAGGATGATGGAGGTCATAAAAGGCATCTTGCACTACAATTGACCTTGAAACCCTCTTTTCCCTCATTCTGATTAAGGAAAAAATTATTTAGTCAGTCAGTCTTTGTCCTGTGCATGAACAAGCATGTGAAACAAAAAAATCAATATTAGCCGTCTTCAGTT
Source organism: Podocnemis expansa (assembly GCA_007922195.1). NCBI lineage: Eukaryota > Metazoa > Chordata > Testudines > Podocnemididae > Podocnemis > Podocnemis expansa. The sequence continues at coordinate 18,363,944 of ML682016.1, forward strand.
TAACTGGAATGTTACAGCAGATAGGTTTATGAAACCTCCAGTACGAAAGAGTGCAATTGTTCCTTCTACAGCAGATGTTGCTAAGTTTTACTGGAGTGGATTGCCTGGTTATTGGAATGTTACTTTCTTTGGTGCTATATAACTAAAACAGTGAGAATTCTTATTTCTCATAAAAAGCAGCTTCAGTAGGAACACATGAGCTGCCACACTAGATCAGATTTATGAGTATCAGGAACAGTATATTGTCAGACACTGGCCAGGACCAGATACTGCTGAGGAAGGTGCAAGAAGCACCTGCATTGCTGAAGGTGACAAGAAATGAGTTGCCTCAAAAGAAGTGGTTTTTTCCTAGCTTCCATTAGTTAGCAGGCTGTGTTATGGTCTGAAGCAATAGATTTTAAATCCCTTCCAAGCCACTTTTTAAAAAAAATAGTACTATTTTAACTCTAGACATTTCTCTCTAGGTAAATGCCAAGTTCTTTTTTGAATCTTATGAATTCCTGTCCCTATATTCATATCCTGTGGGAAAGAATTCCACAAGTTACTTGTCCATTGTACGAAAGCATAAGTAGAACCAATCCCCTCACTCACCCTTTTCCTGACTTTTTAAGAAAAAGAAAATTCTTGGAAAGGGCTGCCTCCTCTCATCAACTAAAATAGAACAAGGCAAATATCATGGTAAAAAAAGAGGGATGAGGAGTACAGGAAATAAGCAGATGGTCTTGCCTTCCTATGCTGGTGCTATTCAGCAATTTTTCCCACCAGTGAAGCTGCTGTATTTTGCACAATGTTTTCCCAATTCACTAGACAATCAGGAACAGAACAACATGAATGCTCCATTCTGCTACAATGTGCTGAGACAGCAGGTTATCGCTGGTGACTCTGAAGTTTGCTGACATCTGACATGAATTCCTGGCATGCTGACTTTTTAAAAATCGATGGGGACAGACCTCCGAGTAAGAGAAATAGCTGTGAAGTTTAACACTGCTGAAACCACTCAAGTTTGATTGGCTGGCAAACACAGAAGGTCAGGGAAAGGAGCAGTAGATCCTCATCAGTAGGAACAGGAGCAGATTATAGCAGCAAAAAAATCACTCTGAAGTTTCATAGCCTACTGTTTCTGTAAAATAGCCAAGATCAGGAGATGCATAATGTGCAGCAGACCTCTTCTTTATTAATACAACCTTAAGCTAAGGATGAAAAATGTACACTGGCAAGAAGAGGGGCTCAATGGAGTGTTTTAAAGCAGCTGCATGACCTCCATTTTTGATCATTTAAGTGCTCTTCCTGAAAAGTTGTTAAAGGGAACTCCAGAGTCTTAGCCAGCGTATTGGACATGATAGTACTCAGATTTCCTTCTTGCTAGGTGTAGGGGACAGAACTGCCAACCATCAAGATGAAACTTTACTATCCTAACCTGTAGCCATTCTTACCTATAGCACAAATTTAATTGTTCTTGTTAAGCCATTCAATGAAGAAATTAATAAGAGTAATGCTACAGTCTAGAGTAAATTATATACACAACTGTAGAACACCCTATTGCCATAATTCCTTAAACACATTTTTTTCCTCTTTGTTATCCCATTCCAGTTGTTTATAATTCACAATGAGACATACCCCTAAAACACAGAGGGGGCTGTATTTGTCAGTGCAAATTAAGCCTGAGAAAAAGGTGGAGTCTTGTCTAAATTTTCAAACAAATTACAGTTTTGTGTCAAAAGGATGCTGGTACCTCTCCTTTGAAAATACAAGTGGGAAGAAACCATAACATTTTCAAACTCTTGCAAATCCTGTCCCGAAGAGCTAAGCACCTCTGTTGAACCAGCAGGTAATTATAACTGCATGTAATGATACTTTGATAGCACCTTCCACCCAAAGGATCTCAAAGCACTTTCAAAAAACCTAATAAATTAAAGGTTTCATGAGAGCTGCTAGGGAGAGGAATTTAATCCTCAGTTTACAAACAGCAGGCACAGAGTCAAACATTTGCACCTTTTTTAAAAATGCAACAAAGATTTGGGCACAAGTAGGCCTCCTAGTTGCTACAAGTACAAACAAACAATAGTAATAACGAAAAGCTCTTGGGTTGCTAATTTGTTAACAATGTTCTTCTTCCTGATCACTTTAATGTGTTTTTAACTGCTTGTAAGGAGTCAGAAAATGTTGTAGTATTTGCAGTTCACAGAATTATGTGCTGCTGAATGCATTTCACTCATAGGTAAGCAAATACATTTAAAAAATTATGTATTGTAAACAGCCACATGCCAACTTTATGCCCAGCTGCCAATTAATGCCAGAAATCTATATGCTTTCATATTTGTTGAGATACATGGAGATGAAATAAAAAGATAAACTACAGAAACATGCAAGGAGAAAAAAGCTTTTTCATTAGTATATTTCAATGAGCACTTGCTATCACAGATTAAGTAGTAGCATTATACTTTAGGATACATGAAATACAATAAGCATATTATTAATAGGTTTTTCTGAAACAGAATAAAGGGAGATCATCAAGTGCTTTAATATTGTTTCTAATTTGGCCATTTTACTCTCTATTGATTGTATAATAACCTCTCAGCGGTTTGAAAATAACATCTCTTTCCCTACTAATGCTCTCCTGTGCTATCTGGTATTCGCAGTGTCTCTCATTCCTCATGGAATACAAGCCTACTGAGGGCTTGTCTTCACATAGGGAAGCAAAATTTGCCATCATCAGTTCAAAATTCCTGAATTGGGCCTGTGAAGACTTGCTCACTCAATCAAGCAGTTCAGTCCCTGACTACCAGCCTAGCAATTGGCTTAGCACTGAATCAAAGAGAGGCTCCCCATTTTGGCTCAGTGCAGCAGACATGCCATGAGTAAGGAGGCCCAAAAATCAGATATGCAAGTTATTTTAGGTAACTTGCATGTCTCCTTTTGACTGCCACTGAAATGGGCAGTGGATCTGGAACATCATAGAGTTGGAACTCCATGAAAAGGCTTCCACAGGATGAGGGGCAAGAAAGGAATGATGTAGAGGCATAATCAACTCCTCCTTTTTACAGATGCACAAAGGGATGGGAGCATGTGAGCTCCAATTCTGGGCCCAGCCTCTGCCACTGTGTACAATGAAGAATTTGCAGCTTATTTGATATACAGCTGGACATAGAACTCACAGATACATCAGAAATGATTATGTGATTCTCTTAAATTCTCTTTATTTACTGCATGTGCTATGCATCCTAGTCATTTGCTTAGTGAAGATTCAAAGCATCCCTTCTTTATTCCTGTCTCCTCCTGAATCTCTTTCTTTAGTCTTATTAATATCCAGAACCTTTAATTCTAGAGATGTCAAATGAAAACTAGCATCATCATACAAGACTGGAAACATTATTTTAATTCCCAACACTGATAGTAGTTTAGTCTTCTCTCATCAAACCAGAAGAAAAGCGGTATTAAGGTATAACATGCAAAAAACTTCATCTTCAGGCAAAACATCAGATTAGAATATCTTGCAGCATAAATAAGTCATCTGCACTCTGGTACAACAACTATTTTTACCACCAGTTCTTTGGTAGGAACACTATCCACAGATGGTAAAAATCACCCAGGATTTTGGACAGTGCAACTCTCATTAATCCACCTAGCAATCAGATTCACAAGACCACTCAGTGATAGCCAATTTGTAGGCTGAGCCTCTTAACAGACAGCGTCTGCTTTCAGGTGTATCCAAAATGAGTGTTTGAATGTTTTTATTTATAAGCTACATAAGGATCATAAAATCAATTGTAAAAATATCAAACATTCAAATGAGCATGCATCATGCAATATTGCAGAGGAAAGATCCAGAAGACAACAGAAGTCCCTTTTCCTGCCCATATAATTCTATGCCATGCTCTAGTACCCCTGCCTTTTTTAAGAGAACATCAAAGGTTAAAAGAGAAATGATAAGTAGAAATGTTCAAGTGCCGGCCCAAGACCTAAAAAAAGTAATCCAAAACATGATGCTTGAAAAGAATACACAGTGGGCCTGAACTGAAGGTATTAACAAGAGACTGGCTGTGAAAGTTCAACTTCACTGAAATTGGCAAGGCACAAGTGAAATTGCAATAGTATGAAAAAATGGAAAAGTACGTGAAAGGTGGGAGGTGTTGGGTCAGACTAGCATCAAGGAAATAAAGGTAATGCTTTGGTCAAACCTGGAACATGATGGATAGAGATGTCCAGTGATGTGTGAACCTATCAAATGGATAGGTGGGATCAAAAAAGGGGTGCATGGACCAATCAATGTAAATGCAGATAAGGATATAAAAGTAGGAGCCCTGGAGTTCAGACCTCATGCTGTCACCCCCTTAGGCTGCAAGTCCTGCCATCTGCTGAGCTGTTCCATTGCACTGAGAGCACCAATGCTGCCAACAAATCTGTTGAAATAAATTCTTTGCCATAGTGCTATGTTGCAATAAAGCCTAGCCCGGCACCTTTGTTGCCTCAGTTTCTCTCTTGCACGCAGAGTACACTGAGCTAACTAAGTTCCCACTAGAGATCTGAGTGAAAGGTAACCCAAACTAACCAAGGAACACTTTGGCTTGGGATTACCAGGCTGAGTTCCTGCTTAAGATTCAAACCAGGATCTAGATCACCAGGCTAAGAGTGCCCACTCAGAGATCTGAGCCACGGGTAATCCTGAGGGAACTCAGAGATTCACACACACCTCAAACTGATATAAGCTCCGGGCACAAAACACCACTGATAAAAACACATCACACCCAATATGCCTGACCACACACTGCCTGGTGTACCACACACTTTTTTTTTTTAAAATAGGTGTCACTTGTGTCATCTTTTTAATCAAACCAAATTCCGACCTATTTCTGACCCTCACCATGCATCAAATTCTTTCATAAAATGGATCATACATCTTTAAAAGGTAGATTATCTATGTAGCCTCCTCCCATACAAAGTCACATTTGCCAAGGCTGTTTCCCTTTCCTGTCAACTACCCTAAATGCCGACCTTGGAGAACAACATTAGGAACATGTCAGAAGCTTCTTTCATTGCAATTTTACTCTCTGAAACAGAGGAACTTCAGCAAAACAACCACCCAGCCATTTGGAAACTGCCAGCAAATGCTTCATGGACCACAGTTGGACAGCCTCCACAGCAGTTTATTTAAATTCTCATTGCCTTGGTCAGTCACCAAAGAGGTGAAGTGTGCATTGACTTCACCTGTGTGACTCTAGTGACTTCAGCAGGATCACACACTGGGTGGCGTTCAGTCAAGAGTTTCCCCCAAGAGCTGTCTTTTAGCAAAGAGATTTATGCCACCAATGGCCACTGTGTATCATTGCTTAGGGTTTTTCTTTTTTAAAGCCATGGTAGGTATGAGCTGCTATTTTACACCTCAAGACTTTCCTTTGAGCTGTCTCCCCACTCAGGAACGTCAGTCACAGGGGAACTTCCCAATAAGTCACACAAAGAACAGAAGAAAAATCAGAAATTGCTTAAAGTAGCGGAAAAACAACAGCTATCGGCACTCCAGCTGTTGAAAAGTGACTCTTCATGTAATGCCCTCTCGACCCTTACTTATATCTCCTCATATTGTGGTCGGAGATGTCACAGACCATTCACTTTCCATGTTGTAACATTGTCAGCAAAGTCAATATCACATCACTTTGCACTGCCCTGCATTATTCTGCTGATGTGAATTCAGCATGATCTGAAATGGTACAGCAACACCCTCAGTGTTTGCTTCTCAGATTTGTTAGTACTATAATCCAATGTTTTGAAGGAAATACAAGCATCAGGAGGTGGATACATAAAGAAAATGGAATGCACCACTCAGTGACTCTTACTTGGAGCCTGAGAAAACTATGCTTTTTTTTTCCCTGACCAAAGGGAAAGGCCGCCATATCTTAACATTTCCCAGCATTTTTATATTTAAATTTTAAGAATGGCCAGATAATATGTCTATAAAACCCAAACTCTCCCTCTTCATTCATGAGTCAGACTGAACAGGCTTCTATGACTGGGCAAGAACATCCCATCAAAACATTTTGGAGGAAAAACTGGATTTTCAGCTCAATGGACTTTTCCAGGTATCTTTTTTCCTAAAAAAAAAATTGCAGCTTGCATTTGGACAGAGAACTGAAAATCCAACTACTCGCAAGTTTTCAGTTTTCCAAAAAAGTAAAAAAATTCAACAGAAAAAAAAAAAGCACCATTTTCAAACCACCAGTTAGGTTATCAAAGAACTGTGCAGCCGCAATTTTGCATTCCAACTAGTTGTCCGAGCTAAACAACGTGCTCTGTCTGTGCACACTTCGTAGCATTATTTAAAGCCCTTGAATGTTACCAACCTCAGTTGTTACAGGGAGACTTCCTTAACTCCAGGTTAGGAACTCTTTGTGCTTGGCACCAGGGATTCAGCCCCATGAGCTAATCAAAGAGAGACTTGTTTCACAGCACTGTGCCTCTAGGTACAACAAATTGCTTCTGCAACATCCAGAGCATCTCACACCTAAAACACACACCCTTTTCCAGCTGGAGGAAGAGGGGATACTTTTGCCAGAACCAGTTACAAAAACTGTGACATTCAAAGCATGGTGGAGATAAAGAAAAACAAAAATGGTTTAAAAACAAAATAATGAAAAAAAAAAAAATCACAGTGTTGCCAGCCTTTTATCACTGCTGCCCCAAACGTGTAGCTTTGGCATGGCAATGGTCACTTGCTACACATAACAAGGGTTGCAGGATTGAATTATAAATCACATTTCAGAAACTGTAGGAGCAGTAACAGTTCAACTCATTCAAAGAGTCAAATTTCTCACACCAACAATCTCAATTAGCAGAAAACAGACAATCCCACAGTCAGATGTTGGTTTCATTCCACAACAGAACAAAATCAAAATTTCAAAATCCTCCACAAAACTGAACTACCTTGGGCTGACCATCTCTTTTGCACCAGGAGACAAATAAGAAGAATCCAAGAAGATGTTATTTTGAAGTCTCATGATTATTCTGTCAATATCTTGATTTTGGGGAGCTAATTCATGGATTTTAAATACTTGGGATTAATAACATGGAAAATAGACTATTTGCAGGCAGTTCTAGGTCATACCAATGGAGATTAAACAACATCCTAGTTATAAACTCAGTGAAGATTTGGGGACTGTAGAGATCCATTTTCAAAATCAAGACCTAGATTTGGTAAACAGTACAAGAATCTGTGATATAACATGGCATTTCTTGTCCAAGAAAAAAAAGGCATCTGGCCATGGTCAGAGGAGTACTAGGGATCACAAGCCCATACACGGTTGTTGAAACATCACAAGCAAAAGCGTCACCACAGGGCCCCCAGAATCTATTATTGTAATTTTGGAAAAACACACCTTCTAAAAGTCAGTGTATTCCCATGCAAATGAAAAGGCCAGAGTGGTATAACAGGGCTGTAAAAGCTCTCAGAAGATTCCCCAGTTGCAGGCACTGCAATTCAGCTACAAAGCTGCCCTCCAAGGAACCCTAGTATGCCGCAGCGTAGATATGACAGGAGTAGATCCAAAGATTCTGGGCAGCAATGTGGCCATAGGAAGCCTAGGAAGGCCGCTGTGTCTTAGACAGGTTCCCAGGGATGTCTACATGATGCTTGGGGCCTCTCCAACCTGCAGAGCAGCCTAGGATCAGCACACAAAAGGTGGTTTAAAGAAACTATTCCCTGCCATCGTTGTACCTGAATTGTAAGTTCCGTGCACTCAGGATTTTTAATGTAGCAATTTGAGGTTTAATTTTTATCTACATAGGGCCTGCACTGACTTTAAGTTGCTCTGTAACTGCCTAAAGTCAGTCAATGGAACCTAAACTGGAAGGACTTGAAAATAGTTAAGTTTAGAGAGAATATCCATTTTTGCTAAGTCTGGAGAATCCTGTCAAACTCAGTCCATTATTGACCAATTTTGTGGGTCAATACAAGTTAAGTTTGCAGAAATACATTATGCTTTCCCTGAATGTGCTACCCACCTGTTACAATTGTTTATCATCAGATAATGATGAACAATACCATGGCCTGTGTGTGTATGTATGTATGATGATCCATGCCCAATACACCAAGTTCAATGGGGGGAGACAGCACAACTGATGGTACAACCTGGCCATTTTATTTCAAAGCTCTACCTAGAACATGGCTGAAGTTTCAACAGAGAAAAGGCTCTGTGTGTTGGATTAAGTAATGGTTAATTATCACAGTGAGCTTTCTAACTAATTATTGTTTAGAAACTTTAGAGAAGGAGTGTAAGAACTAAATAAAAGAATTTATCTTAATATGGAACCAGATTAGGTTAGCCAGATAACTTAAAGCATTCATGCACAGGTTATATTCTTGGCATATATTACAGAATTCTAATGTTGCCACTTTTATTACTTATGCTAGCCAAAACATAGAGGAAGGATGGATCAGTGGTTAAAATAATAAGCTGAGACATACATTCAACTCTGTGAGCTTGGGCAAGTCACTGTGCCTCAGTTCCCCACCTCCACAAGAAGCGAAAGCATTACCTTATCTCACAGGGATGTTGTAAGTATAAATACATTAACAGTATTGAGGGGCACTAAGTTACCATAGTAAGGCAAGCCATACGAGCAGGGCCAAGTAGGAAACAATTTCCCCATCCCATGAAAACTATTGATATTTTGAAATATTTCTTGTTCTGCATCAGGATGAAAAGTCAAAAATGTTAATGACCAACTCAAATGCTTTTGTTCTGGTCCATCAAAATGAAACATTTTGATGTGGACCCTTTTGTCCTTTTTCATTATTTTCTGCTGTCTAAATTTATTGATAATCTAAACAAAAATAAGTGGTTAAGTTGCTAAGAGAGCTTTTGAACTGAATGGGGGCAGAAATGAGGCTTAGAACTGTGAGCAAAGAAGCTATCTTCTGCAATGTGATGCCTATTGTGTTCAAGGAAACTGGATTGGGAGTATTCTTTGCAAATATGCATAACAAAGAAATACCTGACTGCAACATCAAATTTTCCTCATAAAAGAAACAACCTGCAAGGCCTCAAATACTGGTTAATTGCTTATGCCAAAAGTGGAAACTATTTTAAAGATGGTTGGAATTGTTCTGATAAAAAGGCTATATAATGACCAAAGACTTCTTTCCAAATCTAAAGGCTCAGATTTTAATCCAAAAACAGATATTTAACTTGTTATTTACCTCTCATCGCTGTGTTTTTTTTCCCCCCCTTTTTTTTTTTTTTTTTTTTGAGAGACTATTCCAAAGGTTTTACTTTCATTCTTTGAAAACAAAAACCATAATTGTTATCCTATGGACAGCTCTATGTGGTGTGCATGTACAATGTGAAAAATGCAACCTGTGGCTTTACAGCTGTGAAAAATACATCTACAATTTCAAAAGCAGAAAGGCATAGATTGTAATTGAATGTTTAGATTTACAAACCAATGATGAATCCACCCCAAAGGAGGTCACATATTTAGCCATTATGATGGGACACACATTTCACAAATACGCAAGACTATTCATTTGCACAACTTGATTTGTCATCTTTGAAGAAAATGGTGGGAAATTGAGGGCTTTTATGGATGGGATTTCATAAGGCACAAAAAGGAGACAGCTTTGGGTTATCTAGGATGCTATCCATTGAACCAGGTTCTGCAGTCTAGTGAACAGCAGACTTTCTTTAGTAGAACCTTTAATTTAAACACGTTATGAAAAGGTTACTGAGATACACACACCTATCAGTAAGACCCCTGTTCTTATTTAAAAATCACATTGATTCAGCTGATAAATCTCAGTGTCTGTTACTACATACTGACTCACTTATCCTAAGAGACCAATAATTGCTGGATTAAAAGTCTGTTCATATTAGTTCCATGTAGGATATTCTATATACCACCTAACTAAGGGAAATCAAATTGGGAGATACTGTTGGCTTTCATAAGTCATTTTTTGACAAGAGAGTAATTTATCCTGGGAAATAAGCTTAATCAATAACAGATGGAGTGAAACAAACTTAATAAAAAGGGGAATCAAGCCCAGTTCTGTTACAGCATTATAATTAAGGGTGGGGGGATTGTGGTAGGAAAATTATTTTGATAAATGAAATCTGGATTGTTTCTAAATCTAAAAATTCATTTACATCTACAATGTTCAAAGTTGAAAGCAGCATATATTGTATTTTTCCCCTCTAAGGCATGCTGGACTGGCTCAGCATGATGGCCCATTAAATTTAAAGAGGAAATATACCAATCCCCAAGACAAAAAGATGCTGATTTTTCTTTGATCTGAACTAAATGATCCAGGCTCTCATTGGTGACATTAAAAAAAAAAAACAACAAAAACAGTAAAAGCATGGCCTTTTTAGGGACAAGTAGAAATACCAAACTTTTGATTTTATTGTTCTATTTAAACAAAGTTAGCTTTCCAAAAGCTTTAATTTTGGCCTTGGTGTAATTAATTTTAATATCTGAAATAAGAGGATGAGGGAGAGCATCCAAAATAGACCTCAGCAGCCAGATGAGAAAGTTTTCCTGAATGCCTGAAGTTCTTGTGTTAAAATGTATTATTTGGTACAATATTTTTTTATTTATCTTTTCCAGCTTTTTTGTAAAGTCATTAATGATACTATCAAACTTTCAAAGGAATAGCAAACAGGTCTGAAAGACAGTTAACAAACCCAGCTGCAAAATCAAATATCCACCAACCCTTTACATGGGATTAAAGAACAGTCAAATCATACTCTACCATCCATTATAAAAGGAACAGTAGTATAAAAAAACAGAAAGATCCATTCCCCAACCAGAATTTTGAGCACAAAAAAAAAAGAGGTCCAGAGACTTTGTGAACTATATACTAAGGACTTCGCTATTTCTATTCATTTTAGATGGTGGTACATCTGAGATGCTAAAGTGATGGGTGCCAGCATAATATCTGAAAGCAGATTACATTGGCGGGAAACATAAAAGAATGCCTGGAATAAAAAACAGATGGCTGGAAGAGAACAAGGACGTGGAGAACTCATTGGGTTGAATTAGGCTCTGTACAGTTTAGCAAATCCCATAGTCCCTGAAAAGCAGACTTTGTCCTCAATTCCAGAGACAGTTCTCTATCGAGAAGCCACCTCAGCAAATGCTATTGTTATTAGATTACTAAAGAATGTTCAATTGTCCTTTCTGTGCCTGATGGGGCCTTCAAATATGTGTGACCCAGACTCTCTTTATAGCTATCAATAAAATGATCTGTAGTTAAATTACTTCTCATTTTGTGATTTGGAATATTACTTTTCCATCTGCCAGTACATAGACCTTGGTTTCCCTCCACCCCAGCCTGAAAAGAACTGCATGGCACTCTAGTAGTCTTCCTGAGGAAGTGTTAGTCCTGGGAGGGCAAGTGCTGTATAACATATATAATTTCTGTAAGGGACTTGCTAGGAGCCCTGCCAGCAGAGGCAGCTGCAAGGATGTAAGTGTATCACTTATATGCCTTACTCATGACTTCTCCCCAGCCTGAAACACTCACTTTTTAAGGGCTCCTTGTTCCCAACAAGAAGGGGAAGTGATGGTGCAAGATACCACCATCACCTCCCCTCCTGATTGACTGATTTTCCATTATAAATTGGTATTGTTACACAGGAACCCACATTCAGTTATGTTTGTTATTTGTACAAGAAGTTAGAGGTCAGAAATCACCATCATATATGACCATTAGCATCTTTGATTGGCCCCTCAATTTCTCCAAGCCTTTTCCCTGAGCTTTCCCAGGGAAGTGACTTACACTGAATGTTTCAGAGTTGGATGTGAATAATCTACAGACCAAAAATTATTCAGAGAAAACCGTGTAGCAAATATTTCTGAAGCACCAACACATTTGAGAAAATCCTAAATTGCTTGCAGATGATTTGTGAAGGTGAGGGAAAAAAAATTCATTAAATTATACAACTAAGATCTTGCTTTCTTTTTTTGAAACCCAATTGGCTTTAGGAGGAAGTTCTTGAATGAAAAACTTTGATGCTCCTGTATAGGATTTTTAACTTTTTTTTTTTTTTTTTTAAAGTCTTGAGAACAAGAAAAAATTAAAATAAATTTTATATGGGTTCTTCTAGAGATGAGCGCATTACATTTCATTGGGGCTTGGCTCCTGTTTCCATTAAATAGGCAAAACTTCCATTGATTTCAAAAAAGCAATGAGGAGTCAGTCCTCTGCTCACTGTTGCTCAGTTCTCTGCTCAACTCAAATTATGTCTGTATAACTCCTTAAAGTCAATGAAGTCACTGTAATGTCAAGTGAGATGAATCTCTTACCCTGGGTTTTTAAAGTTCAGTATCTGAGTCAAAGTCTCCCTGGCCTTCCTCTTACGAGTAGAGTTACCACTAGAAATATATCTTAGGGTTACCCCATCCCAAAACCACTGACCAGGGTTTAGCAATAGTCTGTTACAGTGGTGGTGGTGCAATTTACTTGGTAGATGGGAGCTCGGGCAATGTTACAGCATGATAAAAGGTTGTTTTAATGGGTCAAACAACATAATAGAGATTCTATTAAAACAGGAAAAAATTGATTTGGATTCTGCCTACCTACAACAACATTAAGTATATGAATATAAATATACAAGAATATAATAAAAACAATTTGAACACACCCACAGCTTACTACTAAGTGTCCTCAACTAAGTACAGTGCTTCTCAAACAACAGGGCACTATCTTATGGAGTATTATTTTAGTTCAACCTCTCCCTTTCTGCAGCTCTCTTACTGTTTAATGCTCAAGTCAGTCTCTTTCATGACTTTCTGAAGAGATGGACTTGACCACAGTAGTGCTTACTTGCTGGGGTGCACACTAGATGCATCTCTCAGGCTCCACACCTGCCTCCCTCTATCTTCTCCACCAACTGTCACTCCTCCTGAGGGAAAGGGCCACCTCCTTCCACTTTCTGAGAAGAAAAGGCTGCCTCCTCTACACAGAGAATTCACCCTGAACACACCCTAAAAATCACATAAGCCCAGAAAGGGTTGAGCCTCTTTACCATATTTACAGTTGCTTCACTGATGTTAAATAAGACTACTACTGGGGGGGGGGGGGGAGAAAGAGTATCTGGCTCATTATTAGAATTTTAGGTCTTGATACCAGAGTTCTTAATCAGCCTAACATCCCCAGACTTCAGAATTCAGCTTGACTTTTTCCACCCCTCAGAGTTCACGCCATAGATGGGCCACCTTTCCTAATACTTATGACCCTGTGTTCCATTCCTATGCATGGTACCCATGATGTAATGTCTGGACATTGTTAGGTGGGTTCTCTCTTCATGGCTGGAGGGAGAACAGAAAGACATTGCCACAGTCTTATTCATCAGCATCACTGCCAGGGGTTAGAGTATAATTTAGTGGCCCCGGAACTGTCCTAAATTGACAGGCCACCCTCACACACCCCAGCTCCTGCTCCCCCCACACCTAGGCCCCCTTTCTTGGGTAGGAGCCCCAGCCCGGGCTGAGGCTTCAGCCTAGAGCCTGGTCTCAATGAGCATGCTCAGAGGCTCTGAGTATGCTCAGTGAGACTAGGCTGTGGGGTGGAGTCTTTAGAACTCCCTGCACTGCCCAAGGTGGCAAAACACCAATCCAGGGCTTGCTATTTTTAGGGGCTCAGTGTTCTGGCCCCTAAAAATCAAAAATGGGGCCAGACCACCACATTCCAGGGCTTGCTATTTTTAAAATGGTGGGCCCTGGAAAGCAGCATTCCAGTTCTGTTTTCTATTTTTAGGGATCCCAGAATGCTGAGCCCCTAAAAATAGTGAGCCCCAGTATGGCATTCCCCCACGCTCCTGCTCACTTTAACCCCAGTCAGTCCCCTGAAATGTATTTCCTTTGCAGAACACAGCATCTTAATGGGAGCAAATACGTTTACCTATTACTACTTCACAGCACTGCGCTTAGCCGTGTTCTGTTTATCCTGCAAGGGTTAATGCATGGATTGTGCTGTGTATTGGAGAGGTGTGTGAGTGAAAGAGATGGACTCTAGTCTTACATTAGTGTGCCTGTTCTGCAGAAGTCATTGCAAATGCAAGAAAAGAATCTTTAATCTGCTGGGAAAAGACAAGGTAATAGTGATTGACTATTCTTCTTCCTGACTTGCTTGCCATAAAACATTTATTCAGACTACATATTTAGTGCTGCAGGTGGCATTGTTACTGTTCAAAGAACCCTACTCAGCGCATACTGTGTTGAGCTCTTCATCTTCCTGAAAATGAATCTTGAAAACTTCTTGAATTATATATCTCCTCCTGCTTTTCAGTGGATCCATAATTTTCTGCAGAAGATGAATCGAGGACAGCTGCGATGATGAGAATTAAACTAGCAAGGTTCATGTTAAGAACATAATCAGTGTATCAGATGTTGAAAGCGAAGCCCGTGCCTTCCAAATCACAGTATGACAACATCCTGGGATGCCAGATATGATGGTGTCCCTTGATGAAGGCATGTGGTGGAGAGACCAGCCTCAGAGAGATAACTTCCTGCAGAAGTGGCATAACACATTGCTCCTCTCTACAACTTTGAAATCATTCTCAGCAGAAGAAAGAGACCAAGAAGTTTTGTGGCATGCCACAGAACTCCTTGTTTGTTTTGCTGAAATAGACTAACATGGCTACTCTTCTGGAAATTCTCAGCAGAAAAAGCCCTCAAGAGGACAGCTCAAACACTTAGTTTTTAGAGGGACATTGCACCTTCATCATAAAATGGGGATCTAAAGATCTCCACATGCTAATAATCATGACTCAATGAAACAAGATGCCCAATAAGATTATAACAGAAAACTCCTATGATCGGATAGCGTAGCATGTGTAAGAAAGGCTCTTATGTTTTAGAAGTGTTTCACATTTTCTGGAGGCTTTTTCCCTGACATACCCTTTGTATTTACCTTTATTGGCAATAACTGTTTCAGAATGACCAAAATAATTTGTTAATATATGGATCAACAACAAATTTCTGTATGAATCTTATATTAATGTCTCCTACTTTCCTAAGGAATAACCCTGCCAAAATCATTTATACATAGATCATATGAGCTGTCTGTGCAAAGCCAGTAGCAGATATCAGCAAGATACTCTGCTTCAGTGGGTATTTCCTCACCACGTTCACAGGATAATGAAGATCTGTGAGGAAGGTAGAAAAGAGCATTCATATCCTTTAAACTTTATGGTCTTGCCTTCATTTGTGTGCATGTGTCTTTCTGTGTATGTCATAACCATTTCTAGTTTACTGTTCATAAATAATTTGTTGTGGATGAACATATTTAGGGTTGAATATTCAGCAGGGTGTGTGCAGATTCAGCTGTGTGACGACGTTAAAGTTAATGGCAGTCTTGTGGCCAAATCTCTGTGCATTGCACAGAATCTTCTGCCCCTTTACAGTGCTTTAGGCTTTCAGAACTGTCAGACTCCAGTAAATTGATGGGCTATATTCTCATTTCAGTGCACACAGATTTGTGCATGTGGGATTTATGGGCAGAAATGCACACCCAGCAAGGTAAAAAGGAATTCTTATATGATAGAAGTAGACACATTAGATCACAAAATGCATAACATTAAAAATAAGCAAGTAACATATGAGGGAAATAACATTCTTCTCTGTCAAACAGGTTTTCAAATTTGTAAGTGAATTTAGTGTGTGAGAAGTGCAGACTGTCAGCACCAGAGATTTAATCTTCCTTTTTATCTCCAGAACAGACAAAGAATAGATGGAAGCATTGCCAGTCTCCTCCACACAGCTTAACAATGTGTTTTGGTGCAGATCTGGGCAAAACAATAGTTCAGTCTTCGTGCTGTTAAAGTCTTTGGGGTCTCTTAGGAAACTATTGACTGAGTAGGGACCTAAGTGTGGTGATGGTGATTTCTGAGATGTGGACAAGTCAAACAGGGGCTGAGTCAAAACCAGTGCTTACTGCACCTGGACCCATGCCTCAAACAGAAGAGCTCCATCAGCCAGTTCCTCAGTCGTTGATGCAACTTGGCATATCCCCCATTGATGGTAACAGAGCTGCACTGGTTTACAACCCATTGAAAATCTGTCCCCAGGTCACATTTGCAGAACTGGAAGAAACATCAACAAGCCATGAACTCCAGCATTCTGCATCAGGGCAGGACCAAGTAAACCTAGGTCATCCCTGATAGGCGTTTATCCAACTTGTTTTAAACCAATTATGTGGAAACCAGAACCTCCAGAGCTTTACTACCCTTATAACTAGAAAATGTTTCCTAATATTTAACCTACATCTCCCTTGCTATGGGGTCAACACATTACTTCTTTGTCCCACCTTCAGTGGACCTGGAGAACAATTGATCACTCTCCCCTTTAAAACAGTCCTTAATATATTTTGATAGAAAGTTTATTAATGAAAACCTAGATATTAATGGTTTATCACATTAATTTGTTTTGCACTATTTTTCAGGTTAGATTATAATAAAAGGTAATGAAATAGCAATTAGATTTTTGCAGCATTTTCCCTTTAATTGCATTTATTTTTGTGTTTTTAAAGTGTAGCTTATCTGCCCCACCAAATCATTCATTTCTGTTTTCTACAGCACCTCCAAATTCTCTGCAGACCTGATGAATAAACCTAACCCTCCAACATGTGATCTTTCCCCTGAAACCTGCTAATGTACTCACTCCTGTTAAAACACCCATTTTCTCATCCCTTTCCAAATGCCCCTTCTTTTGCTGTAGCACTTGAGACTAAACCACCACTCCCATGACTCTAGATGACATTTAAAACACCCTTAATTGGATGCTGAAAAAACCAACCATGTCTCACAATGGCTGAGACAGAAGAGTTATGGTTGTTTACTGTAACACTAAGACAGTCCCATTAACAAGAATGATGGGAAACTGCATTACAGCATTATTCTTAGCAAAAGACTTGACAAATATGTTTTGTAAATGAAGGAGCTACAACAGAGAAAACATATAACACACTTTTTTCTCCCCCCCCCATGTGAAATGGTTGCATGTTTAATGCTTTATACATTATTCAAGGCTCCATTTTCCAGGGTTCATCAATACCCTAGTCCACAGCAGCTAGAAGCTTGTAACAACTGACAAATGTAGACAAAACATGCTGCTTAACCCAAGAACAGTGGGTCAGAGAACAAACAGGAAAATTTATTGTCTTCACTATATTATTGTTGCAATGGAGAAGTAAATGAATACCATATGTTATGGCTTATCACTTACTGTATGAGGGTATCATGAAGAGCCCAGCATGTCCTACCTAAATAATATTGATGGATAACATGCAGACAGCTTTTGTTCATTGCCGGGGTTTTGTCTTATCTACATGTTGTTTATAGATACTTAGGGTGAGAGGAAAAGAGTTGAGGAAGCAGACAGCCACACTGGGGGCTCAAGTAATCCCTTCTTTATGTGTAGCCATGATATGTTCCCAACTGCATAATGAGTCCATGCTGTACCTAGCATTAAAGTTACCATCAGAAAATAGAAAGCCTCAAGATAAAATGTGGATTCCACAGTATCTTTTTAGACAAGATGTCATATTTCTAAGCCCGTACCTGCAAGCAGCTTTGCACAAGGCAAAAGGTGGAGGAAAAAAAAGGAGGGAGGAATAGTAAACCATAGTTTTATTGCATCTGCTTGCTGGAAAATCTTATGAACAGTAGCAATTATGTTTATATTCTGCAGAGCAAATTGGAAGGTGACCCTGAAGCTTTTGAAGACTAGAGGCCTGGCTGAATCAGAGCCACAGTTTTTGTATATGCAATCTTGCCTTCAGTATAGGGTGTAACCATATTATTTACACTTAGCACTGTGTACATTTAGTATGTACTGTTTACATACATTCCACAGAGTGCCAACACCAACATATGCTAGTGTCATTGAAAACAGGCAATGTGTGAGCCTCATCCTCCAATCGCTTACATGTTGAATCATCTTTTATATCTGTACAATGTGAGTGCAAAGTGGGTGTAAAATGCTACCACATGCATGAGCCGTTAATTCTGATTTGGTGCCATTTTACATCCACCCTGCATGGGCATAAGTGACTACACAAGCTGCAAAGCAGTAGAGAGTCTGGCCCTGGGCATGTACATGAGAGAACAATATCAACTACATGTTTTCCTGAAACATCTGCCATTGCATTGGAGTAGGAGTAAGGCAATGATCTTCCAGTTATAATTAAGTCATGTCTAAAGTTGTCTATAGAGAAGAAGGACCAAATTCATACTTGTAAGAGCAGCATCATTAAAGTCAGAAGAGTTGTTGCAGGGATTAATTTAGTCCAGACATTTTGAAAAGTAGACTTCACTAGGGAAAAAAAAAATGGGAGCTGCCTTTCCAGGGGATATTCCCTTCCCATGACAGATTTATCTACACAGAAACTTGCACCAGGCTAACTAAGCTGGTGCAATTCCCTGAGTGAACACAGTTCTACTGATCTAAACTTGGCCCCTCTCAGATGGTACAAGATAAGCTAATATAAATCAGATTTAAATCTACTGAGAGGTTGCACCTCTCTATTAAGCCAATCTATTGATGTTGAACCAATTTACATAAGCATACTTAAAATCCCACCTTTTAGCTAGAAGAGGACAATTGTGGGCACAGACCAGGCCTCAGAAGAGAGGTTATGTAAATGAAAACACACCACAGGAAAAGGTCAAAGAAAGTAGGAAAGGCCAAAACCATCATGACAACCAAAACCTGTAATAATGGAGGGATTTTCAGCAGTAAACAATTGTGAGAAGCAAAACTGCCACTCATTAATAAAGCCCCCAAACAAAAGAACTTGCAGAGAAGAAAATGGAATAGCTCTTTGAGGATAATCATTTTGAACAAGAGAGAACAGGCAGGAGAAAAACTGCCATCAGCAAAAGTAACATAGGAGCAAATACTTTTAGAAACCACCTCACAAAAGATTCTGAAGTCATAGATCAGAAGGGACCAATACAGTCATTTAGTCTTACCTTCCACACAATGTAGGCCACAAAACTTCCTGCCTGCTCTTAAAACAGATACTTAACTCATGACTGAGTTACTGAAGTCCCTAAATCATGGTTTAAAACTTTAAAGCACAGAGAAACCTCTTTCAAGTGATCCATCCTGCACAACCCAGTGGAAGGTCAAAACCCCCCCCTGCCAATCTGTCCCAGGAGGAGAATTGCCTCCTGACCCTAACTACAGCAATCAGCTAAACCCTGAACATCTGGGAAAGGCTCACCAGCCAACTGATGAAATGATCTGATTGTCTTTATGCCATTAGATGCAACACCTGGCATTCTTACTAATGCTACTGACAGATTTATGTGAGCATTAAGAAAAGATACAGACAGTGAGATCTGAATACAGGTTAAAAATAAAATGTTTGGAACCTGGAAGCTTCCTGATTGGATTAGAGGAGGAACAGCTCCCTGCTACCTCCTACAGCTTCCCAACACCTTCAGGCTGCTGGCAGATTATCAAGGGTGCACAAGGGACCTGGGGGAGTGGCAAATAGAGGCACAGCCTCTCCCAAAATTATAGACAATCACAGAGCTCTTTTGGCCCCCAGCCCTAGGGGCAGGGAGATGATGGCTATTTGACATGCCACCCCTGAACATCATGGGAGCACACAAGCTATGCTGTACACCCTTTTTCTGCAGGAGTGCAAAGTCTGAGCAAGGCAAGCAATTGAAACATTGTCTGAGGAAGTCAAAGGTACTACCTCGTCTGACACGTAGAATTAGTATCAATATTAGATACCAAACTTTTAAGTTCCCCCCCATTCATATGCCTGGGAAGACAAGCTGCTGGTCAATTGTGGCCTAATGACACACAACAAGGCACCAAAGCTGCACACCCCCACTGAAATCCAAGTTCTGTACATACCATAGTAATTCCCCTCCCTAAGCTAACCTAACTGCTCTAGATAGGAAGGCTAGGATCACAGCTGTCCCAGGCAACCTGTAACAGTGCATGGCACATGTGGTGAGATTGCCCAGGAAGTTAGGCAATGCATTAGTGGTAATGGTCTTGATGAGAAGCTGGTAAAAGCCCAAATTTTCAAACAGGACTAGTGATGGGGTGTCCAACTTGAGATGGCTTTAAAGGGGCCTGAGTTTCAGAGAGTGCTGATGATTAACTCTCTTAAATCTGGGCCCCTTAAGGTATCTCAACTTGGCTGCCAGAATTCATTAGGCACTTGTGAAAAGGTAGACCATACCTTGTGTGGGGTTGGCTTTTTTTTTTTAATTAAATAAAGTTAATACAGCCACATCATGTAAGTTTATAGAGGTCAATTCCTGCATGCCCTGACTTCCTAATCCTCCCTGTTGTACAATACTTTTGTATTCCCTTCTTTGCCTTAAAAATAAGTTATCCTTTGGCTTTTCCATTGACAACATCTTTCTCCTGCCTATTCATTTTTCCACTCCCCCTGAGCGACTAGTAGCAATATGGGAAATTATTTATGATGCTCACAACTGTTACAAGTTTGTTTCAGCAATTGGTTAATTTGTTCACATATATTTCCTTTCTTGCACACAAAATTTATGCATCTCCAGCTGCCCCTCTACATCTGTTACATATTGAGGTTTGGGTAAATGTTCTGTCTAGAGGTGGACAGAAATTTGGTGAGAAAGGGGCATGTGCACATGCTCGCACACATGCACATGCACCTGCCCTGACATGGGCGTGTGCACACACATACATGTGCATGTGCACACACACTTGGAATAGCCAATAGCCCAATGAGTTGGGCACCGAACTGGGATGGGCAAGGCTCTGGTATAAGTCCCTGCTCTGCCTGATTTGGAGTCAGTTGCTCTCTCTTTCACTCACTCACACACATACTGAACATTTAATAATGTATATAAAGTTCAAAAGCTCCACTAGAAGAAACTCAGAGATCTCATTTCCTGACTGGTTTTACACGAAGTGGAATTCTTATTTTCTAGCCAGCCTTAGCTCCATCCGCCAGCAAAAGTTCAGGACTCACACTTGAAAAATTAAGACAAGACTATGGTGTTGACAAGTCACTTTCTATTCTGCTCATCAGGTGATCTAGGTGCAGAGTTCCGTATAAAAGATGGTGCTGACTCCTAAGCCTAAAGATGTTTCCATGTAGGTGCTGTGTCTGCCAGGTGTGGCCCATCTGAAAATACTTGCAGAATCATGGCCTATGTGTGGCACATCTCTCACTCTCTTTCCTAGAAAAACAAATAAGGAGTCTGGTGGCACTTTTAAAGACTAACAAATTTGTTTATCACATGAGCTTTTGTGGGAAATGACAAAGTGGGATTTTCTCCCACAAAAGCTAATGCAATAAATAAATTTGTTAGTCTTTAAATGTGCCACCAGACTCCTTGTTTGTTTTACTGAACTACTAGGGTATGTCTACACAGTAACTGTTATTTCGAAATAACCCATTTTGAAATAACTCATTTCGAAATAAAATTCTTATTTTGAAATAAGTTAATTTGAATTAACAGTTTGTTTATTCGAATTAAGGGAAAGCCTGCTTTCGAAATGGCTGTTATTTCGAAATGGTTGTTTTGAAACAAGGCCATTCGGACATGTTGTTTTGAAACAGTTGTTTCAAAATAATGGTGTTGTTTTGAAACAACGTGTCCGAACGCCATTGTTTCCAAACAACCGTTTCGAAACAACAGCTATTTCACTTTCCTGCTAGGTTTAATGGTTTCGAAACAACGGCCGTTATTTCAAAACAACGGGTCCTGTTGTTTCAAAATAATGGTACGTCGTGTGTACATGAGAAATTTTTTTTCGAAACAACGGCTGTTGTTTCGAAATAAAACTCGCGTCTGAACATAGCCCTAGCGTAACATTGAAACTTTCCTAGGAAAGGCATTTTATTCTGCTCTGCTCAAATAGCTAGAATTGCAATACAGTCTGTAAATCTCACCCCTGTGCTACTTGAAACAGCACCTGTAGAATAATCATTTCAGAAGCCATATTTCACTTTAGATCTAGAAACCATTGCCCACCCCTACCAGCAGCTCCATTTGGTGACAAATTGGCATTGGTGTGCCTCTATCTTGTAGCATCTTTTACTGAATCCCCTGCCATCAGGCTGACAACACACAGACTTCTTGATCATCATTTACATTCCAGGAAGTCATCAGCAGGGAAACCTGAAATAGTGCTTTCACTCAAAAGATGGTGACATCCTCAGCAGAGCAGGTGGAGGTGCTTACCTCTCCATTGGTGCTGCCCCAGGGCCTTCTGCAATCATCAAGGCTGTTTTCACAAGGTTAAAAGCTTATATCTGTAATCGCTGCCAGCCTTTGGGGCTCAGGGGATATCCTGCAGGCTTAGTGAGCTAAATGCAAACATGGATCGCTCTCTAAGAACAAGAGGCCCTAATTAAGGCTGCCAACAGCAATCAGATGATGAAAACAAGCAAAATGTGAACTTTCCTAGGTAGCAGCTTGTGAGATTTTAAATGGCTCTACCTCACAGTCGGCTGAGCTCACCTCTGGGAAAGGCTGCAAATGGATTTGCTGGTTCACAGCTACCGCCTGAATTTTTAGTCTGGATTAAAAGCTGAAGTTTTCTTTGTTTGCCAAGATATTACTGCCAGTGACAGGCTCTGTGCTATGCTGCTACTGTCACTTTCCAATGTGCACATATTCTCACTTGGCATTTTATCAAAATCATTTTTCTTCATCTCACTCACAGTGAACCAAATCTCAGAGCCTTTCTAGAAGGCTCCTTCCTACCCAACAGTAAACCATCTTCTGGTTGGAAGGGCAAAGGAAAACTTTGAAATAAACCAATATAAATGTGATTGAATGAACTGGCAAACTTTAGATTGACCTAGCAGCTCCTAACCTGTCCTTTCTGATGTTCAAGCATTACCCCTACCAACTGCAATTTCA
This sequence comes from Podocnemis expansa, assembly GCA_007922195.1. NCBI lineage: Eukaryota > Metazoa > Chordata > Testudines > Podocnemididae > Podocnemis > Podocnemis expansa. The sequence continues at coordinate 18,386,818 of ML682016.1, forward strand.
TTTGCCTCCTGGCCTGAAACATTTGCTGAGAAATAGCCTTGAACTTGAGTTGCTACAGTTCCCTGGACAAATTATTATGTCTGCATTATACTCCTGTGCCCTACACAATTTAGAATCCTGGTTTGTGTCATGGGCTTATTTAGGGCTTACAGACAAACAAATGACATGAGCAAATAATAAAAGTAATTGATGCACATGCATAGCAAAAGGAAGAGAAATAAAAAAATACCCACTATAGCTCTATGAAAGAACTCTGGATATACACAAATTGCTAAAAATCACCATTTTGTGACACCAACTCATCTCTAGGTTAACATTTATGCATCATTTCAGCAATGACCATTAAACTGGATGCCATTAAATGCTCTTGCATGTCTGTAAAGCAGTGGCTCTCAGCCACTATGTCAGGCCACATTACTGTGTTGCAACACAGTGGTAAGTGTGTCATGGAGAGCTGAAAAGACGGCTGGATTTGGCCTAGGGGAGATGGGCTGGTGTGTCCTGTAGAGTCATGATATACTACCAAGCATATCACGACCTACAAAAGGTTGAGAACCACTGCAGTAAAGCACAACCTTACAAGAAGAAACAGACAACAAACTGTATTGCTCATACTAGAGAAATTCCTTCAATAATGAAATGACCTGGTCATCAGAGAGTTGTGTTCTTAACTGTACTTGAGTTAAATAAGTAAAGACCACTCTCTCTTTGGAAGCCAGAAAAGTGGCTGCTGCCAAATGCAAGCATTTTGCTAAAAAACTGGACTTAAGGGAAAGTGCCCTCTCCTAAGCAGTAAGAAAGGAAATATAAGAGGAACTAACCAACTGGAAAACAGCAAACTACATCCAACAGCTACTAGTTTCAAGATGGCTACTTTAGGGCCAGAGCTGTTTGGCTTATCCTATTTTAAAGGGCCAATCCCCAATAATATATGCTGGTAAAAAGTTTCTAGAAGAAAACAAATCTGCGACCAGAATAATTAGTAGAACTCAGGAAGTCACCAGTGTTGATGTATTTACAGAAGGGATTGCTATGGTTTTGCTTAACACTATACACAGGTGTTGGAACAGTTTTTATAGCTGAGGGGCTGAGAGTCACTGAACAAAACTGTAAAGCTGTGTATATTGGAAACTTCGCCAAGCCACAATGTGTGGCAGCACCTCCCGCACCCCTCATTCCAGCCCCTATGGCACCATATGGCAGAATTTTATTTTAAAAGAACGTTTTTTGCACATTTTTCTTCTTGCTGACTGATTTGCCTGCTGTGATGAAATTTCTAAGCTGGTACAAGAGTAGCAGACAATTTCAAAGATGGAAGCCCAACTCTATCATCTCTGCAAACTTTAATGCCCTCAATTTTTTTACAGTTGGCTTATTTTCAAACAAACTTACTTTTATTATACCTGTTTTCTTTTGTGTTTTAATCTATCTTTCTTCTCTTCCTAGCAATGTCTATAACTCTTTTCTCTCTGATGGGTTAAAAAAGAACAAGTTGATACAGTTACTTCCATAATGCACCATGTTCAAGTCTCGCAGCCTGAGTTGCCCATGAATTTAAGGGATGCAGTGAACAAAGTTAGTCCAAGTCTACACTTGAAGGGCTTTTCAGTGGCAGTCAACTGGCAGATACGCAAGGCACATAAAATACCTTGCGTATCTGCCAGCGAATTTCTAAGTCACTGTGACACACTGCTGAAAGCCGACTGCAAATGTCTCATGGTCAGCTTTCAGCTGTGCCTTCTAGGGGATAGGACTTCTGGCACCAACTTCTGGAGCACAGCAGCAACTTCGTGCTCACTACTAATCACACCTGGAATGTCGGGCTGCCTATGAGTTTTGTTGTCATCCGTGAAGACATACCCTTAGATGCTCAGTGTTGAACCAAGACTTGTGATTATTGCAGTACAGTAGCATGCAGGGCCGCTGTATAAAATTTCTATTTATTAAAAAACCCTTTTACTTGATTAAAGATAAAGCCGTGCCTGTCAAGTTTGCATAATTCAGTGCTCTGATGTTCATGTAGCAAATTAGATCCAGATGGACATAGAATGCCATGGAAAACATGCTTAGCTTCCACTCCTTTTATTCCCACCTGCAAGGCATCCCCAGCTCCCTGATACCCCATCACCCCCTCCAGAAGCACCTCAGTCTATTCCTGTCATCCTGGCTGTTAGTTTCCTCACCATCTCTGCTGTTTGCTGCCCCCCTCCTAGCTTATACCTGTGTCTGGATTCCCTTGACTGGCACTGTTGTCCAATTTGCTGAGTTCTTACTAGTTCCAAAACAGAATGAATGGTTAGGTGGCGAGACAACAGGGAATAGAAAGGGCATGTATGTCCAGCGGCTTACAGGGACTGGAGATGGGGACTAGTTTTACACACGGTGGCCAAAAACCAAACTAGTGTCTCACACTCTACGGATGCATCTGTATATTCCAGGTTGTCATGCACCTGGAAACCGACTAATTTTCTACAGTTTAAAGTGAGTTAGAATGTGTTTTACAATCCCAGAATTGTGATGGCTGCCAGCTTAAATTGCAGCACTTTGTTCAGCTGCCCCTCATGCATACTGCCTTATTGAATTGTATTGTACTTTCTGACATTAACCTCAATGTTTAGGTAATACAGTTATTGCAGCAGTAGAGGCCAGAATGCTGATGCTAGTGACAAGAATTAGATGGGCAAATTTAACATAAGATATTCTGGTTAAATTTGTGGTTTTTGTCTTCCCGTGCCAATAAGCTTATGTAACATTCTTTATCCTTTGCCAGATAGAAAAGGGAAAGATGAAAAGCAACTTCATAGTATCCTAGACCCAACTTGTAATTTTCTAGAAACATCATTCTCCAAATTCAGAATCAGTGGAAAGTGATAAAAGGGATGAATTGCCTGGCATAAATGAAATGTGCGTGAAACATATTTGTGTTCATATCCATGTCATAAGATCAAAATTTGCTAGTGATCAGAGTCTTCAGAACTTTAAAATGTTAGGCCCATTAAAATAAAATGTTTTATAAATGTAAAAATTGTGTCACATCAGATTGGATGTTCTCTAATCCAATAACCTCTCTGTGACCAGCAACACAGAACTTAGACTCTCAGAGCACACACAAGGATATTTGCAATAGACAAATCTGGAATAATGGGTCTTGAGGGAAAGTTTCTTAACCCCAGAGATCTATGCCATGAAGCATGGGAGTTGATACCCCTTATATTTTTAATCTTATCTCAGATAACTGTGGATTTTCTACTTACCCACACGTACCAGTAACCCTTTTTCTAAATTCTGCTGAACTCTTAGCGATATTTTGTGTCTATGAGTTCCACAAGTAAATTTTAAAATACATTTTAAAAAATCCTTTTACCAGATCTAAATCTACTGAGCCTTTCAGCTTCATCGAATGTCCCTTTGTTCTCATATAGGTGAAAAATAAATAAATAGGAGCATGATTGCAGGAAAGGTAATGTACTAGTAAAATGAGAGTGGCAGAATAATCCCCCAAGTGGTCCTAGCCTTCCTGCAGTGGCTAGTGATTTCCATTTAATCAGCTGGGCTAACCAATTTGTTAGCTGGCCTCTGGCCTCTGTCCCTTCTCTAAGTTTGTTAGAAATCTCATAGGACTTTGATGTTATTGGACCCTCAGTATGTTTGATGTTAGAAATATGGTAAAAATAATAACTTAATTGGGAGCATGTACACTCAGAGGCCCATCAAGCTATTAGGTTTATAAAGAAGGTTGCAGAGTTGATAAATACACATACAAAACCAAACAAGTTTGTTCACTGGAGTTAACCTACAGGGCTAGGAAAGATGCAGCATGCCTGACAAGGGATAAGCGTGAGCTGCTGGCAAACTTGCAGCTTGATTATTAAACAGATCTTAATAGCAATTACCAAATGCCTAAGGTCTTGATCCTGCAAACATGTAAACACATACTTAATTTTGCCTGGGGCTGTTCACATGCTTAAAATAAAGCCTGCACATAAATCTTTGCAGGATTGGGGTCTAAAACATTGACATGACACCTCCTCCCACAGCATAGCCATCCAGGCACTTTAATTTAAAGAATCACAAATGTTGAGAACTATCTTTGATAAATCTTCAGGTTAGGGGAAAAGGAGAAATGTTGCAGAGTGGCAAAATGGGTTCTATTTTACCAGGAATGTTTTACTTGCTCTTCTTTAAACCAAAATAAAAAAAAAAATTCTGGGGAAATGTCAACATATAACCCAGATTTAGTAGGACTAACAATACTGCATGCACCTCTTTGCACCATTCTAGTGGGATAAGTACAATGTTACAATATTACAGTCATCTATCTTTCTCTCTGTTTCAAATTTTATGCCATAAACTGCCTTCAATCCATGCATCGAGCTCAAATTGATGTCAATAGGCGTGCTACTGTGATTATACTATGTGACCCTCTATTTATAAATAAAGTCTATAAGTTGCATAAATGCTCCCTAGTATTTTTGCCATCAAACCCTGCCAATGTATTACCTAAATCTAATTTATCTGCAGCCCACTAGCAACTTTCCTTTAGTTTAAGATGACATATTACAAAGCAATAGAACTAAATGTACCCTCCTGAAAATTCATGTTGTAGCAATCAACTTAGAGAATGGGATAGTATATGGCTGTACACATAGATTTGTTGGCAAGAGGCAAGTACATTTTAAAGGTACAGAAAGGTGTTTTAGGAACCTGACTCCAATTAACTTTAATGGCCCTGAAACAGTACCCTTCATTTTTCAATATGGTATGTGGGGAATTAGACACGCTGGATTAGAGTCTGATGTCAGTTAACAGCAGTTTAAATCAAAGAATAACTCACCTGAGTTCTGTAAAGCTACTTGCTGATTTACACTGCTGTAAATGGCATCAGACTCCGACCAGCAGTTTCTCAGATTATTCAATAAAAGATTGTTCAAACATACTCCAAAATTCACTTTAATGATACAAGCTTTTATTACTACAGCTAATTTTACTTTGGAAATGAATATACTGCTTTGTGAACTTGATATTTTAGGTGTAAATAAGTTGTTTACCTTCATTTAAAAAAAATACAGTCCTTGGCTTGACTTCATTTCATTATTTCCCATACAAACCACTTCTCTTCCAAATTAATCTTGCAGAAAGAAAAGGCAAGCATGCATGTGAGGGCCAGAAGAACCAATGATGTTTATTGGTCTGAACACAGCAGTGAAGAGTTTGTACATGAAGGAAAAAGCTGATGAATATTTCATGAGGAGAAACAGGAAAGCCTAGTAAAATTGGATCCTAAGCAGAAAACAAAATAGCAAGATAAACTCTTTATGTCAAAAGTTAAAGTTCTCCATTTGCTTTTGACTGCTGCTGTTTTTATTACTAAAGCTTTTGCTGAGCGTCTGCATTCTAATGTTAACATATTTGTCACTATCTCTGTGGAGGGGAAAAATATGTTGAATGGCACAGAAAAACAAACTCATAAATTTCAGCCCTAAGTATCTCTTTTAATGTATTATTTTACTTTATTGGCAGTATTCCATCAGCAAATGTCTTTTTATTATTGTATCCCCCCTTTGCAATAAAGAGGAATTCTGTTGACTAGCTTCCACTTGGGAAAATAAGAAATCATCTTTTCCTGTTGGCTGTGGGCAACATCTGAGTCAATTTCTAAGCCAAGTTGGAGTTACAGAAGTGTTCTGGGAAAAAATGTATATTAGTACATTTAATAAATTCCCCCTACATACATGAAGAAAGATAATTCCCAAGTGTTAAACAGTGAAACAAGGAAAATGTATTATCCCAAATTAGATATTGCCCACCATATGGCAAAGATTTTTTTAATATTTGAAAACAAGTCAATTTCAGTCTAAGACATTATGACAAAGGTCTGAACTCTCACATAGTACTGATAGGAAGTTAAATATTACAGACAAACAGTCCTTATTGAGACATAATTCCCATTGGTAGCAATGGAAATGTTGCACGGGTAAAGATGGCAGGATTTGGTGTGTGGTATTAACTAGAAACCTTAGGGTGTTTCAAGACACTTCTTGCCTTGCTAAAAGGCAAACAAAAAAAACTGATTTGAACTAGTTTAATGCAAACACCTACCATCGCTAAGTGTCTGGTTGGAGGGAGTAAACGCAACAAACAAAGCCACACAGTTGTAGACTGTCATGCCACAGCAATTCATGTAGCAACAGAAGCTACACCATTCATCAGAAACTCAGGCAGGACTCAGGCACAGCTGCTGGGCGCCTTCTCCTGATCTTCAATCTCTTCTCCTGATCTGAACCTGTAATGGACTGTCACCTCTCATGGGATAGCAATGGAGTTTTCTTAAAAATGTGTGAGGGAGTTTATCACCCTGGGTCCTATTTTAATAAATGACAAAGCCGTCCCTTTCTGGGCAAGAAGCACAGGACAATATTTTCCCTCCTACTGAATAAACCCTGTTCCAAAGACACTTTGACCCACATGCCTCAGTCTTGTCTGCCTGTAATCCTACCCCTTGAATCCCTGAGCTCTTGTGATACCTTATTATGAGCTGAGAAACTCCTGACATTCAACTTTCTAGGCTGGGAAGAAATTCAGTTTCTGCTAACACTAAATCAGAATTGTGAGTGGATTAAGGCATCCTGTCAAGAAAAGAAAGGGTTTGCTTGTGAGGTGCAACCCTATGTGGACAAATTGATTGCTTAGTAAGAGTGAGGCCCTGGGCATTTTCTTCAGAGGCTGAGCAGTGCAGCGTCATTGTGCAGTACAAGACACATCCATAAGGACCCGATAGTTATTATAATTGATATTAGATGGATGCTGAAAAGAGATCATTTCTATTATTTAAAGTGCCCTTCCTATTTGTGACTATCCAACTTCATTATGAAGTTATCCTACTCTCTTAAAAAAGATACAGATCCCCACATTATTGTCTCAGGATCTTGTAACAGGCAATATTTTTCATCAATATTTTAGTGCACACACCCACATTTCTTACTGTAATTGCTTTCAAGTAGTGGTTGGCATGAATACATTAATGGTCTCCAAAGACCCAATACAAAGTCCAATAGGTTTGAAAGTTGGCTGGGCAGTGACAGTGCTCTGTTCAAAGGAAATGTTGATGGTTTCCATCCAGTTCCCAGTGGACAAGGATCAGTTACATCATAAAAGTCATTGACACTAATTGGTGGTCTTCCAGGTTAAGTTTGGAGCGTGTTGCAATGATCTGTAGGGAAACCTGCACTGCGCTATAGTGCTTGGTTGATAAATAGGGGGTTTCTGTCTCCAGGGCTGTGAATCTAACATGATTTATGAGCACTAAATTTAATAAGAAATGAAAAGATCTGTAAATTCCTAAACCAAGTGGAAGCAGTGGCTCTAGAGAAGAAAGAATGCTGATTAACTATACTTGCTTTATCTGTGCAGCAATTCTTCAGGGATCTTCCCCCATAGTAATATCTATCTGCATCTAAGCCAAATAGTAAAATCCCACCTTCCTAGCATTCATTACTACCACAATTGCACCTGATCCAAAGCCCACTGAAATCACTGGAAGACTTTCCTCACACTACCCCATCTTCAAGCCTCTGATGAAGTGGGATTTTCTCCCACAAAAGGTCACATGATAATTAAATGTGTTAGTCCTTAAAAGTGCTACCAGACTCCTTGTTTGTTTTCCCATGCTACACCAGTAGCTTTTCTGATGGTCAGTTCTGAAGGGAGTTCCATAATTCATAACAGATATAATCACTGATTTCTGCACCTGAGAACTTCCTATACAGAATGGTATTTTCTCTAGGCACATCTAGTTACCAACAGCTAAGGTGCCTAATTTAATAAACAACATTAAATTAATTCTTTTTTAAATAAATGACAACTTAATACAAAGCACTGCCAGAGCTACAAGAGTAAGAGCCAGCATTGAGCTGAGCTCCAAAATCATAGTATCAGAATCTTCAAAGTCTGCAAATGGCAGGCAAATGCTAAGCCCTCTTCTTTAATTTGTATTTATTGACTCCATTCATTTCAGAATCTAACCCTATAATTTCAGAGGAAACTAGAAACAACCTTCAATTTTCTGAAGTGCATTTATTAAAGAACATTTGCAATGCCTGTTTCACTTCTGCATAGTCAAAATGCCATGTTATAATGACAAGCATCTTTACGCTGTCAGATGAAAACAAAAGTATTTGGAAGCTCCTATAATGACCATTTATTATCTGGTTTACACAACCAGATTCTCTGGGATTCTGGTCATCTGGGATTTGCAATAAGTGGTCTGATGGGGACTGCAGGAGATGTTATGGATGCCAAATTACTTTAATGATAGTGGCTGTGTTGTCTTAGCCAGTAAATGAAAAGAAATTTTAAAATTTTATTTGTTGCAAATCCTGCCATGCATTGGAGACTGGACCTGAATTACATTTTTCTAATTTTAGGATTTAGCCAGCAGGCGTTTGTTTAGATATTGGACAGGTACACAGCAAGTTTCAGTGAGTTTTGTATTCTGTGCTCTGTGTTCATACAGGACAAGCATGGCGCTCAAGCAGGCCGCATGGAGAATATGAAGAATCCTTACTTAATCCTGCCAAGTTCCAAAGGGCAGCCATGTTAGTCTAGCAAAGCAAAAAAAAGCAAGATGTCCTGTGGCACTTAAAAAGTAAGACTAACAGATTTATTTATTGCATGAGGTTTCATGAAAGCTCATGTGTTAAATAAATCTGTTAGTCTTTAAGTGCCACTGGACTCCTTACCTTTTTTGGCTACTTAATCCTGATCCGGCAAAGTTTTAAGCATGCACATCACTGTAAGCACATGCCTGACTTCCACTGAAGTAATTGAAATTCATCCCTATTGACATCAAAAGGTAGCACCTACATTACCATTAAGCACTGAGCTTTAAACACTTCATTTTCTCACTGGTATTGTACTAAATATAGCTCCCACCCAATGTTATGATTTGAAGGACCATCATGGCAAAAACTTAAATGATTATCAATATATTTAAAAAGCATTTAAAATGTTTTAAAACATTTGTTAACTGTTAAAAACATTTAAAATGTTTTAAGTGTTTAATGTTTTTAAGAACTATCATGGCAAAGATTTAAAAAGCAAAGACTTAAAAACTGAACTAAAAGTCAGGCTGCTATTTTCTAGAATGAGTATGTCCCGCTGACAAAAGATTTTTATTAATGTAACTTTGGTTGCTGAAAGCTGGATTTCATGTTTGTCTTCATTCTCTCCAATATTTTGTTTTTAACAGACAGATGAATGGGATAACTTGACTTGATTCATCAGTTCTGCTAAAGCACTGACTTCTTTAACAGCAATCATAAATGGTTTTGAGATATGAAACAAGTGTTCCAGCATGGTTCATTGAACTGAATGGAGAACAAAGCCTTCCTCAGTGTCATTGTGCATGATGTATTTAATGCTTGCTACCATACATTCTAATCAAGAATGCTTTTAGTCATGTAGTACATGGAATTCCATCTTGGTTATGTACTCTGAATGAGCTGGAGAGACAGGAGGACTTTGCTTTTCTGGATTTCTGTCTCTGAACTAAATCCCACTGCAGTGAGATGCATCCCTTATCATAGACCTAAATTTTCCAAGGCCACACCAGTTATGCTCTCCTTTCTGTTGTGACCAATTAGTTATATAAAAATCAAAACAATTTTTTTGTTTTGACTATTTTTCTTCATTTGTTTTTTAAAATAAAATACATTTTTAAAACACCCACTTTGAACCAAAGAAAAAAAATCAAAACATTCTGGTCTGAAAATGTCAAAACAGAACATTTGACATTAGTGAAATGCTTCATTTTCATTTCTTTTCTGAAACAAACTATGGGTGAAATAGACACAGCTACAGGAAGTTTTGATTTTGGCAGCCTTGTCTCGGGCACACAGGAAGAAAGAAAAGGTGCAAGGTTGAGGCTGCAGCTTTATTCCCTTTACATATGTACATATACAAGGTAATAAATCAGACTGCAGGTCAGCATTTTTTCCTTAATATTTTGCCACTTTCTGAGACAGAGCTCCTGTCAACCCTCCCACTTTTCAGCCTGATTCCAGCCCATAGCTGGGATCTACCACCTTCCCATAATATGAAAGTTAAAGTGGGGGTTAGAAAACAAAGTGGATCTCTCCACTGTACAAGACTTTAGGATACTGAGCACTTCCATCTTTCTAATCACTTGATAAATGATCTGTTAACGACTGTCATCAGGGATGTGGCTGGGACATCAAGACTTCAAAGAGAAACAGCTGAACTCGAATTAATATGCAAGCTAAATTCTGTGAAAGCAGGGCTCAATCGAGACTATGGGTTCTTTTCCCATTACAAAAGGTCATTTGACTTCAGGCTTCCCAGGGTTTGAACCTAACAACTGCTCTGATTTGCTGTTACGGTATGGCCTGATCCTATGTTTTACACCTCTTTGCATTTATTTTCATTCCATTCTGTAAGTTCACCCATCTTCAAAGCATCTGACAAAGTGGGATTTTCTCCCACAAAAGCTCATGCGAAAAATAAATCTGTTAGTCTTAAAGTGCCACATGACTCCTTGTTTTTTTTAGGATACTAGCCCTCTCTTCTTCGACCTCCTCAGGAGATAACCCCCTAAAGCATCTCCATCTCCTGTTTATCTGAGAACCATATTCCCTCTGTAATGAGTACTTGCACTGGACACCTGCCAGCATCCACATAACTGGCCACAGCACAATGGTCAGTGTGCGCACACTGGCATCTGCACAATGGCTAGCAATAGCAGATTGTTAAAAAGCCAGTCCTTCTTGGATACCATTGGTGGGAGGATGGGGAGGGTAGTTTCTTTCTGAAAGCATGCAATATAAACACCTTTCCCTGCTCCTGGTCCATATAGTGGGCCATTTCTCCCACCTTGTCCAGCAACTTCCTGTTCTCCCCTTGGCTCTGCTAAATCCCTCCCTCTTTCTTTTGAGGAAGTGGGTTGCAGCCCACAAAAGGTTATGCCTGAAGAAATTTGTTAGTCTTTAGGGTGCTATGGGACTTTCATTGTTTCTACTTTCTTGTAGCCCAAAAGGAATGAGGACTCTTAAAGGACTACCAAATCCTTTTTTTTTTTCCCCTCCTGTTGGCTGGAAAAAGAATCATTACATTTGGTTGTGGATGATACAATTGCTAATGAAACAACATTGCCAAAAAACTACTGACCAACTTTAGTAACAATATATGTTTGTTTGTCTTCCTTGCATAGGCTGCAGTAAAATAATAGTAATATTAAGACTAAGAAGACATGCTTTGAGCCAGAACCTCAATTGCTGTAGACTGGTGCAACTCCACTGATGTCAGTGAACCTGTGAAGATTTACATCCACTAAGAATTGGACCCAGTGTAGCTGTTGTGCAAATGAAACTTCACAGACCCATGAAGAACCAAGTCTAGCTATGTTGAGTTATTGTGTACCTAATACATTGATTCACTGGTTTCTTAGGAGTAACTGTGCATTTATTGGAAAATAAATGGCTCATCATTTCAGAAAAGCCAAGAGATAATATAAACGATCAATCAAAGTGTTCAGTTTAGCCTACCCTCGCTGAAACTGCCCCAGGAGTTGACAAATACATTATTCCAGATTAAGACAAAAAGTGACAGGGGTGGAGGGAAGGTCATATACAAAATCCTTGAGTCTGCTTCCTAAATTTCATAAACTGTGATATCATGTTTTAGGATTCCATTTACAAATAAGGAAATGGTTTCCAACAGTTGCATGGATGCTTGCTAAAAACACTGATAACAATGTTCACACTCATTCTCCATAGGAGAATGGAGCTTGCATCCCTCTGTTTTTGTAGGCTGAGAGAAAGAGAGATGTGATAATTCCTATTTATGGTAAAAAAAATCCTTTCATTAGTATAAACTATCATAGCTTAAACTCAATGATAGTTTACATTAGCTGTCAATCCTGTCCCATTGTCTCTAAGAGGGACTTAATTAAAAAAAATATTAGGCACAAGCAGATGTATACACACAAAATACCCAAATATTATGGTGCTTTCTTGACAATTTATTTGGCGAATTTTTTCTTCTATATTCTGTCATCTCAACTAGACTGATAATTGAACTAGTTCAGGTCATTCATGATCATAGCAACATAAAACAAAGAAAGGGAAAAGAACTGCTAAATAATCTACCTAAATTAGGGAAATATTGATGTAGTCTCTCAATTCTCCATCTTCAGGGATCTAGTCTATGACTATTCAGTTTATTACCCATGTAGTCCTCATATTTTGTGTGACATATAAGAGTGAACAGAAACTAAAGATGTATTTCTGTCACCATAGGTACACTTTTTAGAGATCTGTGAACTGGCAGGATAAAAATGCGCAGCCAAATCCAGTTTATGATTTTGCCATAGTTGGATGGTACTCAGTATCTACTTGTTAGCATTTATTATTAAAATAATATATATATTATTTATATATATATATATACACACACACATATATTATTAAAATAATATGTATATTCAGCACTGTTGAGGAATAACATTATCACAATAAATGATTTCTCTTCAGTAACACAGTCAAAGGTGAACTGAAGGTAATCCCTGTCCTCCACTTGTGTTGAATAAAACTCCCATGGAGTGGAGTGGGAAATTGGTCTATGGGCAGTAGACCCTTGACAGACAATCTCTTTGCACATCAAACCTGGGGACTAACATCTGGTACCTGCTTACATCTTCCTTGGGTGACTCATTGTGTTACAGGTCAGACACCGAGGTAGCCAAAACAGCAATCAGTGCTTTGTCCCTCAACTCCCTGTGTGGTCTGGTATGAGCAGCACAAGAACATCAGCAATTAGCTGTGCAACAAATGTGGGCAAACTTGGGAGACTTGTTCCATTATGAGAGCTCAAAGAAGCAAATATTCCTGGCTATTCAATATATTGTTTCTTCTATTACACAGTGGAACCTTCTGTCTACTTGACATAGGCTGGATAGCTGAGCTCAGAGTCTGACTATCATGCCATACTTCTTATGTTCATTAATAGAGATAATCAACACTTCAAAATTGTAATGAAAAACTCAACATTTTGACAAAACGGAAGGAAAATGTTAATAGAGGTTCCCCGTTTATCATGCTGTCTGCACTCCAAAAGACATGAAGTCTGATCCCTGCAGCTTTCCTTGAAACAGAGTGGAATAGCAGTGCTACAGTGAAATCAACTACAAGCTTCAAAGGAGCCTAGAAAAAGCCCCTTTTTTGGACAATTTTTCTTGGTTTATCCATGTTCTAGAGGGAAATTGCTTTTGAAATTCCTTTGATTTTGAGACTAAATAAAACCTTCAGAATCAAGGCAGCTTTATGTTAGGCTTTGGAGAATATCATTTTACCCAGGGACCATGTGGATTCCAATTTCAGCATCTTTTCCGGAGTCCCCAGCACAAGGTGGTACATGATAAATCTTTGAGCCACTGTTCTTTTCTTTTTGAAAACTATAACCTAGAGACCCAGACATTGCCTCCCTCATGAGCATCGGTGTTGCAGGCTGTCTATTTTGTGTGTTTTCAACTTCTTCACTTAACTCAGAGCAGACACTTTGTTTATGAATGATGGTTCTTGACTTAGACTATGTTCTGCTCCTTAATTGTGCCACCTGAAAAAGGTAATTGATATCCTCAGGATTTCTCTAACCTTTATTTTATTCACATGCCAGGACAGTAACAGGTAATCAATTACAGCATGCTGATATCTCATGAAGATCCCTAAATTTTCTATCAATAGTTCATCACAGAACACAGGGTTTTGTTTGTTTGTTTGTTTTTGCCACATTCTATTTAAATGACTTCTTTGGACAAAGTAATGTCACAGCATCTAAATTGTTTCTTCACTGTTTCTGCATGCTGGGAAAGGTGTTTACTTTATGGTGTATCTTAGAGATTTTAGCTTTTTAAGAAAATAGCTGTAAAGTATGTAGGCTCATCTTCAGACAAGACAATTATTTGATAAACATAAAGCTGAATAAAATTCTTATCAATATGTTATTTCTCTGTCTGTTTCATCAGTGCTCAGGAGAGAAAAAAAATACATATCAGTTCTTTGAAGTGGCTTCATTTCATACAATGGGATTTAGAGCACTAATTCATGAACAGATACCTTGTATAAATCCACACAATAAATCATTCCTAAAAATCTAAATCATTATATTGAAGCTTCATAAAATGCTAGAGAAGATCTGTGAAACTAGTTACATAGCATATTCTTATAAATATCATAGAATTCATTTTGATCGATGCTAAGGTACAATGAATGTCAAGTGAATTCCTAACGAAAGCATGTGCATGTGAACACACACACGCAGAAAGCACCAGCAGGGCACATCAACATAAGAAAAATAGCTTAGATTTTTTTTCCTGCATGTGGTATAATGTATTGTCTACTGCATTTCTCTTCTCAGGAATCATCATCATTGTACAGAAGAAAAGATTTAGAAGTAGAAAAACTGACACAATTAGAAATTTGTGAATGTAATCAACTCTGGGATGGAAGAAAAAAGGTGTGAAGTTTTTATCAGCTAAAACTCACTTTTCATGCAACTACAGTGCTATGGCATTTTCAGCAAAGCACAAGAACACAATAAATGTGATATACTGAGATAGCTTTCTGGCAAACCTTTCCTATCCTTGAACTCTAAACAAGGACTCTTTTCTTTTTTTCAATTACAGACACCTCCCAAATATTAAAATGCAGTAATTTCATTTGGATTTAAATTGTTGTGCAATAATGAATCTGCATTCTTTGGAGAGGTTGTGACTATTTGGAAGTGAGAATTATGACCTATCATCAATCAAGAGTGTTCACTCAGCCTTATGTAAAGGTCAGTTAGTTTCAGAATTAAATACAAACCTTCTACATCATGCCTCAATTTCATTCTCACTACGGAAAGCAACACTGTGAGCAGATGAGTATGTTAGATTACAAGGGGTGGAAACTATTATGAGGAAATGAGTTACTGTAGCAGCTACTTCTGTGTTAAAGGACTTAGGGGAAATCTGAAAAGAAAATAAGAGTGAAACTTGAATCCATTTGAGAGTATCTGGATCCTTGTTGATCATCAATTTTGTCTGTCTGAGTCAATCGTGCGCAGTCACTGACCTCCTGAAGTGATCAATGAAGCTATAAGCTACTCAAAATGGCATCTTCCTAGTCAGCAACACTAATGCATGCATGACTTTTTCACATAGCTACTTATTTTAACAACAAACAATGTTTTCAGGTTTTTAATTCACTAGACCCAATGCAGCTATGGATAAACAGCTTAGGTTCCAGTCCACACCACAGATCATGATTAAAATGCAGCACTGTCATTACTAACTGAGGCATGTCGTTCATACCGACTCCAACTTCCCCAAATAGCAGGAGACTTTGGAATGAATATTCTACTACTGGCCTAAGGAAGCAGACATAACCAGCTTGATTTTCAGATCACAGATGTGTCCATGGCAGGATGTTAAAGAAATGATTATCTTTACATTTGTGAACAAAAGACCTTTCATTGTGAAGTAGCTGAAATAAAATATTTAGAACATTCAAGGATCCTTTCTGCTGTTGACTTTCCTGTTTTAATGACACATGACAGGGTGGCAGACAGTAGAACAATAGCAATGGAGGGCTTTTTGAGCCATCCTGAAGGCAGGTGTTTGAGTAGCAGATTAATCTTTTTAGTTCCAGCCAATAAAAGGAGCTACAGTCTTTCTCTGGACAAAGGGAACTGGACTCTGAGATGGAGATGTTCTGAGGGGTTGAGGGGGGAGAGGCATGGTGAGAATTATGCTAAGGTTTTTGTTGGCCAGTTGTTATTTGAATTATTAGGAAACCCAAACTCCAGGAAGTATCTTGGCTACTTGTGGGGTGTGTATATTGTGTTCAGCTAAATTGAAATTGCATTGATATTGCGCCTACCCATGTTGCATTTTTGGCAATTCATCAACTGCCATAGTACATGACAGTGGCACAAACCATAGGGATGAAGACCCTGTGAAAACTTCTGCTTTGCCCATTATTGCTGTCTGTGTTTTCTCTGATGCAGTCCTACAGCTACCAAAATCATTTCTTTTTGTAGTGACTTAGGCAACTTACAAATTCTAATGTAATAGAGTGGGGTATTTTTTTTTAATCAGACTGGAAACTGAATGAGTATTTTTCAAATACTCATGCTTTAAGAGGCAATGGTTTTCATCTTCAATGAAACAACCTGTCTGAATATGTCAAAACCACAGAACACTATTTTTCAAATAAATATGCACCTCAAACTCAAAATGCCAAAACATGTTTACAATTAGTATAAAATCCAAATGAAAACAAAACAAAAAAACACCACCAACCCTTAGAGTATGTAGCTTTTCTAATAGGGCTAACAGGCTTAAAAGCTTTGAAAAGCCATAGGCAGAACATTGCAGGAATCTCAGTCATTTGAGTATTGTCACCTTTTTTCTACCAAGTAAAATTACAAAACACAGTATTGATACCTTTAGGAATACCATTTTCAAATCTTTTTTAGTTCTTGAATGACATAATAGATGGCACTATACTGCTAGTCAGAGGCCTCAGCTATTTAACAGGCTGTCAGTTATCACAAACACTCCTGAATTGTGTAAGCCTTTTTCAAATTTGCCTTCATTTTTCAGTCCTCTTGAGAATGCCATCTTGTAAATGTCAAGTGTTTAAGGTACAAGAGTCACATTGAGTGTTTGAGGTAGGGAGCAAGTTCAGATAAATTAAAAATCAAACCAAAGACCAATTCTAAAACTGAATCTATGCCCAATCTCTTTTGAAAATCTGTTTACAATTTTTGTTAGTTTTTGCTGTGTTTTCTGTAATTTTATTGTAATCATCATATGCCATATCTCCCTGGTTTCAGCATAAGCCCACAAATGGCAGCACAGAAAAATCACAAGAGGCTATTTTCTTGGTAATTAATTTCCAATACATCTGGGGAAAAAAAGAAGTAATAAAATCTCATCAGAGTCTATTGTGAGATTTTTTTTAACTTGTTTTTCCAAGCCAAAATTGTTTTGGATCGATATCAGAGTAGTTCAGTGCTCTTTTAACCAGATCAAACCTCCAGACTTTTTCTTCAGGGTCACCCATCACCATGAATCAGGCCTCAGAGTCCTCTGCCGAAGGAATTTGTACAGAGTTTGCACACAAATGCACAAGCCTGCAGAAGCATTAATAGAAAACCCAGCTTCCTAGCTGCCTACAGGAACCCAGAACAAGTGAAATATTTGACCAAGAAGAATAGACCTTGTCAGCATTGTCTGATCAATGCCTGAATGAGAAAATTGAAACTATACTTCAGAAGGGTTCAGATGCTGATTACTAGCAAGGTAAGGAAGAGGATGTTATTTTAGCTAAAAATTAATCTCAGAAGTTTCCCTTATTATCCACCTTACATTTACACTTCCTCTCTGAATGATGAGGTAGGTAGTGGCATGAGAAGACATTGACAGGTGCTATGTGTAAATATTACAAGTATTCCCTGTTATATTTAGTATTCACCTTTAAAATACTCTAGTTACTTTCATGAGTTTATTTTCCCTCACTCTTCGATGCCTTTTCATTCCACTGCATTTGTGTTTTCACTACTGTACTTTCCTCCATAAAACTGGAGATCCAGAACATTTTAAAGGTGCTATTTTTCAGTTTTAATAATATTTCCCACTTGTCAGCACTGCTATAACATTTCCTTTTTTATTTAGGAGAAAACTTGAGTATCTGAATAAGAAATAGGGTATGTTTCCTGGAAGAGCTTGTGCTTTCACCAGTGGCTGTAATAATCTTTCCAACCAATATAGTATAAATCTAGCTCTGTGTGTGGCTTTATGTTAACAATTATATGCATGCATATATATATTTTAGATTTACTGCAAAAGAAAACAGAGTAAACTTTAGAGACCCATGCCTACATTCTTTGGGTTCTTAGGAGGAGCCTTCGCAAGCCAGGAGCAAACATCTTGTTTTGTTAAGGCCACTAGCAGTTGTCCAGGAAGTCTATGTATACTCCTCGAGCATTTGCATTATTATTCTTTACGTCATAGCAGCATTCAAAGGTACCGGTTGAGGTCAGGGATCCATAGCTAAGGACTACACAGACACATGGTAAAAGACAGTCCATGCCTCCAAAGAGTTTTACAACCTATAGTCTCCATTTATAATTCTGATCTGGATCCTTGCTGGGTCTTGTGAATCAATGGGAGCAGCAGCCGTGAAAGGTAGGCAGAGGGTAGTCCCTTTCCATCAGTCCCAGCATTTCAGGGCAGTATTCCTTGTTTTGGTCTGTGTCCTCACACCAATCTCTCTATGCCTCTATCAGCTTCCTCAGAGATCAAAGTTTATCTCTGGTCTCAATAGGTTTTCCCACATCCATTTCTAGTTAAATTTAAAATGAATTTATTGCTTTAGAATAGACAATGAAGGGAAAAATTAGAAACAAAACAGAGGCCAAACACAGCTCGACTAATTGCTATGAAAAGCCTAACAGCCAGGTTCTAAACTTAAAAGAAGCTGTAGGCCTTTCACAACAGGGCATGCTGTCTGCCTGTCAGTGTTACTTGAAAGCATAGATAAGGCCAAAGTAAAGATCTTTTGAAAACCCAGAGTTTACCTGATTTTGCTCTGAAAGCCATAAATAGCCTACGTTTTGTAAAAATGGGCAGTACACTTACAGTCAAACTTGTCTGAGTTTCAAGTTTGTAATTAATCCCCAAACCTGGTGAATTGCACAACACACTACAAAGTCATGCAAGAAACAGATACAATGCCTATTATAAGGTAAACTAAGGGTTTAGTCATACAATAACTGCCTCGTCCCTTATATGAAGAGAAGTAACACTTAACACAGCATGCAACTTTCCTGCTCCTGACAGAGATTGCTTGTCCCTACAGGAAAGGCTGTCTGGTCGAGTGGATATGCAGACCAGAGCTTTGGGAGACCCATGATGTACTTTGTGCTCCACTGCTGACTTGTTGTGTGACCTGGCACAAATCACTCTCCCTCTCTGCCCCAGGTTCCCTTCCCACCGTTTGTTTGTCTTTTCTATTTAGAATGTGAGCTCGCCAGGCAGGGAACGGTCTCACTATTGTGTTTGTACGGTACCTACCATGTATTGGCTCAATCATAATTGGGCTGATAGGAAGCATTACAATATGCACATAATTTTAAGATGAGGTTTCTCAAACTGACTTAAAATGTAGCTTTGCTGACTTCTACACAAATAATGTAGACAAAGACTAATTGAGGAAATACTAAAAGAAATATATACATGTATACCTTGGTTAATGATGACTAATGGGATTTAACTATCTACAGTTATTTGAAGGGCATAATCAATAATTGCTTAGAGTGAGCCAAAAGTATATAACTAAGGGCAATGTAATAAGAGTGAGCAAAACAGAATTTAGACTGACCTGTCAAGCGAAATTTCCTAACAGTTAGATCTAGATGAGTACAAAAGAACCTCAGAAAAGAAGGAGGAGAAAGGCTCATTATTCTGAGTTTTTTAAATCCAGACAGGACAAAGCAATCACTATTTACTATAGAAAATGACCCTGCATTGGCTAGGTGATAAACAAAATTACGAATCAAAAATGAATTCCATTCTCTTTTCACTGACTTGGTTAAAGAGCAGCTAAAATAGTCAGCAAGGATTAACATGTCTCTAGCAACAACATGATTTAAACCATTCCAGGTGTTTCAAAATGCTAATAGCCTCAAAGACTTTGATCTCCATGTTGATGTGTGATAAAGATGGATGGCATTACTATCAGTTAAAATAGAAACCACCAGTATTAAAGACACATATACACCACCAGTCTTTGTACCATACCACATCACCAAGATAGAATTAACAAATAAATTACGCCTAAACCAAGACAGACAATGAATTACTGGAGAATACTTCTTTGACTTACTATAAACACTTAAAAGTTAATTGTTGATTAATAAACATCTTACATTTCCAAATTGTGGGGTCTTATTGCTAGGGTTGCTTACACTGAATACTTTCAGTAAAGCTCAAAGCTTTTGTTTAGATTCAGAACCACAAGATTTGGCCATGCATCCAAATTTTTCCTGTTCATTTTGTTCACTTCTTTCTTGCCATAGGAGTCTTTCTGGTGTCACCTGACCTGATGGCAGTGATTTCTCATGAGGATGAGGTCATTGCATGTGAGAATCAGGATGTGTTGACTGCCTTGCTAAGGAACATGATATTTATTGTAAACTTTACATTCAGTCCCAAATAAAGGCTTATTGGGCTGAAGGACTCAAATGTACCAAATTCTGGTGGATATATTTTACTAACTTTGTGATTGGCTTTAATCATAATCCACAAATTATGAACAGCCCTGTCTTTATGGAGACATGCAACAGAGATCAGAACAACCTGAAGATCCCCCAAAGAGTTTGGTTCCTTTGATGAAGCATGAAGATTTCATGTAATTTTATCACTTTTGATGGAGTATTCTCACAGGGTTTTATAGGATTTTAATAAATATGACCAATACGATGTTTACAGAGATAAACAAAACAGATGAGAGAACCAGCCAGTTTCCCATTTTGTAGTTCCCTCAAGTATATCAGGCATGTACTTTAAGTAGTTAAATTTAGTTGTCGTGGTGAAGTAATTCCACAAGCCTCCTGTGAAGAAACTTGGACTGATTCTCTTTCTGCTTACACCAGTGTATGCCTACAGGTCTCCATGTAGTTATTACCAATTTACACCAAAATATCAATAAAATAAAGAATCAGGAGTACATATGCAGATGGAGGTCAGCTCAGTAGACACACTGGGTGGGTCAGAGATCAGGTTATTTCTCTGTGCACTTTTGTGAAATGATAGACAAACATTTTAAATCCTGGACTAAATTATTCATAGCAACCTTTCAGGGACCTGCCTATCTTTGTATATTTCACTTCAGGAACCAGTGACTCAATCTGTTACTTTTACAGGGTACAATGCTAATTAACTAGGCACCTGCTTATAATCATGCATCAAAGATATACAGATGCAGCCATATGCAACACTATGCACGTCATAAAACTGCAACAAAAGAAAACCCACTACTTGTCTAAAAACTGATAGTTACCTCTTTATTTTGCCTACTACTCTTTATGCCTACTACTTGTGTACCAGCTGACACCTACTGTAAGCACTCTTGACTCTTATTTTGGACTTACTGCTGTTTGATGGAGCACACCCTCACCCCAGTCAGAAGGCTAGCAAGCACCTCTGGGCTCCATCGGTACCAAATATGCATAGCTACAGAGCCTGGAGGAAAGAAACCTGAAAAGGAGAGTTCAGCACAGAACAGGGTAGCAACTGAGGAACACTGCTATCCCTCAGAAGAAGCTGACTCTTGTTATGGAGTAGCTGAGAAGGAAATAGCCGATATGCCTGTATCATTCAATGACTTACCAAAACCCAGAGAGACCTTTGTAAGCAGGGAAAGGGCTTTGTGAGCACCTGAGTTTAACTACCTGCAAAAGGCCCTACCTATCACGCCCATAATCTCTCACTTTACCTATCTACATTAATTAGCATATATGTAATATTTTTTATTTCAAAATCTCTCTTATGTGGCGAGGTATATACTAAAGTTCCCTAATCAAATCACCCAAAACAACACTATGCATTTTAATGTCAGGGAGGTATGTTTTCCTTCATATAGAATTGTAGGTAATCTTTTTATAGCACTATCTGACATAAATGAGATGTTCTGTGTGATGCATACATTGTACCACCTGAAAACAAGTTAATCTAATTTTTCAGAGGACAGTTTAAATATACTGTGCCCAGAAAGAAAAACTATTTGTTATACATATGAGTTTGTAAATGCTTCTGCACAATAATTTACTGACTTCCCATGTTGGCTGGTTAAATCGTTGTATGGTGGTTCTAAAGAAACAGCTTTAATTTGAAACCTTCATAATCATACTGTCAAGAAATTTTACTCCTGAATTCTTGTCTTGAAGACAAGTATGCCAAACTTTGATCACGTATTCACTCAATTAAACTGAAAGAAAGTAAACCTGAAAAAATTGTTTGAGCAGAGTTACAAGATGTTCAATAAATAAATTTGTTAGTCTTTAAGGGCCACAGAACTCTTTTGTTTGATTTACTGAACTAGACTAATGTGGCTACCCCTTTGGATCTTGGCAAGATGTTGACAGTAATTTCAGGCCTGGATTAAGGGGTCTTGGTGCCCTGAGATGCCCCACAACTGTGGGTCATTGTCCTACCCCTCCCAGCCTGGGGCCCAGCCCCCCGCCCGCATGGAGACCCCAGCTGGAGTGGTGCTGGGGGGCCCAGAGACCAAGTTCTCATCCCACCCCCAGGAAGGCTGGTCCACTCCCAGAGGTGGGAGCAGGGGCAGGCTGAGCTGGCATTGTTCGCTGAGGGGTCAGTTGGATTGTAGTGCAGCTCTGGTACAGACTTCCAGGCTCTGGGGGCCCTGGAGGCTGTATCGTGGGCCAGCTGGTCCCAGCACTGGCCCCGACCCCACCCCAGAACAGAGCGCAGTGAACAGGGCCAGCTTGCACCGCCCTGTCCCTGGGGGTGCACCGATCAGCCCATAGGGCAGGCTTGGCATGTGAAAGCCTCTAGCGCAAGGCTCCCCTCCATGCTGGCAGGACAGGAGCCCTCCTGCTCTCAGTACCCTCTCCCTGGTGCTACGGAGGAGGGGGCTGAGTGAGGCAGCAGGAGGGAGGGCCAGATTTGTGGGAGCCATAGGGGCTGGAACCTGGGGCCCCCCTTCAGGCCAGCGCCGGGGCTTCAACTCCTACAGTCTATGTCCACACATACATCGTTATTTCAAAATATGTTATTTTGAAAGGAGTTATGTCGAAATAAAGTCCTTATTTCAAAATAAGTTAATTAGAATTAAGGGAAAGCCTGCTATCGAAACGGCTGTTATTTCAAAATGGTTATTTCGAAATAAGGCTGTTTGGACATGTTGTTTCAAAACAACATGTCCAAATGGTGTTATTTTGAAACAACCATTTCGACATAACAGCCGTTTCAAAGTGAATGGGGTTTAAGCTGTTTTGAAATGATGGTTTGTATTTCGAAATGACAGAAGCCATCATTTCAAAATAAGAAAACGTTGTGTGAAATAACCAGTGTTATTTCAAAATAAAAGAGACATGTGGACATACTGCATTAATTTGGCCCTGTGTAATTCACCATGGACATGATCTACCAGAGTTTTGAGTATCATTAGTTCACAATGAGAAATAACGATATTCAGCAGCTTGCAGGGTTGGCTCTATGTTAGTATCATGACTATGGCTGATGAAAGATCTTGTGTAAAATTTGATGAACAATTGCATTTGCAATTAAACAGAAATTTTCACAGAAACTCCTGGTTTCCTCAAAGCACACAAGACTCCCTGTTTGTTTTGCTGAACTAGACTGGTATGGCTACATTTTGGATCCTGGTTTCCTCAGCAATTTTGGGTTTTTCATCAAGAAACTAAAATGTAAAATTGGGTGTGTTTTCAGCCTGGGGTGAACACTTTCAGATGCTGAAACTCCTCAGATTATCACAATTTTTATTTTTGGTTTTGTGACAAAGTCACAATTTTATGCTGACAATTTCAAAGGAAATCAACATCCCCCACCCCATTCCCATTCTCTTGAAATTTTCAGTGGTGAAAAACATTTTCCAATGAGCTTTCATCATTCTCATTTGACATTTGGACAAGCAAAGCACTAGAGCACATGCTTAACTTAACAGATACTTGCATCACTGAAGTCTGAAATGTGCTTTAGTGTTTTGCTCTACAAGGATATGAGAGCTCATACACTGCAGGAGATGCAGCATACTTTTCCCCACCCTGCTATGACCAGTCACCTAAGTTGGCACATTGCAGGGGGAAAATCACATCTCAGAAAGCTCTTAAGGGAAGTGGTGCCATACCTCTGGCTTCCACCTCCCACTGCTCTGCCCTGATTCCCTTTGCATTATAATGGGTCCCTGGTGAGCAGACAGTAGGACTGCAATTGTATTCACCCTTTATGCGAGTCATTCAAGGAGAAGTGGGGTTGCTTCTTATTTCTTCCATCCACCCACCTACAACTGCTGAGAGGCCAGGTAGATCTGTCTATAAATTGTTAATAATATAGCAATGATCTGTAAAATGGAGACAGCTTCAAAGGACCACTGAAAGACAGCCAATCTGGATAGTGGCCAACCTACAATCAGGCACAACAAATGGCGTTGCCAGCTCTCATGATCCTATCACAAGTCTCTTGGGCTATGTCTACACAGATGAAATTGCTGGAATATCTCTACAGGATAATCAGAATTTAGTAGGAGGTACCGCCTGCTGTGTCATCCAGAGAATTCACAGGTTGAGAAGATGCAAGCTTCTGAGTTATAATCCCCACTCTGCCACAAGAGTGAGTGTGTGAACTTGTACATCACTATATTTGCTCTGTGTTAAATTCCCTGTCTGTATAATGGATATAATATTGTGAAGACTGATTAGCCAACTAGCTTGCACAGCACTGAAGCCATGTACATGCTAATAACAGAATTATTTGGATAGATGATGTTTTTTATTATGCTTTTGTTTAATTTTCACCAGATAAATACTAGTAGATCATTACAGGTTATGTGCGGTATTATTGACAGCCCATGCATCAGCCTGATTTGTTGCACAACATAACTGACTGAAAACTCCTCAAGACAAAACTTGGACAATTCACTTAAGCCAGTATCCAAAGGGGTAGCCGTGTTAGTCAAGTTCAGTAAAACAAACAAACAAGGAATCCTGTGGCACTTAAAGATTAACAAATTTATTTTTTGCGTGAGCTTTCATGGGAGAAAATCCCATAAAATTGTTAGTCTTTAAGTGCCACAGGACTCCTTCTTTGTTTGTTTTAAGCCACTTGTTTCACCAGCACTGGGGAGACTTTTTATGAAGATGCCTGTAGTGATCCCAGTTTCCAGCTCAGGGGAAAGCCACTTGGCCTCACTCCAGTGCCATACACATTTTTAAAACAATAGAATAACAATGATTCAGACTAACTTTCAGAACGGCTTTTGTTAGACATGCTGGATCACTGAGCATATTCTTATATCTACTAGCTTCTACACTGAGCCTTTCTTTTAACAGGTATTACATGGTTATTTACTTCTATGCATTACAGCAGCAACTGGGATGCTCCGTTAAGGCTCAGGCTTCCATTGTGCTATGTCCTTTGCAGACCAGCAACACAGGAGACAGATAAGGTTTTCTGTCTTTTAACTTTTTTGTTGCTTTCCTCTGCATTCTCTCCAATTTGTCCACATCTTCCTTAATGTGTGACACCCAGAACTGGATGCAGTACTCTGGCTGAGGCCTCACCAGTACTGAGTAAAGCAGAACAATTAGCTACTATATCTTTGTGACCATCAGAGTACCCCAGTGCCCTCTGGCATACTGTTGTCATGATATGTTCCCAAAAGGAGCGTATAATATACCACTGAAAAACTAATGAATTACTGATAGTTAATGTTCTTCTTTGACATACGTATGGTAAATCCAATAAAGGACCTGTGCTGCAAATGTGTACATGGCAAGAATTCCCAAGCCATGCCTAGGTAGGATGAAGAAATGTGATTCTGGCTGCTTCAGTTTGTCTACAATGTAAATTAAGCAAGGTGTGACAAAAGACAAAGAAAGCAGTGGGTTACCAAAGTAACCGTCCTTCTTTGAGATGGGCTGCTTGCATACATTCAGTTACAGGTGTCTACATGCCACAGCACAGGGTAATCTGGAAAGTGTTTTAGCCCTAACCTGTCAGGTCAGGGTCAGTGGCCAATATCCCCTCCTTGTCATGACCGTGGCTATATATGAGACCCTGACCCTGACCCTCCCAGTCCCTTCTTTTTACCAACTCCATGTAGTGGGATTGGTGGGAGGGATCTGAATGTATGTGACCAGCTCATGTCAAAGAAGGACGGTTAGATTGGTAACCCACCGTTCTTCTTCGAGCGCTGCTCACATCATTCAGTTACAGGTGACTGCTAAGCCATACCCAGGATGGTGGATGGAGTTACAACTTACCCATATTGAGTATGGCTCTGCCAATGTGGCATCCTCTCTTTCCTGTTGGACAATAGTGTAGTATGTTGTGAAAGTATGTATCAACGACCATGTAGCTGCTCTGCAGATATCCTGGATTGGGACCTGCACTAGGAAGGCTGTTGAAGAAGCCTGGGCTCTTGTTGAGTGAGCCCGCACTCTCCCCAGGACAGGTGTACCCGATCTTTTGTAGCAGTTTGTATTACAGTTCACTAACCATTTGGAAATGCACTGTGTTGTCACTGGCTGTCCTCTCTTTCACTCTGCAATGGAGATGAAGAGCTGAGAGGATTTGCGGAACGGGCGTGTGCGTTCAATGTATGTCAGGAGCACTCTTGACATCCAGGGTGTGCCATTTTCTCTGTTTTACAGTGACCTGAGGGTCAGTAAAAAACACCAGAAGGAAAGTGTCTTGGTTCAGGTGGAACAGAGTGGCCATCTTTGGAAGGAAGAAAGATGTGGATGTCGCAGCACCGTATCTGTGAAAATCTCATGTATGGGGGTTCCAAAGACAGGGCTCTGAGTTCTGAGACCCATCTCACTGAGGTTATGGCCACCAGGAATGCTACCTTCCACGAGAGGACTAAGAGAGTACACCAGTCCAAGGGTTCATACAGGAGCTCTACTTAACATTGAAGCACCACATTTAGGTCCCATTGTGGAGGAGGATCCCTGGCATGTGGGTAGATCCTTTCGATACCTTTTAGGAACTAAGTGGAGGTGGAGTAGGAGAAGACTGGGGCCCCTTCCATCTTCTTGTAGAGGGCTGAGTTTGCCAGTAGGTGCACCTGTAGGGAGGAAGTAGACAGGCCCTTATCCTTAAGGGTTAGCAGATAGTCCAATATGAGGTGCGTAGGAGAAGCCTCTGGTGGCACCCCTCCTTCTCTGGACCATCAAGAGAAACGCTTCCATTTAGCATCGTAGGTAGCCCTAGTAGAGGGTCCTCTACTGCCCACTAGTACCCCTCTGACCCTCTCAGAGCAGAGTTTTTCTGAGTCATTTAACCATGTAGCCTCCAGACCACCAGGTGCAGCAACTTCAGATTCACGAGCTGTAACCTGCTTGAGTCCTGTGTTAATAAGTCTGCCCTGAGTGGAAAGAGGAATGGTGTACCTATGGATAGGTCGCATAAGATCAAATACCAGTGTTGTCTGGGCCAGTCTGGAGCAGTGAGTATCATGTCCACTCTCTCCTTCTTTATCTTTAGAAGCACCCGGTAAATCAGGAAAGTTGGGGGAAATCCATAAATCAGTGAGCCGCCCCCCCCCCCATGGATCAGGAAGGTGTCTGCAATCAAGCCCTTCTCTCGGCCTCTGAGAGGCAGAATTGACAACACATCCAATTCTGGCGTGTTGCAAACAGCTCTATTTGTGGAACACCCCACCGGCTGACAATGTGGGACATCACCTCTGTGTGCAGAGACCATTTGTGGTAGAATAGAAAGGTTGTGCTCAGTAAATCTGCCGCACTGTTTTCCACTCCTGGTAAGTGGGCCGCTATCAGGGTGAAGTTGTGTCTTAAGGCGAGTTCCCATAGACTGGTGGCTTCCACACAGAGGGCTGGGGAGAACTGCACCCCTCCCTGCCAGTTTGTATAGAAAATGGCTGTTTGTACTGTTTGTTAGGACTGGACTGTTTTTCCCCTTAGCAGGTCCAGAAAGACCTTGCAAGCTAGATGAACAGCCCTGAGTTCCTTCACATTTATGTAAAGGAACCTGTCCCTGAAGGCCCATGTCCCTTGGGTTGAAAGTCCCTCTGATATGTGTGCCCCCCAACCTGCATCTGATGAATCTGTGATCAGTGTCACCATGGGATTTGAGGTCCCACCCCTGGCAAAGAGCAGATCCTGCCATATTTCGAGGGTTTCTAAGACCTTACGGGGGACTGCCAGTACCTTGTTTAGAAGGTGTTTCTGGGGAAGGAAGACTAGGCTAACCAGAGCTGAAACAGTCTCTTTCTCAGTCCAGCTGTTCTTATCACCGAGGTAGAGGTCACCATGTGGCCCAGTAGCTGCAGGCACCATCTGGCTGTGGTGACTATGGCCCTTCAGAGCTCTGAAATGATGGAACACATGGACTGAAACCTTGATTGGGGAAGTGATGTTTTCCCTTTTTTGGAGTCCAGTAAGGCTCCTATGAATTCTATTCTGCGAATTGGGATGGGTTTTGGTTTGTCTTGATTTATGCACAGCCCAAGATATCCACATAGCCTCTTTACAACAGTGACACTGTGGCGAACCTGGTGCTTGGACCTTCATTTTATTAGCCAGTCGTCGAGACATTGGTAGCTTTTTATGCCCCACCTCCACAGGTGTGCCACCACTGCCACCATACATTATATGAATCCTCGGGGAGCTAAGGCGAGCCTGAAAGGGAAGGACGCAAATTGAAAGTGGTTCCCTCCCACTACGAATCAGAGGAATCTTCTGTGTTTGGGTCTTGTGAAAATAAGTGTCCTTTAAGTCGAGGGCTGCAAACAAGTCCCCTTGATCTAGAGCTAGGATGATTTGTGAGAGGGAAACCATATGGAATTTTATTTTTCCTTAGGTGTTTGTTCAGTGCCCTGAGGTCTAGGATAGGTCTCAGGTCACTGTTTGGTTTGGGAGCTAGGAAGTATCAGGAGTAGAACACTTTCCCCCATTGATTCCTTGGGACCCTCTCTATGGCCCCTAGGAAAAGCAGCTTTTCTCTTTCCCTTTGTAACAGAAGATTGAGCTCTGGATCCCCAAGATGCAGGTGAGGGGGCGAATTCTTGTCTCAGGATATAGATTTGAATTGAGTGGAGTATCCTTTGGATATCATGTCCAATATCCAGCAGTTGGTTGTGATGGTGGCCCAATGAGGTAGGAATTGGGTCAGTCGGTTGCTGAATAACGGAGGTTAAGCGGAGGGTGGGGGCCCTCTAGCTGCTTGTCAAAAACGCTGTTTTTGGTCAGCTGATCAATACTTACTGTTCCCCTGGCAGGTAGCTTGGGCCAAGGACTGGGATTTTGGGCCCTTGCCACTCAGTTCCTTTTCCTCTCTGGGCCACCATATTGTTGCTAAGGCTGTTGGTAGAGCCTCTAGAGTGACTCCTGTGCTTGATTTTGTTGCTGCAACTGTTGGGATTGTTGCTAGGTCTGCTGGGGCCTGAAGGAATGCTTAACCTCCTTTGGCACATACATGCCCAGGGATCTTAGGGTAGCCCTAGAATCAGGGGCGTCGCTGGCTGGGGTGGGACCCGGGGCACGGGCCCAGGCCCTGCCCCTGGCCCGCAGGCCACGCCTCCAGCCTGCAGGCCCCGCCCCCTGGCCGGGGACAGGGCCAGGCGCCGTTGAGGGCAGCCAAGCCCCACATCCCCGGCCAGGGATGCGGCCGCCGGCGGCCAGGCCCCGGATCCCCGGCCAGGGACGGGGCTGCCACGGCCGCCAGCGGGTGGGCCCCAGAGCTCCGGCCCGATTGGGCTGGAGATCTGGGGAACTAGTGCTGGGGTTCAGGGCACGTGCCCTGGAGTGCCCAGCACCAGCAGCGCCCCTGCCTAGAATCCTTCATCCCATGTAATTTAGAATTTGTAGATTCTGCAAACAGAGCTGGGCCCTGAAAAGGGAGGTCCTGAATGACCAGCTGCATCTGCTGCGATAAACCAGAGCTCTGTAGCCAGGCCAATCGATGCATTGACACTGAGGAGGCGATGCTGCAGGAGACAGTGTCAGATGCGTTCCATGATGTCATTAGTATGTCACAGGATGCCAATATTCGTTCCTGTACCAATGTCTCAGAGTGTCTGACATGTTCCCTGGGAATCACATCACAAAACTGTTCTAGTGCCAGAGACTGAATAGATATCTCCCTATGAGGGCATGGTGATTTGCTATACACAGCTGGAGAGCTGAGGTGGAGTAAAGTTTCCTACCAAAGAGGTCAAGTTGGCCTCCTTATTTTTGGGAGTGGAGCTTGGTTGGCCTTGTCTCGCCCTATGATTAGCTGCATCCACTACCAGAGAGCCAGGCATGGGGTGGTTAAAGAGGAAGGTGAATTTATCAGCTGGGACTTAGTACCTCCTGTCCGCAACTCTAGACACAGGGGAAATCGTAGAGGGGGTTTCCCACTGCACCTTCGCAATGCTACATCTCCCATCATGCAGGGGAACTGAGACCTTTACAGATGATCTTCTACATCAAATAGGGGGGTTGCACTGTTCCTTTACAATCCCCAGATCCAAGTTCAAGTTTGCTGCCATGCACCTAAACAGATCCTGCTGGGCATGAGGGTCATGACTGTTCACCAAACGTCATTGGTAGGTTGCTTTGTCTGGGGAAGAAGATGAAGGAATTCACAATCTGCGGTACTGCATGGTGCTGGAGTCGAGTTTGTTGTCTGCGGCATCCGAGGAACAAGGGGTCCTAGTCAATGGCAATGCCGAGGCTTGCTGTGATGCAGGTTCATCCTCTGCAGGGTAGTTGAGCCACCTACTAGACCATTCCTGAAATGAGTGCAGGGTGGAGTTGCGGCATGCCCTGGAGTGGCCTCGAATTCAGGAGCCGCTATTGCTATAACGACTACTCTGGGGTCTTCTCCGTGTCCCCACCAGTGCCATCAGGATCACCAACGAGGGGAACGGTGCCACATGCATACGCACTTGGGTACCAAGGGATGAGTCGTTTTGGTGGTGGGGAGTTGGGGAGCACTTACAGTGCTGCTTACCTGCAGGCTTCTCTCTTTCGGGGGATGATGGGGATCAGCGTCACCAGGGCTCATCATCTGATGGCACTGAGGAAGCAGAATTTGATCTTGCCTGTCTTGACCCCTGCAAACATGGAAATGAAGGTTCACGTATAGATGTGGGTGAAGACATGTGCCCATCAGCCGACTCCTGTTCTGGTCCCAGGACAATGCTGCTTTCCAGTACCAGCAGGGAATCTGCCACCAACTCTGATGCTGGTACTGCCTCGAATGTGGAGTTCCACTCCCTGGCTGAGAGAGCCAGCTTTCCCTTGGAAAGCACTGACCCACACGGTGCCAGGGATTTCAGCTTCAATTGGACCCTCACCACTGTGAATGCCTCTTGTATCGAGGGGGTGGGGATATGCTCCAGACCCTTTACCCAAGGCGGAGTAGCCAGCGGCGAAGTGACATGGCACTGAGACACTGACGAGTTAGAGGCCGATCACAACTTTTCACTTATAGTCGGAGAGCAGCACTGGACTTTTTCTGGTGCCGATCTGCCATGCAGTGCTGGTGAGTCCTTAGGTGCAATGGGCGTAATCACTGTCAATTGCACTGCCTGGTCCTGGGTGATATTGTGGAGCCTTCTCTCCCTGTCTTTGTGTGTTGTCTGCTTAAACGACTTGCATATGGGGTATTTGTCCACCTGGTGCGACTTCATAGGGAGGAGAGGCATCTCTTGTGGGGATCGTGGGTGAGGAACGCCTTGGAGCAGACAACACAGGGTTTAAATCTCAGCCTGCTGCCATCACAAAATAACAAGAGTAACAATAGAAGACAGGCACTTGCTCAACAGTAAGGGCAGGCTGTTCCAGGACCGTCACTGAGGGTGGAAAGAAGGAGCTGGGAGGGTCAGGGTCAGGCTCGCATATATAGCCACAGTCATGGCCTGGAGGGGGCATTGGCTGCTGACCCTGACCTGACAGGTTAGGGCTAAAAGTCTTTCTGGATTACCGTGCACTGCAGCACGTAGACACCTGTAACTGAACGATGTGAGCAGCACTCAGAGAATCACATTTACATGCAATATAAACAAAGCAATCAGCACAACACATGAGGAAAGGAGTGGCTACTTAATCTCCAGAGGCATGGAGACTCCACCCCGAGGAAGCATTCCGCCTACTTGAAGCAAAGTCAATGAACTTCAGAAAGATATAAGGACAGAGAAAAGCCATTTTTCTTTGAGTGCTGCATCCATCATTCAGTTCTAGGTGTCTACGTGCTGCAACACACAATTGGCCAGAAACTTTTTCCCTTAGCCTGTCAGAGAAGAGTCGGTGGTAACTCCCCCTCTGGCCACTCCCATGGCTATATATGTGGAGCTGATCTTGATCCTCCTCAGTTCCTTTTTTCCTCCCTCAGCGATGGATACGGAACAGCCCACTCCTTGCATTAGTGCAAGCGCCTGTCTTTCCGCTCTGTTTATCAGCCACCCATTCACAATAGAAGATCTATTTGTGGACATTGTTCTGCCACAACCTTATGCTCCTACCAAGTCCTCATAGCCGGAGTTTGAACACCGCTCCCAACCTCTGCCTGCCATGCCAGGATTCAGACCCTGCATGAGTTGCAGCAAGGCCTTCCCAAGGGATGACCCCCCACGAGAAGTGCCTTGAATCTCACCAGGCAAGTAATTGCTCAGTCTATCTTTTCTTCAAACTGAGGACCTTGAAGGACAGAGAGCAGAGGCGCTGAACGTTGGCCATGGAGCAAGCACTGCAGCCTACTCCCAGTAAATCGAGAACTTCTGAAGAGCTACTGGCACTGCTTGCCAAGTTGGCACTGGGGCCCTCTCGGCACCACTCCCCAGAGGAGCACAGGAAACCACACACAGTGTCGACCTCGGCACCGAAGCACTGGCACCACTCTGGCTGTCCCCAGCCAACCCCCTCTCGGGGACAAGGCTCAGAGCCCATCCTGGTGGCATCCACATCAGAGGCTGTTGAAGCCATGAAGGCTCTTTTGCTCTTGCATAGACCACCAAAGCTGAGAGAGAAGCCAGCCTTCCTCTCGGGGACATGGGCTGCTCCAGAATGCCGCCGGTCACCACCAACCCCAGAATCACAAGCTTCTCCGCACCATGATGCACAGGAGCATGAAGCAGTCCCAGGATCCTCCCCTTGCCCAGAGACCTCTGCTCTCCCCAGCACCAAGCTGGGTCACAGGCCCAAGTGTTTTTGAAAG
Organism: Podocnemis expansa; assembly: GCA_007922195.1. Taxonomy (NCBI): domain Eukaryota; kingdom Metazoa; phylum Chordata; order Testudines; family Podocnemididae; genus Podocnemis; species Podocnemis expansa. The sequence continues at coordinate 18,419,807 of ML682016.1, forward strand.
CACTCCCCTTCACCACCTCAATGCCCTAGCGCCTCACTGGTGACATTCATCCTGACCCTGGCTGTACCAAAACTCACCTTCTCAGTGCTAACCTCCCCTACCCGGCACTGAGAGAGAATCCGTTCCCCAAGTCTCTGGGAACCAGCATCTCACTCACCTGCCCATCCCAGCTGTGGGCAGGATCAGCATGCCTGTAAAGGGCCGCTGGAACTGGGCCCTCCCTGGTACTGCCCTCGCAGCTGATCCCTTTTGCCTGGGACCTCCAAGGGGGAGCCCTCCTGTGGCACTGTTGAGCTGAGGGGTAACAGCCCAAGGTCACATTTGTCCTCATCCCTGGATGAAGCTGTGAATACTCGGCCATGGTCCTACAGGTAGAACCCCAGCACCCTCTATGACCTCCTTTGCTGGATGACAGTGGATTTGGGCTTGAAGGTTGAGCCTCTCAGGGAGGACCTAGACTCCCTTTTTGATCTGGGCTTCATGGCTCCCACAGCTGCAGTTTTGGTGCTGCTTCATGATAGCATGTACAACCTTGCCAGGGCATGCTGGCAGACTCCCTGCCTCCATCCCGCCGTTCTCTGAAGTGGCTGACCACAAATACCATGTTCCTCCAGAGAGTTTTCTGTTCCAGGTGGACCACCTGGTACTGAGCTCTCAGGTGCTAGAGGCTGCCTACAAATGGGAGGAGCAGAACTGTCAAGGCCACTCTCCAAGGTCTAGGGAGGCTAGGAGGCTTGAACTCCTGGGAAGGAAGGCTTACTCAACCTCCACCTTCCAGCTCTGTATTGCTAACCACCAGGCGCTGGTCAGCCGATATACCCTCGACCTCCGGGAATCCAAGCAGCGCTTCCGAGATCTCTTTCTCCAGGAACACCTGGAGGACTATGACTCGGTCACAGAGGAGGGCATAATGTCCTCCCATGGTGGCCTGCGATGCTTCTGACATGGCTAGCCATGGGATTGCCTCAGCCGCCATCATGCGGTGTGCAGTGGGGCTCCAGGAGTTGAGCCTGCCCCAGGACTTGCAGCAGGCCATTCAGGACCTCCCCTTCAAGGGGTGGTCACTCTTCACTAGAGCCACAGGCCATGCAGCGAAGAGTCAGAGAGACCCTAGAGCTGCCCTTAGGTCCCTAGGCATGCACACACTTCAGGTGTTTAGACAACCCCCCCAGCCCTCAGCAGCCTCTTGAGGAACCGTGGCAGTGGGTCCATCAGGGACTGTCCCCACATTGCGGCAATGGAGAGCAGTCTACACGGGGATCTTGAACACCTTCACCTTCCAGGGCCCCCTGCTAGGGTGTGAAGGACCCTCCAGTGCCCGAACAAGCTCTCCCCGAACTGGACGCCACCTTCCCCATCTGCGCCTCTGGTGAATTATCCTTCTTTTTTCGCCATTGTACCAGCCCTTGGGCCCACACGATCAGTACCCAGGAACAGGCTTCCTTTAAACTGCCCACTCACAGTCTATCTTGGGATCCCTTTCTTCTCTTATGGCAATGCCAGTGTGCTAACCCTTGTCAGACGTAACACCCCAAGGGGATTAATGTCAAAGAACCATAATGGAAGTCAAAACAGCAATTTATATTCACATACACATAGACACATATGCTCATATATATGCATGGGATTTTAGGACCCTAGTGGGAAAGTCCAGAAGGGATGGGATGAAGGAGGAGGCCCACTGTTACCCCTCCTTAACCCTCAAACTGTGTTCCAGGGGATCTTTTCTGGACAACAGACCAACTGGAGCCCACAGGAGAAGAGGAACAAGACAATGGTATCCTCCTCCCTCCCCACTTTCAACCCCAAACCACCTTAGAACATGTGGTTGGGTCAACAACATCACCCTATGAGTTGATCCCCAGCGAGCGTGTGCCCATCAGATGCACTTCTTATACTGGGATGGGTAAGAAAGCAGCTTCACTGCCTCACCTTTGAAGGGAACAAGGGAAGGACTGCTGCTTTCCTCTAGCCCTGGCCTCAGGGGAAGGATCACAGGGCAGTTGATGTTAACCTTCTCTGACCTTTATGAGGGTGCAGCTGCCCTTGCTTACCTCACCCCATGGCCACCTACAAACCTCTTGAAGGTTTTGTGGTGCCCCACTGAGGTCCATAAAGGAGAGTGACTCCCCCTTTCCCCAGGGGTGACCGTTCTTTCTCCATGAGTGATATGGTCAACTAATGGCTCACTGCTCCATAGGTCAAACCTCATAAGTAGCCCCCAGCCTATGGGACGTGTTGATCCCTGACATTCTGACAATTGGGCAGAAGGGATCTTTCCCTTTCTCTTCTCAACAGCCCAGCTGTCTGCTGCTCTAACCCCTCTCTATCTGCTCCTGATCAGGGCCCTGGCTCCCCAATGGGAACCTGACAAATACTCTGGCCCCATAAAAGAAAGGCTCCCCTCAGAAGCTTCAGGGCCACAAACCGCTCTGAATGATGACGTGTCTACGGGCTGGACTGCCCCCTCCCTGGGCAATACCTAAATCCAGCAGGCCTACCTCTGTCTTGCACGAAATTCGCTAATGTGAGGGGTGCCCCACCCTTTTTTTATGTGGGGAGGAGGTTTCTGCCCAAGCTTTGGTTGAGTTGGACAGGTTATGTCCCATACGGTCTGCCGTAGGGGCACCCACCTCTCTACCTCTCTCTCGCTCTTTCTTGGCATGGTCATCCTCAGCCTGAGGGAAGTGGTTTGAGGCCCATAGCAAACCAGATGGGCCTAGTCTACTGTTGGTAGCACATCCTGCAATGGGTTCCCCCCAACACACTTTACTCCATTCCCCCTAGGGACACAGAAGAACAGTGTCTTGTACTCTTACAAGGGGAATATTATGTCTCTGTGGTCCTCACCTGTATTTTCTTTTCCAATCCTGGATTACCCCATTTTCTGACCTACTACCGGGATACATGTTGGGGTTCGTCAAGGGATACCACCTTCCTCCTATGGAAGAAGGGATACGCACTTTCCCCAAACACCCCCGAGGAAACCCTCATTAATTAAAGGGGCAAATGTGGGCATCATACTGTTGATGCCAGACTGCCTCAAGCAGCCAACAGCTCTAATTCACTGCCTCTGACACAAGACAGTTCACCTGGTTCAAGAGAGGCTTGCCACCTTACTATCTGCAGGTCGGGGCAGGAGATTAATAACTGATCATATGGGAGCTGTGTGCCTACTGAGCACTCCTCTGCTGAGGGAAGTGGGCACATAATGATAACAAGGCTACCCTCCCCTGAAGAGTGGCTGCAAAGGTAGCCCCTTTTGTTCTTTTCTCTCCTTTGCTCTATTTCCAAAGAACGGAGAAGGAAAAGAGTGGGGGAAACACACATCTAGCTACCCAATTTACCTGAATATCTGCTAGGACCTAACATAAGGGATCCCCCATCTCCCCACTCGTCATATACCTGTCCTCACTTGCAACCCTAAGGGACCAATTAAAATGGGGTCTTTTCAACTTCCCCTCTGCCTTTCCTCTGGTCCTCCCTCTCACCTCACCCTCCTAATACATCCCCCTCTTTCTTTCCATAGGGGGCTTGAGGAGCTCTTTCCTGGAACTCAGAATGGGAGTTCCTTCATGGGGACCTTTCACCCCTGTGCAATGACTTGTAGGAAGGATTATCTCCACTGGGTGGGCCCCTTCTAGAGGCCAACCCCCCATTATTCTCTGGGTAGCCACAATCACTGGGGTCCCTTTGGAGGTCTGAAGGTCCTTCTGGTTAGGCCTCACCTAAACAGACAGTCTCAAATCAGGGTTTTTCCCCCCCTTTCAAATACCTATAGGACAGGAGAATAGGCCCCCTTGTTCAGATCAGTCCCCTCTTTCCATGGTTCTCTTCCCACACGTCCTTCCCCACTGGAGCAGGACATCCATTCACCTGCTGTTTCCTACCTGGATTCTGGTTACAGCGAACCAGACCAGTGTACACATGGACATTGGAGAGGCCACATCCCCTTCTCCCTTTTTTCTGGATGCAGCAACCATTTGCCACATTATGGGATAGAGGAACATTGCTAGTGACAATGATTTCCTTTGTTGAATCAGCTAATGATCAATAAGGAGGGCATCCATAATGGGTCAAGGTCACTCTCCTACCAGACCCTCAAGTCTTCCCAACAGAGTGGCAGATAACCTCTTTGGCACCCCTGGTGTGGGTCTTCTCCCAGAAGAATCTGTAGGTCCACAGTGTGTTTGTCAGTGTAGACTTCACGGTCCACTGCTCTATCGCCCAACTATGTTTTGGGAATGCCATTTTGAGCACAGCTATGCTGACGGCAGGGAAAATTAAACTCTGCCCACCATCCAAGGTACGCCTTGTAGTCACCTAGAACTGAATGATGCGAGCAGCGCTCAAAGAATGGTGGGTTACCTGTGTAACCATCCTTCCTCGAAATGGGCTGCTCACATACATTCAGGTACCTCCCTCCATCCCCGCTACTCAGAGTTAGCAAAAAGAAGGGACTTAGGAGGATCAGGGTTGGGGCCACATATATAGCTGTGGGTGTGGCCAGAGGGGGCGTTGGCCATGGAACTTGCTCTGACAGGCTAGGGCAGAAAGTTTCCGGCCAATCATGAACTGCGGCATGTAGACACCTAGAACTGAATGTATGTGAGCAGCCCATCTCAAAGAAGGATGGTTACACAGGTAACCCACCATTTTGTCTCTCAAGTCATTGCTTGCTTGAGAGACTAAAGGGAACAGAGTTCTTGAAATCAAAGAACATTGGATTCATGAACTAAAAAGGCAGCTGAAATCTGAGAACTGAGTGTAGGGGAGAAACTACTTAGGCAAAGATTGCAACTTGCTGAAATTAAATTTAAGTTTAGAAGCCTACTTTTACTTTGTAATCATTTCTATCCTTATTCCTTACACTTGGTATCACTTAAACCTATGACTTTCTGTTTAATAAATTTGTTCTATTCACACGGTAAACCCATTCACTACTTTTGATTAAAATAGAGAATTTGTTAACATCAGTTAAAGTAATAAGATAAATAAATGGGGCTGTGCCTATCCATTTCAATGTTAAATGGACGGACATGAGTCAATGGTGATTGGGGAAAGACCCCAATCCCTGTAGGAGAGGAACTTCTGGTGTGGTGTCTGGGAACTGAGGGTGCTCACCTGGGGACCATCCTATGGGTGACTAGCGTGTGCGCACAGACTGCCTCGGATCGATTACACACAGAAGACTGGTGTGGACTGACTCAGGAGTGAGTGGCCACCTGGCAAAGCAGGGTAAGTCAGGGTTCAGGAATGGGGCTCAGGGGCTCAGAGTGGCACACAGGACTGGATCTAGGGAGCAGTTTGTCATGGGATCAACCTGCAAAAATTATGTTAGCTGTTGTTGCCAGATCTGTGAAACACAGCAGAACAACATTTAAGGTAACCAGAGCGTAGGGCAGGCAACAACATAACCCCTTCCTGGCTCAGGTTGAACGCCAAATCATCACAGCCTTACATATGACACTCCTGTTTAACTCCACCCCAGAACACCATTAGCCTTTTCCACAACTGCACCACATTGGTGATTTATGTTAAATTTGTCTTCCCCTATAGACTCATTGATTCCAAGGCTCAAAGGAACCATTATGATCATCTAGTCAAATCTCTTGTCAAATACAGATTATGGAATTTCCCCAAAATAATCCATAGAACATTTCTTTTAGAACCTCCAACTTTAATTTGAAATAGTCAATGATGGAGAATACCAGCATAATCTTTGGTAAATTGTTCCAAATTTAACTCCTAGGTCCTTTTCTGCAGCACTATTGCCTAGCCTATTCGTTCCCATTTTATATTTGTACATTTGATATTTTGCTTCCTAATTGTAGTACCTTTCACTTGTCTTTCTTTTATTTCGTCTTGTTCATCTGAGACTAATTCTCCAATTTGTCAAAGTCCTTTTGAATTGTAAGCCTGTTCTACCAAGTGCCCTCTCTCCTAGTGTCATCTGCAAATTTGATTAGCAAACTCTCTGTGTCATTATCCAAGTCATTAATGAAAGTACTGAATAATACCAGACCAAGGACTAAGTTCTGCAGGGACCCATTAGATACACCCTCCCAGTTTAACAATGAACCATCAATAATTACTCTTCCAGAGTGACCGGTTAAAAGAAGGAGAGAGAATCCAGCAAAGAACCAACCTTGCTGGAAAGAACAAACTCACTATAGATGAACACCTTGTCATACTACATACTCTGTTTCCTTCACAACATGGGGAGGAATGAGAACCAGGAACCTATTAAAACTCCAGAGTACACTTGGAAACTAGACTACCACTCCAAATGAGTTTGAGGTTGTAGCATGAGCCAACATTATGTTCTCTAGATTTACCTACTTTCTCCAATATGACAGCTTTCTGAAGAATTATATGTCATTTATTCTAACCCTTTCTTTTCCTTTGTGCCTCAATCTTTTCTTTAAAGAGTAGAAGACTGTGAGAAGAGGAAATTACACTTAGAAGACTGCCAGGCTTTGAGGAGAGGATGCCATCTTCCTTGGGGAGGGACAATACATGACATATGTCCACCCCCTATTCACACCCCTGTACCGTTCACCAGCATAACTCACTTCTAACCCCGAGGCAGGACCATGATTCTGCTAAACCACTACATTTGTCTGCATTTTTTTATCTGCTTAAGACTGTGTCTTAATGATAGTCTCATTTTAATCAGACATTACTTCTGCTGTAACCAAGCTCCGTAGAATTGGTAATTATTTATCATTTGGGATCTTCTCTCCCTCAAGGCTCTGCCTGTTTGATTTATATACCTGGCACCTCTTTTAACAGCTGTCATTGTGCTAGGTATTTATTTATACCTATTAGAAATAAAAGGGTGGGGGGGGATGGGACACAACTACACTAAGCCCAAAGCCTGTAAAGCTATGAAAATTCTTTCTTCTTGGAAAGTCTTCGAAAAACAATGCAGATATTAAGAAATGTAGCAGAGCAAACCTGCAAAATCTAAAACTGAGTGCATGAAACAGGTCTGAAAATGAAATAAATGCTGTCACCAGATCCTAGTGCCTTGACTAGGAATATAGCTTACATTTAAAATAAGTTTCTGACCACATTTTAACTTAAATCCAAATAATATAGAGTATTAACACACTGTGGACTGGAGTCTAACTCAGGCTGTGGTCCATCTTCACTTTCCTAGTGCCTTGACTAGGAATATAGCTTATGTTTAAAATGAGTTTCTGACCGCATTTTAACTAAGAGAGCAAAGTGCCCAGATTCATTATAAAATAGGTACTTTCTTCCCCATTAGCTATCACATTTCTAACTATGACCTATTTTCTTACTGTCACAAGCTCACGAGCGCCAGGGCAACCCCTAGTGCAAGCTCACCTTAATTTTACAAGTTCTAGCAAGGTAGCCATGTTAGTGTGTATACTGCAAAAATAATGAGAATCCTGTGGCATCTTAAAGACTTACAAATTTCTTCAGGAATAACTTTTTGTGGGCTGCAACCCATGAAATTGATTGCATTGAATGAAGTGGAATTGGAATTTGCTTAATTCCAGACAATTTAGAGCATTAACACATTATGGACTGGAGTCTAACTCAAGCTGTGGTCTATCCTCACTTTCCTAGGACTGTGAAGGGGCCACATAGTTACCCTAAATGCAGTTTTATTTCCTGAAAACAAACTTTAAAGAAATAGTTTAAGAATGTTGTATTTGCTGAGGGAGAAGAAACCAGTGAGAACTTTTACACAAAACAAATTAACACTTATCTTAAAATGGCCACCTGGAAATTAATGACAACATAAAACAACAGTTCTTTGCTGACACAACTGAAGTGCTTTCAGCGTTTGTTCTCTGACCAAGACAGGATTCTTGGGCAAAGACAGAAAAAAAAACAAAAAAAACCCCCTTTCTTCACTGTCACATTATCACTCAGAACTTGCCTTTGATACAAGCAGCCACCTCCTTATCTGGCCTGCTGGATCCTGTTTCAAATTTCTGTGCTCCCAACCCTTCTAGCTGCTGGGGAACAAATCTCACTGTTCTCTGCCAAAAACTGATCCTTGCTGGGCTCTCTATGGCACCAGTTCTCAACCTTTTGTGCGTTGTGACACATTTGGCAGTGTATCACAGCTGTATAGTGTTATACTTAGAAAATTTTAAAAAAAGAAGAAAAAAACTAGCCAGATCTTATTCAGGGAGACAAGGAAACATGCCACATTTCTTATGAGAAAAAAAAAAACAGTTATGTTAATAGCTAATATCTAGTCAATCCCCACCCCCAGATGTTCTGCTGTTGGTCATGTATAGTTACCAGTTCTGACTGTTGCTTGTGATCGTAGCTTGGGTTCATAGCTGGTGTTCACAGCTCATGGTGGCTACTTGTTCAGGGAAGCCAGGCATGAGGAAGAGAGATGGTGTCTGTTAATGCTCTTGAATGCTGTGCAGAACATTACCCCCAAAGCTATGCAGTCTCACCCATCTTTTATGTCTCCTAGTCCAGGAATCTTGCTGTAACACACTATCTTAAGGTACTGTATGACCCTGGCTCATCAGTTAATGAGACATGTGACTTTGATCTTGTTCTTGATGGGGCTTTTTGACCCTTTCTTTCTAGGGTGGATTATTGCTTTTGCAGGGTTTTTCTGCATTGTTCTTCAGCCATTAAGTGGTGGCAGCAGTTTATCATCAGGACAGGCTGGAGTTGAAGACTGATCCCATCACAAACAGGCCCTTCATTCACACATCCAAACTAAGTTCACACATCTAAAAGCAGTTTCAGCAAAATTTAGGCTAGGCAGTACAAAGTGAAGTAAACAATTCAAAATAGAGGTTTAATTACAAGAGCCCTGCAAATAGTGTAGTGGCTAGCACCTCTGCTTAACATGCAGAAGGGCCTGGGTTCAATTCCCAGGGGGTTGGACTCAATGATCTCACGAGGTCCCTTCCAGCCCTATGATTTGATTGATTGATTGATTGATAGAGTTACATCAGACTGTAGTTATGATGTTAAAGAAAAAGTGAATGAATAAACATGGCATTATCAATGAATAATACACATTTTTCCAGTTAGAAATTCTTGTTGGGAGCATTCTATGATATAACTTCATCTTTACTGCTACAACAGGACATAACAGCCCACCCATTCCAGGCCAATTCTAGCCATTTCTCCGGCCCTCCGCAACACACTTACTACCGTGTAGTGACACAGTAATGTGTCCCAGCACAGTATTTGAAAATTGCTGCCCTAAGGAACCTCTGCAGGCCCAAACAGGCTACTTTGCTCTTCCAAAAAGAGAATTTTAATGGGAAAGTGCATGAACGTAGCAGGACCTCAGCTAGGAAGGATGCTGTCTGGTACATCCCGCGCCGCCGCCCCCCCCACACATGCAGAAGATATGTCCCAAGTCACACCACTTAAATATGCTACAGCAGAGGAAAGTGCTTGCTTCATGCCTGAACCACAAGAAGGTTTTTGGGCAATAATGCTAAGGCATGATGTCACTCAGTATACAATATTGATTCTACCACCATAGACCAAATTATTTCCTGAGAAGATTCCTCTTGTGAAGTAGATAGGAAATGCTGTGAGGATCTTCTCTAAAGGAGAAGGGAAGAAAGTTGGTTCATGAGAACTAGCAGCTCCTCAATAATACCAGAGGCATGGGGCATCTATAAACAAACCTACTTTCACACTGTCACCAGGCTGCTTCCAGCTAGCAGTCAGTATTACACATGCTGGAGCCATGCAGATACGCTAGTAAGCTGATGTCTTCACTTTCTCTCCATCAGTTCAACATTAACTTGCACACAAACATGCGACAGGTTGTTTAATGGGCATCCACCCCCTCCTGCTGTATGTCACCCAAACCCCATTCGGGAGGGGAGCAGGGAGAAGCGAGTACTCTTGTGGAATAAGGGAGAAAGAAAGAAATTGATGACTTAGAGGTGGTGCCCTTCTTTTCCTCAACCCTCAGCTGAGATCCTCCAATTCTTCTTGTCTAAAAGGAATAGCTTATCTATCATGTTGCTTGTAACATGCCATTTGTTCTCTGAATTTTTCTTTTGCATGTGAGCAGAGTCTTTGTTTTTCCTGTTACTTTTATTAATATTCATTATTATTTCATAATTAGATTAGAGGCCCCCAAAGTCTGTAATTCTGAATGGCTCATCATGCTGTTTCTTCTTTCCATTTTTCTCCTTAATGGTCCCTATTCAGCAAAGCAAGATTTAACTCAGAGACTGAGTGTAAGTCCGTCCTAATTCAGCAAGTCACATAAGCATATTATATGAAATTCAGCCTCCACTGAAGTCAATTGCAAAACTCTTACTAATTTTGGTGAAGGCAAGAATTTCACGCACTGACTTCAATGGGACTTGAGCATGTGATATAGTGCTTTGCTAAATAAAAACAAAGACAAGAAAAGACAAGAAAAGAAAAGAAAAAAGAAAAGAAAAGAAAAGAAAAGAAAATGCTAGGTGCAGTCTTGACTGTGCTTTAAAATTGGCACAAGAGGGAAACGGTATGATTACTGTGATATTTTAGAAAGATATAGTTCAAACACTTCTATTTGACTCGGATATATTTGTACTGTTAATGAAATAAAAAGAAAAAGGTCTTATTTATTAAGTGTCACATGCACTTTATTAGAAATGATGCTGACATTTAGCTCTCATATCAAATCAATTGGTAAGACAATGGGGCACTCTGTTTAGATGGCCTAGGATATTAATTAACTCTTTTCTAATTACATAGGTACAGTCAAAGTTATGGCATTTTATTTTGCTGTGTAGTAGAAACTTGTTCCTGAAAATGATTTAAGAGCTTGGCTTTTTGTGGTACTGACAGAAGAGGAAAAACACTTAGAAATCTCCAGACTCTTGTCTTTTGTAATCAATAGAATAAAGCCGAGCCATCAAGAATGTTAAAGATCTTTTCTTTTATCTATTACCAAAGGTTTAAAATGTTTGCTCTCCCTCGTTTCACCATGCCGGTTCTTAAATCTTTTATCACATTAATGCCAGTGGCTCAATATTATCAAGTTTATATCTTGTAGCGCCAGCTACTTCATAAAATTAACAGAAAATATAGCTTTCTAATGCCATTTGTGCTTGCGTGGCTGATGTATCAAATGATTGTCTTTGGATGATCTATCCCTAATATCCTTCAAAGGCAAAAACCTTGCTTTGCTCTCTGTTGTTTGCGTGAGAAAAAAATCACTGTGGTGGAGATTCACAACGTATCTTCCAAAAAAAAAAAAAAAAAAAGAGAAATCAGGGAGATGCAAAGAAATTATTAAAGAACCAAAGGAGGTTTAGGAACAGGACAGCAGAATGATTGGAGTAAGGATAGGGAAGCATTTAATTGGGTTGTGAACTGGCGTCTGCAGTTTGGTTTGTATTTTAAGTTCAACGTACACAAGATTCTAAGGGGAAGTATTCACTGGTTTCTTCTCCCTCAGCAAACACAACATCCCTACACCCCTTCTTCAAGGTTTATTTATGGGAAATAAAACCTCATTTAGCGTAACCATGTGGCCCCTTGGCAATCCGAGGAAGGTACATAAGTTAGACTCCAGTCCATGGTATGTTAATGCCTATATCAGTGGTTCCCAACCTTTTCCTTTACATTGACCACTACATTATCAACAAAAGCTTTTGTGAACCACCATGTAAGCAAGCTGTTTTAAACACAGCCTATAGCTGATGGGAGTCAAACTTATACATCAAGGGGTATTAAAAATACAGCTATTTCTAATAAATTATGATCACTCACCACATATTGCATTCATCACAGTACATCTACCTGCAGTAGGGCTACCAGTGGGGAAAACACTCACTTAATGACAAGGTGTTATACTATTATTATATTATTCTCTCCCCTCCATCCCTTCACAAACCACCTGCAGGATCCTCACAGACCACAAGTGCTCCACAGACCACAGGTTGAGAATCATTGCTCTATATTATCTGCAATTGACTGAGTGCAATGTTGTTACAATCAGACAAAAATGTGTTCATCTGAAATAATATTACCTTCAATGCTTTAATAACAGTATGCTTTGCTGGTATGCATGTGTTGCTCAAGAACTGAGGGGGCAATGTTAAGAGTCAAAATGTGACATAAATTGGTTGGGTGACAGTGAACGGTCAGTGGTGCTTGCTGGATATTTGAATGTCTTGGGAAGAAAAAAACCAGGAGTCCTGTGGCACTTAAAGACTAACAAATTTGTTTATTTCATGAGCTTTCATGGGAGAAAAATCCCACTTTGTCAGACTCTTTGAAGACAGGGAAACTTATAGACTGTGAGGAAAATAAATGCAGAGGAGTATAAGTCATGGCATCATGTCACACTATAGCAGAAAATCAAACCAGTTGTTAAGATTCAAATACTGGGGCATGGCCATCCTTGGGGGGGGGTGGCGAGAGTAGTGATTGCCCCAGCCCTCTGGTTCTGTTGGCCCCGTGCTGTCCTGTTGTGAGCAGGGCAGCGCAAGGCCCACACCACTGCTGTCCATGGCCACGCTATCACCTGCCCCCTTCCCACCACATTCAGCATGGAGCTGAAGGCAGTGGGGGGGAGTGTGGCAGCATGCTAACCAGTTTCTCCATTTGGCTGGTCTGCCCCACCCCCAGGACAGGGAACAAATGGCCCAGGGGTGGAGCAGGCCAGCTCAGAGACCGGTCTCTGCTCTCTTGCCCCCACCCCGGGCTGCTGTTCCACCCTAGGGGTGGGGAGGGACAGCCCAGTGGTGGGGCAGAAGAGCAGAGGCTGGCCCCCAGATTACCCTGCTCCACCAACGGGAGCAGAGTGGCTGGCTTGGGGAGGGGTGGGGGTGCGGGGCCAGCTTCTGGACTGGCCTGCCTTGATTCACTTCCCAGCATAGGGAGGTGCAGGGGTCCCCACTTACAGGCCGTTGCCCCAGGCCCCACACCCTCCTAGGGATAGCCCTCCACTGGGGATAGCATATAGAAGGAGATGAGATCAAATCACCTTTTGTAATGTGAAAAAAATCAAAAGTCCCTGTTTAGCCCTGAGGAAACAGAGGGGAATTTGCAATTTAATTCCAACTCTGCTTTTTCTCTTTGAAGCCTTGAGCCATTGTTCTTTGTCTGAGTACAGTGATTAGTAACTCGTGAATGCAGTGATCAGGAGGAATGAAGTGCATAGCTACTGGTTTTTGAATGTTCTGATTCCATTTATTCTTTTGTGCAGAGACTGTCCTGCTTGGCCAATATATAAGGCAGAGGGGCAGTTCCGGCACATGATGGCATTTTCTCATTACAAAAGGTCATTTGACCTCATGTCCCTCTGTATGTTGTTCCCTGGCGGTTGAATCTTAACACCTGCTTTGATTTGCTGTTACAGTGTGACCTGATCCTATGACTTACACTTCTTTGCATTTATTTTCCTCCCATTCTGAAGGTCTTTAGTCAGTACACCAATTAAGCACATTCTTGAATCCTATTAACTTAATCTACTTTATGAACATCATCATATTTCAGTAGAACTACTCATGACCTAAACTAGGACGTCAGTGCCAAACATTAATATTCATAATTATGAATACAGAGACTTCAGGGTTCAGGATAGCCAATCTGGCACTCATTGTTGAAGGAAGGCATTATTTAGAAGATTGGAATGGCAGACAATTTTCTACAAACAAAGTTTAAGCCACAGGTTGGAGGTGATAAGATATTAGGAAGGGGAAGCACTAGTTCGATTAAAACAAGAACTGACTCAAATAGTCATCCATCTCTTAAATGTCATCCAAAGTGAAGCTTCCAGAATGTCTGGTTATGTTAGTTATTGCTCCCATCTTCTGTCCTCTGCATTTCTCGATCTTGGCAAGGCTGAAAGCAGAAATTCTGAAAAACCTTGTGAGAACTGCTTCCTGTGAAATACAAGACATTTAGATAACAAGACTATGAAAAGATTTTGTGTGCTTTTCTGTGTCAGATTAAGCTCCCATCTTTCTGAGTTTCACTCTATGTTACAAAGGAGACAGCTAGAAGCATATAGAAACTTTCTGTGCCCTTTTATTTCAGATATCTCTGGGTGTTTGGCACTACTTGAAGATCTGAACTCTTTAAATTGCCTCAGTTTGGTCATAACGACAGGAAGCAAAATCACTAGCCCTTCCGGAAAATATAACCTATAGTTTGACAGATGTGAAACAAAAATAAAGTTTACTGATCAGGTAAGGTAAAAGTAAGGTACAAGTAGAAAGTCCTTTTTAGTCACAGAAGGTGTCTGGAAGCATAAGGACATTCTGGTCTGTAACATGAGTGTATTAATAGCTCGCATGGGTGTGGAAAAGATTTCTTTACAGCGCTTTGAGATCTTGGGATTCTAGTCTAGTTCAGCATTTTTTATGCCATGCTCATCACCCTAGTATCTGAGCACTTCTCAGCAGTGAATTAAGCAATATGAGTAATACCTATCATGGAGGGTTCATTTGTTATTGGTATAAAGGTTACTATATAAATACAAAAAATATATTTGTCCAAAGCATGATACGTGTGAAAATTTATGGTGTTATTGTGTTTTACTACACCTTTATCCTTTCTTAAAAGAAACAAAACCAACTCATGATACAGATTTTTACAGTTAAAAAAAGACTTTTTCTTTATCATTTAGTGGGAATGCATTCACCGTTCATTTCTTCAGTAGTTTAGGCTCACGCTACAGATAATTTATTGTAATGTTTGGAGTAAATTCATATTTTTGAAATGTGATATTTTTGATAAATGGTTAGGGGCTAAACTTAATATTTTACATTTAAAGGGAATGAATCCCTAATGTGTCAGATTTCCACCCCTGACTTTTCCATTGCTGAACCATCAGACCAAAATTATTACCATGCATTCAATATTTGGTAGCTTGGTTGGTATTTCCCTTTGCCAGGATCTTCAAAGTTTGCCTCTGAACTTTGTTTAGTAAACTTTGTTTAGTTCAAAGAGTAAGTGAAAGTGGTGCTCTTTGGGGAGTGGGGGATGGAAAGAAAGAAACCACAGGCTGCAATTTTCAGAAATGAGAACCAAAATGAAATTACTAAATAAGCAACCTAATTTTCAAAAGTGCCAAGCACGCTGCACCTTTCATTGACTTCATGGGTGCTCTAAACTTTTGCAACATGGACCATTTAGTTAGGTCTCTAAATACACTCTTTTGGTGTCTACTTTTGAAGATCATGACCACAGTGCTAAAAAAAAGGAGTTTTTAGAAATGGAGAAAGGAATTCAAATGAGACCATAAACAGTCAGTCTAAATTTAAACCAAATCCACAGAAGGTAAGAAAAAGTTGATGCAGAGCTTCCAATAAGGCAGTGCCATGGTCATAGTGGAAGGCGACTTTAGCAGCATCATGTGACAGGGGCTTGGAGGAACCAATGTGAAAAGGACACCACAGAAGACAAGCTTGTAGTGAACTAGCTAAAGGAAAAGGGATGGCCATGGACTTCAGCCAGAGAGATGAAAAGGAACAGGGGGTGGTGAATTTCATAAATGATCAGGAAAAGATAACAAGATTTAACACCAGAAAGAGGGTGTAAGCTTAAAGGAGCTAACTATTTCACAGAGATTGAATTATCCTTCTAACTTGCCTGATATCAGAAACTTACAGGATGACTAGTACAAGCTCCAATGTCAGTAGTTACTGAAAACAGGGCCCTGTGATTTTCAGTGGAAAAAGAAGCCCAAAGGGGGAAAGAGATTCAAGAACCTAGTCCATTTTTATGTCCTGCCTTTATCATGTGTATTTGTAGCAGTCTGTGCCTTAAGGGATTAGTAATGGTGCCATCCCATAAGGAGCAACCAGTTGGATCTAATTGTGATGCTAACCAAATGATCTCTGACTGAGTTGCAATAACAATCTGGCTATTGGAACATCCTGAATGTACATCTAGCTTAGCTGCCTCCACCTTCATTTGCAGACAAGAGACATCTTCAAATGCCTTTGTCTGCATACCTTGTAAATGTAGACTTTGTTTTACTGGTGGCTTTGGTTAAGTATCAGAGATAAACACTCCATTATAAAGGGTAAAATTAATGAGGAGTTGCAGTATGGCACAGTAAGGACAGGGATCAGACAAAGGGTAAGAAGTACAAAAGGTATGTGAATAGACAGACAATGGATGTCTGTTGATGCATGTTGAAAGGCCACCACCCCCACATGCACCCTACCTAAAATTCTCCCATTGGCATCACTGAGGGCAGATTTGATTGATGTGCTTCACTAGTATGTGCATTATGAGAAAGACCCGTTAAATCCACATCTGTTGGAACTAAAACATCGTCTATGTCATGAAGTGACAGGGAACTGGGATTCCATTTTTTTGTATTGCTCAAACTCTTGAAGTTTTTTAAATCCTGACCTGGGAGTGAAGGGATTTTCTTTTGTGGGAATGGCTCCAGGTCAAAAATCTTTGTGTGGTGCTCATCCTGCAGTCTCTGTAGGGTGGACATCTTCACAGTCACACAGAGGTTTTATGAAAAATACTTTCAGAAATCTATACTCAGGTAGAGCTCAGAGATGCCTTAAGTCACTGCATTTTGGGTAAGCTAAGGGATGGTGTATTTCCCAGCATTAAAAGGTGGTTGAAAATTTTCTAAAGAAAGTGTACTGAAAAAGAGACGACAGTATTATCAAGAAATTTAATCCTGGCTTCCAAACAATTCTTTCTGCCATAAATTAGAGAAATTCCGTGGTTGGTCTAAGTTATGCCAGTCTGTAGGGGCTATTTCACATTCAAGAATCTCTTTAATACCTTGTACTATAGATATGTACCTTCCTGTCTCTGTCCCTGCTTACAGCAAGATCCTATGCAGAAGCTTAGAAGGGAGTTTCTTATATCAGCTCCCCATTGTTCCTCCATGCCCTTTTATTTTTATGGCTCTTCTGTTGTCATTGGAGTGGTATGTATATATAGGACAGGAGATAGAACGGCTTGCCTAAGCTAATGAACTGAACTTGTGCCTGAATACAACAAAACAGCTACCAAGAGTCCACAAAAGGCCAAATTATCTACTTGTACTGTACAGTCCCCGAAAACCAATGGTGAAACACTTATTTGTACTAAAACAGAATCAGTATGTATAGCAGGGGTCGGCAACCTTTGCTGACCCCTGTTCCAGTCCTTCCTCCCCAGTCCTGAGCTAGTGCTGCCGGCCCCCTCTACTGAAAAAATGTGGTGGCTGCTTGAAAATTTAGCAGTGGTCACAGCTGGAGTGGGAGTGCTTCCCAGGCATGCCATGAAAAGAAGCAGCTCCATTCAGTTCCAGGCATGTTACAGAAAGGAGCTGCCTGGAGTGGCTCCCTCGGAGACCATCACACTACAGTGAGGAGCCACTCCAGACAGCTTTTTTCTGTGTCACATAGAGGCATAGGGATGGTGAGACCCCCTGCATCCCAGCAGCACCCGAAGGAAGCCACCTAGAGTGGCTTTCAGTGGCAGGAGTGGCAATTTCTGTGGTACTGCGGAGGGTGCCGCTCTGAATGGGCTCGGGTACCACTATCAGTACACGTGCCGGGGGTTGCCTACCCTGATATATAGTGTATATATAGCACAAGTATATAGTATATAGAGACCATAGAGGCTAAATAGCAATTCCTACTATTATTTTTTAATCAAAAGGGAAACTTGAGGAAATACGCTTTGAGTGTGTTCAGTGAAATAAATATATTCATGATATAGTACAACAAACCAAGTGACCACATTATTCTAAAGGCAAGCTGCTGACTTGCAAAGCATCAGAAATGAATAAATCATAAATGACTGTGATAAATTATCAGTGCAGGATATGTCAGAGTGCACGGCTGATTAGCTTGAACAGTCCATCATGCTGAAATGTGCCAAACTACCCATAAGAGGTTTGGGAGACTACAACTGTAGAACAGCCTCTTGTTAGCATCCAATAGAGCCTGGTGGTGAGGGTGGGGTGGGTGTATTGACAATAAATTCATGTAAAATGAAAGTTTAGCCCATTTTCCGTTTGTGAATTGTCAACAAATAGATAGTAGTTCTCCTGATATGTTAACTGCTGCTTTCCCTATTCCTTCTCCTGTGCCGCAGATTCCAGAAGGTACTCCTAGGCCAACCACCAGCAATATCTCACCAATGCTCTTAATTTCAAAGAGATAGCCCATATTTTACTGCCAAAATTACACGTTTGATGCTAATAGTGTGCCTTCACCTCTTCTTGTTGAAAATTAGTTATCTCATAGATAAAGGATCATGCACCTAAAGTTACTGAAAGGTGGGATCCCTCAGCATTGTAAGTTTTCTGCATGAATCATTTTTGTCTCTCTCATTTTGGATCTTTGTCACACACTTTGTGTACCCTTGGTAGAGCTAGAGAGATAGGAATGACAATTCCAGGACTATGGAGTAGAAAAACTTGTATTATTTTGCATGAAGAGATCAATAAGACATGCTGTCAACAGGAATCAAAAGATTACAACTATAAATACTGAAACAGTACATAGGCTGAATTCACACAAACATATCAATAATGAAAATGGATCATGAATCTCATTTACCTCAGTCAGGCACAACAAAATAGTTTATTTAAATCCGTCCATATCACCAAAATCTCAAGATTATATTTGAATGATATATTAGTTGACTTTTTCTTTTTAATGATGCTAAAAAGCTCATAACAAATTTGGAAAGATCCATCTTTATTGAGCCTATTTCGGGTAACCAGACAAAGTACTAGTTACAGATCTGTAGATCTGAAAAGGTGCCACTTTGATTCATAATGCTTCAGAGAAAGTTGTCTTGCAGTTTTGCAAACTGATGATTAGGTTATAAAGTTCTATGTTCACTTTGATATTATTGGTAAAACAAGAAAGTTAAGGCTATAAAATCAATTAAAAGTAAGTACACAGATTCTACCTTCTGCTATTCAATAAAGTGCAATTTATGATATTTCTCTTTTAAAAGAAAGGGCAATAGTATTCCCTGGTAATGGGTAACAAAAGACAACAAATCTGATTTCTATTTCATGTATGTAAGAATGTAGAGCTGTATAGCTTGTAGAGTCACCTACTGTGATTGTATTGCTGATTTGACAAAGTACAGTACAGATAACATTGTTTTAAATCAGAAGTCACTGTATATTTAAACTGTGTTCTATTATATTACAAATAGGAGACAATATTTAGCTGAACAAACAAGGAGTCCTGTGGCATTTAAAGGCTAACAAATTAATTTATCGCATGAACTTTTGTGGGAGAAAATCCCACTTCATCAGCTGCTTTGAAGATAGGGGAACTTACAGAATGGGAGGAAAATAAATACAGGGAAGTGTAAGTCATAGGATCAGGTCACACTGTAACAATGAATCAAAGCAGCATGCTGTTCCCCAGTGTTTGAGTCTTAAGAACTGCTTCGATTTGCTGTTACAGTGTGACCTGATCCAACAGCTTACACATAAAGCCAGTGTGTTTGTGACCTCTGTTATTTTCTTGCTCTGAAAATCCATCCATCTGTATTGTAAGGTAGTGTGGTCTAGTGGTAAACAGTGGACTACTACTCAAGAGACCTGGGTTTTATTTGTGGCTCTGCCGCTGGCTTGTTATATAATTTGGGGCAAGTCTCTGTGCCTCACCTTTCCTATGTGTAAAACTCCTTTTGTAATGTTCTTTGAGATCTACTGCTGAAATCTCTTTACAAGAGCTAGGCATTTTTATACATTTATTTGTCAGAGACAGACAGTACAGAGAATACTCTTATGAATATGCAGTAGCCTTAATATTCATGGCAAAAGTAAGCAGCAGCCATCTTGAAAGAGCCAATCAGAGAGCAGAATAATACATATTAAAGGAAGAAAATAACTTGCAAAAAGTTACTGAACCAATGTCACAACAAATTGTTGCAAATGGAACAAGTCATGGCAAATTGTTTGCAAACAGCCTACAAGCTGGTTTTCATAAACCATCCATTGGATTAATTTTGAAAAACATGAAAAGCAGAAATCACCAAAACCTTGTGAAAAGGAAAAGTTGCTAAATTCATTAATCAAATTGCTCTCTGTGAATAGTTCACACAGCTCTGAACCTTTTTCAGGTTCGCAGGCCACTAATTAATATATAGCTAAGAGGCTTTAAAAATGCAGATTAATGCCTCATGCTCCAGGGAACAATCTCATCACCAGCTGCATTGGGACAGACTGTTTTCCTCCTCTCTAGGGAATAATATTGCATAATCTGTTCAGTACATTGTGGGTTTCTCATCTGCTTCTGAAGCTCTTGGTATAGGCCATTGCCAGTAACTTTCATTGGACTAGATGGGCCAGTGCTCTTTTCCACAATACCAATTCTTTGGTGTGCTGCTATTTTTCTATTCAATTCTACTTGTTTTTATTCTTTAGATTTCTACACACATCCATTAAAAGGAGCAGCTACCTTTTAGTATATGTGGCTCCTCAATGATTCTTAAATGACCATGGAATAGACCATGCTTCCAGTCACACATCCCAAGGCCTTCTGAAACAATCAACAAACCCAATAGCAAAAACAACAAAACCTGACCATCTAGGATCTCCCCCAGAGCCTCCCCATTCTTCCACAGCTAAGAAAAAGAAAAGAGAATCAGGTTTCAATACTGTACTTATCAGTATGATATTAGCTGACTGGCAAATCAGTTACTCCACACAATTTTTGTTGCCTCTTAAAGTGAACATGCAACTGTATGATGAGGAATGCCATGGGATTTTAAAAAAGGGCTCCATCTAAGGTAGGGAATGCTGTTTGCTGGAGGCTGGGAAGACCAACAGGATGGATCACTTGATAATTACCTGTGCTATTTATTCCCTTTGAAGCACCTGACATTGACTGCTCTTGGAAGACAGGATAACGGGCTGGATGGACCATTGGTCTGATGAAGTATGGCCATTCTTGTGTTCTAAATGTTCACATTTGACAAAAAGAGTAGTCTGGGCTACAACAAACTGTATTAATTTCTATTTAAATTTAGCTAAGGTTTTACATAACCATGAAAAAAATTTACACTTGTTAAATGTATTAGCTTTGATCCGAAACAGTAAATAAACTATTCTGTTGGAAGTTTTCTTGTCTCAAACTGGATTAGCACCATGTATTGTGATTTTTTACTGAAGGTGTTGTTTATTGAAGGCTAATGAGATTGCAAAGGGTTATCTTGCTTTAGAGGAAATTTTCAGATGCCCTCTTTCTAATGAAGGTTTGGCTCCTCTCTTACAGAGAGGTTTTTGTTTTCTTTACAATTTTTTCCTAGAAGTCAGAGAAAGGTGAATTGCCTTGGAAAACTGTGATGTCATTGAACTAAATTAAACCCTAAAAGATCAAAGCTTTCAAAATCATGCTGAGATCAAACTGAGGATTTGGGGAGAGCTTTGGGAGAGAATAAAACCCAAATCTTTACAATATGTCTGCAAACAACTTTCTTTTTTGTTTTATGAAAAAAGTTGGAGGAATGAGCTCTGTGAAATACAAATCTTCAGTGATAGTATTGTATCTTTCAAAGAAATAAATCTATCTTGATAGATGGTGAGATTCTCTCTATTCTGAAAGGCCAGTCCAAGACCTACAGGCTACATAAACTATATTTTGAGCCCTGAAGTTCTGCATAAAATATGATATACAAGCATTAATTTCACCCACTGTGACTAATTTAAAAATTAATTTAAATGAAGGGCTCTATTCTCTGTCTTTTGTAGAGATATTCAACAATCAAGGCTTCTTCAAAGGCTTCAAGGAAAACAGTATTTGAGTCAAATATTCCCATCCTTAGGCACTTAAAAATTCCAGGTTTTCCAATGGCATTTTGAGTGTGTAGAAATGTCAGGGTTTGCACAATTGTTAACGTATATCTTTAGGTAAAATGTGCTGAAAGATTGGAGTGTTAATTCTCACAACCAATATTCTGCTTCTAGGTCTCTTACAGAAAAAGTCATACAGACACAATATAGAAAACTGACAACTTGCAACAGTAAAATAATAGAGCATTTCTGTATTACTACAGTATATTGAATGATAGAATATGTTCCCCGATTTACATGTTCAAAGACATCTATACACCCTTTGACATGACCAGTGAGCACTCAGATGTCCAAATACCCAGGACCAACCCAAGGGATTTTGGTGCTCCAAGTGAACCAAAACTTTGGCGCCCCCATCAGAGAGCACTACTGTCATCTATAAGAAATAACATTAATATATTTTTGTACACAGAGGAAAAAAAATCATGCCCATCACCCCTTAAAGACTGGCACCCTAGGCGATAGCCTAGTTCACCTATATGTTGGGCCAGCCCTGCAAATACACATTTTATAGACATCCATTGTCACAGACTGTAACATTGAAATAGGAAAATGGGCACTCTGGCCATTTTGAAAATTACATGAGTGGTCCTAAACCTTATTGTCTTTGGTTTGTGAGTTTAGATAGACATGGTGTTCCATTCAGCAATGGCCCTATAACATTGCCCATTGGGTAGGTGTGTGCGTGTTGGCCTTGGATTAGCTGCATAGCTTTAAGATTAACAATGGAGAATTGGGCTTCCTAATTTAATGCATTTTTTTTAATTACAGAGTTTTTATTACCTTGACCATTATGGCTTAGTAAATGATGTGTTAAATCATCCGGCTAATCTAATGCATCTGCCTAAGATATTTCCAGTGTACCCACCTCTTTTAATATCTAGGTGCTAAAATTATTATTTTGTAGTATGGTAACCATCCATCCATACTTACTTAGTACCATAATGTTATAGGTGTGTATATCCCACTCCATGATGACCATCCCCTCTTTCCTCCTGACCAGAGTGTGAAGTTATAATTTTCATTTGGACTTAATTAAAATGAATTTGACTGGGTTAGACTCCAGTGCTTTTAAAATGAGCTCTTGGGTTTTTATGACAAGGGAAATTTGTTTTGTAAGTGAAAGTGCCTGTTTGGAGACATGAAACACAGTGCAATAAAACTTAAAACAGGCACCGTTTATTGATGCTGTGCCTAGAAAGCCATGTCCTGAAACTAAAGGGAAATTATTCTAGAATAACAGACACTGGAGACAGACTGAATTCAAAGGCTATGTCTACATTAGCCACTTAGTCTGGATTAATTTAGCCTTTGGCTACACTAAACTTTGCCTAGTCCCAACTAAGAAATTCCTTAGATGGGGCTAGGCAAAGCTTAGTCTGAGCTAGTTAGTACTGAGGGTTAGTTTGGATTAGCAGCCATAGTTAGAACTAAAGTTCAAACTTTAGTTCGAACTAAGAGTGGGCAAGACCCAAACTAAGGCTTAATTCGAACTTAAAAACTTCGAACTAAGTCATTAGTTTGAACTAGGTGTGCATTCTAGTTCAAACTAAAACTTTAGTTTGAACTAGAATGTGTGCCTAGTTCGAACTAAAAGTTACAGTTAGTTCAAGCTAGCCCGAGGTTAGTTCACACTACCAAACTAAAATTTCTGATGTAGATGTAGCCAAAGAGTCTGTCCCACCTGGGTTGGCACATTACATCCATTTTGTAGGATGGCCTTCCGCCTGACCACTCTCCTCCCTCCAGAGGGAGCCATCCCTTTGCTGTTACGACTCTGGTTCCTATAAGAGTTTCCATATGCCTAACACCCCTCTTTCATTGACAATAAGTGATATGGCAGGTAGCGATGTAAGAAGCAGAACTAGTCTGATCACCTGTATAAAAGACTATAGAATTTTACTCCTTGACTTCTGTACTGAGCCTAATATCTTGTATTTGTCTACAGTACCATCCAGTCTTGTTGTGAAGGAGTCAAGATATGAGGAATCCATTGCTTCCTTTGGTATCTTGTTCCATGGCTAATTATCCTTCACAGTTAAAAACTACTCCACGACTTCCCTCAACTGAAAAGCAGATGAAGGGGAATGGCAATATGTGCATTCAAAGCACCCCAAATTTTGCCTTCTATGATGACATGACTGACCTTGTGGATGCAGGAAGATCCATTGATGTGATATACCTTGATTTTAGCAAGGTATTTGATACGGTTTCCGACAGCATTCTTGTTGGCAAGTTAAGGAAGTATGGGTTGGATGTGTGGACTGTAAGGTGGATAGAAAACTGGCTAGATCAATGGTTTCAGTGAGTAGGAATCAATGCCCCCATGTCTAGCTAGCAACCAGTAATGAGTGGTGTGCCCCAGGGGTCAGTCCGGGGGCTAGTTCTGTTCAACATTTTCATTAGTGATCTGGAAGATGGAATAGATTGCATGCTCAGTAAGTTTGCGGATGACACCAAGCTGGGGGAACAGTAGACACACTGGAGGGCTAGGCAGAACTCAGGGAGACCTAGACAAATTGGAGCAGTGGGCCAAAAGAACTCTCATAAGGTTCAACAAGGACAAGTGCAAAGTCCTGCACTTGGAATGGAAAAACCCAATGCACTGCTACAGCTGGGGGAGTGATCAGCTAAGTAGCAGCACTGTAGAAAAGGACTTGGGGGTTATGGTGGATGGGAAGCTGGATATGAGTCAACGGTGTGCTCTTGTTGCCAAAAATGCCAATGGCATACTGGGCTGCATCAGTAGAAGTGTTGTCAGCAGATCAAGGGATGTGATTATTCCCCTCTATTCGGCACTGGTGAAGCCATCTCTGGAATACTGTGTCCAGTATTGGGCACCCCACTGCAAAAAGGATGTGGACAAATTAGAAAGAATACAGCGAAGGGCAACAAAAATGATCAAGGGGCTAGAATGCAAGACTTATGAAGAGAGACTGAAGGAACCAGGGGTGTCGCTGGCACCTGGCACACAGCGCCCATGCCCCGAATCACAGCGCCAGTGCCCCAGGTCCTGGCAGGGCCCCTGCCTCTCCCGATCTCCAGCTGGATCCAGCCAGAGATCTGTGGCCCGGACACCCAGAGCAGCGGCGGCTGCATCTGGCCCCTTCCTAGGCCGGGCGGCCTTGCGGCCACAGCTGTTGTTCCCTGCCCTGTCCCCAGACGGGGGTGTGGCCTGCAGTCAGGTGACAGGGTCTGAGCCAGTGCCCCGGGTCCTTCCTTCAACTACCCGAAGGGATGCTCCAAAGAGGATGGAGCTCAGCTGTTCTCAGTAGTAACAGAGGACAGCACAAGGAGCAATGGTTTCAAGTTACAGCTAGGGAGGTCGAGGTTGGATATTAGGAAAAACTGTCTTACTAGGAGGGTGGTGAAGCACTGGAGTGGGTTACCTAGGAAGGTAGTAGAATCTCTATCTTTGGAGATATTTAAGGCCCAGTTAGACAAAATCCTGGCTGGGATGATTTAGCGAGAGTGTTCCTGCTTTTTCACAAGGGGTTGGACTAGATGACCTCATGAGGTCCCTTCCAACTCTGTGATTCTAAGATTCTATGACAGATCCTTCACTGGAGTTCTGTGACGTCTAGGGCACCTTGAACATTTATGCCAGTAGATTATCTACTTGGTGATGAATGATTTGTCTAGCTCTAACAAACTGAACAATGAAATTAAAATATATAGGTCAAAAATAATCCACCTTTAGTAATAGTCTTCTAGATATGAAAGTAATTTTTTATATATTTAAAAAAAACCCTTTCAGCTAATTTCAGCAAAAAATCACTATAATTTAAAACCAAACAAATAAACTGTATTGACTTTATTTCAACTCTGGATTTTTTTTCCACCTTGCTTTAAGAGAACAGTTTTAAGTGAAAGCCCTCAATGGACAAATAACCAAAATGCACACTGTTTGTATCACAATTTAGGAGGGGCTGGGGAAGCCAACTGAAAGCTGCTCAGCATTCTGAGACTTAAGCAGTTTTCTTTTTTTCATCCAAAGGCATCTAAACTGTATTAAGTTTTATTATAATGAATCCACAATTCAGGCCAACAGAACAATAAATCCAAGTATCATTCATGCATGAGTGCAGCTGCTGAGCAAGATGAGAAATTATTTGACATACAAAGTACGGTAGATGGAGCATATAAAGAGCAAATGAAAGGCTCAGTACTGGATTTTGCTGTGGTCCACCCGAAGACAGAAAAAAGAGAGGAAGAAACAAAACCCAGAAAGCTGCCAAAAAATATTGAACATGCTCATTTGAACAAATTCCTACTTTGAAGCTCCATCAGAAATCTCAATAAGCAAAAATGGCTCATCATCCCAATGGTAGATTTATTGCAAATAGAATTTAGTGCAAAAAATAAAGCGGCTCACCCCATTTTGATTTTAAAGGCAGATTATATGAATTCCCTCTGATAGGTCATTCTCATTTCAGCATGAGCACATGAAAAGTCTGAAGGTGCAGTGGGACTTCCTCTCTCTCTCTCTCTCTCTTTTAATACAACCTTTTATAAAACTGTGTAGCTTTTACATTCAGGGAATTGGGCACAATACATAGCTGCACTGTGCCATGTAAAAATAGGTAGGTAAGACTGACACCTCACAGATGATTAGTTCTGGAAGACACCTCAGGAGGTCACCTACTCCAACGTCCTGCTGAAAGCTGGATCAAGCCCAGCTCAATCATCCCATCCAGGGATTTGTCAAGCTAGATCCTAAAAATTTTTAAGGATGGAGAGTTCACCAGCTTCCTAGGTGAACCATTCCTGTGCTTCACCACCCTTCTAGTGATTTTTTTTTCTAATAGCCAACCTCAATGTCTTGCACAGCAACTTGAGATCTTTTCTCCTTGTTCTACCTTCTGCCACAGCTGAGAACAGCCTGTCTCCATCCTCCTTGGAACCCTGCTTCTGATAGTTGAAGTCTACTGTCAAATCCCATCTCAGGGCAGGACTATGCTTGTTGTTTTGGGCAGCAGTTGAATGGAGAAATGCATGTTACTTAACTTGCATATTTCAGTTTGACTACCCTATGCTCAGCAGGTCCACTGTGCTGAGTGAAAGGGAGGGGCCTCACTTTTACTCAGCACTGCTCCAGTTGCTGGGGTGGTCACAGACCCAATTAGTTGATTGGGAAGGTCGATCTGATAGAGGCAGTTTTGCAGCCATCATTGAAGACTAGCCCTCATTCTTCTCTTCTGCAGACTAAAAGATCCCACTTCCCTCAGCCTCTCCTCCTAAGTTATGTACGATGGCCCATTGATCATTTTCTATGCCCGTCTCTGGACTCTCTCAAATTTGTGTACCTACTTCCTGTAGAGGGAACTAAATATGGACACTATACTAATATTAATAATTTCCCTTGATCTGCTGACAATGCTTCTACTAATGCAACTCAATATTCCATTAGCCTTCTTAGTAAAAATGGTACACAATTGACTCATACTATAATCCTAAGGTCTATTTCTGCAGAATATCATTAAAGTCTAAATTGTCAAGACAGGCACAGATAGAAATTTTGCACAGATTTACTTTTGCACCTTTGAAGTTCCATGTGTTGGGTTGTTTAGTTTTTCTTGGAGCTGTAATACAATGGTAAGAAAAATGCAGTGTCAGTTTTTTGTCAGCAGAACTGCATAATCTGTGCCCACCTCACTGACACAGACTTGATAGGTGAGGAGACAGAACACCACACAACTGATTAGGGTTTCAATGGGTGGCCTCAATTAATGTACACAATTCAACCACATATCATTAGCTCAGAGCAGTCCATTGAGGGTACCAAGCAGTAAGTCTGTCTCCATGCTCACAAGTTGCCTGTAAAGGTCTCTCATAATAGGGTGAAGGCCATGGATGGGCATATTTCTTTACAGATAGAAGAAAGGCCTTGGATGAGACCCAGGAAGGGCACATTATAGATGGAACTGCTGGCCAGTTCTGCAGCCTAAAGGCTTTCAGGGCA
This sequence comes from Podocnemis expansa, assembly GCA_007922195.1. Taxonomy (NCBI): domain Eukaryota; kingdom Metazoa; phylum Chordata; order Testudines; family Podocnemididae; genus Podocnemis; species Podocnemis expansa. Next base: position 18,447,550 of record ML682016.1, read on the forward strand.
TAATGCTTTAACTTAGACAGCCTTATACAGTTGCTAACACTTGGATCACAGAGCACCTCAGAATAGTAAGGGTGCAAAGGTGGCTTAAAGCCAGCATAGCCCTTTAGCTGTCTGGCCTGTCTTAGTGAGGCTCTTTACTCTGAGGATAGATCTAATACAGGCAATAGGAAGGGGCAGAATGGAAAGGGACATCAGGCAATGGAAAAAGACTGAGTCTAGGACTTTGGGAACAGAATTTGCCACGCAAATTCATGAAGATTAATGCTTTACTTTGTGATTTCCATGGGTTACTCAGGTAAAGTACTACTCACCTGAGTAAGAAGAAAGCAATAAGGTTTTAGCAGCAAATTCAATGTTTACCTAAAATGCCATATATAGTGTTCAGTTTGATTTTTTCATAGGTAGGACTAGGGTTTACAATTGTTTTAAAAAGACCATAAGGTGTCCAGACAATTTTTGGAGTAATTCTCCAAGTCGAATCCCCAGAACTTGTAAAGTATGCTATTGCTAAGAAGAATTATTATTAATTCTTATTTTTATACCACTATACATTATTTAAGGAGAGATATTTCCATGAATTCCCAGTTCCCTTCCTTCCTGTAGGCACAATTATTAAAGTAAAATGAAGACAAAATAGTCATCTTCTAAACTGAATCATCAACATGAAAAAGTTTGCTATTTCCAGTCTTTTACCCTGATGGGATGTACAAACTTCAATTCAAGAAAAATGTTTTTGTGACTTTTTTACCTCTCCCTAGGACCTTAGAAATCTTCTACTTCCCTGCATTCGATTCAGACAGGAAAGTATGCTACTTACTTTATCACAATAGCAAACATACCTGTTCATCACTTTCTCTTGACTTAACTTCCACTTTAGAACTCTTCCTGATCCAAGAAGAACTTTTTTTCACCCCAAAACTCAATATGCTCAAAATACAATTGTCATCCTTTGTTAAACCCTGATTCAGTAGAGCAGTTAAGGATGTTCCTAAATATGGTTGCCTCGGTGACAGGTACAATAGTTCATTTGGACTCATTTTGGGTTTCCATTAGTGGCAGCATGCCTTTGCAGCTTTGCCCATTATATTCAATGTTTACGAAGAGGAAAGAAATAACAGTCTATGTCCTTGCAAAGAAAGAGTGTTCTATAGGAGACAAACGGAAAGGTCAGACTTGATGGGTGGAATGCAAAAGACAGATACGCTAACCAGATATGCTAATCCCAGCGAGAAACAGGCACCTGTTGTAAAATTTTCCCAGGAGAAATTTGAAGGCACCATAAAGTTTTCCTATCTCATGACAATTTAATAAAAGTGAAGGGAAAGTGACATTTTAGATGCAAGTGACATTTTAGCTCACAGCATTCTTGGCCACCAGGAGGAACCAAGCTCAGTTAATGCCTGTTAGGGGAATGCTCATGTAGCGGGTTACTTTAAGAGGCTGGTGAGACAGCAGAATTCTCTTCTGATCGTCAGATGGTACCTTGAAAAATAAGCACAGTGATGCATGTTTATTGCCAAAGGACAGTCCCTTTCCAGCTGCTGATTTCTGAAGGTGAAGACTCCACTTTAAGGATTGTTTGTGAACCTATGTACAGACACACATTATAAATACAGATGACAGAAGATAGTCCCCTGGTTAAAGCAACATATTAGAAATCAGGAAATGTGGCTGCTCTGCTATGACAGTTCCTTGTGACCTAGGACAACTCATGCTCCCCTTTCTTGAAGTGTTGCATGACATCATAATACTTCTCTCACAGATACTGTGTGAGGTTTAATTCATTAATTTTGTGAACCATTTTGGTGTTTTCTGAAAGGGGCTATATAGCATCTGGTCCTACATCCAGTGAGGTCCAGGACAAGACTTCTGTTGTCTTCAATGTGACCAGCGACAGGCCATCCAATTTTTTTGGATCAGGTGTGACTTTGAAACAAGCCTGACCCTTCAACTCTGTGCAGCCCAAAGAGATGACAAAGAAATAAATTATGACTCAGACAGTCATCTGTCTGCTGGTTTCTCCTGACTTCAAGGGGTGCTTACTCTCCACCAGCCCTCTAGCTCTTATAGCCTTACACCTGGTGTGCTGGTGCACTGGAGAGAATCTATTTCTCCTCAAAATGCACAGGGGAAGAATTGTAGAAGCACCATGCAGAAGCACCAGGCAACAAGTGCAAGACAGTAAACAGTTCCTTACACTCTTTTACTCCCCGTCACCTAAAGGAGCATGTATCAGAGGTTGTGTGGCCTGCATTTTGCAGAAAGCCAGACTAGATGATCATAATGGCCCCTTCTGAACTTAAAGTCTACAAGTCTATGCCACATGGAAATAAGCAACAATCTGGTCCACAAATTACTAGCAAGTGTATGTATATCACAGTTTCATGTGTTTATGTATCTATAATAGTTGGAAATATCTGCAATGAAAACTGCTAAACAAAAAATTATAAGAATGTTCATTGTCTTTCATGGAGTCATTTATACAATCCCACATTTTTTGCACACAAAATTCTATTGACTGTAATGGGTGTTTTGGGTATGCTGGAGTTAAGCTAGTTTTGTAACACGTTTGTGTGTATGTGTATGTTATTACGAGATCTAAGGAACATTTTCAGTGTGTGCTTTTTATGCCACTCTTCTTTTTAGCTTATCATCAAGTAGTGATGACATTATTGTCATCAAGATTGAAGTTCCTTGCAGATATGTTTCCAACAATATTTTTCCATAGCAGCTGTGAAAGTGAGAAAAGAGGTGAATCAAAATAGGAGAAGGGACTCTTTCAAATCTGTCCCATACTTCTCAGGGGTGATAAGCTCACACTCTTGAAAGTCTATTTAAAATGAGATGACTATTCTATTTGCAAGAACCTTTCAGTCCTTTTGCCCTTGATATTTCATTCCATTCCATATCAATTCTGACAATCTGAACAGAACTTGATCCTGACATTTTTTTTTTTAATTAATGATCTTTATATCATCTGACACTCTTTTCCGTTCTTGTTTCACCATGTTTTCAATATCTGGTAGAGTCAATTGTACCTGCCAGAACTTTTTTAATTCAATAATAAAATCAGGTGCCAAGGAAGTAAAATTGGCAACAGTTAATTTTCAATCCCTTCTCTTGATTTCTGCTTTCCTAAATTGTTTTCAAATGAATCTCAACGCAGCTCAAAGGATTAAAATGTTTCTGGCTGTCTCCCCTGTAGAAATTAAGAGCTACTTTCCATTAAAAACTAAATTGAATACAATTTGATTTGGATGTTTCTTGGTTGGAGTCAAACCACATCATATTGCTGTGGTGCACTTTTCTAAAGAAAATTCTCTTTTTCCTTGGTATTGAGGTCACAAAAAGAGTGTCCACATGGGCCCTGATTCAGAAAATTGTCCCTATTCAGCAGTGCACTTGAGTATTCATTTAATTTTAAGTCACACTGACCGCAAAAACACAATGCTAAATATGTGCTTTACTGAGTAGGGATGGATTTATGCATCTGCTTTACTATTTTTGCTGAATTAAGGCCTTAAAATTCAAAGACAATTGAACTGGGCTTGCTCTTTATGACCAGTCATAACTGAGACAAAACCCTGGCTGAGATGATTTAGTGGGAGTGGTCCTGCTTTTAGCAGGGGGTTGGACTTGATGACCTCATAAGGTCCCTTTCAACCCTCTGATTCTAGATTCTATGAGGAGTGAGGTCATGGAGCTAGTGAGAACACTGCAGCCAAGACTGGCAATGAAATGTAAAGAGTGGGACTGCTAGAACTGTAGCATATATATAGCTAAGTATCACCACAGCCACCCTGACAGAAGCTGGGCATGGGTAGGGTTAGGGGACATACTAGCAGTGACTTATTCCCCCAGTCCTTCCCAGCTCCCCCACTGTCTCTATCTTCCTACCAGCTTACCACACTACTGTTTTCTCCCCCCAGCTTCTGTATGCTCCCTCTTTGGGCCTCCCATTGCCTGCATTCCTGCACTACTTTAGTAGGGATGCACTTTCCTTTCTGCCCCATTCATTTCTTTTCTCCTTCCTTGTGTTTAATTTCTTCATTGTCCCTTTGCTGCTGCTTCCACACACACACACACATGACTTCAGGTTTATTTTAAATCAAATACAGAAAACATGACCCCAGTTTAGTACGCTGTCTATTTCTGTTAGACTTGACCTTCCTCTGCATCACCTGTCTGATTTGCTCAATTGCAGAAAGGGTTTGGCTTAGGTAATTAGGTAAGAGAGACTGCCAAGTAATAACAGTAAATCATTAAGCATTATAAAAGCTAGTAATCAAGTGAAATGTTTGTGTCTGCTCTTTAAATTCTGCAAGTAGTGAGTGAAGCCATTAGTGGCATCCCCTCAGTACAAAAAGACACACACACTGCTTTCATGACAATGAGTACCTACATTGCTTTTTAGTTTTCCTGAGCTAATTTTTTTTATTTTTGGCAGTGTAGTTTGGACTGGAAACAGTCAGAATGTAACTCTGAATTTCCAAGTCCCCAGACATGTCCTGGGATGTTCAGAATAATACCATGATCTAAACTATGTAACATGAGAGAGATACAGGTTTCCAAATGCTCACATTCTCCGAGGGCTCCATTTTATCAGTCTCCCTTATTCAATGCCTACATTCTGTATGCTTACATTCTGTACTTTCCCCATCTTCAAAGTGTCTGACAAAGGAATTTTCTCCCATGAAAGCTGATGTGATACATAAATTTGTTAGTCTTTAAAAGTGCTACCAGACTCCTTGTTTGTTTTACAAGGAACTTGTGAGTGCCAAATAATTAACTTATATTTTCTTAAAACTCACAGGATCACATACCAATTTTTCATTCCAGTTCCTCTTTACAGAATCATAGTAATTTTATTAAATTTAAGCAAGTGATGACTTTTGATTAAGAGCAACAAAAAAACCACACAATTTTCTGAGTCTATCAAATACAAGTAGAAAATTTAGCAGTTTCCCTAGGCTCACAGATTTTTTTTTAAAAAAATAAGTTATCTAAAAAAGGAAAGACTTTGGGTTCAAATCTAATAAGCAGGTCCACTGCAACACATGAAAATCTCATCCTCATGTTCATCAACTCACAGAATATTAGGGTTGGAAGGGACATCAGGAAGTCGTCTTGTCCAACCGTTTGCTAAAAGTAGGACAGAACTGAACTACATCAGGTCTTTGTCAAACTGGGCCTTAAAAACCTCTATGGATAGAAATTCTACCACCTCCCTAGGTAACCCATTCTAGTGCTTCACCAATCCCCTAGTGAAAAAGATATTCCGAATAGGCAACCTAGACCATCCCATCTGCAACCTAAGACCATGGTTCCCTATTCTGTCATCTGTCACCACTGAGAAGAGTCTAGCTGCATCCTCTTGGAAACTCACCTTCTGGTAGTTGAAGAATCCTCTCATATCCCTCTTTCACTCGTCTCTTCTGCGGACTAAATGAGCCCAGTTCTCTCAGGTCCACCTCATTAGTCATGGGCCCCAACCAGTGTTCCCTCTAATTACTTGTACACTGTGTGCGCAAACAATTTCTTTGTGTGCACAAAAACATTTCTTTGTGAGCACCAATATTAGCACTATTGAATTTTTTTTTGCACAGTTTATTTTGTTGTGTGCACAGGTTTCATGACCTGTGTGTGCATGCACATGCGCACAGCTTAGAGGGAACAGTGGCCCCAACACCCTTATTTTCCTTGCCCTTTGCTGGATTCTCTCCAGTTTGTCTCTCTGTGGTGGGGGCCCCCAAACTGGGACACAGTCCTCCAGATGTGGCCTCACCAGTACCAATAGAAGGGAATAATCAGTTCCCTTTGTCTGCTGGTTTCCCTGGGGCTTGAAATTAGGGGAGGTTTGGGGGGTGCTCACTGAATTGATATAACATTTTTACTAGCTGAAACTGGACAACCTGTTGACTTATATCTAGCTTGTCCACGGTAATCCCCTGGTTCTTTTCTGCTGTTGTCATCTCCTGCTGGATCCTGTTTTTAGCCAGGAATGAAGCTGTCAGTTTACTCCCAGACACAGTCCTTTAAACTGTAATCATCTGCTCTATGTGCACTTGTATTAGTGCTGAACGTGATTTCACTGCAAGCACAGACACTCACAACTCTGGAAACTGTTTCAAAGAAACTGTGGTGGAAACCAGCTTCTGCGTAGTCAACTGGGTTAGAAGCAAAGAACCTGATCTAAGAAAAGCCTTGGTAGATTCAATGCATCCACTCATAGCAGAATCATAGCATATCTCACATTGCTTTATTAGACAATATTAACAAACTTCTCCAGCCAAAGACAATTACTGACCAGGAAACTCTGCTGTCTGTGAATCCATCCAAGCAGAGAACCATAAGATACCTAAATAAATCCAAGGAGGACACTAGCCTTTAGCTTCTTGGCTTATCAGAATAATGCATAACCACTCAATCATATCAGGTGGAATATTTCAGCTGTCCTGCATGTTGCACCTTTTCTGCATGTAGTATATAGCATGCTCAGGGGCACCAAGGATGTCAGATCTTTATCTCCTGCCTTCTCCTTTCAATTTCTTAATGTCCAGATGAAGATTTGCACAGCATGGAAAAATACATAAGCGAATCATTCCAACCTGCCTGGTGCCAAGTACCTCCTGTTGACTAATGATTATTTGTTTCCCATTTCAAATTGCTGCTTAAATTCTATTATCCTGCTTGTCTAGTGGCCAAACAAAATACACATTACAGCCTGGGTAACAAAGCATGCTGCACAGAAATCCAACCATTTGTTTTCATACCATCTTGTGTCCACATTTTCTTTAGGCTTATATGTACATTTCATACTGAAAGGACAGCGTGAAGCTGAGTAGAAACTGCACTGAATTGATGAAAAACAGAGAATATTATGCTATTTCAGCACAGAACTGAAACAGGTTCAGATTTACTTAAAAGGCTCAGTCTTTGGACAAATCAGACTGAGTTTAGAGCTTTTTAAAGAATCCCTGAAATCAGGTAAATGTTTCACCACAGCATTTCTTGACTAGAGAAAGCGAGAAAAGATGGCTTTTAGGTCTTTTTTTTTTTTTGCTGAGGACTTCAAAATACCAATAGAAACTGCTAAACTTTTTTAGCCCATAAAGCTAGAGTCACAGATAATTCAGTCAAAGTGATGTTAATGCAGAAGAAAGTTTGAGCTGAGGATTTCACATCTATTATTAGTTTATTAATATTTAATTAATTTCCTGGTATGAAATTATCATTAGTGCAAAAGCATATGTATAGAACAGTGCAGGCAAACTCCATCTCAGGAACATTAAAGCTGTTTCCCAGATCATCAAAAGCCAGAAAATTTTGACTCAAGGCAAAATTTGCATGGTTTATGTACCTCAGTCCCATCTAGCAGAAGGTAGCAAGTTAAATTAGATCAGCAATGAGATAAGAATAAAATTTCTGTTTTCCTTTCCATCTACCTACATTTCTCAGTTCATGCAACAAGCATATCACCAATCCTTGGCTTTTTAAGAAGCAGACATCAGATAATTCTCTGATCAGTTCCTACCACCCCCTTCTGTGGGATACGAGGAATTAATTATGATCATTTGAAATAGCATGAATATTTCTACTAAAGATTTAGCATTGGGACCAAACAGATTGATCTTCCCTAGTGTTGCCTGGTATAGAACTAGAGGAGCAGAAGCACCACTGTGGGTGATTATTATGAACGGAAGGCTGGTGTATTTGGGAAGGTGAAAAAAGAGCAGACCTTTACATTGCTGCTAAAATGATCAACTGCAGTCACTTCAATGCAGTGTTCATCAAAGTTCGGGTTGCAGACCCACAGGTATTGGGGTCACCGGCATGGGACATATGGGGGAAAAGGGGAGGGAGGGAGGTGGCTGCGTCTCGCTGATCTGCAGCCTGTTGTAACATAGTATTAGCCTTTGGTAGAAAGCATTGAGACAAATATGTGAGTCAATAGGATCAACAATAAGATGCTAATTGTTGTTCAAACGACCTCTATGCTTCCTTTCTCAGTCAGTATCTTTTTGGGCTTCTCTCATTCATATGAAAAGGACTGAGGTCACTGGCAAGCAACCTCTGTGTGTGTTTTTTTTTTTTTTATCAATAGACACAATGAAGAGAAGAAAAAAACTGTGAACACCCCCTTATTCCACCATTTCTGGGATCTGGGGATTGCAATTATTTTTGCAAATTAGGACTTGCCTCTTCTTTCAGTGGGTTGAGAATTCCCTTGCTTGCAACAAAAGTTATAACGTGTAGATTTTAATAAAAACTCTTTCCAGAGACTTTTTGACTGATAATTAAACAGAAGAGAAAAGCAAACTGTTCTAGTAGGAGCCTGTGTTAGAAAGTATGGTATATTTTCTACAATTATCAGACCTAAGTAACAGAATGAAATCCAACTCAGGGATGCATCTGCTGGAAGGATAAGTTATAACAAGGTCCCAGTCTGAAGGGGAATGGATAGCCCCCTTGTGTTGATGCCTTATGTACACTAACAGTGACAAGGGTCACCAGATCAAGCAGAGAGGGCTAGCACCCCTCCAATCACAATGTTGTGGACAATTGTGTGTTCATGGAACCTCATGCAGACTCAAGGAGCTGAAGAAGTGCAAAGGTGAAAGTGGAACCCACAGGGGCTCCTTCAGTTCCTGGGATTTGGCAGTGGAGAAGGGAGCAGGACCTAGAAGGACTTAGACAGGCTTAGCAGCAGACAGGATCTTCCAGGACCTTTCTTTCCAGCCTGGCATTGCGTCTCCTCTCCTTCCCCTGTCTTAGCACTTCCATCTCATTTCTCCACCCAGGTCACCCCCCTCCCCCATGTGCAAGGAACTCCCAAATATACACACTCCAGGCTGCTACATGCAATTTTGGAGACTTGACATACTTCCTGATTCGAGACAGGAAATATGGCATGTGGGATCACCATCTGCATGTTCCATGTAGGTGATCTCAAATTATGTGAGTAGATTTCAGAGATGCAATAGAAACCTGAAGAAAAAGGATGAAACCCATGAGGGATTCCCACCCCTCACCTCCACCCCTAGCAGCCATGGTCACTATTGAATTTTCTGGTGGCGGCCGCTTTTTTTCAGTGAAGGGTCAACACATGGCAGAGAGGTCCAGAGCTGGGTCACAAGGAAAAAAGTTTGACAACCGCTGCTTTAATGGTTTGAACCAGTAGAAACATGTGATCACCATAACAATGGTAATGCTGCATGCCAGAAGTAATGGGCCAGATTGCAATTTGGGCACTTAACTCCCATCAGTCAATGGGAAATCAATAGGAGTTACATGCTAAATTCCTTTAAAATTCCTGTCTCATGTGGCTAGTTGATAGGCTACTAGACTGGGTATCAGGAGACAGAGGACCTGTTCTTGGTTTTGTCACCGAGCTGCTGTCTGCCACAGATCAAGTCATTTCACCTCTCTGTACCTTTCTCCCACCTTATACCAGTCTCATTTATTTACGTTGTAAACTCTTCGGACCATGGGCTGCTTCTCACTTTGCGTTTGTACACTATCTGTCACGATGTGGCCACAATCTCATCTGCAACTTCTAGGTGCTACTGTTATACAAATTACTGTTCTTAATGATAATTCTCTTTCTTCTATTTTCTTTTCTTGGGTATTTCTGTAGATTGCTTCTGATAGTGACATATTTTTCATCTGGCTGTGGGCTGGTTCTTAAAAATGGCCATTTCAAGCTACAACCGTGTAATTGAATCAAAATAGCTTTTCAAGACTTTAATTCACATTTCTTTTTGACTTGAAAGACTGCTGCTTACATGCAAGCATGGGAATTAGCTGGAGACCATTAGACTAAAGCACCCTTACTTCAAGTTTTTCTAAAAGAATGTGGCTATTGGATTAAAGTTCTTGTGAGTTAGAAGTTTCTGGAATAAAAATCATAGAATCATAGAACCATAGGGTTGGAAGGGACCCCACGAGGTCATCTAGTCCAACCCCCTGCCAAAAAAAGCAGGACCACTCCCATTAGATCATCCCACTCAGGGTTTTGTCCAGCTGGGCCTTGAACATCTCCAGAGATGGAGATTCCACCACCTCCCTAGGCAGCTTATTCCAATGCTTCACCACTCGCCTAGTAAGGAAGTTTTTCCTAATATCCAGCCTGGACCGCCCCAGCTGTAACTTGAAACCATTGCTTCTCGTTCTGCCCTCTGTTACTACCGAGAACAGTCGAGCTCCCTCCTCCTTGGAGCAACCCTTCAAGTAGTTGAAGGTTGCTATCAAATCCCCCCTCAGTCTTCTCTTCTGCAGGCTAAATAAGCCTAGTTCCTTCAGTCTTTCTTCATAGGGCTTGTGCTCCAGCCCTTTGATCATTTTGGTTGCCCTCCTCTGGACTCTCTCTAATTTGTCCATGTCCTTTTTGTAGTGGGGAGCCCAAAACTGGACACAGTATTCCAGATGTGGCCTCACTAGTGCAGAATAGAGGGGAATGATCACATCCCTTGATCTGCTGGCAACACTTCTTCTGATGCAGCCCAGTATGCCATTGGCCTTTTTGGCAGCAAGAGCACACTGCTGACTCATATCCAGCTTCCCATCCACCATGACTCCCAGGTCCTTTTCTCCAGTGCTGCTATTTAGCTGATCACTCCCCAGCCTGTAGCAGTACATGGGGTTTTTTCGTCCCAAGTGCAGGATTTTACACTTATCCTTGTTGAACCTCATGAGATTCCTCTTGGCCCACTGCTCCAGTTTGTCTAGGTCTCCCTGAATCCTGTCTCTGCCCTCTAGGGTGTCTACCGTTCCCCCCAGTTTGGTATCATCTGCAAACTTAGTAAGTGTGCAATCTATCCCATCATCCAGATCATTAATGAAAACATTGAACAGAACTGGCCCCAGGACCGACCCCTGGGGCACACCACTTGTTACTGCCTGCCAACTTGACATGGAGCCATTGATTCCTACGCGCTGAAACCGTTGTTCTAGCCAGTTTTCTATCCACCTTACAGTCCACGCATCTAACCCATACTTCCTTAATTTGCCAATGAGAATGCTGTGGGAAACCGTATCAAAAGCCTTGCTAAAGTCAAGGTATATCACATCAACGGCTCTTCCCACATCCACAAATCCAGTCATCTCATCATAGAAGGCGATGAGGTTGGTCAGGCATGATTTACCCTTGGTAAATCCATGCTGACTGTTCCTGATTACTCTACGTTCCTCCAAGTGTTTCAGGATGGATTCTTTGAGAAGCTGCTCCATGATTTTTCCAGGGATTGAGGCGAGGCTGACAGGTCTGTAATTCCCTGGATCCTCCTTACAAATGCTCTGATTTGCTGTTGCAGTATGACCAGATCCCATGTCTTACACTCCCCTGCATTTATTTTCACCCAATTCTGTAAGTTCTCCCTCTTTAAAGGGTCTGGTGAAGTGGGATATTCTCCCACGAAAGCTCATGCGATAAATAAATCTGTTGGTCTTTAAGTGCCACAAGATTCCTTGCTTTTTTTTTGCTTTACTAGACTAACACGGCTGCCCCTTTGGAACGTGTTAACTATGAGGCTCTGTCCTAATGGTATTATAAAAAAAGAAAAACAAACAAGGAGTTCTGTGGCACCATTAACAACTAACAAGTTTATTTATCACTTCAGTTTTCACGGCAGAAAATCCCACCTTTCAGACGCTTTAAAGACAAGGAACTCTAAGTTCCAACTCTGTAAGTTCCCCATCTTCAAAGCATCTGACAAAGTGGGATTTTTTGCCCATGAAAGCTCATGCAACAAATAAATCTGCTAGTCTTTAAAAGGAGAAGAAGAAGATTCAAAAAGAAAAGTATTACAGACTATATGTTTTTTCTTAAAACAAATCAATTTGGCAACAAATTAATGATGTGCCTCGACCTATCACTAGAAGTTATGTCAACATCTATACAGCATCAGAGCTTAGTCTTTAGGTGCCACAAGACTTCTAGGAAAAAAAGACATTGTTTTCTCAGTGATGTCATTGTATTTCTTTTCATTTTTTCTTAATCTAACAGATATATTTATCGCATGAGCTTTCGTGGGAGAAAATCCCACTTTGTCAGATGCTTTGAAGAGGGGGAACTTACAGACTGGGATGGAAATAAATGTTGTTAAATAAATATTTTTTTCCTAGGAATTCCCTTACAAGTTTTCTGTGAGTGAAGTAAAAGCAAATGGCAAATGGCTCATTTTATCAATAGGTCAGCAGCAGCCCTTGTGGGCTGAGATTATTCAAGCTGTTTTACTGATCTAGATTCTGGAATTGGGCATCCACTAATTGAAACTGGGTAATCAAAGCTTCCATTTGGCTTCGTAAAATTCAGCCTCATTGTATACCTGTCCATATCCTGTGGTAGCTTGATTTTGGACTTCCAAATAAGGTTGGTTCTCTAATGTTTAGCATAGTCCTTATGTCAGTCATCCAGACAGAATTCCACCAAGCAGTGTTCCTGGGCTGTGAATCATCTTCTGTGGACAAATGGGTGCTATAAATCTGGTGTTCTTCATTACCGTCTCATAGCCCCTGAGTTGGGAAATTCCTTTTGTTATACTGGTGACCAGTGACTTTCTGATAAATGTATTTAAATCCTATAAAGGTCTGGCCATTTTCTTACAAGGGACTGAAGTTGTTGGCGGAGATGATACTGAGATCCATATCCAAGTTTTAACAGGGGAGCTTTCAGAGAAAGATATGAAATGGGATTACAGTGTTATTCATGATTGTTTTGTTAATAACTGGTATTACCATTCCCTTTACCTCCAGCAAATCACTCGTTTCATAGTATGATGAAACAAAGTTTTAAAAGGACCAACATGCTTATGTGGGGCTTGTTCTAACATTTTCACCATCTTCCTTTCAATTTGAAAAATGAATTCCTTGTGTGCTGCATTTTCAATGGGATTTTTCCCTAGATACTGTACTTGAAGATACTGCACTAAATTACAGTGATTCATTATTCCTATTAAAACAAACAATAACCTCAAATTGCTCAGCAAACCAAACAATTGCAAACAGTAAATTTAAACTGTAAAACAGGGAGCACATTGGGTAAATGTTATTTCCCTGAACAGGAAAAGCTTTTGGCAAAGTGCTTAACTCAAATACAACAAAAGGCAATTTAATTTAGTAATACAGCTGGATGAAAAATGGAGACCTCTGGTTTAATAAGAAGGGGGGAAAAGACAAGCATATATCATCCAAAAGGATAATTATGAGAAACTATTTGTATGATCCAGCTAAATCAAAGCTTTTAATGCTTTCTTACTCCTGTCAAAAGAGGGAGATTTAATGCCTTAAAAATGGGGATTTTGCAGACTTCACTGCCAAAAAAAAAATGATTTGTCTCTTGATAAATTACTATTGGGCTTTCTGCTTGGAAAAAAATACACTTACATTGAAATAAATGCCAAGGAATGGCTAGAGAATTTATATTATTCACTCGTATCTGTCATCGGATTGGTTGAAAAGCGACAGTGCTATTAAAAATGTCTTCTAGCTTCTAGACATAATGCCACAAAGGGGCCATGAAGGCCTTTCGTGAATGGGATGGATACATGTACAAAAATAATAGTAAGCAAAGCTTCCCCCTTCCCCTCCTCCCTGGCCTACAAGAAGTTTAAAAAAAACATTTGGTAGTTAGGGGCTGTCATTTCCACTGAAAACGTCACCTCTGATGACAAGGGGAGGAGAGGCAGCAGTGGTCACTTCATTTGCCTAAGGATTTACAAGTGTTCTTAAATAAATCCCAGACTTTTTTTCCCCCTCACTCAGTGAAGGGGAAGGATACTCACTGAAGTGTTTTTAGCATGCAGTTAGCCTGAGAGCTGAGCTGCAATGAAAGTGTTTCTACCCCCTGTGAGTCCGAGCAAAGGAGCTGCCTCCAAGGTTCTGATTGCTGCTATTTGGCTGAGAAAATGCATTCTATTCACTTTATCTCAAGCTTTTACAATAATGAGCTATATAGGGCTATCAACTGACAGGAAATTTAGACTTTTGCAAACTCTAGGAGCTAACAGATATTGAGAAAACAAGTAAGATTCAGAGGAGCCTGTGAGATCCCATAGGCTGCTGCAGATGGTATAGGCAGAGCTGATTAAGACCTTGTTAACACAGACACTGAGTTACCCTAAATCTATCAGCCTTAGCCAGAGGTGGTCTTGGGCAACTGGGGGCCCTATGTGAAGGCCCTTTATGGGGCCCCCTATGGGCCCCCAGTGCTGCCCTCCCCAGGGTTCTGGGCCCCATTGCCACCCTTACTGCCTCCCCCAAGTCCCAACTCCCATGCGAAGGGTGGGGGAGAAGCAGGGGGCCGTGGACCACCAGGTCCAAAAGCTTTGCTGCTCGCCTGCCAGACCGGCCTCTCTCCAGCAGGGGCAGAGCAACACTCCCCACCTACTCCCAGCCAGTCGTGCCTCCCTGGGGTGAGGGAGGAGACCGGCTGGCATGGCGTTGCGGCTTGCTGGCAGTGGGGCCCCTTGGAGCGGCCCACTCCAAAGAGTTCGGGCCACTTCGCCCCTGGCCACCACAGGCCTGGAAGTGGCCAGAACTCTTTGGTGCAGGCTGCTGCAGGGGGCCCCATTCCCCCAAAGCCACAGCGCTGCACCAGTCGCTCTCCTCCTTCCCCTCGGGCAGGCGCAGCTGGCTGGGAGTAGGTGGGGAGTGCTGCTCTGCCCTCGCTGGAGAGAGGCCAGTCTGGCAGGCAGGCGGCAAAGCTTCTAGTGCTGGTGGTCTGCCGCCCTCCGCTTCCCCACTACCCCTCCAGCGCAGGGCTAAGTGAAGCAGGCAGCTGATATGGGGCCCCCTAGGCCACTGCCTGCTTCACAAAGCCCAAAAGCCGCCTCTGGTCCCTAGTCTACACTTGAAGGGCTTTTTGGTGGCAGTCGACTTGCAGATTTTAAGTGCCTTGCGTATCTGATGGCAACTTTCTAAGCCACTGAGACACACTGCTGAAAGCTGACCGCAAATGGCTTGCAGTCAGCTTTCAGCTTCATCTTCTAGGGGGTAGGACTTCTGGCACACAGCAGTGAGGTCATACTCACTGCTAATCACGCCTGGAAGATCGGGCTGACAAGTGGTGATTTTGTCGCCGTCAGTGAAGACATACCCTGAGTCTTTGACTTATAGCTGTCATGGAGGTGGAGTTATTACGTTGGTGCAGTGGGCGACTGACGTCGGTGGGAGCAAAGTTGTAATGTAAATACTTACAGAGATAAGTTGACATAAGTTGCACTATGACAAACTAACGCTGTAATTTAGGCCGAATCTAAGTGTCTGCACTAAAGAGTTGTTCCCCTTATTAATTCAGGTCACCCAGTACAATGACCTAATAATGCCACCTCTGTCAGATGTGTTGTGTTTACTTTAGGTTGATTCAGTTACAGTGAGGCAACATCTGTATAAACACTGTTATTTACATCTCCTGTTGGCTGTTCACAATTAGAGCCCAAGCACCCCAAGTTTAAACTGTCAGCCACAGGGCAGGAGACCACCAGTTGTCAGAGGAGAACAGCGCTCCACACAGTTAAGATACTAGAAGCACTTCAGGTGAGAATATGCTCCACTGACAGAGGTGACATAGTGTGGACATGAACTACCAGAGTAATTAACTTAGATCTCAGGACTTAACTTTATAATTGATACAAGGCCTTACACAGTTAGGTTTGTGTATGCTGCTTTATGTCAACCTACCTATGTAGTGTAGACCAATCCTCAGGGCTAGAGCACAAGCACCTCCAAGTGTGATCGCTAAATCTTACGATTTTTGGACTTTTCCTAGCCACAGGTGGAGAAATTCTGAAATGGGGAGAGAATAAAGGAGGCAGAGTATGCAAAGCTCACACAGCATGCCAAGAAGATAATTACTGATGCTAGAGTAGGCCAGGGCTGCATTGCAAGATATGTTATGGAGTTCCTTTGGATAAGCAGCAACATTAAGCTCCTAATAAGTTTTGTTTAGGATATGAGCTTTATTATGTTTTTGGCACTGGGAAGTATGTAATCTTAACCTCGTGCAATTTATTAGAGCATTGCTTAGTGGAAGGCTTCTCTTTGTTTTCTGGCTATTTTACATGTCTGCAGCTGACAAAGATGCTTTTCCTTCCTTTTTTAACTCTTGCCCTCAACATCATGTTCTTGCTTATCATCTCTTATCCGAATCCTTACCCCCCTTGTGATCTTATATGCCCCAAGGATTACTAATTCAGCAGTTTAATAGGAGTAAGGAATAGAACAGACTGGATATGGTCAGTAAACAGTAAACAAAGGTGTGGATAATTATATGCATGACATGCCTATTAATATTCATTGTTAAGTACTAATGTAATAAAATAAGGGTCTCTGGGACAATGTCAATCATGTCTGTATCATCAGACCGATTTGGAGAAAAAGACTTGGTAAACAACCCTGCTTAGCTCACTTGACATGTTGAGGGAATGAGGGATGGGTAATAAAGGGTTCCATTCAACCCAATCCTACTCTGGGACAACCTGTTTGCTTCTTCTTCAAACAATTTAGCCTTTCACAAAATTTTTCAATATTTAGAAGACATGTTCCATCTCAAATCAGAATGGAAAGTCAAAATCTCAAATTTATTATAACGTAAAAAAATCACCCCCCCCCCAAAGAGTTCAAATCAGGTCAATGGAAATGTTGCTTCTGGATTTTGACTGTTCTTTATTATTTTTACTATAATTAGATTAAAACCAGAAAAAGTTGTTTTGAACTACAAAACTGGATGTTTTTTAATTTTGCAAATAGCAAAAAAAAATATGGGTTTTCTTTCAAAATATTTTTGGATTGAAAAATTTGTCAACACCAATCCTTTACATAGAAAAGTTTTGGTTTGAAAAACTAGCATTTTCTGACCAAAAAAATGTTTTGTCAAAAAATTCCTGACCAGCTTTAGTTAAGATGTCAGGGGGCTTATTTGTATAAAGGTAAACACATGCATGTCAAATTGAAGGATTGTGGGTTTTGAGATGAGCTCTCAAATGCTATTTGTGTTACCATCACCTCTGTGAATGGTTCTAAAAACCTTCTCTGTAATGTTGATCAGCTAAAAATAGTATACATGAGGATCCAACTGGTCCTAGTTCTAGCTTCAATTTAGTTGTTTGTAATTTCATATTCTTGATATTTTTCCAGGATTATCAGCTTTTACCTTGGTTTTCAGACTGATAGAATCTTGACATTATTATTATGTAGTCTGTCAGAGATCTCGCATGTTTGTTATTGCTGACTGAAATTTAAATTTACTTGTATCTCAGGGACTGGGTCAGTTTAACATCATGTTACAAATTTTCATTAAAAAAAACCATAGAAAAATTTTCCCATGGGACCATAATACTCTTTCCATTTATTGAATTTCCATTAATATCACAGAGAGAATATGTGTTTGAAACA
This sequence comes from Podocnemis expansa, assembly GCA_007922195.1. Lineage (NCBI taxonomy): Eukaryota > Metazoa > Chordata > Testudines > Podocnemididae > Podocnemis > Podocnemis expansa. The sequence goes on from ML682016.1 coordinate 18,464,941, forward strand.
AGTGCAGAATATGCATTGGGACTGACAAGCATGGATAAGAGACTTGTGCAAATCTACGAAAATAATTTTTTCTTTGGATATATGCAAGGTGTGAAATGCAGAGAATCATGGAAGACATGAGAAAAATGACAAATAAGTTACAAGAATAATTTAAAAAGAAGTTAAATATTTTTCTGTAAAAACATTACTTAAATTGTAAGCTCTTTGGAGCAGACTCTTTAGCCTGTGTTTGTATGATTCCTGGCACAAACAGATAATCATTCATGACTAGAGCTTCTAGAAGCTACCAGAATACTATTTAATAATAATAAAATGAATGGCCAATACTACAGACTAGATGATAAAATCAGACATCCTACCCCACCAAAAAGACAATCAATCAATCAATCAATCAATCAAATATCACTATTAATAATATTCACAAATGTATACACAATATTACGCCCAATCTTTTCTTTCTTTATCTTCTCTTAGGGGGATCTCTCTCACAATGCCAATGACCTCAAGGGAAATTTTGCTAATGATTTCAAAAAGAGACAGAAGCAGGCTCAGAAGGCTTGGGGGCTTTGCACCTTTTGTGGGTGTTCACATCTCTGCCACTGTAGAATGCCACTGAATCAGAATGTAAAGCTTTGTGTCCAGTTTCTGCAGTTGCATATGATCATGCCAGTAAGGAGCTGGGCCTATGCTTTACATATTTTCCCCCTTCAGGATCATTCAGATATTTTCATTAGATAGTTGTATCATCCTCTAGTGGTTGTTTTACTTGTGCTACAGAAGACAGCAAATTTTCTGGGTTACATTCTGCAATCTGAAAATGCACTAGCAGTTAGTACCTAGTGACTGGGCAGATAGTAGACATTCCTCTCTAGTCAGTTCAGAACATCACCGTAATTCCCAGAATATATAAACAATTACAATTCTAATCTTTCATTCTTTCAACAAGGATTTTGCTAAAAAGAACAGAAAATGGAACGATGTGAATCTATACTTGTGACAAGTGTTTCTTGGAGAATATAAAGCGATATAATATTTACCTTTAATCCACAATCTTGTGCCTCTTCTAAAAAAGACACTACACAAATGTATTCTCAGAGCTGTTGAGGAAGTAACTACACATATTTACATGTGATGAATTGGCTTGGTATTCACTACAAAGTTAGCAATACAAACCAGGAGATCTGTGGCAGTTTTCTGGCAAGTGTCTGATGAAGTGGGATTCTACACACAAGGGCCTGTGGAGTAAATAAATTTGTTAGTCTTTGAACGTGCCACAGGACTCCTTGTTTGGTTTGCTGAACTAGATTTACATGGCTACCCCTCTGGAACTACAAAGGTAGGTTTGATGTAAACCCTGTTATGTCAACCTAGTTGTGCATCTATCTATACTTAAATTTGTCTTTCACTGATGTAAACTCTCCATTATAGCAAAATAATAACGTCAGCTCCCTGAACAGCACCACCTCCCTGAGTACTCAATGCATCAAAGTTAACACAGCATGAATATGGAGATACATTACTTATGTTGACCCTGACACAACGTCTGACAATGAGCTCCCTGGTTACTTTTGTGAACTCCCGATCCCCAGGAGTTATGGAGATTGGAAGGTCTCTCTCCCCTTTAAAGTATCACAAGTTGTTGAAATATGTTCTCTTGTTTGTCTAGCCTGGTGAAAACAACAAGGAGCTCTCCTCCACTGTTGAGCAACTACCCACTGGACTACCCTGGCTACATGCTCCAGATGTGCTCCAATTTGGAATAGACAGGGGATACTAGATCTCCTGGACCTTCAGGGAGAAAAGGCTGTCTTTAAAACTTTAGGGGATCAGGGGAAGGCAGCTATAAATCTTAACATTAACTCTCCATTGTTCCATTACTGACAAGGGTAGCTGTAGCTGTGGCCATTGTGGCTTTCAGTGGTTCCCCCTTCATACTCACAGAACACCTGAGCTGAAGAGAAAGAAGAGGACTCAAGCTGACATGGTCAAAGAACTCCTGCTAGCCAGTGCTGCATCAGATTGAGGCAAGAGCCTGGAGGGTGAATAGGGCAGATAGCCTGAAGAAGGAATAAGCAGTCAGGAGAAAGCCCTGGAGCCCCAGCAGGAAAAGGAGACAGAGATGCTCCAGAACATAACGGGCCTTCTCACTGAAAACAAAGGTGCTGGAGAGTCTCACGGATCTCAGTCCTCACCTCCCCTTTGTAGTCCCCAGAAAATACCATTGTAGCACCTTCCTACAGGCCCCCTCAACACATCACATGGCATCAAGGGCCACACCTCTACCCCCATCATTGCACCTGGGATGAACATTAAGGACAACAATGATTTCACATACAGTGACCAAAGAAAGGTCCTGCTGCTGCATATGTAGGTAAAATCAGGGGCATTGCTGCCCTGAAAAAAGGGTTGGGGCTCAGCTTGCCACGTGGCCCTGCCCCTGGGCCTGATTTGGCACTGGGGCCCAATCCAGCTCCTGCTGCTACTGGCCAGCAGCAGGCAGCCTGGGCAGGTGTAATCTGGCCCCAGCTGCTGCCAGGGGTGGGCTGGAGATGGGGGGTGGGGGCTGCAGCTACTTGGGCTCTGCAGCAGTGCATCCCCTGGGTAAAATGGAAATGAATGTTCTTTCCTCTTGCCAAATTCTGTTCCATTAAGAATTTAATGTATTTGTCATTAAATTGCAGATTTTTCTATGCACTGATTTTGTTATCAAAATTAAATCTATTATTTGGAAAATAATACATATTTATTTATTCATTCACAGCATATGCTGCCGAGTGCCTAGCATTTCTGAAAGCTCCTACCTTACTTATTACTGCACCAAGTGACACAACTCAGAGGATCATCAACTACACTGGGTAATGATCAGAAATGTACACTAAGCCCTGTGCTTTAACAGGTACATTGTCAGTGTTATGTTCATAGATGTACATCAAGAACCAATCAGTTCCTAACAGGCCCCAAAATAGCAGGGACAGGTGGTGCACAGTACACCACAACCCATTACTGTGGCTCACTGTTGAAATGTTCTTTCAAGGCTCCCTGAGTTGTACAGCTCAGTGCTGAGCTCTTCTAACAGTCCTTGTGTTTGGCGAGATGGCCTCCTGACCACTGTGGCAATCCCCCTGCCCCCCACCTTTGATTCAGAGATGTTATGCAGGACACTGTAGTCAGCTATAACCACTGGGATGTGTTCCCCCCCACACCTCACCAAAGTCTAATCTTATGAATAAATAATACCAGGGTCCCTTCAATCTAGTAAAAGGACATTCAGCAGTCATTCTGTACCTGCTCAAAGGGTAGTTGAATCTTTCCTTAGTCTTATTGAGGTGGCCAGTGTACCGCTTCATGAGCCAGGGTAGCACGAGTTAGGTCTCCTAGGCTGACATTGGCATTTGAACATTACCAATGGTAGTCCACCTACTGGAGAAGAAAGTCCCTGCTGGTAGCTTTCTGAACAGCCCTCAGTTCTTAAAGATGCTAACAGTGTGCACCTTTCCTGACTAGTCAACACAGATGTTGGCAAAGGGTCCCTGGGGATCTGACAGCAATTCATAACCACTATAAAGTGGCCCTGTCTGTTGATGAACTCTGTAGCAAGGTGATCTGGTGCCAAAATAGGGTGTGCATGCCATCTCTTGCTCCCCTATAATTCAGGAATCCCATTCCTGCATATCTACACTGTGTGTTTTCCATGTTGCCAAGAGTCACAATGCTCTACAGCATGAGACATTTAATGGCCCTGCACACTTGCATGACAATGGCTCACACTGTGGATTTTCCAACTATAAAATAGTTTCCCACTAAAGGGTAGCAATCTGGTGTTGCAAGTTTCCACAGTATGATTGCCCCTCATTTCTCCACTGTCAGTGCAACTCTTATTTTGCTGTCTGTGTGTGGGAGGCCTAGTGTGAGCTCTGTGTGTACACTGAGGAAAGTGGCCTCAAGCATCTAATAGTTCTGTAGATGCTTCTTGCCTTCTGTAGCCTACATTGCAGTGCATTCCCATAAGTCAGCGCTTGTGCCTTTGGCTCATAAACAGCACTTGATCATCTGCAATTGCTCCATGTATGCCACCACCAACTGTCAATTGGTTCCTACTGTGTCTCACAGCATTTTGTCTTCCAAGAAATCACCACATTCCCCATGGATTAGGATTGTGCATCCTGTGCCTGCAAAGCTTCTGACAACAGTCCAGAGCTGTGGTGGTTTCATGGGATGGGAGACATTGAGGAGAGATGGCTGGGCTCATGGGATTTTAAAAAGAGATTGCAAAATTTATGGAGTCTAGATGATATTTTGGAAAGGAGATAGTTGCATACTCAGAAGTTGACCACTTGCTCCCAGTCATCTCTATGTGAATTTTTCTGACCACACCCTGTATCATGAAAACTGAAACAACAGTGTGCTGGATGGTGGCAGGATGCACATACTCATGGTGCACTGCACTCTGCATCAACACAAACACTCTGGGAAAGTAAACACAATGCCAGCACAAGGAGCTAGGTATATGCATATAGCCACACACAAATGTGGTGGCTTTGTGCCAAGGTAACTCCTGTCAACCAAAACCTGTAGTGTAGCCTTTGTGACTCCACTGAAATTCATCATTTCATGTGTCAGAAAGATGGAAAGGGGTTGCTTATTAATAAGAAAGGGAGATATGAAGTAAGTATATTCTTTCACATTAAATTTTGTTTTAAAAAGAATTAAAAGTTCCTATGGAAAATTCAGCATCAGCTGGAAATGAGTCTGTTGCCCATTAGCTCCTGTGTCATATTGGCTGTATAGCAGAACAAGTAGTAGTAACCAATAGATAACCATGGAGATCAGTTGAAGAATTCTAATGGCCTTAAAATCACTCAGTCTATAAATGATCCTGGCTGGAGGTATAACACAAGTCCACTTTTTTTAACTAATTGAACAGAGTCAACAAAGTTTTCATCATTCCTACAAAGTTCTCAGCATTACTTCTACCCTGTATCAATTGTAATTATGAACAGACAAAAGACATCTTACCACATTATCTTCTATAGTTTGTCCACATATCTGGCAGCAGGACCTGTTTCTTTTTCCAAGGACTGGAACAGAAGGGTAACTCTGTTTTATACTCCCTTGCTTCTCAAGTCCCAAGTAGCATTAGCAATCAGAAGGCTTACTTATGACTGCTCAGAGCACATGATCACTTATGTTATGTGCATTCAATGTAAAGAGTCCAACAGTATATGATTCATCCCAGTTATCCCTGTGACCACCCCTTCCTCTCTCTGCACCATCAGAAAAGATCAGGTTTGAGGTACGTGAATTAGCAATCTGTGTTTGAATAGATGAGAAGCAAGGAGTCTTGTGGCACTTAAAGACTAACAGATTTATTTATTGCATGAGCTTTCATGGGAGAAAATCCAACTTCGTCAGACACTTTGAAGAGGGGGAACTTACAGAATTGGATGAAAATAAATGTAGGGGAGTGTAAGACATGGGATCGGGTCATACTGCAATACCAAATCAGAGCATTTGTAAAGACTCAAACTCTAGGAAACAGTACACAGAGGGAGAGTGAAGTCAAATTGCCTGTTATAATGTGAAAAGAATCGATAGTCACGATTCAGCCCTGCTTTCACACAATCTAATCTGCATATTATTTGAATTTCAGCTGTTTCTCTTTGAAGTGTTGGTGTCCCATTGATTTTCTTGAGGACCATCATTAACAAATCATAAAAGGAGTGATTAGGAAAATGGAAGTGCTCAGCAGCTGTTTCTTTTTTGTGTTGTGATTTCTGATGTCAGTTTTGTGCCCAGTTATTCTTCTGCATGGGGACTGTCCTGTTTGTCCAATGCATAAGGCGTGGAGGCATTTCCGGCACATGATGGCATAAATCAGACTAGTGGATGAGCAGGTAAAGGACCTTTTGATGGAGCAGCTGGCTTGATTAGGACTTATGATGGTGTCTTTAGTGCAGATATGTGGACAAAGTTGGCAGTGTGGTTTGCTGCAGGGATATGTGCCTGCTTTAATGTTTCTGTTGTTAGGTCTGTAGTTGCTGGTGAGCATCTGTTTAATGTTCGGGGCTTGTCTGTAGGCAAGGAGAGGTCTATCTCCCAAGGCTAGAAAGAGTGAGGGATCATCTTTTAAAATAGGCTGGAGGTCCTTAATGATCTGTTATAGAGGTCTGACTTGAGGGTTGTATGTGGAGACCAGTGGCGTTCTATTGTTTTCTTTTTTGGGCCTTTCCTGTAGTAGTTGACTGTGGGGTACCCTTCTGGCCCTGTCATTCTGTTTCTTTACCTCTCCAGGTGGGTACCATAGTTTTAAGAAAGCTTGATAGAGATCCTCAAGATGCCTGTCTCTGTCTGAGGGATCAGAGCAAATGTGGTTATATCTTAGGGTTTGGCTGTAGACAAGGGATCGTGTGGTGTGTTTAGGATGGAAGCTCGAGGGATGTAGATAACTATACCAATCAGTAGGTTTTTGGTATAGAGTGGTGTTGATGTGTCCATCCTGATTTGTACTGTAGTGTCCAGAAAGTGGATCTCCTATGTGGAGTGTTCCAGGCTCAATTTGATTGTGGAGTGGAAATTGTTGAAATCTCTGTGGAAATCTTCAAGAGCATCCGTGCCATGGGTCCAGATGATGAAGATGTCATCAATATAACATAAGTAGAAGAGAGGTGCTTTGGGATGAGACTTGAGGAAATGGTGTTCTAAGTCGGCCATAAAAATGTTGGCATATTGTGGGGATGTTCATAACATAGGGTCTCAGGAGGGAGTCCACATAGACAGATAAGCCTGCTGTAAGAGTGCCAATGCCTGAGATGATGGGGTGACCAAGGAATCCTTTTTTATGGATTTTAGGTAGTAGATAGAATATTCCTGGTTGAGGTTCTGGTGGTGTGTCTGCTGTTATTTGTTCTTGTGCTGCCTTAGGTAGTTTCTTGAGTAGGTGTTGTAATTCCTTATGGTATTCTTCAGTGGGATCAGAGAAAAGATGTTTGTAGAATATTGTGTTGGAGAGTTGTTTATAAGCCTTGTGGTCATAATTCAGTTTATCCATGATGACGACTGCACCTCCTTTGTCAGCCTCCTTAATAATAATGTCAGAATTGTTTCTGAGGCTGTGGATGGCATTGCATTTTGCATGGCTTAGATTATGGTGTAAAGGATGTTCATTGTCCATAATTTGAGCCTTTGCATGGTGGTGGAAACAATCAAATGTGGAAGTCTAGTCTGTTGTTCTGACCTTCTGGAGGAGTCCACGAAGAATATTTCTTCTTGTGGTGTTTGGAGGAAGGTACCTGTGTGTCACTGCATTGATCATTAGTGTTATAGAAAAATTCTTTGAGTCTTAGGTGGCAAAAGTAGTCCTCCAGGTCACCACAGAATTTTATCTTTTGTGTGGTGGTTGTGAGACAGCAGGAAAGTCCCCGAGATAGTACAGATTCCTTTGCTGGAGTAAATGTGTAGCTCAAAAGATTAACAATGTTGTTGGCTGCATTGAAGGTGTCACTCTTGTTGTCCTTAGTGGTGTATAGTAGTTTAGACAGTTTGGTGTCTTTTTTCTTCTGTAGGGAAAGTAAAGTTTGTGTTGCAGATGGTTTTTCTCTTTTTTGTGAAGAGCAAGGAATAATATGCAGATTAGATTGTGTGAAAGCAAGGCTGAGTCATGACTATGGAGTCTTTTCACATTATAACAGGTAATTTGACTTCACCCTCCCTCTGTGTACTGTTTCCTAGAGTATGAACCCTTACAAATGCTCTGATTTACTGTTGCAGTATGACCTGATGCCATGTCTTACACTCCCCTGCATTTATTTTCATCCAGTTCTGTACGTTCCCCCTCTTCAAAGCATCTGATGAAGTGGGATTTTCTCCCATGAAAGCTCATGCAATAAATAAATCTGTTAGTCTTTAAGTGCCACAAGACTCCTTGCTTTTTTTGCTTTACTAGACTAACACGGCTGCCCCTTTGGAACTTGAATAGATGAGGTTGCAGTGTGTTTGCAGTTCAAGGAGCTTGAATTTGTTATTCTCACTGTCCTTTGAGCCCCCAAAACTGATGTCTCTTGATTTTCAGAGCCTGGTATAAACACTCTTTTCTAAGTCTCTTTTTGTCCACGAGATTGAGATCAGAGACTATTTCTTAAATTTAATAGTTGCGTTTTGGATTGAGTCTATGGGCCAGATCCTCAGCTGGAATAAATCCACTGACTTCGGTGGAGCGACACTGATCCATATTTGCTGAGGAACTGTCCCTATATTTGACTACCATGGCTCATCCATTTTTGTAGTCAGTTTTATCATTTGCAAATACATCCCAAAATATGATGGGCACATTTGAGCAGGAAATGAATAAAAAGTAACATACTATGTGATACATGTTCATAGAAAATGTTTAAGAATATCTCAATCTGTCTGAACATGCACTGAAGCACATGAATTCAACAAGAGCAGGCTACAGAAAAACTGTATGACAATGACCACAAAAAAAGGGATGTAACATGTACCATACATTAGTGGATCTACCATTTTTAAACAATGATAGCACTACAAACAAGGAGTCTGGAGCCGCTTTTAATGACTAACAAATTTATTTATCTAATGGGAGGAAATCTCACTTCATCAGAAGCTTGAAGATGGGGAACTTACTGATTGGGAGGAAAATAAATACAGAGAAGTGTAAATCATAGGATCTGGTCAGAGCATAACAGCAACTCAGTGCAGTTGTTTAGATACAAACAGTGAAGAACCGTGTACAGGAGGGTGGTAGGAAAGCAAAATTACCTGTTGTAATGGGGGAAAAAAACAGTCTCTATTCAACCCAGAGCTGATGGCCTGACATCTGCAAATGAATTCCAGTTCTGCATTTTCTCTTTGAAGCTTTGATTTGTTATCCATTTGCCTGAGTATGGCTATTACCAGATCATTAATGGAATGATCAGGTGGACTGAAATGTTCTCCTATTGGTTTTTGACTGTTATTACTGATGTCAGATTTGTGTCCATTTATTCTTTTTTGTAAAAGAATAAATACAACATGTAAAGAAGGGAACATATGCATAAAGCGTCCACTGTACATTTCTTCAACAGGTCTAGCTGAAGGTATGCAGCTGATTCTCAACCTTGTATTTCAGACCATAATTTTTCTCCATCTGTTCCTTGGGCAAATTAAAAGCTTTTTTTTTAATCAAAGTCTTTCTGACACAGAGCTCTTACCTTCTGAGCCTAAGGCCAGCTATGCATATAGGAAAATTATATGCAGTAGGCAATGGATAGCCATTGGCCCTTAAGTGCTAGTCAACATACATGGAAAGATTGTTTTGCTTTATAACTTGAACTTCATCTATGGATACTTTGAAAGGGCTCAAGGGTTATGAAACAGAAAAAAATATTTTGAAGAGAACAGTTAATGTGGTCTGAGTATGGAGTAATAAAAGTCTTTAACACTATGCAATATTAAGTGCACCTGGTAACCTGTGTGTTATACTAAAGTAGATAGCTATTGGAATGTGCATATGCTATTTTATGTTGCATTTTGCTGTGATTTGCTTCTGAGGAATAGGTTGATAGTACTTTTTGACTTCCATTTAAAGTGCAAACAGTACATGTGCTTTAATTAAATATATATAAAAAAAATGGTGCTTGAAAATGCCAGCTTTTTCATGTATCACAACAATGGCTTATTTAGTTTCATTGGTGTTTTATGGCTTTGGAATGAGCATGCAAAATAGCAATTTTTAAGATGCCTCCTATGAATTGTGTTGTGAAACATTTTTTTAAGCAATGGGCTTCTATATATATTTTTTAAAGTCTGCAAGTAGTTTAGAAAGGATGATTTTAAAGAACCAGGCAAAGAGAAATATTTCCAACAACCAGACCTTTTTCAGCTCAGAAAAAATTCTCTGCCTCCGCCAAGGCTGCAGCCATTGACGATATATGCTTCCTTCTTGCCTTTACACTGTAAGAAGCTCTTGTTTTATACTTTTATCTGAAGAGTTACCTGTACTCTTTGGTTTATAGCCACCATTCCCACTATGTCATATTGCTTACACTGTGATCCAAGGTATTTATCTATTTCCTTTCCTAAATGATATTGTAGTCATATAATTTACTTTCTCTGTTACCCTGACTGGAAAGGCTGGAAGGCCTGTCCTTGCTGTGTTTATGGAATGCATGGTCCCAGTTTGAATAATGCTTTTAGGTTTGATCTGTAGCTTCCATTTACTATCCATTTTGAAATAAATACACTGTAGCATCGCTGCCTAAAAATACTGCCTGTTCCTATTTTTGAATGCATAGCTTCTATTCCTCAGTAGTGTTTATTTCCTTTTACCCATCATCTTTTTTCTGTCTCAGCAGTTTTCAGAGTCTTTTATGGGTCATTCAACTTTTGATACTTGCTGTTGATGACTCTAGTCAAGTTGGAGGATGTGATACAGTATTCAATTTGCTTATTATCTCATTTAAACAGTATTATGAGGTTATTGTCATGTAATCTAATTTACATAATAAAAAGGGTTATTAATACTTTAAAAAGTGACAGTCAAATAGTCTTGTGACCATTTGTAGACTGTAATATAACAAGACAAGGTCACTAGAAAGAAATGCAAGCTCTAATTCCTCTGCCTTTCCATGCCCTGAGGAAATGGCTGGCTAGGCCTGTCCAACCTTGCACTTATAGTAGTGTCTTATTTTGCACCAATGAGATTAGAGATCCCCCGTTTATTTCATTGGAGAAGCAGAAAGATCCAAGAAGGGGGCTGGGTGCCAGGAACTCAGAGGTTCACATCATGAAATTGAATTAGATAATGTCTGGCAGGCCCTTAGAAGATAGTGAACACTATTATTTCCAAGACTCAAATGAAATTGGTAAATTAAATAACAAATTTTCAGTGTCCCAAGCCCCAGATGAATGAGGATATACTGGGCCAGCTCCACAGCAGGTGTAGGTGGATGGAGCTGTATTGAAAACATTACAGCCATGCTGACTACACCACCTGTTGTGGCTTGTATCTATCTATACACACACAAGCAAATTGCTAGCCAGATGAATGGATATGTATGTGTGTGTGCACACACATATACATGTACACAATATGCCATAACTTACATTATTGTTGCCAACTCATTAATGAGGGATGCACAGATAAAACCCTCCTGTGTCATGTAACATGATTGAATTTGTCAGCATGAAAAATAATGTCTTTCAATCTGTTATAAAGAACATCTTGCAACCATCTGCCAGCATATTATATCATATGTTATATTTGTATTATATGATAATTTATATATGTTTCAGGAATGCTATACTTTTATGATGACTGCATGTTTGTTTATATTGCCCAAGTAGTTTGTATTGCTAATAAACCTTGGTTTTCAAGTACCTGTTACTACAAACGCCTGTCTGAGGGACAGATTCTGTCACCTTTACTCAGATAGAACCTTACCCTCCATTGGTCCCACTGACCTCACTAAAATCCCCCTGAATAGAAAAACACAAGTGCAGCAATACTATCAGATTTTGGCCCTCAAGAAGCAGAATTTTATCTCTTTTTCATAAGCTATTTGAAATGGAAAACACCACAATCCTGACGTGTCTGCTTTCATTGTTATTTTAAATGATATACACACAGCATCTTAAAAGAAGAAATTATATGCTCCATGGCTGGCATATTTCACAGTTAGAAATAGATATAAAAATCTGTTTTCAACTAACAAATTGACAATCTTACCACTACTCTAAACTTACACGTTCTTTACAAGCAGAACCAAAGAGAGAGAGAGAGACTACAAAATTTGATTTACTATGATCCATTGCTTACAGAATTTCTAGTAGATTTTTTTGGAATCACTCACTGGAGAGAATCCGTCCACCCATCTCCTCAAAGTTACCATAGAGGTCAGAGGTGTGAGGATAAGTAGCTAGAACAAAGGCATAGAAGGTTAAATATTCTTCTATGTGCCTGAATAGTTTCTGTGCTTGCAAATTATGTTCCTTCTTTGCTAAAAGGATACAATCTCGAGTCACACAAACAGATGCATCTTTTAACCATAGAATTACCACCTTTAACAGCCTTGATATACTGCTAGGTACTGTATTATATAAAACCTTCACTATAGCAGTAATTTCTGGGAGGGATCACTTTCACTTCTGGAAACTAAGAACTATCCATAATACTTGTGAGAATAGTGTGGGTAGCGAAGGGATCCACCTCAATGAAAAGTGAGGATGCTTTTGAAAGAGCATTATCAAGATGATCCAGTGACCACAAAATGTCTTATGTCCTTAGACTTGTAAGGTTGTTTTTGTTTATTGTAGCAGTGGCCTAGAAGCACAAAATGCGACTGGAGCTACACTGCAGCAGGCACAGCACAGATATGATTACTGCCATCTTGTGCATGACTGGGATTTGAACTTGGGAACTACAGAATTAAAAGCATAAACCTCAAAAGTTTGAGATAAAGAAAACAAATTACATAATTCTGTCTCTGAAATGGGTACCTAGTTCTCTGTGATCCATTACAACTGAGTTATCCCTCCTCCTCTTGCAAACATGGTGTCCCTACCCCGTTTTTTAATTCTCTCTAACCTCACACTTTAGGGCTGCCAGGTGGACCTGCTCAAAAAACTGTTTGCCTCTCTCACTCTCCAGAACCACACATCTGCTCTAAGAAGCAGAAAATTCATCTTGCATCCTATTCTCTGGCTCTCCATGCAGGAGCCTTTTTACCATGATATTTGTTTTCCCACCCTTTCCTCAGACCCCTCTTACTCTTTGATGCCTCCCTGGTAGAAGGATGATTGTGCGAATAGGAGTCTGCATGAAACTGGTGTTTAAGAAGGAAATCTGGCGGTGTAGGAGATCCAGCCCAGATCTAGGGCTGTGCAAAAGTATTCCATCCAAACTGTTTTTGACAGAAAATACACTTAATTAAAAAAATGTCCACTTTTCATGGATTTTTTTAAAAAATTCTTATGGAAATACCAGACACCTAAAAACCAACCAATTTGGAAAAGTTGCCCAGGTGCATCATGGGAGCTATAGTTCATTTGCCTTTTGTCCCTGTTCTCCTCTGTTAGTCGTATTGCCCAGATGACATACTACTTCCATAATGCACTGCTTCTGCTCTCCCAGAGGACGACTGTGGCACATCTTGGAAGATACAATCTGAACAAAGGAGCACAGGCTACAGAAGAAAAGGGGAGAATGAGGTGCCCAAAAGAGTCCCATGAAGAACAGCAGCAGCATTTTCAAATGGATTATTTTGACAGCTGAATGTTTGCCAAAAATTAAAGTTTTCTACAGAAAATTTAGATGAAAATGAGGGGAAGGTAATGGTTTTATGTCAAAAATTTCTTTGGACGAAGTGTTTTTCAACCATCACTATTAAGTTCAAAGGGCCTCCTGCTTACAGCCCAGCTGCACACTAGCACATCACTTCCTCCCCTCTACAGCATGTAAATTAGATAGCTCAGATGCAGTGAATCAAACCACCACATGACCACAAGGGTGAAGGGACTCCCTTCTCTGGCTAAGAAATGCAACAGACTTACATGGTGTGTGGATAGGCCACCAAAGGTGAGTCATAGCACATAAAAGAGAGTTATACAAACATAGTGAGACACAGTCTTTACCACCAAGGAAAAAAGAAGTGGGAGGCAAGAAGTATCTTTATTTTAAAGATGGGGCAATGAAGCATGGAGATTGAGTTATTTGGCCAAGTTTACACAGGAAATCTGTAGCAGAGAAAAAAAAAACTGAGTTCACATCTCAAACCACCCCACAGCCTCCTCTCTGTGGATAAAAATAGCTACTGCATTTACTGCTCTTTATTTTCTCTGTACATATTTAAACAGTTCAATTATTAGAGTGCTTTTATAATGGTAACGTAATGGATGTTATTTTCAGTTTGAAATTTATTATCTTTTAGGGTATTATTCATCCTTGAATAAGCCATTTTACCAAATGAAGGCTGTACCAGTCTAATATGTTACAAGTTTGAATAGTTTCTCTAAATTTAGTGTTATTCTTAGGACAGGAAAGGCTGGTTATATAAGAGGAAAGTATTTGAATCTCTCACCCTCCTCTTCCCCTCCTCTATTCTCCCACCTTCTCTCTTCTTCTACATTTGCACTGATAGGATTGGAATCAGAAAAAAACCAACCCTTCATGGGAATTAGGAATTCAAACAATTAATATAATTAGTAATGACAATGTTATACTGTATGAGACTTTCTAAATTAGTAACCAGTACATTATATAACTTATAGTTGGGAGCAGAATTAGAACAGAACAGTGTCTCAGAAAAAAAAAAAAAACTTTTAAGCAGTTTCATCCAGCTGCAGCAGACCCTTAAATGGGATATTTTTGCCTCCCTCTTTAGGCAAAGAAGTTAAAGGAGCTCTTGCTATTTGTGGTTAAAATAGTCACAAATGGCAAAGGCACTATCAGAGACAATTCTCCATCACCAATGCATCCCACCACAAGTTACGAGGATTGTTAATAAGTGGGTTTGGTTGAAGAATTTAGATTGCTGAGAACTCACAGGTAGAATACACATTTTCTTACACGGCTTCAGAGGCCATTACAATCCTAAAATTTGGACCAGGTCCACAAACCTGATTTGGGATGAGTTGTGAGGGAATGGGAATAATTTACCATTTGATACATTAATCATGTCACATTCTGTTTTTCAAGTTTCAACCCGAAACCAGGTGAAACTCCATGGTTTTTAGTATATTCTCTCTGCACTTCTGGGTTCATTTAATGTCAAAGCCAAGCACAACGGCATGAGCCAAGTAACACTGGAAGACAGATTTTCATGCATTTCTCTGAACTGAAACAGACAACCATGTTTTGTGCAACTAACATCTACAGTTGTCTCTGTCACCTCACTTAAACTCAGTCCATCTTGCCAATGAGACTATATGAGACTCCTTTCATGAATGAACACAAATGTAAAATTAATGCAAGTTTACTTTTAATGTAGAGTCCAACATAAAGGAGCTATCCTGGAAATGAATTGGTTAAATTAGTGTAACTATTTATTTTTATATACTTAATTATATTTATAACTGTTATTGAAAGAACAAATAAGTAACAATTATAATAACTGCATAGCATTATTACCTTAGAAAGAGCTTTTAGTTCAAAAACATGTGAAAATATTAATGAAGCTCCATTTCATCCCATAGAGTTTATTACCTTATGATCACTGAAAATACTGTTCTCTCTGAATGCAAATATGGACTAAAAAGCCCTTGCTAAGATGAAGAAATTTCTACCTTTTCTGACACCAACCATTCAGGCAAAGATATTGATATGGTCAAGTATCATTAACATGTTAATTCACACATAATAGCCACCAATGTGTCTTAACCTGCGAGTAGCTCAGGTATGGATAAAAATTTTGATAGCCACTGACTAAGATAAGTCACAAGCTATCGCACAGTTGAATTAAGCAGAACAGCATGGTTAAAATACCATTAATCTTTACTCTCGTATGATTCATAGATGAATTCCTCTCCCGGTAGGTGAAATACTAAGCAGTTAGTGCTGCTCAGTAAGCCTGGGGGAGGGATGTATTGAAGGTCCAAAACCCCAGTTATGGGGATGTAACATGTCAGCATTTGAATCTGATGGATGCTCTCTCTGCTTTCTGTATATAATGTAAATGATAACAAGAGCGTAATCAGAGAAAGGGAACTGGCTGGGTAAAATTGGAGCATGAAACACCATGGAATGAGCAAAACAATGCAATTATATACGAGTGATCATCCTGCTGTGCCTTGACAGTGAGATAGAAAGCGAATGGAAGTCTCCACATGGTCATAAGCTTCTAGAAGACTGCCATATTCTGTACCTGTAATTCCTTCTTTGTTTGGTGCACAAGAAGGTGGGCATCAGGATTTTTATTAAGAAACATGAAACATATATTATATTCCTATACATAGTATCTCAGCATGTTAAACATAATCACCAATATCTCAAAGATACCTGTACATAAGGACATAGTAAGGTTCAGATGTAGGACAGTGGAATCACCAATCGAACTCACAAATGTGTGAATTTTACTCAGAACCACAACTATGAATATGAAGAAGCTATCTGTATATTGCTTCATAATATTCCACTTCCTATGGGCATGAGGGCATGCCAGTCACCTTCCACTTCACTTCTCTCCGAAGTTAAGAGGATCTCCAGCTGGTACTCAGTGGTTTCTTAGGGGTGGCTGACTGGCCTTCTCTCACCTTCTCCTCTCTTTCAAGGATCAGCCAAGGGAATATTAAAGGGCAAGAGAACAACTCTCCCTGACGACGAGAGACGGCATACCCTGCTGACTCAGGTCATTTTCCCATTCTTTTGTCTGGGTGGGGAGTGGAAACCTCCTTCTCTTTTCCTGCTGAATTACAGAACAGAAATCTGGCTTGCTTCTCTCCAGGCAAAGAAATTGGACAAGAATCTTTTTTACACCATTCAAAATCTAGGGAAATGTAACTTTTTTTCTCACCCTCTCCCTGAAGTCCAAAGGAGAGAAGTCAGGTTCTTCTTCCCTTGATACTGGAGGAGATGGCAAAGGACCATCAGCTCAGTGAGCCACAGAAGCATCACACTGGGCTAGAAGCAGAAATCCAACTTAGATTAAAGTCAGGGAGGTGTCATATTTTTTGGCAGTGACTTGGTCAAATATATATGAATGGCTTACAGTGAAAAAGAAGTCCTTTTTTCAGTGTCTGAAACATTCATAAGAAAGAGAAACTGTGCACAGCTTTGAAACTAAATATTTAAGAAGAGGGGAGTTTAGTGTGGAGATGTACATGGAGTTGGAGGGTGAAAGGCCACACATGAGGAAGAGGAAGGTGATCTTGCCAGATTTGACATGGATTGTCTAGAGGTGACACCTCCAGCAACTGGAAGATGGGAAGGATGGTGATGTTACCTGTGGTGATGGAGAACAGCCTTGGCTTCAGGGGTGGGGAAGGTCTCTTTTCACTACACTAAATTTCAGGGTGAGGGGTGAAGAGAGACAGCTAATGAAGATGCTGGTCTTTGATATAGGAGCCCTTGCCCTGTTTCATAGCCAGTCATTCCAGTCTTCCTCTTCAAGTGTCAATGAAGCTGTGAGACAGGGATGCCAGTTCATTATGCACAAGAGGTCTGCAGCAGAGATAACCATATGTTTGACATAGGCACCTGGAGAGGCTTTATGATGAATAAATACAGAAAGAAACTGAATGGTCCCATCTGAAGTCTCTTTATATTTTACTAAATTAGCATTTTCCTCCTCAGGGATCCTCCCTGTTAGACTCCCCTCTAAGGGCCTATGTTGTCTAGGGTCAGAGCCAAACTCCGTTTGGCCCACCTGCAGCTCAGAACCCCCACCAGCCTGCCCCCCTCCTGCTGCTGTGTGATTTTATATATCCCAGGGTTGGGGCACAATTGAACATCAGGAGGGAGAGAGAACATTATATAAAACTGCAGGCAGAAAAGGTTTGCCAATTATTTTTCTTCTTGTGACTTTTAAGAGATACAGATTCCTTTTGGCACTTCCTCTTGTTTGTGCCTATAAAATAAGTTTAATGACTGAATTTTCTTTAAGATAATCAGAGGCTGTATAATTTATGCATTTGAATAGCATTGTAGCCAGATGTAATTTTGCTTCAAGTTGTAGCGTTACAGTTAGTAATGACTCTGCTGGCTGTGTTTTGTAGAATTTGCAATTTGTTTAACAGTTGACTGAGCACTGACCCCATATAATATTACTATAATTGAAGTGTGGTTAAAAAAAAATCTGTGCGTTTTGTGGAAGGTATAGTTTTAAAGTGGACAAGGATGTGGAAATTGTCATCTTTGAAGACATCATGTAAGTAACATGGTCTTTAAGGTTTATTGTGCAGTTCACTTTCCAGTGAGTGTTATGTGAATTAATATGTGAAATGCTATCTCAGAAATACCTATGGCTCAGGAAATATGTTTGTCATACTTTGCTTTATTCAGTTAACATCTGCTTTCCTGATTTTTAAGAGACCTGATTATTCTCTGAGCAGGTATGTGGAAATATACACGGGCATTCTGTGCACTTCCAAAGAGCAAGAGAATAAAATAAAATAAAATAAAAAGGCCAATTCCACGAATTTTAAGAATCCTATGCCAGCTCACTGTTGCTGCACTGAGCAGAGGAACTGAACAATGCAAAATAGGGGGCCAGGACTTACAATGAGCATGATGTGACTAGGGTGATCAGAAAGCAGTGTGAAAAATTGGGACCAGGGTGGGAGGTAACAGGCACCTAAGTAAGACAAAATTCCATATATTAGGACTATCCCTATAAAAATCGGGACAACTGATCACCCTAAATGGGACAGAAGTAAGAAGATATACCTATGTCAGTATTCATTAGGCAAGCAGTGCATGTCAAGTCTTGGATACGTGGGAAGTTTAAGCACAAATGACATTTAATACTTTCAAAAAGGGAATGCTGTGTTTAATATTTGTTTGCCTCTAGCTTCACATCTAGCTATAGACAAAGCAACTTCTCTTAAATATGCCTACAAAGGGGCCTGGTACATCCAGTTAATCCACGTTTCCCTGCCACTGAGTGATGTTTAACATATTGTATCATTCATTAACATTCTCTCAACTGCTGGCAATGATTTATGATGATAGAGAAATACAGTGTCATCAGCATAAAACAATGATTTATGAGGATAGAGAAATATACCGTCATCAGCATAAAAAAAAAAAGGCAGTTATTTTGTGGAACTGAAGTTAACATGAGAAGGAGCAGATCCAGAATTTGCTGCAAGTTCAGTTGACTGTCTTTGCAGTTGGATTCTGATATGTTGACCTAACATGCCTGCTTTAAACTCTGAAATGAAAGGGTAGATGGGTTTCCTATAATTTTTTGTGCAAGGCCAGTACACAAACCAATGCTCATCTTTTATTACATGACATGGTTTGAGGCACTGCAGTATATCAGAAACACTGTAAATAATGCAATGAAGATGATACTATTTTTAAAATTCCCCCGTATCATTAAACTGTAATTCTATTCTCTAGGAATACAGATTAGAAACATACACTATATGTAGCACATTGTATATTTTACTCCAATTTATGTGGTATAGTAAGGCATGATGAAAAGATTTCCTATCAAAGCACTCAAAAGACTGAACTAATTTCTCAGCTGGTTGTCATTTAGGCAACTAATCTAATGGGAGTAAGTGTATTTTTCCTAATTTAAAAAAAACAAAGTGTCACATCAAGCACTGAGGTGAGAACACTGCATTCTGACAAGTTAAAAGAGTCTCAAAAGCACTGCACTGTGGCTTGATCTCATTGTGGATTTCACACAATATGAAATGTGCACAAAAATAAGTTGGCCCTTCTGAGTCTTTAGAATTCAGGCCTCATATATAGTGTCTCAAAAGAGGGTGTTGAAGGCTGTCTTGAAGTCACTCTTTGGGGTAAAGGCAGGCACTTGACTTATCTCAGACATTTTTCCTGGGCAACAGAAGTCCTGTGATACAGTCATGGGTTGCAGAGTATATACAGAGTGTATGGAGGTAGCAGGAGATCACAAAACTGTTCTCTTGATGGAGAGAGCCTGAGACCACTCCCTCACTCAAAGAAAGGAAAGCAGTAGTGCAGTCTCTGCAGTATTTTAAGCTTTTATCTCCAACCACCCTGCATGGATAAAGGCAGAGAGAAAGCCCTGGAGTTTTCAGCAACAAGAAAAAAAAAAACTAACCAAAGTGACTCATGTTTCCTTAGAGGGCTATGTTCGGCAGTGCTTCCAAGCCATTCCTCAACAAATAGCCCAGGGTCCTGGTTAAAGAGCACCAGCTCTGCTAGTTTGAGTACCCCCCTCTTGAGTCTGCACATGCCTGACAAGTCACACAGGCTGGTGTTGACTATTGCCATGGAATTTTTTTAACCTCTGTTTGATTATTGAGGTCCAGATTCCCTGCCCCAGTACAAACAGGGAGGGCTGTTTTTGAAGAGAGAAAACTGATTTTTTTTTTTACAATAAAGAAAAATCTTCATTTGTTTTATTTTATTTGGTGAAAACATTAAATCTGCAACCTCTGCTATTAGTATGCAAATTGTGACACACAATTCTAATTATGACACAGTAGCCAATGTGATCATAAAATGGAGACAGGGCTACATTATATCTTCTAGTTTATGCAGAACTGAGGGAAATAAGGAAAACTACACTGAAATAAGGGAAACTACACTGTGCACATACTTAAGGACTAATGTCAGCCAAGAAGAAAAGACTTCCTTATTCATGTCCCACATGAATAAAGCATTTGAGTATGTTTTCAGAGCTTTTCCTGCAAGAGATGAGAGACTCATGAATGAGTTTTTAGTGCTTACAAGAATGTGATGATGATTTCATGTGAAGATGTAACATAGAAATCCATTAAGATGTGTGGCGTTACATTAACGATGACTTGGAGGTTTGTTGCAGTTTGAATAATCAAGCCTCTTAAATTGACTGTTTTCCAACTTGCTTCCCTGAAAGCAGAATTGAGCCTAAAATGGAGCATATCTTAAGGGGTCTGGAGGGCTTGTGAATTTCACCCATGATGAGTTGACTAAAGCTGCTCAAGAGGTTGAAAAAAAAGTCTCCAGGGCAATCATACATATTTGTAAATTCATATGAAATCTTTATCTGTTAAAAACCAAATAGAGGGGATAATAAAGCAAGTGTTCAGATGGTAGAAACAACAATAGGAGTTAGACAAAAAGAATAATAAAACAGCAGGTCATGGGCAGCACTGATTTTACAGTGGGGCCATTGCACTGGAGTGCCCTGTCTCCTGCAGGGCTCAGTTATCAAGGCACTGAACTAGACAAGATCTAGCAAGGAATTTAAGCACATGAGTAATTCTGTTGGTGTCTATGAGACTGCTGACATGTTTTAAAGTTAAGTACTTGCTTAAACACTTTGCTGGATTGGGGGTCACAATACTCTGTAGAACAGGGTAGGAAATGGTTTCCTCACCCTGCCAACTTTTTGAGATTTCAAATATTTTTCCCATTTCAAATTGAGACAAAAAGTTGAAATACCAAAACTTTTTGCAAATTTAAATTCAACCCCCTCCAGGACCCTCTTCCCCCACCCCCACCCCAAAAAAAAGCACCCCTGGTTCATTTTGTTAATTTGGAAACATTTCTATAAAAGGTTTGACAAATCCTTATTTTTGATGAAAATTTGTTTTCTCATAAAGGACCATGACCAACTCTAGTGCTCAGCACATTTCACCACTTGAAAGAACTTCAGGCTTAACAAAAGACAAATACGTTTTCACACTAAATGTGTAAGTCTTCTAAACTGCTGGAAATTTGTTTAGGTTCAGGTGAGCACCCAAAGTCCAGATGCTGATCTTGAGCTAATATGAACTACATAGTGCTCTTGAGTCTGGAGATTAGTGAGTGTTGTTTTGTTTTCAGATCCAACAAGACATATTGCAGGAGCCAGATTTTGGATTTTTTCTTTTTAAGTACCTTTATCGTGCCTGGAAAAAAGATACAATAGGACACAAAAGAGAGAGGCTGGGGTTTCCACAAGGAATGGAGTTATGCATTCAAATCCCACTGAAATTCCAAAGAGTTGCAATACCGTAATCTCCTTTAAAAGCATTAACCAGAAAAGGTACTGGGATGCCAAGCATGATATTCATTATAATGATAAGAAATAGAAATTAGCAAAGGCATGAAAAGGTAGTTGAGGCAGTCAACATTCATTGAAAATTTCCCTCAAAACCTCTCCATCTTTATTTTTTCTATTACACACTAATCTCTCATAAACAAAAGCAAGTTTCCAAAAAGAGTTTTCCTTTTAGGGCTAGATCATGTCATTTAAGTGGGGCAGGCCCTCTTTCTAGTCCATGAGGAGATGGTGAGGATTAACTGTTTATAATCATTTAAAGAAAAGATAGATGAGTGTCAAGACCACAATCATTTTCAACGGTGTTATTTTTGTTTTTAGATAGAGGAATTTCTGGGAGGGTTGGAAGACGAACCCTTTGCGTTCCATATAAAGGAATCAACACAGAGCAAATAAACAAACTTGCCTTTGGACACACCATGGAACAAGCATAACTATTACATCACATTAAAAATGTGCCTCAAAGTATGCCAGAATAAAAGAGTTAAAAGGCATGTTGAGCTACTGGGATCACTGCTAAAAGCAGGACTAGATTTCATCAATATTGGGCAGGAGATCTAGATATCATGCTAAGAAATAGCTTCCAAGATAAATCTACTGTAGGTGCTATAGCAAGTAGTGTTAGTAATTCAGTAGTTAGCAATCATCCCTTCCCCAACATATAACTAGAGGGCATGTTAAAGTTGTCATCCTTCAAATTAGATCAACAATTATGGCTCTTGTGAATCATGGTCTTTATTCTACATTTGTTAAAATGGAAAAGCTGAAGTACTTTACATCTATCCAGTGCTTAATATAAGGTCCCAACAAACCACCCCTCACACGCAGCCTTCTCTGCTTTTGGGAAACTTCCACAGAGCAGCTGTAATAATACCTATATGACTAATAAAACCACAAATGTCTAATTCCTCTCTATATTCCTGTGTTATACAGCAGGTGAGTATTACCATCATCATTTCATAGAGTGTTAAATTCAGGAATGGAGATTAACCTAAGACCACAGTGTTTAATGGACAGATCATAAGCTGGCACTTTGAACTAAGCTGTCCTGTGAAATGAACCGAGTTATGTCAGCAAACATTGGCAGGGTATCTGGTCCATAGCTTTCACTGTAAACGTGAAAGACTCAAGGTATCTCCATTTTGAATTTTCTCTAAGGGAGGCCTGAAACCAATGAAGCCAGGAGAATTTTAGGCACATGACATCAGCAGGATCAAACCTTAAGTTTCCAGACAGCAGTTTCTACATCAGTGATTCTATACTGTTATTTCTTACCTGTGTAGCTGAACCTAACCTTCAACTATCTGGCACTATGGCTGTGTTCACACACAGGGGGTTACTTCGATACGGTTGTTTCAAAACAACTTGTATCGAAATAACACCTTATTTCGAAATGACTTATTTTGAATTAGCAAAAAAGTCACTTCAAAATAAGGAGAAAAGCCGGAATCGAAATAGCAATTCCGGACAACAGTTATTTCGAAACAACTCACCGTCATTTCAAAACAACAAGTTCAGACGACGGTTGTTTCGAAACAAGTCCTTTTGAAACCACCATTGTTTCGAAACAACACGTTCGCACGGTGTTGTTTCAAAACAACTGTTGCAAAACAACGTTGTTTCGCCCACAGACTAAGTTTAACTTGTTTTGAAACAACGCGGTTGTTTTGGAACAACGGGAACCGTTGTTCCGAAACAGCCACGCATCGTGTGAACAGCCGAAACCTTATTTCGAAACAACATTCATTGTTTCGAAATAAGGAGGCTGTGTGAACACAGCCTATGGGAAAGGCAGGACAGTCACAATCACCCAGTAAATGCTCTTGACCCTCATGCTTCAGAGAACATCTTCCTTAAAATTTTCACTTAAGGATGAAATTGTCTCCAGTGCAGAGGCCTGCACAAAGCTTACTCTGAGGCTCAGAGAGAGAATACATACCTATTGTCCTTATTTCACATTGTCCTCATGCTGGTCCACTGCACAAGAGAAAATTTCAGCATAGCCAAAGACATAAGATGATATTCTCTCTTTCCATGCAGGGCTCTCTATCTTCATTCAGCTGCTTGGTGTATACAACTTCATTGCATAGTTAAGTTACACTTGGAGCCTCACTTTTAACAAGATTAAAGATGCATCTTTAGCTCCTCAGTCACAACTGAATAAATTCATTTCCGTGCCATTCCCCTTTAAAATGTCAGTATACCAATGAAATTGATTTTAGTCCACCACAAAACTATCTGACCTACAATTTTGATTTATAGGATTATTGTATTTTTTTTAGTATGGGGAGAACTATCTACTTCAATACTCATTTTATATTTATTTTCATTGAACTATATTTGAACCTTATGGCCTCAAGTACTCTACAGTCCAAGTACAGGGCTTACCTGATGTCATTGTTCCTGATTATTTGCTGTTCCTTCCCATTAATCTTCAAACTCGAGTATCTTGATTTCAATACTACCAGATGAGTCATTCAGAAGAATAATGGAAAAGAATAGTTCCACTGCCAATTCATGCAGCCCTTCCTCCATAAATCTTTTCCCAACCTTAAAAGGTTCCCTTTATGGCAATGATATATTTTGACCTTTATGCCATTTCTATGGCTCTCCCAGCAATCATTAGAAAGCTGACTGGTCTGTGATTTTCTCCTGTTGAGTTCTGAGAGTCTTGCTACCTCAGCCAGTTTGCAGAGAATGGTGAATTTGTAATATGTCCTCCCTACTATTAAGGGAAAATCATGATTATGGTTTCTATGTTAATCAGGGAACATGTAAATGCTACAGACTAAGGGGCAGACAAGTGACCAATTCATACACAAAAGACCTGGGGAAAGTAAAGTATCCTTTTGTCTTTAGCACTCCCTGTGCAATTGCTCTGTGCAGGCTAGAGCCCTCATAGGTCCTAGCGCAGGAGTCGACAACCCGAGAAGAGCAGAAGAGCCATTTCCCCCCACCCTCCCACCACAACTGCATGAGCCTGAGCCAGCCAGGAGCTGCGCTGCGGCCCCTAGTGATGGCGGGGGGCCGGTGCGGGATCCCTCCATCCCTCCCTCTGCTAGCAGGGCGGAGCAGTGCTGCCCCACCTACCCCCAGCCCACTGTCCCTCCCAAGAGCAGCCAGAAGAGAGCTTCAGCTTGCAGAGGCAGGGCCCTGCAATGGCCCGCTCTGCGGAGTTCAGGCTGCTTTGAGCCGGCCACCCCAGAGCTGAATGGGCCTGATACAGGACCTGGGGGTTAGGCAGTCTCTGCTCAAGGCCTGGAGTGGCTGGGTCAAAGCAGCCTGAACTCTACAGAGTAAGCCATTCCAGGGGCCCCACCTCTGCAAGCTGCAGCTTTCCACCATCTGCTCTTGGGAGGGACAACGAGCTAGAGATAGGCAGGGCAGCGCTGCTCTGCCCTGCCGACAGAGGGAACATGCCACCCGTACACCCCTCACCAGTGCTAGGGACCATGGTGCAGCTGCTGGGCTTCTTCCGTCTCATGCAGTTGTGGTGGGAGGGTGGGGGTGACCCCGGCGCACCTGATTTGGCCACGATGCTGACGCCAGCCAGGAGTCCCTGGAGCACACCTGACTTCCTGGAAGAGATTGCCAGGGAGCCAGAAGGGGATGCTCAGGGAGCCACAGGTGGCTCACTGAGCCTGCGTTGCTGATCCTCATCCTAGCATCTCAAGAAAGGGCAGTAAAGAGGCAGGGCCAATATAATGATAGCAGAGAAGGCCAGTCACAGTAAGGAACAAACACTGCACTTGCCTAAGGAGTGGGTCCAGAAACTGCACTCCTAGCAAAATATTGTCCTGGAGCTCCCCTGGGGACAGCATGGATTCACAATGTCGCAGTCAGGGCTGTGTAAGAGTCTGGAAGCCTTCTATGCATGAAGTACAGGGTCTGCAGATGAACACACATTTGTCAAATTCGCTTTCTTCCATAATGGGTGAGGTTTGAACGTTCAAAGTCAAATCAATGCATCAGGGACCTTTTCACTGGGTTAGAGGAAGCAAAGTCTGAATATAGGAGATAAGAGTTGTCGAAGACACCTGAGAATGGATTGTCTAGCCTTTTTAAAAAGGTGACAGTGGGGCCTCAAAATCAGACAAATGGTCATGGCAGCATGACCTTTATCCCCTATCTTCAGTGGCAAAGAGAAGTTTGCTATCCTAAGGGCATGACCATAGGAATACAGACAAGGTGATGAAGTTAACTGCTTCTGTTATTTACTGTAATAGGTGCTAAAGCCAAGTGAATATGAAAAAGTATTTTTATGCAAATATTTCTTTACATTTTTTTTATTTGCCTTGACAGTGGTCAAACCTCATGAATTTACCAACAGTGATGCTAATGAGAATAGTGGAATGTGTGAACAGTGAATTAGGAATTCACACTAATAATACATGACTAAGGCTTATACACATCCAGTGAAGGAAGCAAGAATGCACCAGGTGTCCTCCTGTGTCCCATTCAGCTGTCAAATACCTACAAGAAAGTGCCTACACCAAATCTACAAACCATGAAGGATTTGTAGCAATTACTTGGCAAATTGTTTTGAACAACAAATTAAGCCACAAACTATTTGCCCAGGTTTAATATGCATTGTGGAAGGAGGCTCAATTATTTGGTTATTGTTTTATAAGTTACAATATTTCTCCCTGAAAACAGCTGGTTTTTATAAAAGATGAGGATGGGCACAAGATGGGGGCTAAATTACCTTCTTCCTTGCTTATTTGGGAAAGGCACCATTGTTTTATTTCCTGTCACAGTTCCTGACTCTCATCCCTCATTTGACTTTACACAGGAAACATTTTTTGTAACACCAATTTGGTGGCTGTACGTCAAAGAGTTTGGAGATTCACTTAGCTATGGACAAGCTACCAAAAACTTACTGCAACTATCTACATCTCTGGAGTCTCCAAGACTGGGCTGCACATATCATTGGAATAGCCTTTCTTCTGAGAGTCCAGACACCTTTGCTTCTTGTCTCAGCTGAACTAGTCACACAAATATAACAGCTAGGGATGGGGGGAAATAAAGGGAAGTAATCTGAACTTTTCCAATGTTTCACATCCTGTTTCCAAAACTCTTATTGTTTCATTATTCTCAAAAGCTCCAAGTCTTTTTGACTTATTATTTTCCAAAGCCCCAAGTCTCCCCCCCGCCCCCCAACAGCTTATTTTTACTAATGTAAGACTAGTTCCATCCACATGGAAAAACAAAGTAGTATATATGAATGAAATACAAAGCTACACACAGCATAATGTTGTTTTTACACTGAAAAAGAAAGGGAGCATGGAGTTATTTAAAATATAAGCTGATTCGATCTTCAGATTTGTTATAAATGCTATGAACTTAAGTAATGAAGATAAATCAAAAACTTTTGCACAGTAAATACTGCATCTCTGTAGCTGAAGCTATGCAAATACTAATAAGGTTTTTATCGTTCCTCTGTGGAACATTTTTTATTAAAGCCGTTCAGTAGTGATTTTGGCTACCCATAGCTAATCTGTTTGTGAACGCAGAATACAATGGTGAGTCAGCATCATGGCAGCAAGTGCAGTACTATATCATGACCACAACTGACCACTTTAATAGCAATCATGTGCCAAGTGCTAGGAAAAATATCTCCATCCCATTAAAAAAAAGAGCTTATTTTCATATCAGAACTGTCCGGTTGCCTTGAAAATGCTGTTATTTCAGATTTGAATTTCAGTTCAGTTTCTTTTCTAAGTCTCATTTTGCTGGACTAGGAGAAGTCTTTGAATTACCGTTACTTATTTTTAGACCTGGGTAAATACCAATAAGCTGAAAGCTTCCATGAGTATTCACTCACACTTAACAGTCAGTTCCCTCTGGCAGTGCCCCTTTTGCATTCTGCTTCCACAAATATTAAAGCAATTGAGTTTTATCTGCTTAAATAATACACTCCCTACACAGCAGGCTAGCAAAAGCTCTCTGCACCACTTAAGACTAAAAGTAGCACTCAAGTGGTACACAGACCAGTCTTACCCAGAACACAAATGTAAAGTTCACTATCTCAACTTGAACGGGGGCAAATATTTCAAGAAGCATATGACCCTCCCTGATAACATAAGACAGAGGCAGGATTTCCAAAACCCTTTGCAGATGTGCTAGCAGAGAGAAAATTTAAGAAGGCTTTACCACACATTTTGCAATTTGGACCACTCAGGTACATCTTGTGATGATGCAGTGAGAAAATTACAGATCGACTAATGCAATAAGGTACTTAGTGTAGGCTAAAACAATACTACTTTGCTCAGCAAGGATTTTAGGTTTTATGCCCCTTGCTAGAGCTCAGAAGCAATTAACCATGCATAGTTGGCACTGCACAGGAATTCAGGACCACCTCAACCTCACCACCTTCTGATCTACATGCAAGTCACATTTCTTTCACCTTGCCTTCTGTAACAAAGGCATAGCAATATATGCACAAAACAAAAGAAAACCCATCTCCTTATAAAACAATATACTTCCCTGTGAGTTTCTCTCACTGGAAAGAAGCTGGGAGAACAAATTACATGTGGCAGATGGTCTTCATGTTACTTAATGTGCAACTGGAAGGTCCTCAGATACTATGAGGATGGGTGAAGTATGAGAACCAATATGGAATAAAACAGAATAGGGATTGTTGAACAATAATTGAAAAAAATTAAATTTGAACTCTGCGTTGAAATAAACACATCCTGCATTAGTCTCAGTTTTCCAGAAATGATATTTTTAACAGGTCCATGTGACTAGAAATTAAAAATGGTTAATGTTTTCTCAAATACCCCTGATCCTACTAGTCTATCACCTCTTCAAGATTCATGGCCTCAGCAATTATTGAACTCCTCTTCAGAATCATGAGAGGTGCTCATCCAACTAGGGAACAGAAGCAACAACATAGGGTTAAGTTAACCAACTGCAGCTAACAAACAGCTTGAATTATTTAAAGAATGGAGTATGGGCTGTTCAATCAACTATATACACAGCACATTGAAATAAAGGGGAAAAGTCAAGGACACTGCATATCCTCTTGCAGATGTTCCAAAAGCAGAATGGGAAAGTCGTAAACTCATCCAATTAACTATTCATGTTAATTATTAGTTTAATTCTGTGTTGCTACAGGGATTTTACAGTGAGCTGCAGTAAGCATGAGGCCTCATCTACACTAGGAAATTAGGTCAGTGTAACTACACCACTCAGAGTATTAAAAATCCTCAGTTAAAACAACCTAACTCTCAGGGTAGGAAGTGCTATAATCGATGGGAGAATTCTCCCATTAGCCTAGGTGTTTCCTCTTGTGGAGGTAGATTATATACACCAATGATAGAGCCCCTTCTGTTGGTGTTGGTAGTATCTTCACTGAGGCAATGCAGAGATATGGCTGCAACGGTGTTGCTGTTGTGGTTTGTGTGTAGACAAGCCCTTAGCCCATTTGAAATGAACAGCATTGTAGCCACAGTACAGGCAACAGAATGGGAACCAGCGGAAGTGATGCTTGCAGTCAGAGTGACAGGGAATGCCCAGCATTGTTTCTGGTTTACACAGATATGGATAAAAGTTGATCAAAAAGTGAAAGGTTCATAGAAGAATTTAAATGCAGGAAAGAGGGAGGGAAATGAACAAAACCAGAAGCAAAAGGAACTATGGCAGAAAAGCAAGGAAAGGAGATATAAATAAAAAATTCAGAGGAAAAAAATATAGAAAGGGGGATTTCAAACAAGAATAAAAAATATTTATATTCATTTTAGCTTGAAGATAGTAGATGAGACGAGTCCTAAGGCTTTGGAATAGTTTAATTTTCATGCTGGTCTGGCTGACATTTTCTTTTGAACACCAGATTAAACAACAACAGAGCTAACAGCATTTTTTGCTATAAATGCTTTTGGGGAAAAGACCAGATAAGCTTCAGTGTTTAAATACTTTCCTCCTATGCAAATAGTCGCTAGTAAATGCTCTCAGGATATACATATTTCTGGAAAAAGGAAAATACAGAATTGTTGACTCCTGAAATTTATTTTTAACTTCTCTCCTTGCTGCAAGGACTTGACATGTCAGTCCTGGAGTTTATCATACACAGTGATATTTATAAAGTTTTCTCAAAATAGTGGTAGAAGAGGACATATAAAAATAGTGTTTGTTACTTGCAACAGAGTAGTGCCTAGAGCCCCAAACACATGCATCAGTATAGGCACAAACCCTGCAATATGAGATGTTTTATTAAATGCACAGTTCTTAGAGACAGTGGATTATGGGAGAATCTCAAATTTCAGATTTTAAAACAGTATTTTGCAGCCCTGACAGCTGTGAAGTGAAGTTTAAAAATCTGAAGCAAGTGCGAACTAAGAATTGACAAACTATATATTTTTTTAAATCTCATGATTTTTAAAATAGTGTGATGATTTTGGGTGTTCCTGATTTTTAAACATTTTGGGTTAGAAACACTGCTGCACATATGTGCAGAGTAAGAAATCATCCCTGGTCCAAAGAACTTGCAGTCTAACAGACATGAGAAAGGATGGAAGGAGAAAGAGAGGCCCATGGAAATTAAAGCAACTTGTCAGTGTTGCACAGGAGGTTTGAGGCAGAGTAGGGAATTGAGGTTATGTTACCTAAGTTCCAGTTCAGTACCTTACCACAGGACCATCCTCCCTTAAAAACATAAGAATGGAAAATGTCTTTTAAAAAGTCTTCTGTAATAATAAATCTTCTATATTTTATATTTATGGACTGGTTCCTTCTACCTTTTTTTTTTTTTATTGGTCATTGACCTATGTCTAAACTTTTACTTGAGAATGAATCTCAAAGAGAGTCCTATTTGAGTAAAACCACATGTGATCTTTTAGGTGTCTTATAACTCTTTGAAATGTATGCACCAAACCTAGAGCCTGGTCATCAAAGGGGTACTGTGGGAGCATCCTGCACCCTTTAGGATCTCTGCTCATGTCACATTTTTTTCTGTTTGGGTCCTGGGTTCCACTGCAGAAAAGGAAACAAATATATTTGCACCTCCCAACTTCAATATCATATTCAGACAAATTTGACACTTTTATTTTATTAATTTAACAGCTGTGATGTTTGATATCTCTAACTTAGAGCAATTGTAAGAATATTCAATGCGCAAAAGAATTGCAGACAGGACAACTTAAACTGAAATGCCCAATATTAATGACTAGGCTTTGTGTATGCAAAAGTAAGCTATGAACCAGAAGAAAAAAGATGTAATTATAGGCCTTGGATAAAAGCTACCTGAGGTAAACGTGCCTTGGATTATTACAGAGTCAGAGAATGAGATCCATTGTAGATCTGTTCAGCTCTGACTAATTATTAAAGGCACCAGTTCATTATGTTACAGTAACTGTATCTAATTCAGTTTTCTTTGGATTTAATCCTTTCTGTCTTTTTTTATTCTTTACTACATTGACTGCCTCTGTTCTTGTAATGGAGGAGATGCTGTAAAGATGCTTTGCAGACTTTTCAGTTCACAGTGAAATAAGCCAAACCTAAGGCCCTTGTATAACAAAGCAGGTAAGCATGTTCTCAGTTTTAAGTTTGTCCCTATTTGGTGAAGATTTTAACTTCATTCAGATTGAACTACACACTCAAGTGTTTTGTTGAACAAAGATGGAATCAATTATGTGCTTAAAATTCTGTGTATAATTAAGAGCTTTGCTGAAGTCAGGCCTCAGTGACTTGCCCAATGCCATTAGGTAGTCAGTGTCAGATTCAAGATGAAAATTTTTAGAAGTTTTTGGCTGGTTGTCCCCTGCACAAATTATTGGCTATGCCTCTTTCTCTGATTTACTTTGGAAATATTATGAAGAAAGTGATAAGAGAACTGTGTTTACCTAATGTGGCTGCATATGGCATATATGATATTCCTTATTCTTAGATGAAATGCATGAGCCACAGGCTATGTCTACACTAGCAATTTAGTTTGAGTTAAGAAGGCTTAATTCATGCTAAATTATCCCATGGCCAAACTAGCCTTTCCTTAGTTTGAACTAAGAAATTCCTTAGTTTGAACTAGTAAGTACCAATGGTTAGTTTGGACTAAGTGGTTAGTTTGAACATTGGTTTGAACTAAGTATGGCAAAGACCAGAAATAACCCTTACTTTGAACCTACCAAGTTCGAACTATGGCAGTTAGTTTGAACTAACAACATGGACTAGTTCGAGCTAACAGTTAGTTCGAACTAACAACGTGGACTAGTTCGAACTAACAGTTAGTTAAACCAGTCCACATTGTTAGTTCAAACTAGTCCACATTTTTAGTTCAAACTAACAAGTCCTAAGTAACTTTGGCTAGTGGAGACATAGCCTCAGAGTACATCTACACAACAAGCCCATGGCAATGAGTCTCAGAACCACGGTCTACAGACTCTGGCTTGCACTACAGTGCTAACAATAGCTTATCGAGCCCAAGCTGAGGGCAAGTGTGTCCTCAGAATCCTATATAGCAACCAAAATGGATTCAGGCATTCCATGGGCATCAGCAAGCATTTATTAACAGCAATACATATTCAAGAGGCTAAGATACTAAATGGCATTATATGAAATTCAGGCTATATCAAAGGATATTTCCTGTTCATATCTGATTTCCCAGCAGTTAATAATAATGAAAAACATGTTTTAAAAATGACCACAACAAATAGCTTTTATCTAGTACATGACATTCTTGTCACATTTCAGGCTCTGAAAGACACTCCTGTAATGGATATTAAAATTGACGTATTCTCATATTTTAAATAGTTAGCTGTTGCCTGCTTCTATTTTGATTTAATGGGGTTCTCAGAAGCTATACATAACTAATTGGTATCAGTTTTAATTGAGTTTTGAATGTGTATTAGAAGAACTGCCAAGCCATTATGGCTCTTTCTGATGAATACTTAATATACAAATGCAGCATTCTTGAAGAAACCTGAATTACCTGGCCCTGAGTCATTACAAAATGACTGGATACCTGTGAATACCCTAAAATATGGAGGCAAAGAAATAACGGCTGCTGCAGAAATGGGTCTCAATTTCTTGCTGCTTTACACAAAGTTTGAACATCCCAGGAGCCACCAAGGGAGCCAACTGATGTATCAAAACAGGTGAACAAAACAGTTAAGGGGTTCAAAATTTGTTTGCAGCAACTAGAAACACAGCATCTGACTCAAACTGAGCAAGCACAGTCTCTCTGGTGGAGTGGTCACTAGGTGTTGGTGTTGAAAATCTGACTAAAATTTAGGATGCCAAGTGCTGTAGAAAGACATTTTGGTCAAATGCCTCTTTGACTGTTCTGATTCTTGCCAGCTAGTTACTAGAAATAGCCCATCATATGCAAGGATGCAGTACCTTAAGAGACACAGTAGTGCTCAATAGCAAAGCAGCCTTTTTGGATCTGTGTGCAAGTAAACATGTCCATGAACAACTCTCTTATCTAAAGGGGGTATTGTGGGTCTGCATCCCTGAGAGAACCCCCACCCACACATACACAAATGACATCTGTCTTCACTACACTATTTAAAGCAGTGGTTCTCAACCTTTTGTGGGTCATAAAGATTTAAGTCCTCCCCACTAGTGCCCCAATCTGAGCACCTCAGTCAAACACAGGAGGATGCTACAGGTGCAAGGATGAGGAATGAAGAAACAGAAGCAGAGGTGTTTCAAAGCTTTACTCTAGTTAGTTCCATATCCCTAGTTAACCAAACCCAATCTCTCGGTCTACTGAATGTGGGGAGGGTCAGCTCAAAGTGGATGTGTGTAGTGTTGAGTCCTCCAACTTCTTCCTCACTTCCCAATAGCTCCAGGAGCTCCTGTGCTCCATGGCACTTGTTGTTAGGCAGATTCCTGAAAGGCTCTACACCATGTGCATGGAGAAAAAATGCAGTTGTTTTGCTGTACTGGTTACCTCCTACCCCTGCCGCAGACTATGTGAATTCAGATATCACATCTTTATACTTAGCTCAGTTCTTACGCAAAACAGCCACCCACTGATGTAAATGTCTACGCCCTTTCCTGCTTCTTTGTGATAAAATAAAAACAGTTTCAAGCATTTGCTTCTTCCCACAGTTGGGGTCAGGGAAGGAGAGCCATACTTCAAGCTATAGCCTGATGCAGTATTCCCATTTAGGCCAATCATCATTCTGTTTCAGATCTTCCATCTGAGAGAGACACACACACAAAGGAAGATGAGACATTTCTAATGTAAAAAGCAAACCCATTTATGCCACCATTATGAAATGCCTAGATTACATCACAAAGAAACAGCACAGGACCCAAGCTTCTGTTTTGTGCTTGCTTTGCCATTCATTTTTAAAAGACTTTCCATGGCTGAATAGAGTTTGGTTAGTAATTCTTGAGGATATCACCATGTATTAAATCACACAGATTCCACCATTTGACCTTCTGCTCCCACACCCTCACCTTTAATGCAATGCAAGTTTTGCAAAGAGAGGAACAGTTTAGATGATGAAAGAATGTCTTTCCCTTATGGGGAAAAAAAAAGCAGAAAATTGCAGTGACACTATGGTCTGTGTCAAAAATGAGGGAAAAGTTCAAGTTCTGCTGTGTTTAATGAATACCTGTTTGGCCTCTGAAATACATTAGTGGTCTGAGTCCAATTTCCATCCACTGGGTCAGTAATTATTTTATAGCTTGCTGAGACTTTAGTGGCTGTGTCCACCACTGAAAATGAACTTCAGAACATCAAGAGAAAAAATGGAAGGTGTTATCAGAATCTGAATTTCCTGCGATTGCAGAACACTCGCCTTTGAAAACTGAATCAGAAATCAAATATTAACATTCAATGTGTCTCTCAATGGGACCTCTAACAGCTGGGATTTCAGCATCTTCATGCCTGGATTGAAGCCTCACAGTCAATGGACTCAGACAACCTCCTTTGGTATCTGCATGTTTCTATTGACATTTTTCTTCTCATGGGGTTTTAAAAGTAGCTTCCCCAGGGAACTTATGTTTGCTGTGTCTATCTGGAGCATGTGGCTGATCCTTTTGCTCCCAACTTTTAGTCCTTTGTTTAACAAGTGGGTTTCTTTTAGGTACAGATTCACATCTACTGGATAAGTTGCCCAGGAAGCTTGTAGAATCATAGGTTTAGAAGGGACAACAAGGACCATCTAGTTTAACCCATTGCTAAAATACAGAATTTATTGTGTCAAGGGCTGGATCAAAGCCTGGGGGTGGTGAGAGACTCAGGGCTTCCCATCCTTGTGGGCTCCCCATTACCCCTCATTGGGGTGAAGGGCCAGGGGCTCCAAGGCCTGGCTGGGTCTGTAAAGGGGGCTGGGGCCACCCTGCTAGTGCTACTGCTGACCAGCATGACTGCTGGGGGCAGGGGACCCACGGGATGCAATGCTGAGGGGTTGAGGGAGGTCTGGGGCAGAGGTCGGCTCAGGCCAACACTGCTACAGGGGCCATGGTCTGTGCTGCTGGGGGGTCCATGCTGTTGGGAGGGAATGTGTGGGGGGGTGCCGGTCTCGGTTGTGGGAGGGGGCTTCAGGCTGACAGAAGCCGGTGCTGCTCCTTGAGTCTGTGGGAGGGGCAGGCCAGAGCCCAACGGCTGGGCAGGAAGGCTGAAGGGACCAGAGACTGCAGCCCTTAAAGCCCCTACCTTAATTCAGCCCTGGTTGTGTCCCAGCCATCCAAGACAGATGGCTACCCAGCTTCCTTTTGAAAACCTCCAGTGAAGGAGGTTCCACAGCTTCCTTAAATAGTTTTTGTCCTTCCTGTTCTTAGAGTCAGGAAGTTGCAGAGAACATGTAAATACTGTGGAGCCATTTCAAGAGCTAATAAACGGATATGCACTTAAATATTAATCAGCACTACCCTTTAGTTTGGGAGATTGTGCACGCGCACACACATGATTTTTCCATCTTCCTTAGCTGCAATACAAATACAGCTTCACTTCTGGGCTGTTATGGAGCTAGAAGAACACAGTGGAGAGGTGTTAAGGCTTAGAAAATAACTACAATTATAGGTCAGAATTAGAAACCTACTGACTGCAGGTTGCCCTGGAGCCTGCTGTACCTGAATTTGGCACAGATTTTGACTGATGTCGCCTCCCATTAATATCAGTGCTACTTAACCCTGAAAGAGTGCCAGAGTTAGAAATGGAGCTGACACAACTAGGTTTTAATCGTCTCCAGCAACAATGTTTACTGCTCCAAGGTAAAAGGTGAAGAAAATATGTTGTCCTTCCATATACCATTTTAGCAGATCTAGGTAAAAAGCCTTTTGACACATGGCCCCTTATAAAGAAATTGAATAAAAGTGTAATCTGCTGGATATATGTTACCACACAGTGCTACTTCCGAAGGATATTATCCCTTCTTTTCCTCCCTGATTCATGCTCTTGAATCAATGGCATTTCTCTCACTGCAGCAAGTTGTTTATTGGCATTGTAAAGCATGGGAAGCCAGTGTCATTTGCTTGGCAATGTAGCTGCTGCATGCAAATACGTCCATGCAACTCACAGGTAACAGGATGCAAAACAAAATCATGCACTCCACCCCATGCACCTGGAAAATTTTGCCACCAGACTCAGAGGAAACAGCTGCTGG
The DNA here is from genome assembly GCA_007922195.1 of Podocnemis expansa. Lineage (NCBI taxonomy): Eukaryota > Metazoa > Chordata > Testudines > Podocnemididae > Podocnemis > Podocnemis expansa. The sequence continues at coordinate 18,501,170 of ML682016.1, forward strand.
AAAACAACTGCTAAGAAATCAACAAAGCTACTGAGAGGAAAGGCAAGGTTTCAGATCAGATTGGTGTAACTTTTACAGGGGCAAGACAAGGTGGGAGGGGGAGGACCAGGAGCTAAGTCCAGATCTGGATAATCAGAAATCCAGATGAGTTCACAGAATATCCTCTCTTTGATTTCTATCTAGCTATTCACACAGCCTACCTCACTGCAATATTTTCTCACATGACCTCCACCGACCTCAGTGCTTGTGGATGAAGGTATGATAGGGACTAAGAAAGAATGGAGGAGCATAAATTACCAACTTCCAAGTTATTAAAAACTTCACTTTAAGAAATATACTTTTTCTGAAGATAACAGAGAGAAAAGAGAAATGGGGGAAGGAGGAAGGAAAAGGGGAGTGAGAGAATTGTGATATCAAATTACCACCAAAGAAGCTGTGCAGTCACAAATAATTCAACATTTCATCCTTGATGCTCTCTTTCCCCATTAACTTTAATACACAAGCTTGAAGCTAGTCAGGCTGGTGAGCTGGGAGAACTTTTAAATATGAAACGAGGCAAGTCTGCTCTACACATGCTGGAGACCACCCAATCTCTAGCTATTCCTATTTTTAGTTGTAAAACGATCTGGGTATCAGCCATCTCTTAGGTCTCCTTTCCTCTCCAAGACAATTTTCTAATTACAGATACATGCCAGGAGACAATATTTGAATTTGGTTAATTTATAAGTTACCTTGAAGCAGGTTTTTCCCTGGTGAATTTAAAACATTATCTAAAATTTCATGTTTTATCCACAGCTGTCTAGTGAGTAATTTCTCTGCCTGGAAAATATCCATAATGTGAAGTACTAGCCCTGAAGGAAAAACAAAACAAAACAAGACCTCCATCCCAAGAGACAGAGAGAGTACACTCTTTGACACTGCCATACTCTTGCACCATTAAAAGGGTGCATGATACTACCATAAAATGATGAGCTTCACATGCCTGGATTATGGTAGCATATGCAGAGCCCAAGTCGAATCAGAGCCCCATTGTGTTGTGAGAGACAGTGAGAGACTATCTTTTCCTTGAAGAGCTTACCCTCTAAGAGGCAACACAGACAATGCAGGTAGATTGGAAGCATTATCATCCTCATTTTATGGAGGGGGAATTTAGGTAGTTAGAGTACCTTGATAGTCCAACAATACACCCAGGATATGAAAGAGAGAGAACTGAAGCGAGGTGTTCTGAGCCCCTGTTGCTGTTAACCATAACTCCTTCCCTTCCTCCACTTGCTGAGTGTCCCCCGTTCTCAGGCCACATATTGAGAAGTGTCACCATTGAAAAGGCCCCTCTTTCTTCCTTCTATGGTTTTTTTTTTTTAATTTTATGTTTTTAAACCAAATGTTTGAAGCCTTTTTACGGCAACAGACAAAGGAGAGAAAGGCCCGTGCTAGTTTCATCACTGATACCCTTCCTTCCATCATGGATGGCAGAAGGATAACACAGTGGCAATTACTGGTAGCTGTCTTGCACCACATTTCTGCAGGCTGCTCTGTGTGTAAGCTGTGTAATGAACGGTCTAAGAATGCATGGTCGATTTGTCATTACTCTGCTGTTACTTGTGTTAATTTCATTGACAATAACTTATGCCAGAAGAGATACTCCTGCTAAAATCACCAAGAGCAATTGATACAAAAATTACATTAGAACAGTGTTAAGGCTCTGATTTCAGTTTCCATGCATGCTGGCATTACAGCAACATAGAGAGGTGAAATGAACAATTTATTAGCTGACCGTGAATAACACAAATGTCTTTTAATGACTGGAGATGACAGAGTTTGGGATTTAATGAAACCTTGTATAATAAGGTATTTCATTTGGGGTTGAGTGAAACATTTTTCCCTTAATTTAAATTAATTTTTCAAAGATGTTTAATAATGAAAAAATGTTTTTTCTTAATTAGCAAAAAAAAAAAAAAAAAAGTCTTCCAAGCCAACAAGAAATAGCATTATTTGAAAATAAATCTTACGCTGCTTGTAAGCATTTGTCTACACATAAAAATTAATCCAGAATAAACTAGGATATGAATTTATAATGGATTAACTGTGTATGTGGATGCTATTATTGAAGAATATTGGTGCCTTCTGACAAATTAGTTTAATCAATAATCATTGTGTAGAGATAGATACACAAATAGACTTCACCTGAGTTAGAGCTCAGTCAGATATTGTGAATTATAGATTTAGAACAGCAACAATTTTGACATTCCCATTCATTTGGCTCTGGCAAGACACAGGTAAGTACTGCAATATTACAAACACAACCTCTTGTAGTCTCAGGATATGTCTCTCCAGGGAGTTATACCTTATTAACTGCATGTATTGGTGCACTTACTATGAAGTAACAGTGTCTTATTGGGAATTAGGCGAATATATCAGTACATGTGACTGGAAACATCAGTTACAAGATGGTAACTCACATACAGTGCTGTGCTTGAGAAGCACAAGGAAAAAAAACTCCTACCACATTCATTCTTTGATCAAAATCCTCCCACAACTATGGGAAATGTGTCTTAACAACTGTTGCCATTGATATAGACCATGGTGCGTGAAAATTAAGATGAAAGATTTCTAAAATGACAGCAAACCAATCTCACAGAATTTTGTCACAGGTCAGCCTAGAAGTGTTGGCCAGTTTCCTAGAAAAACCTGCACAGACTGATCTTTACCGGAATGAAATTTTGAATTTCCAAATGCAAAATAAAAACTATTCAATGAATAACCATAATATATGGCAAGTTCCAAAGGGGCAGCCATGTTAGTCTAGTTCAGCAAAACAAGCAAGGAGTCCTGTGGCACTTAAAGACTAACAGATTTATTTATTTATTGCATTAAACAAACCTGTTAGCCTTTAAGTGCCACAGGACTGCTTGCTTCATAATCTGTGGGCCACTCTGCAATATCACTTTCCATCAGAGAACATCCAACCATTTGGAAATACTGATCAGTTAAACAAAATGTTCCTTTCTTCATTTTACAGCGAGGGAAACCAAGGCACTGTGTTGTACTTTATCCGGGTCACACCCTACATTTCTGGCAACGTAGACATACTGTTAAGGATTCCTGATTTCCAGTCCCATACCATTACCATTATACCATAACCTCAACCCAGCTATCTGTTCAGTAGAGGCAGAAGTCTGTTCTACAATCAAGTTTCAATTATTATGTACCCCCATACTGAATGGGTTCTACATTTCAGGTTATTTTACAGCTAAAGTTATGGAACCATATTATATCCTATGGATGCTGCTGGCAAATTCAATATTTCCCCTGACTATAACTCCTTCTCTTGGTTTGGTTAAAATCCATGCTTCTATAAAATGAATTTCTTGGCTCCAACGAAAGGATCCATAGCAAGCAAAGACATCAGATAATAGCACCCTGTGACAAGATGCACACTGAGATGCATGCTGTGTGTGGAAGCTTTGGAAGCAGCTGATCTCTCTCTGGGTGTTCCATAGTTTTGAAACTTGCAGCTAATAATAGGAATAGAAGGGTAATCATCTAGGCATATCATACCTGTGCCACTGAAAAGCTCAACAGAACAGCTCACTTCTAAAGGCAAACATGCTTGTCAAGAACAAACAAACCCATTTCCCCCACATACATCTTCTATTGCCTTGCAAGGCATGTCCACCATTTAAGGTGCTTACAAGACACCCAAACCACACTGTGGAAGCAGCTCACAACTGACTTTGTGAGGATCACCAGGATTTTAACCTGAACCTGCAAGGCTCTCAGCACATAACAGCCTCACATCACGCTGTCACCCATAACCACCCCACACTGCACAACACACAATTCACAGAGGCTGCATGCACCAGGAATTTTTGCCATGAGCGATCCAACTGACAGTTATTTTAGTGATCCCTGACTGGCTCCTTTAGCCTATGGAAGTGAATAGGGCATACCGGCAAGTGTCCAGACAACAAAGTGGCTCCAAGGCTAGCTGCTGTGACTGCCTTGTCTCTGAGCTGCTGCTATTGACCTTGTCTCCAGCATCGATCCTGACTCCTGATCAACTCTAGCTCTGATCCTTGCACCTGGTAGTAACCCTTGGCATGATGTCTGACTCCAGCTTCGACCCTCAGCCTGATTCCTGACTCTGACGCCAATTCTGAGCCCTAGTTTCAATTCCTAACTCCCAAGCTCTTGCCACTAATCCCACCTACCTTCACTCAGAATCCTTACAAATTTGGGCATATCATATCCGTGCCACTGAAAATCTCAACAGAACAGGTTACTTCTAAAGGCAAACTTGCTTGTTAAGAACAAACAAAACCGTTTCCTGCAGATTCAGCTGACAGGATTTGGCTTTTCCATCTGCTCAAAGTAAACTGGAAAGCATTGTGTCTGCTCTCCCTCCCAGCAACTGTGAGATACCTGACTGCCAGGACCACTAGATGCTCAAGAATAATATGTCATTCAGCAGGCGGTTTCGGCCAGATTCACTGTTGCTTCGTCCTACAATCCAAGGCTATGTCCACACATACATCATTATTTTGAAATAACCCATTTCGAAATGAGTTATTTCGAAATAAAGTCCTTATTTCAAAATAAGTTAATTCAAATTAAGTTTGTTAATTTGAATGAAGGGAAAGCCTGCTTTCGAAATAGACGTTGTTTCGAAATGGTTATTTTGAAACAAGGCAGTTCAGACACGTTGTTTCGAAACAGTTGTTTCGAAACAACAGTGTTGTTTTGAAACAATGTGTCCGAATGCCGTTGTTTCGAAACAATTGCTATTTTGATTAGATGCGAGGTTTAACAGTTTCAAAATAATGGCTGTTATTTCAAAACAACGGGTCCCGTTGTTTTGAAATAATGGTGTGTCATGTGGACATGCCACTTCTTATTTTGAAACAACCTCTGTTGTTTCGAAATAAGAAGCCTGTGTGGACATACCCCAAGAAGGTGGGATTGGTTGAACTCAGCCCTCAAGTGACTTCCAACACCTGCTGGTTCCTATAATCTGCTCCAGAATGCCCTCAACTCTATCCTGAGCTGTGGTTTCCATAAAGGAAGACTGGGACTGGGAAAAAGGTTTGATGACAATGGTCCACTCTGCTAACTTCTCCACCTGCTACAGCTCACCTACAACAGCTGGTCTCCAACCCATCATGTATGGAATCATGTAAGAAGTTTGTGGGTAGATATAGTTGTGCCTCTCCCTTCTTCCCTCAAAGCCTCTGTTCTGCTGTATGCAGGTTCTTATATTGTGGTCATCATTCAGACTTCCTCACTGTCTGCACTAACTTACTGTCTAGTCTCTGATACACAGGGCAAGGCAAAGCATTCTGGCAGGCAAGTTGAAATCAACAGAGTTGTTCCTCAGCCACATCCTCCACCACTGATGGACTGGAGAACTCAGGATCTTCCATCCTTTCCTTCCTATCATTTCCAGTCAAACTCCCAAATGTGTAGGTTTCAATGTTCAACTGTCTTTAAGCAGCAACAGCCTGGCTGTGGGTATTAATTTTCAGGGTTGTATTTACTATTCTGTAAGTTGATGTGATAAATTGTTCTCTCACCCACAGAATACTTTGCTTTTTCTGTGAAAAAAGGAAAATTCCTGAGTTTAGAGTTTGGATGCACAGAACTTGTAGCAAGGTAGTTACTGATGAAATAGGAAAGATCCCCTTTAGTCAGGTGAAATACCATTGCATAATTTTTCTCAAATTGCAAAACTAGGTCTGCTTATTTGCATACAGCATCACTAATTAGAAAACAAATTTATGGATCTCCTATAACCATGACCAATCCTATTCTTTGTGTGAGACATCACAACAGGTAAATGTTACTTATTTCCTCTAGTTACACCCTAATAAAATAACCCTAAATGATTATTGATTGTACTTATTGCATTGTATTGTTCTTTACTTTTTTTTAAAGGAAATACACAGCACATGCTGAAAAAGTTTGCAAACTTTCCCCTCTCTAACTTGAATTGGAGACACTTTATAGTCATTCAGTGTTACAGATGCATTTCTACTGCTCCCATATTCACTTAACAGCATTATTTCTATTTGAATAGTGTTTTTCATAAATAATTGCAAAGATTATTTCCTGCAGTATTCCACTACATCTATCATTTAGGCCAATGATTTTGAAACTTTTGTATGCAAGTCCCTTTTTCCTTATGGGGAACCACATACTCTTTTAGGAGTATGAGAAAGTCAGGGCAAACCTTTATGAAAGAACTGCCCATAACATCTGTTGTATTTCCTATCAGTATGAGAAGGGAATTGAAGAGTAAGGAAAACAGAAATATATACAAGTGACCTCCTAAAAAATAAATTTAAATATTTTTCTACCTTCAGAAACAAATGGGTAAAAGAAGAGAGCAGACTAACTGCAGCAGCATTGACAGGGCTTATTGGAATGTATGTTAGACTTTTGCATATTGTGTCCTGGCTTTTATGAAAAAGTATTCTAGTAGATTGGAGTATAAAAAGCCACATCTCAGAACAGCTTCAAAGAATAAAACTCCTTCATTGTTTCTAGAAGGTTTAAAAAAATTAACATAATCTAGAAAGAGACCACAGTTGTCATTCAGGCAACAGATGACCCCCCCTCCACCCCCAGTGTTGCCCATACAAATTCTTTTGATCTTCAGTTTGTGATACTAAACAATGGCTAAGAGTTTCAAGAGCCCACTTGTGTAAATTGGCAGGGTACCACTGACTTCCATGAACAATGCCAGTCTTTCTACCAGCTGAGGATCTGGCCCTGTTCATTTAAGATAGTAAATTTCCAGGTACAAATTAGAGACTGGCTTCTGCAAACACAAAGATCAGATCTGCACTGCAAAGTTTTGTTGACATAACTTTGCCTAAAAACCACACCCTCTATGTAGATCCAGCTATGTCAATGGAGCAGTTGTTTTGGCAGCATATACAGAAATCCACATGAGGGGGCCCTGCCGGTATAGCTATAGTGTTACATCTGTAGCAGTAAAAACATTTGCAGTGTAGACAAAACTTTACACATAGGCTTAGGTTTATTCACACAAGTTGTGCCATCAGTGTCAATGGGTCTACACGCAGGCTATGCGTCCCCTGCGTGTTTTCAGGATCACATAGTAGAAGCAGAACACATGATATTGCCTGCAGTTAAAATTGCACGAGTGCTGCTTCTTTGTCAAAACCTTACCTTTCAGTTAAAAATTTTGCATGGTTATTTGCACCTGGAGGTGGATCATTTTGTGGTGTTTGATCAAAAGCTTTTTAGCTCTGATCCAGAATGAAGAGAGAGAAGAAATGTTTGCTACCTTTAAAAAAAATTGCAACTTTTTTTCAAATAGCTGTAGTACCTTAATATGAAGTTATAGGAACTTCACATTTTGATCTGTATGGCTGTGTTCACACAAAAAAACAACAAGCAGTTGTGTGGCACTTTAAGACTAACAGATTTATTTTTTGCATGAGCTTTCGTGGGAGAAGATCCCACTGCCTTTTTACTGAACCAGACTAACACGGCTATCCCTTTGGAAATTGTGTTCACACAGCCCTCTTATTTCGAAACAACAGAGGTTGTTTCGAAATAAGATTTAGGCTGTTCACATGACCCACGTTTTTTCGAAACAACGGTTCCCGTTGTTTCAAAACAACGGCATTGTTTTGAAACAAGTTAAACCCCATGTGGGGACGAAACAATGTTGTTTCAAAACGATTGTTTCAAAACAATGCTGTGCGAACATGTTGTTTCGAAACAACGGTGACTCGTTTCAAAATAACTGTTGCCTCAACCTGCTATTTTGCTTTGAGATTTTTTCCTTAATTCAAATTAACAAACTGTTAATTCGAATTAAGTTATTTCAAAATAAGATGCTATTTCGATACAAGTTGTTTCGAAACAACCGTATCGAAATAACTCCCTGTGTGTGAACACAGCCTATGAGTTACAGTGATTTATAATGCTATATGGTTTTTGTTACATGATAGAGGAGTCTCCCCTAATGATCTACCAATAGTCCCTTCTGCACAGTGTGTGCATGTGTAAGTAACTGAGTGGAAAATCTCATTCAGTGTACTATCCTCTTAGGGTTAAATCCTGATCCCACTGAAGTCAATAGCAAAACCCCCACTTGGGCCAGGATTTCACCCTCAGTGTTTATTGCTTCTGTGCATGAGCGAGAGAGAGAGAACTGAATGCATTTCTTTTGTAATGTGAATGTGCAACTGGAATATGATTTGTGACGGTATGTATGCAATGAGGCAAAGCCTGCCTCATTCCATCATACTGTGCAAGACAGAGCATTCTACTGCTGTCTAACAAATAGTTCCACATGCTGCAATATTTTTGTTTTATTGTTTGTTTGTCTGTTTTTAAAAAGCTAAGAAAACCAGTAAAGGCCAGCTTCATTCCATGGATGATCACCACCATATTTCTATTGTTTGCTTAATGTGTATTTTTATAACAATCAAAAGAAAAATGTTTTTTTTTTAAATTGTCAGCTTAATAACCTTTGCACATTATCTAGCTACAAAAAAGAACACAAATATATTAGATAAGATTTACAGAACTGACAGGTGATTTGGGGTGTCTCTAAATTTTGGGTGCCAGTGTGAGAGATCCTAAAGATAGCTCATTTTCAGAACAGGGAAAGTACACAGTCCTGAAATCCATTTTTCTTTTCTGTATTGATCAAAGATGAGAATAATGATTTGATGGGGAAAACACTCAATTAAATGTTTGGTATTTCTTTTGTAGTGTGTTACAGGGTTTGTGGGGTGCAGTTAGATGGCTAGAAGATCTGCTTTCTGTAACACTTACAGATTAGAAAGAGACCACGTTTGATGGCCATCATCTTGGCTGGCACATTGGAGACTGAACCAGAGATAACTGGAAGTAAAAGCTTTTCGTGGTCTCTAGTTCAGTCTCCAGTGTGCCAACCAAGATGGTGACTTTCAAGCAAATGATCTCTTTCTAATCTGTAAAATATGTGTTACAGAAAGCAGATCTTCTAGCCCTTTAACTACACCACACAAACCTTTCAACACACTACAAAAGAAATATCAAACATTCAATTAATGAGTGCTTTTCCCATCAAATCACTTTTCTTATCTTTGACAGTGACCAGCAAATAAAGAAAAATGGATTTCAGGGCTGTGCACTTCCCCCTTTCTGAAAATTAGCTATCTTTAGGCCCTCTCATGCTGACACTCAAAATGTTGAGACACCCCAAATCACTCTTAAAGCTAAAGAGTTAAATTTCTATAGCTTCTCATATCTTTCGGGCACAGAAAGGGATGTGCAACACACGCTCGCCAAAGGATTAATAAACATGTATTTATAAGATATACCTTTGTAGTAAGTATACATTTATATCATGAACAAGACTTTGTGAAGTGTAGTCCCTGAAAATAAACTCTGATGTTTATCTATGTATGTTTCATACAGTTCTTTATTTCCTGGGTAGCTAAGTATTGATGGCAGTGGAAAATACTGAGATTGTTGAGATTTGACCACTTCTATTTCGGCCTGTATCCCAACTCACCTGAATACTGTAACTATCAAATTCTACCAACTACATTTCTCAAACCAGTTTTCCTACACAGTTAGGGAAGGCATACTGAATAAAGATAAATCAATACAACTCTTGAGCAGGAACTTTCACTGAAATCTGAAATTGTGAAACCCTTTCTGAGATTCTGAATTACTTGGTTAACTTTTAATCAAAATATTTCATTTTGGGACCTAGTCAGATCAGATGCAAAATTTGAAATATATGAGAAATAGCTCTGAATAATTCTTACCTGATTTATAACTGAGATGACCACACAGGCACATTTTTCTGAGGTTTTTCATGCCAGTTTTGCAAGCCCAGGAGGCTTAAGTGAGAATTCAAAGTTTGGACTCAACTCACAAGAGGACGCAAACATGAAACTTTTGCAGTTTTTTGATAAACACCAGCCAAGGATAGTTTAGTTTTACTTGGTCCTGCCTCCGCAGAAGGGGCTAGACCTGAGACTTCCTAAGGTCCCTTCCAGCCCAGAATCATTTCTATGATTCACTCCTCCCTACTTTAAACAAAAAATTAGGTTTATAATTTACAAATTGTTGTACTAACATATAAACATTGCACAGAAATTGGTAGCAACAAATCAGCCACGAAGATCATAGGAAGCCTCGGAATATCCAAAATCAGAAGAAAAGAAACTTCCTACATTCAGTGAAAGTGTTTAGCCAATAGGGTCCGGCCCAGTGCTGTTGAAACCAATGGAAGTTTTTATCCTTGACTTCACAGGGAATGGAGCAGACCCTTTAACTCGCACACACTCTGTAGATAGCGAGAGAGAGAGAATATCCACCACCAGTGTGTGTGTGGGGGGGGGAGACAGGAAAGGAAAAACAGATATTATAAATTTAATCAGTTCAAATACTGCATTGAGTAAACCCTTGCAGCAAGTGAGAAGAGAGGGACTTAGCTCTTGGCATTGTAAGACAGCCTGAAATTGTTCTTAACAAATCTTGGCACCCATCACTATTTATGACACTTTTGGTACATGACGACTCAGCATTTCTGAGCCAGAGGAACTTTCTTTGCAGTTTTTGTCTGTTGCCTGTCTCCCTGCATCACTGTCATGGAGCCACCAAGTAGCACATTTCATCTAGCTAAGGCGAGCACGTTAAGCTAAAGCTAATGTTTCCTTAGAGATCCTCATTTTCACATCAAATATATGCTGCACCCCAGATAATTTTGTATGCCTCAGTTTTCTTTGTGTATGGTTCAGTTAAAGAAAAAAAGCATCAACCTAATGCAGTTTTGTATGAAAGCTGAATCATAAAGAATCGGAGATGGAACCTTACATCTAACAATAAAAATAACCTCAGTTAAATACAAAGTACTGATTTATTCCTTATGATGCTCCCCTTTGGAAACTGGGGGAGGAGCTTTCAGTTTTGCTGCACTGGTGTGAACAAACAACTAAACTTTCCGTCAGTTTCCCCACTCCTAAACAACACACCACAAGTTACAACTGCTGAAAAGCCATAATGACTTCAGCAGCAATGAACCTGGCTGCCCTCAGCACTATTATCCACTGTGCATTTTTTCTTTCTTCCTTTTTTTCTTACTCCAAAGGCAAAGTCTGTAAATTGATAAAGAGTGAAGAAATGGATATAAAATCCCCTACAGACATTAACAGCAGGGAAGCTTTTGGAGCTAAATGGCCTGTTTGCTCTTCTGTATTCTCTCATTACTCCACAGTCAAAAAAAAAAAAGTATTTTGATTAAATAAAAATTCTTGGTGCATATTTTTACACTGCTGACTCTATATGTTAGTGCTGATGTTTCAGTGTGTTAGACCCATAAATGCAAATTGAAGCAATCACATAAACATGGGAGCAGAGTGAAAATAGAGCTGAGAGGTTTTTAATCCAAACAAGCTCAGTCACTTGATTAAAGTTCTTGAGTAATTTACACTTAATTTTTTTTTTTATAGCCAGAGAAACTGACACTTCACTAACTTTTTAGCAGAAGACCAAACATTTTATTTTGTGGGTGTGTGCTGGTCTGCATATAAGTGTATATATAAAATTTAAGGTAAATGTATCCATGTGTGTTGCTGTGTGCTATGGATTATAGAGCTGATTCAAAGACACCTACATCAATGGAAGAGGATCCACTGACTTCAGTGTTCTTTATTCAGATCATTATGTATGTCTAAGATTAACTTTTTATTTCTCTCTCTGGGATCTACAGTCCTGTGGCCTGATTCAGGTCCCACAGGATAAGAGTAACTACTTTTAGTTAGTCCCCCTTATCACTTCAAACCTACTTGTATCATGGAAGGGAAGTTACATTAAGTTTCAGTATCTTGGAGTGAACTGATGGGTACACAATTCAAGGTAAAACCAGTCACAGCCTTCCTGCCTGTGCAGGATGGAAGCAGAAGGTTTGGTTCTCCTGAACAAGATCTGAAGGGGACTCATGCAAATGATGCTCGCCCTGCCATACTGAAAAATCCCGCCTTAAATAAGTTCCCTGAGCAGAGCTACACCTACATAAGGTGTGATCTGAAGCCCACTAGAGTCAATGGAAAGATTTTGTTGCCTTCAGTGGACTTTGCTTTGAAGAGGTAAAGCACAAATCTGTAAGTAATTAAAGAACAGCTTCTTTCATGATATTTTGGTACTTCTGTATTATGGATGGATCCAGGGAGTACAGAAATGGAAGGAATGAAATGAATGCAGAAGAAAACACAATCAATCTCTTTGAAACCTCAGTAACAATCCAGTTTTCACCCAGTTTGAGTTAAGATGGAAAATTCATTCTTCTACACTGGCAGCAGGATAAACCAGCTAATACAATGGGTCTTTGCTATTGACAACAACTTTGGTTATGTGCTAAGCTCTTACTAGTTTAGGAGCTTTTTACATGACTTCACTGACATCTCTGCTCTTCCCACAATCTCGGGAAATGCAGCTACACTAAAAAGCTTTTAGGAAAAAGAGAAAATTCAGCTGTGGCATGTGCAAGGCTCTTGTGCTTTCTCAGTGCTCATACATGAGTTACACCATTTGCACCCGCTGAAGTGAATGCTCTTGATGATTAATGGCTAGTGTCCAATGCATTGCCTTAGCACTGACCATGTATTACACTGAACACTTTTCTCTGTAACAGGACTCAGTGAGCAAGATCTATTTTCTGAGGTGCTCTGGAAATAAAACTAAGTCATTACACAGGACCCTCACCTGCTACCTTGAAACCAATTAGATGGATACTTCACTTCTTTTCACTGCCCTTAAATGGTCTGTTCATTCACATCTGAGTTTCCTTATCTCATCCTGGTAGCACCCCACAGAATTAATTGAGTGCAAGATTCACTGTCACACTCAGTGTCCCTTAAAAAGAGCCACTGTCTCCTACCCCCTTCACGGCTCCAGCAACAGTCAGGAGTTATTAGTGTTTGATGATCTTTTGTTTCAAGACTTCAATCTCTTGTACTTTGAAATTGAAATTCCTTAGCCTGCGAGGGACCCAGTCTCTGACAGCTGACTTATTGAACTTTCTTAAGTTGCAACAGCCAAGAAAGTAAATCCATAAGCTCTGCCTCTTGCAGCAATAGCATTTGTAAAAATATCACAGAGGAAAAAGAAGTGGTAGCAGCAAATTCTAGTGAAACAACTACCCTGCTGTATTACCCTTATTTAATTCATCATCACCACCACCATCTTTATGAACCACTCCAGTATTTTAAGTAAGCTGATTTACCAAAGAATTGGCATGTCTTTCTGTGGTTCATGAATGCTCCCAAAATGGCAACACGATCTGAAGACTAAATACATTTTAATCCCGCAGTGGTGGTTTTCAAAGGATGGAAATAGGTAGAATTATTTGGTACATCTTTTCTCATAACCTCCTGTTGTCAGTTCAAGTAGCTGGTTAGTGTTTTATTTCTTTTCCCAAAAGAGAACACTGAAAAGTCTTGAACTGACATTAGAAAGTTTTTATTCTGATGAAGAGCTTGGACACCACAGATCATCAGGGCCCCCATATATGAAGGAGGGTACACTTTACTGGGGTCCAGAGGCCTGCAGGGGTGATGGTGGGATTTGCCAAGGCAGCAACCCTGATTCCCATGTGTGTGGGTGTGGGCCTGTGTTATAAGTTTGTACTGGGCCAAAGAAAACTGTGTATGGGCCCTACAGATCTCATAATTCTAGGTTCAGGTCTCCGAATCTGTTGATAGTCACACACATAGAGCACAGGCAGTAAAGACACCAAAAATGCCTTTAAAAGACATGCACAGACATTTCTCAGCCCCCATTGACTGGATTCTCGATTTCCACACATACAAAAAGCTCCTATTTAGCAATCTAGACTATACATGGCTGAAGACTTGAGGTGCCAGTATTTATAAACAATGGAGATCTTTACCAGTCTCTATCCAGAGATAGTTTGCTTCTCATGAACCATTTGATCAGCATTAGCACGATGGAGTTTTTTCTTAATTCCAGGAATAATACAAGGAATAATACTGCCGTATCAGAAAAGCCTGTCTGCATGTTGATCAGGTACCAGTAGACCCATTTCACATAATGGAGTAAAAGGGCAGTAAATATATCACAATATTATAGGTACAGGAAACCATTGTCTTGGGAAAAAAGAACTAAAAGAGCATAAACAGAGTCTTGAGTGGTATTGTTTTTCCCAAACACTCAATATTGGTCTGTCTGCTTCCACTGAGGTCAAGGATAAAACTCCCATTAACTTAAATGGGAGCAGAGTTGGTTTTGAAATACTACCTGTCACAATTACCTGGTGAGCTGTGTTTTATTACAATAACTCCCTTATTCTCCATACCACCATTGTTATTTAATTGGAATTGTTCCTATGTGAAATGGTAGGAGTATTTTTAAAAATTATTCTTCAAACTGACTGTACTGAATGCCTGCTGGCTTTAAATAAATGAACAACACAAACAGAGCTGGTCAGAAACTTTTCAGTGAAATGTCGCATTGATAATTACCATATCATGGAAATCAAAACAAAATGTGAAATTGAACAGATGATTCCTCAGGTCCCAGGCGGATTTTTTGGATCAGAGAGAGAAACTGGAACTCTGACCTTTTTTAAAATTGAAAATGGTTGTTTCAACACCTTTCTATTGCAAAAACATTCAAAAGGCCTCAGTTTATGGTCCAAAAGAGAACAAAAACAAAATTTTGAAATCTTGAAAGGTCTATGAAAAAGAGTTGTCATTCTCCAACCAACTTTGGCAACAGAGTGCATGGGTGCCGAAATGCTGTGATTTAACCAGTGTACACCACTGCCAGGAAAATAACTATTTTCCGCAAGGAATCATAGCTTATCACAAAAACAGTTTTCCACATGCCTTTCTTCTTACTTTAGAATGAAACATATTTTTTAAGCATGCCAATGAAATGTGTTAAAAATATGCCATTAAAATATACCACTTGTATTGAGAGCAAATTGTTATACATCAAAATCTGCACTCCTTACTTATATGCATAAATAAGGACTTTCAGTAATAATGCAAATATTATTCTAATACAATGTGAGTATTTGTGTATTTAAAATTGAAAACAACATGGAACAAAATGGGAGAAGAATACACAAGTGATAATATAGGAATCAGTACTGTAGAATCTTTGGATGTATAAAGGGTGAGTAAGAATAGAGAGAAAATTTTACCTCTGCACATGGCAGAGATAAAGAATCCAATAGTGGAATACTGCACCCAGTTCCTGCATCCATATTTTAAAAATGATAGTGAAAAATGGCAAAGCAGAAAACAAACACATACATAATGCAAGGACTGGAAAAAAAAAAGCCTTACGGTGGGAAAATGAAGGAGCTCAAGCTATTTAGCTTATCAAACAGAAAATCAAGAATTGATTATTATGTAAATTCCTACTAAAGGATTTTTTTAATCTAGAGAGGAAAGACACAGCAAGACTCAACAGCTGGAAGTCAAAGCTAGACCCGATTTCACATTAAAAATAGACACAATTTATTAACAGTGAAGATGATTAACTATTGGAACTAACTACCAGGGGAAATGGTGGATCATCCATCTCTTGGTATTTTCAAATTAAGCCTGGATGCCTTTCTGCAAACATGCTTTAGTCAAACATAAGTTACTGGGGGGTCAAAACTGTTCTATGGCTGGCGTATCACAGGAAGTTAGATTAGATGATCTTCTAATGGCCTCTTCTAGCCTTAAAAAAAATCTATGAATCAGAGCCTGGAAACAGGAGTGTTGAGAACCTCATGAGTTAGAGCTGGCTAGAAAACGTACTTTATTTCCTCTCAAAGAACAATGGAAAAACATTGACTGAAAAGTGAAAAAAATACATTTTTGGCCAAAACCATTAAGGGTTTGAATTTTCAGTTTTCCAATAAAAATAGGACATGTCTGGAGGAAGGAGGTGCTTTCTCTGACCATTTTCATTCTTCAAACATGCAGTTTTCCACTGAAAAGAAAAAAGAAAAAAGCTGATGCCAGCCCTATTGTAAGCACCTCAATCAAGTGAAAACTGCACTGGAAGCATTAATACTTATGGTATGTTGGCAAAAAGGCTGTGTTCACACACACAGGGTTATTTCGAAACAAGTTGTGTCGAAACAACTTGTTTCGAAACAATACCTTATTTTGAAATATCCTATTTCGAATTAACAAAATGTTAATTCGAAATAAGAAAAAAAAGCGGGAAACGAAATAGCAAGTTCACAGTGTGAACATGCTATTTCGTTACCCCTGGGGGTGAGCCGCTGCTGGCTCACCCTGCAGCCCCAGAAAGGGGGCTGCAGGCACCAGCAGCGGGTGAGCCGCTGCGGGGTGGCTCAGCCCCCCCGGCAGAGCTGCCCCCAGACCCCGCCGGCGGGTCGGGGGCGGCGGGCTCAGCCCCGCACCCTGGACCCGCCGGCGGGGTCGGGGGAGCAGCCCAGGGCTGAGCCCCGCCAGTGCCTGAAGAGCCGGGCTGCGGGCACCAGCGGCGGGCTTCAGCGCAGCCCAGCGCTGCTCCCCGCCGGCTTAAAAAGCTGTGCAGCGCTGACCCCCGCCGGTGCCTGCAGCCCCCCTTTGCAGGCACCCGCGGGGAGCAGCGCCAGGCAGCGCTGACCCCCGCCAGTGCCTGCTGGCCAGGGGACACCCCTCAGCACCCTGGCCAAGGTGCTGAGGTGGCAGCCCTTTAAATGTTGTTTCGGAACCTATTGTTCCGAAACAACATGTTCACACGCGTTGTTTCGAAACAAGCGTTTCGAAACAAGGTTGTTTCGTCCCCAAATGGGGTTTAACTTGTTTCGAAACAACTGTGCGTCGTGTGAACATGGTTTTTTTTGTTTCGAAACAACGAGGTTGTTTCGAAACAAAAGTGCCGTGTGAACACAGCCAAAGGGAAGAAGTGGTGAATTTAAGATGCAAATAGGAAAGAATCATGGTGCATAAAGAGGACTCAGAATAGGGAGAAGGATTTCAGAAGCTCAAAGAAGCTGGACTTGGTAGTTACAAAGAAGGATGGATGTGAAGAGATGGAGCCTTTGATGGAGGAAAGTAAGGAGAGAAGAAAAAGAGGGTTGTGGAAAGCAATGAGACACAGAACTTAAGCAGGCAAAGATACAAAGAGATACAAATAAAATCTGTCCATCAAAAAGTATGTCTAGTGAATTAAATAACTTATTTCCATAGGGGCCAATATTTTTAGTTTATTTTATAAAATGCTACATTTTCCATATAGTGAAAAATAGAAAAAGAACTATATAACATCTCTCTCTTTCCTGAAACTCTAAAATACACTGGGTTAACCCAACTAACTCGGTCTTCTCCCTATTATCTCCGAAGCCAGTTGCTTTGGGGAGAGATGTGTCGGGAGTTACAAGAAGTTTTTAGGGCTACAGCTTTTCAGTGGAGTCCTGGTAAAGTGTAAAGAACATTAAATAAGATCTGACACTGTCAATGAAGTGAAGTGATGTATTTTGAGAATGGGAGTAACATGATGATTGCTTTTGACATGAATAAGAACACAGGCAGCAGAAGCGAGAGCTACATGTACAATCTGTGAACTACCAATACTCTTCTCTGGATTACTTTAAGAATGTCAAGCTAAAGGGACAGCTATCCTCACCTTCTCTCTAGTCCAGGGGCTCAGACCCCCAAAGGGGTCATGAGGTTATTGTTGGGGGTGGGGAGTCACAAGCTGTCAGCCCCCACACATGCCATGACTGCAGTGCATGGCTGACAGTCCGAGTGTCATTGCAGGGTGGTCAGAGGGCAGCAACTGCTGGTTGGTGTTGCCCTAAAAGCAGTGCTGCCCCAAGCAGTGAAGAAGTAAGAGTGGCATGGCACTGGGGAGGGGTGTCACTTTTTGAGGAGTGGGTCAAAAGTTTTAAACCCCCTGTCTGGTCCAACCAGAATTTGTAAGTGTTCAGAGAATACCAGATAGAAGCCAGCAAACCCAGTTTTGGTAAATGTTTGCTGTAACTGGGAGCAGGAAGAGGCTCAGCCATGTTTATGCTCCTTTGCACTCATTATTTCAAAATATTCACACAAGCTAGTTTTATCCATACTTGGGTTTTGAGGGAAGACTATGTTAGGGTTACTTTGCCCTGTCCCTTCTCAGTTCCCAGACTCAGTTCACTGGAAAGCAAACAAGCCAGCGTCAAATTTGCCAACAGTCTTCAAAGGGTTTCTTGTGGGTTACACCGAGAAACTTAAAACCATAACATTCAAGCCCTTCACACTGCTTGGGCTTGTTCCCTTCCCCGCCAACCCTAATTCTGTACGCTGATAGAAATCCCTTTTTCCCTGACCATGGTTCCACATGTCAATGAAACTCCCTCTTCCCCACCTTCTTCTTGACAGCCTTAATTAGAACTGTAGTCCTCTGATGTGGTACTACCTCTTTCAATATATAGTCTGTGGCAAAGTATCGCCCACAGCTTGTGCCACGGGGTAGCTGTTCCCCACCTCCACCAGCATGTTGGGCCTGTAGTAGATCTGCCCCTGTCCTGCCACAGGCTCTTCCCACGTTGTCCTGGGGACCTTCTTGTCCTCACACTCAGGGGAGTGGCCTGTGGACTGCCCTCCAGGAGCACAGTCTGAGTCTATAGCCACTGAGGTTATCTTTGGGCAGTTCTTTAGCTGGGCCTTGGCTTCTGAGCTCTTGCAGAGCTGGAACAGCTCCTCTCCCCAGCTGGTTCTTGGTCCTTCCTCCTCCCTGTTGCTATCCCTCTGGTGGGGTCTCTGGTTTCTGGGTTGAGGGTGTGAGCAGCAGGTACTGCTGAGACCAGCCTTCTAAGACAGGTTTCTCTCTCTTCATCCTGGGTACGAGCAGAGGTGTGGTTTTTATTGGGCCTGAGGTAGCCACTGATTACCCTCAAGTGTCTCTAAATGCCGTGAAACTGTCTCTTCTGCCTGCTGGAAACAGGGCCTTAGGATTCTAGGGCTGATGTATCTTTCCTCCAATACTCATCTGTACCCATCTGGCCCAACTTTATCATAGATCATATTCCATCTTGGGGAGTTTGGGTCTCAGGTATTTGCCTGCAAAGGTGGAGATCAAACTACTGATGAACTAGGGGTTTTACTCAAGCCAGCATACGGCATTCACAAAATGTTTGGGTGATCCAAATTGAGAATGTTATTTAGGGAAATCTACACTCGTGCACCATGCATGCACCAATGCATGGACTGAAATGGAGTTTTCTGTGCAGAGTCAGGTGGTCACTCATCATTCTGATGAGCACAAAGAGCTCTTTTAAACACACGCGCACACATGATGTTTGCAAATCAGTGAGCCAAAAATTATATCAGTGAAGGCAGCAGGTGTTTTCATGATGAACGTTGACAAGTTCCAAAGGGGTAGCTGTGTTGGTCTAGTTCAGCAAAACAAACAAAAAATCCTGTGGCACTTTTAAAGACTAACAAATTTATTTATTGCATGAGCTCATGAGATAAATAAATTTGTCATGCTGAATGTGTATATTCACTCAAGGTCCTCAGTAAACGTTTTTATATTCTTGATAAAAATGATGAACAAGAGCTAGCCCTTAGCGTACTTCTTTTTATTCCTGTTCTCTGTTGAAGAAGGGTTGGTTTTGAAATACCTGAATACCTGTGGAGACCAGCAGCAGTTTTCAAACCCTCCACTAATTTGTTGTAGACTCTCTTATCCTCTCCATTATTTAATCACTGTAATCAGCGGTGGATTAGAGGCCTCTGGGCCCCTGGGCCTCTTTCACTGGAAGCAATGTTCCCTCTAAGAGGCTCAGGCAGCTGAGCAACTCATGTTGCTCTCTGCATCCCCCCCCGCGGACCCGATCCTGGTGTCCCCCCGCCCCGTGGGCCCAATCCCTGGTAACCCCCCAACCTGCCCAGCCCCTCCCCACAAACTTACCTTGCAGCTGCAGCCGCACGGCCCAGCCACAGCTCCTGGGGCCAGAGAAGCACTAACGGAGCATTCTCAGATTTGCTGGGCATGCTCCATTAGAGTTTCTCTGGGCGGGAGTTTTAAAAACTCCCTGCTCCACAGGAGCTGTAAGCAGGGACTCCGGCTGCTGGCCATGCGCTGCCGGCAGCCTTCCCTGTGCTGGTGGCTGCGGCGGGCTGCACTGCAGGACGCACGCGCACCTTAGAGGGAACACTGCTGGAGGGCACTTTTTGGAGCCCCACCCAAGGCCCCATGTCTCTCACCTGGAGCAGCAGTCCCCTTCCCCCCATCTAGGGTCCTGCTCCCTGGGGGGAGGCTGGTGTGGGGTGAAGGACTGGGCCCAGAGGTCAGATCTGGCCCAGCTGATCGGCCCCATGGTGCAGTGGGACTGACCGGCACATACAGGGTGGCTTCCACCATAGCCTGGCCATGCTGGAGGCTGTACTGCATGGTGTGACAGCCAGCCCCACACTGCTCTGCCACCAGGAGCAGACTGGCTGACCTTCGGGTGAAGCAGGAGAGCTGAGCCTGGCCTCTGGGCTGGCCCATCCTGCCCCCAAGGGTGGACTGGCTGGCCCCATGGGCGAGTCAAGACTTGCAATGCAATGCAGAGTCTGGCCTCTGGCCCAGGGTGGCTCCACTCCACCCTAGCACTGCACGATGAAGGGCACCCTACACTGTGTGGGCCCCTGGGCCTGGGCCCCATAGACTCATGCGTTAATCCACCCATAACTGTAATTGTTTATAGCTAAACTGTGCCTTTAGGCCTGGCTCTGAGCAAGGGGACTGTATCAAACACAAAATCCCAAATGTAGTACCAGGGGGCAGCATGCCTCAAAAGATGCTTTTCAGAATCACCAGTGCTCCTGCCCATTTTCTCCATGGTCTGGGGATATACACAGTGACCATAATGTACATCCAGAGAAAAGTTAATACAATCCACGCTGGATAGCACTGTACAAAATATCCTCACAAACATAGTGAAATTCTGTTTTCCACGATCTCTTCCAGCACTAAAACTCTGTGTAATGCGAAGACGTGATCCACGGACAAAGGGGAATGTGTGATTTTAAATACAAATAAACCAAATGGTAACTGAAAGCAGATTCACTTCTCTGCAGGTCTGACTTTAAATCCTTTTAACTCTGTATTCTGTTTGTAAAACTCAGCGTCAGATTAAAATTATAAAAAATACAATCTTTGTTTCTCTGCCAGTGGAATGATAAACGTGTCCAGAACTAGAACATCCACTAAATTAATTCACTTTTTATCCCTTTTGCCAGACCTAGTCAAACCCCACGATCCTCCCTGGTTAGCCCTGTGACAATGGTTGACCCCTACATAGAACTTGTTACCAAACAGCTTTCCCTACTGTTGGGTCTTAATTCCTTCCTAAATCTTCAAAAATTGATTAATAGGCAAGAGTTACAGGTTCTGCAGGCCTCACTTGGTAATTTGATTCAATTTTAACTTTACCCTCCCTTGTAACTTTTCTTCCTTCCTTTCCCAGGCATTTGCAGTGTGCGCTGTCTTCTAGATTAGCCACTAAAACTCTGATATTGAAACATCTGAGATAACTTTTAGATCAAACACATTCCCTGGGTCTCAGCCTACCTAATTTATTTCACTGTCACCTTAACTGCTAGCATTCTGCTTTCAAATGTGCTAACCACACTGATAACACAATGGAATAATTATCAGTGAAGAGAAACGACAAGCACTGACCACCATTCCCCCAGGAACAGCGTCAGTGGCCTCCCAGACAGCTGTCTAGAGTAACCTTTTCTGTGTTCTGACCCTGACACCAGAGCAAACCAGCCAAACTTGTCAAGAGGGCCACAATTCATAATCAAGCATGAAAAATGCAGCTTTCATTGCCAGAACATGCCACATTGGCTCAAGAGATTTAAAAGTTTCAAATAATGTGAAATATTTCTGTATGTATTAAATTCACCTTTGTAAAGAGTGATGCCATAATTTTACAGTTTAAAGATACACCACAGTCTTATTCACATACCTTGGTGTCAAGCCATGATGCTAAGTAAGCGTTGAATCAGGCAGAAAATATATTTGAGTATGTTATGCCATATTTCATATCTACTTAGCACATTCATTCACACATATTATTAGAGAAATGAGATGCCATGGAAAGTATCTCATAGTGATCAGAGAAGAAAATGGAGACAGAACTTCTGGGTTCTATGATCAGCTTTGCCAAAAGCTCCTTCTGTGACTTAAGGCATGGTGCAGCAGCTCTATGCCTCAGTTTGCCCATCTATAAAATGGGCACATTTGTACTTGCCTCATCCCTGTGAGGCAAGCAAGGCTTAATTGCAGAGAGCTTTGTGACAATATAAGTATCATTAGCTTTCCAAATAGCAGTATCCTATGACTGAGCTAATAATGACAGCTTTCCTGAACAGAGGAAAGCACAAACTCAGCTATAAGGAACAAAATCCCATTCTTGCAATGAGCTCCATGCAGGCAGATCCCTGTGCCCACTCACATCAGTGGGGCTTTGAACAGATAAGCCTAAATTCAACTGAATAATAGGAGTATCAGTATGATTATATATCTTTTTCTTTTCATTTTGAACAACAAATAATGCCCATAATACACAACTGAACCTGGATGGATGTTGTGGCTTCTGACCCTTTTTGCCTCAGCCTTAATACAAAGCAGGCTGCAACGATGGCAGGAAATGGGTGATCTGCAGTGTGAGCTGTAGGCTCCAAGAGCAGGAGAATGAATGAATAATATACAGCAATCAACACCCCCAACAAGTATTTAAAACTTAAAAAAATGGATTCAACAGCTGCAACCCTGGACCTCTTGGTGCCAATTGGGAGAGGGCACAGAGGATGGGTGGATAGGGTTTTACAACGATACATGCACGATATTTTCCAATAAGGTGGCATGTAAGTTCCCTACCAGGGGCCAGTAAATCAATGGCCATCATAATCGTTGCAAAAAGGTATGCGTACTATTAAAGAAAATTATGTATTTGTACTAAAAATTATCTCCTTCAGGTCTTGGAGTTAAAGCAGGTCACTGGACTGGACAGTATCTCTTACAGTTCAGGTTTCTCATTGGTTGAGATGCTCTACTGCAGTGGTCCCCAAACTTTTCTTCGCCACAGCACACCTTGACACCTTTAAAGATTTTGAGGCACACCACCGTATAGTCTATAAATGAACTCATGAATATTTATGAGACAATCCAGGGTTTTCAGAAATTTTTCAAAAAATTCTGTGGCACACCTGCTCAGGCCTGGCAACACATCTGTGTGCCATGGCACACTGGATGGGAACCACTGCTCTATTGTACAATCATCACACCCTGGGCAAAATCCATTCTGGGCATAGTCCAAGCAGCTGGACTTCACACAACAGGCACTAGAGAGTAGACTGTCTGAAGGGAAAAATCCTTAGAGACCTAAATATCAGTAGAAAAGCCAGAAAATGACAAAGGAAGAAAACAAAGAAAAAGAGTCCAGAAAGTCAAACAATGAAATTTTCAAACAATGAAAATTATGCCACGGCAAGGCAGAAAATACTTCGAACAAACTTGGGAAAGATCAGGGTTATGAAGATTCAAAGGAGAAATAAATGGGGAAAAAACTTATAAAGGTCCAGCTAACATCAGTGATAATTATAAAGAAACTAGAGAAAGGGTATGGTTAAATACCAACATTTAGAAAATAAAGGCAATAGCTATTAGAGGTTAAAGTAAGCGATTGTAAACATTATATAAAAAAATGCAATTAACATGTGTGCCTTTTGTCATGCTAAGCAATTTTGTGGCTTCTTGTGTCTTGGCAGTTCTCAATCAGGCAGCAACCCTGCCCCTCCATCCAAGGTGTGTGTCATAAAAGTTTGTAGGATGGTATAGTGAGCCTTCCACTCACTCATGGGTTTGCAACTCACTCTTTCAAATTTGACCCAGCCACCCTTCTATCTTGATCAATGTACATGCCATGTGAGTAGCATTGTGACCTAGTACATGGGGCTCAGTGCCCACTTTTGCCTTTGATGCCTCAGCCTTCATCCACAATTTTGTGCTTTTAGACACTAATCCTGCAACAGGAGCTGCAACCCTCCTACTCACACAGTTATGTTGACTACACACGACACTGGATGAATGCAAAGATCTATGCTAGCAATAATGACGTCTTTGATGGGTCTTTAAGCTCCAGTGACTTATGTTTAAACTTTGACACATGTTAGGGTTACCATATGTCTGCTTTTTCCTGGACATGTCCTCCTTTTCAGACACTTGTCACTAGTCGGTAAGCTGAGCTCCTGTTGCTGTTCAGAGGCCCTGCTTTGCTATCCATACTCAAGCAGCTGCTTGCTCACCTCTGCTCCCTGTTAGGACCTCCGTCTGGTGTTGCTTGGATCTGAAAAGGAGGCACTGTCCAAGAAAAAAACATATGTATTGTAACCCTAGCACATGTATGACTCTTTGCAGGATTAGGGTCTACAGTTGTAAACTGTAAGTCTCTTCCTGTGTCTGTTGAATGAGGTCCAGGTTTGATAGGCTTCCACAGTAGAAACAGTAATTTTCCACATTTTCACTGTGGTTTCCATCTTTACCTTCCTCTTCCTCTGCATTTCACTTCACATACCCTGCATGATCCACAGGCCATCTGACAGACTGACACAATAAAAAAGATCCCCTTCCTGCAATGGGCTCCTCCGCTGTCTCTACCACCATTGATCCAATGACATTTTGTTTCATCTGTCCCTCCAGATTTATTTTTGCAAAAAGATAACCAATTTGAAGAGTTATCACCTTGTCTCCCTCTGGAAATGCATTGCCACCATAGCTACAATTTATGCTGCAAACACCAAGGCCAGCAGTGGAATACGCTTGAAACTGGATAAATTGTGGTGTTCCCTCTAAAGAACAAACAACAAAACCCGCATGAGTTTCTTATTCAGATGTATTTATTATATATTAATGTTATCCCAAGCAATTTGGAATTTGGAATCCTCCAACACCTTGTATCTACTTCATACTGGTTAGATAATATATTTATCCTTTCCTATTGCAGTCATTAACTCATGAAGACCATATTCTGCACGATTCTTTGGTCCTCTCAGCAAGTTCCACCATTCAAAAATGTGCTATAAAAGTGAGCTGAATATTGACCTAGAACCTGAAACTACCACCAGGCTCTGTACCATCCTAAATCCAAGGAAAAGGTGGTTCTGTATATCAAAATGATCTTAATCTATACTGATTCCTTTGATGTTGTTATGCTGAAAGGGATTAATAGCTGCCCTCAGCTGAGTCACTGACTCAGGGCTTTATTATTATCACTGGAACCGTTAGGTAAGTTAGTGCAATAGGGTTGTGCCACACCATCAACCCTGGAGTTGCACAGATGATTGGCTTAACAACTGAGGACTTGGGGCAATTTGAGCTGTTGCATTCCCTCTCCATTAGGAGCTTTAACTCAGCAGCATCAGAACCTCAGCCCACCACCTAGATGGGCCAGTTTACCCACCTAGCTCAAGTTTAATGCATTATTTAGACAGAGCTGTAGTGGACAAAAAGGAGTCAGATTAGGGGCAACACAATTTATGCCTAAAGCTAGCAATGCAGTGAAGACAAATCCTCCTTTTTTTCACACAGACAGCCACGCCCACCTCGTCAACAGGTATACCAAACACTCTTTCAAACTCAATGGAAGGAGCACTAACTCCCTTTTACATATGCCTACACGGCAAAGAAAAACCCATGGCACCAAGTCAATTGGGTCAATTTATTTGGGTTCAAGGGGCATGGGTTGCTGAGCTAACAATAACCACGTAGACATCCAGGCTCAGGCTGCCATACCTGGCAAGGTGGGGAAGTCTCACTACCTGGGGTCTGGCCCAAGTCGAAACATCTGTATGGCTCTTTTGAGTCCTGCAGCCTGAGTCAACTGAACAGGGCTCTGAGAGGTGCTGTGGGTTCCCCTACCCCCAGTGTAGATGTTTTATCTAGGTAATAGAGACTGCTACAACCACTACAGAGAGCAACAGATTTTTAAAGGTATTTAAGTACCCCAAAATGCAGATGGGTGGCTGGAAGGATTTTCAAAAGTACCTTTAAAAATCTGAGGCACATGAACTTTGTGGCCTCAGAGGTTTCTTTCTTGCAAACACAAGGATTAAAATATTGGCTTTGCTCCAGGTATGTGTTGCAGGCTGAAAGCCTGGAGAAGTAGTTGCAAATGTGACCTGAAGAGTTGCAGAAGGATGAAGCTTATTTGTCATAGAGCTCACCCAAGTGTCATATCTGATGATTTCCAAGGAAGGCTGTTGCTTCCACACTCCCTGTGTGTGTGTGAGTGGGTGAGAGAAAGAGAGACTTATGCCACTGATTCCTCTTCCTAATGCAAACAGCCCTGGGTAGCCCACATATTGGCTAACTGGTTGGGCCAAAGCAACAATGTTTATGCGCTCATGTCTGCAGACTGGGGACAAGATACACACCACGTATGTAGACAGTTAAGTATCCTCTGACCAACTGCTCCTCTTAACATGTTCAACTTTCATATAATTCTTGGATGTCTAGAAGCTGTGAGGACAAGGCATCACCTGTAAGATAGCTCTGAAATATAGTCAAAATATTCATCACCTCACTTCCATGAGAGAAAAACAAACTTTGTTCTGCAGAGGATAGGGACTCAGAATTTCAGAATGGATTAATCTATAATCTTTTCAAAGGCAGAAGAGATCCTGCCCACACAGCACCATAAAAAAGCAGCAAGCTCTACACTTTCCTAGAGGAAGAATATAATTCACACGAGTGGCATAATTGTATATAATATGTAACCACAGGAAATAACTACTTTGCATGTTCATCCATTCAGAAAGGAGAAAATGGAAGTCACTCAAGCTAATCCTTCTTAGACTTGCACAGATTGCTTTCTATTATGGTGGGTCTAGTTTGACACTGCAAACTGTGAACGCTGCTGAAGTAGCTCCTTGAAAGCTGTTTTTAATTTGGATGCATGGAGCCAATGCACACTATTACAAATGAAAAATGCCCAGCTTGCACATGTCAGCAGTGCTCATAGTCTGTGCCTTACCCTCGTATGCTTGAAGATATTTTGTTTATGATGTTGGGAAGTCTTATGTTTCCTGGGAAGGGGCCAAAATAGGGATACAGAAAATAAAGTACGGTTTACTGTCCTGTTTATCCAGAACACCACAAGAATAGCACAGCAAATCAGATTGACAGGTGATATTGTGAAGGGGGAAATGCATTAAATATAGCAAATATTTCTAATGAAATATGTTGGTACAAGATACAAGCAAAGTGAATATAAAAATCTGATATAGTAATTTATTTTATTTGGATTTAAAATAATAAAAGGATCCAATATCCAAGGCCCTAAGCACCCTGGCATCACAATCAACACAGTGAAATCCCAGCAGGCTTAAGGGCCTGGTTCTGATGCATGGGGCAACCATCAGAGCTAAAAACAGTACCATCAGCATGGGTGGGATAACTGATCCTCCAGGGTACTACTCAGAATTAGGAACGGGATCAAATTTAGTCCCAAATGAAGAAGAGTAAAAAAATAGCAACTGTGCTAACTATTGTGGGTTTTAATTACAGTTGCTAATGGTCCTTTATTTTTTCATCTCCATATGACACCACCAGGAGTTGGTGTGTGTAGCAAAAAGCAGCAACAAATACCCTTGGCAAATGTAGGTGAGTACTTGTTATTAGTATTAATAATGATACTTCATAATAACATTGGCAGAAGAGATGGGGAAGTGTGCTAAGAAAACAGCCCCTTATTTCTGAAATACAATGTTGGCAATTCTATTCAACTACCTAAGTTTAAGCTCTTGCTTGTGTGACTCGGGAAAAGAAAAACTCCCCCATGTGTTAGCACCGCAGCCTTCAGCAGAAGAACTGGAAGTTAATTCAGCTTGTCCAGAAGAATCATGTATCACATAAACCACTCCTGGAGGTAGTATGCAACACAGACCAAGGGTCAGCTTCATTGTACAAGCTCCTACATATAGCGTACAGTATGTTTATAATTTGATAAGGTAGAAAACACAGCACTTGGGAATGTTGCCATTTACTTCAATAGGACCAGGATTTTACCCCAGGTATTTATGTTGAGATCATCTCCTTATTGTCTAATCCACTTCCCTAATGTGATCACTGCAAACATCTCCATGCACTTTCTGATACAAACTACTGCTTAGCAGAGGCTCCACTAGTGAATCCGACAACTGGCTAGTTAGTCTCTTTGGCTGCACAATCCTCCTCTAGGCAACTAAGAGTCACCTCACTTGTTTTTGCTGCGGTCACTTCACTGCATAGAGTTTACCACAACCAAGCCTCCATGAAAACAATGCTGCCTGTTTGACCCAAACTACAAAGAATATTGCCAATTCACATCACAGCCACGTTTGCAGTGCAGAGTAGGATGAAGGTCCAGTCGGTCAGCAGAAAGACCAGGAAACATTGAGCAACCTTGCCAGGAAGTCTGTCAGTTGTCCCCCCCGCTTCCCAAGCCCCTTATTCACCAGCGTTAAATTCATATTTATGCTAAGGGGGAGTCCTGATGTGGTTATGGCTGTGATCAAATGTTTGTGTTTGAGCTCTATTTTTTTTTTTAAATCCCACTTCTTTTAACTAATTGAATTTCTCATCAGTTATAGGGAGAACTAAATTGAACAGCTATTCTGCCACTAAGGCCAAATTTTAGGAGGAGGAATAACTTGGTGAGAGAACATAAAATATAAATGGGGAAGAGGAGTCTCGTAAAACCAAGGATTCCAATATCCAGAAATCATTAGCTGAGCTGTTTGTTATATAGGAATCTTTGGGCAAACCCTCACATGTTCCGTACTTGGAAAACTCAAATTCAGGCAATTCCAAATCATAAAGCACAGGTGCTTTTAAATAATAATGCTAATGACCTGTCTGCTTGCAAGAGGACTGTACTGAAATATAAGTAGACACCTGAATTGTGCTGGAGAAGGTATGGGCATTCCAAACTATGTTTGCAACTTGTCCTATGATAAAAATAAGCACTGACAATTACAATCCACCTGATGGCCAATTATTTTCAAATTTCCATTGGATGGCTAGTATTCTTTTGCCAGAGACACAGGTATTGGATGTATAATTTACTTTCACTGAAGCTATAAATTAAATGCATTTTGGTTTGTATGTACTCTGTGATTAAGGACACAATCAATAAAAAATTATTGGCTCATCAAACTAACAAGGTAGCATAAGTTAATATCCCTGTGACATTTTCAGTATGGCAAGACTGGTCTCAATTCTAGAACCATAGCTGATAAGATGTTTTATTTACAAATGAGGAATACAAAGGCAGAAAAGAAACTAAAGAAAAATTAACTTTGCATTGTGTACCTGTAGAACAAGAGAAAAAAAACCTTACGTGGTTGGAAAACAGAGACATAACTACATTGCTTGTCATTATCTAGGCTTATAAAAGGGCACAGATGAGTTTAGGACTATGTGAACAGCCTAAATTGAATTGTTCAAAGAACAAGTAGCCAAAAGTAAAAGATTATTCTATTTTTGGAGAATGCACTTGCCCACTCAAAGCTTCATCTGAAAAATATCTTTCCACCTAACACATCCAAGTTGTAAGCAGTGGATCAAGTCATTACTGAAATTTTAAAGTGTCAGAAACAGCACCTGCAGCATTTAATAACACATATCCAAAGACCAACATACCTCCCTAAAGAGGCTATTTTTTGCCATTCCCTTGAGAGGCAGTTTAATATCGGCTTCTCTGAATTTGCCACTTTAAAGAGGATTCACTTAATTTTCTAACTCTGTAGATAGAGCTTTTTAAAGCTGTGGACATTCGTAGTTAGCCGTTCTGCTCTGCTACATAATGCATATTTAAATTTTGACATCATCATGGCTTTGGACTCCTTAATCTCTCTAAAACTCAAGTGTGAATTCATACATGATTTGAAAGCTATCTTATAGTTCCCATGTGATGATGTAGATCTACCAAGAACCAAATGCTTGTGATCTTAGGCAGTGGTTAAAGTATAATTGATGGGCCTTGGAACCCTCCTAATTTCTGGGCTCCCCCACTGACTCCCCGACCCTTCCCATTGCCCCCCCTTACTTGGCTGGAGCTGCTGTCTGGCCAGGCCACTCCTGCCCTGAGCACACATCTAAGCATACTCAGGGAGGGAGATTTGAAAATTCCCCCAGCCTGGCCGTAGGTCCCAGGCCAGGGCAGGTGCAATGTACATCCCTCCTCATTTTTCTACTTTTTTGGGACCGCAGAACTCTGGACCCTCAAGTTTGTGGCCCTGGGAACTGTTCCAGGGCATTCTAGCTTATTTTAACCCCTGATCTTAGGTGAATGACACACACTTTAACATGATTTTAAAATGATCTCATTCATGGGAAATACAAGCTGATGCATGTGTGTGCAGACACACACAACAATCCTTTACTGGCTAATTATCCTCTCAGGGCCTACAAGAGATAAGACCAATGTCATTATACGACAGCAGCTTTATAGCTCTCCGTGAAGTTTACCCATCTGAAAAGCTATGTTCTGAATATCCCCTTCCTCACATTCCCCATGGCTTCTACATGTTGTCTTTGCTTCTGTTCTTTTTTTCCCCTCTGAATTTGCTTATATCATGAAGCAGAGAACAAATGTAAACTATTTTTTCTGTGATACAAAAAATATGTCTATTGCACCTAACTTCCCAGAGCTTTTCTTATTTTGGCTGTAATGGTTAGTCCTTTATATTTGCTTTTATACAATCAAAACATTGTATCAAAACACAAGAAAAGAGAAGAGCGTAAGTGAAAGTTCAGACAAGACAGGTCACTGAAGTGCAGAAACTCTAACATGGTGTCTGGAGAGACATCTGTTTCTGACGTAGCCTTCAGTACAGGACCAAAAAGTACGATCATGTGATCAGGTAAACAACCAAAGACTTTGCTTCTGTACTTGACAATGAATTCAGGATCCAGTAAACTTCCACAAGTAGTTTTTAAACCAAATGAAATCACATGAAGTTTGATATCACTGACATCTCTCTATCTCAGTTTTTTGTAAGGTACCTATCATGCTATCTCAGTGATCTCACTGGTGAAACCAGACTCCTGGCCAGTAAGAACAACACTATTGAAAGCAAGTGCCAAAAGAATCCTCTGAGCAGACAAGCTGGCCTGATGGAGTAGCTGTAGTTCTCTAGAATCTCATGACTGAATACAATGCTGTTAAGGCTGGACATGCTCATTGTTCCTTAGCTACTAGTCCATGCAAAGATGAAGAACCTAGACATGATCATTTGGTTTCACAGTTTCGTAAATATGAAAAGACACTAAGTGCCTACAGGCTACATGGCTCTGTCACTCCAGACCACAGGTATATCATAATTCTTCCATGGCTGTAGTGTAGAAAAAGAGGGAGAGCATTTATATAGATAATTAGCTACCTGTAGTGTTTCACATCGTTCATAGTGGATCCCCATATATCTTTGCCGCTCCTAAAGAGGGTAAGGGAGTTCTAGATAATCTTCATGTCCAGGAAGTGACAGACATAGGTTGCTTTGCAGCAAAATGAAGATCTCATAGCACCTAGCTTTATGTCACCCCAAGACAAGAGGGTAGATACTTGCAACAACCAGGAAACCCAGACAAACTCCACTGCATCAGATTAACATTCTGTGCAGTGCAAACATCTTCACTGCCTTGCTTTAACAGTGGTATAGAGTTGCTGTCACTTTTAAACACACAGGGTGCTTGCATTTCACTGGGAGACATTGATCCCTGTATGTAGTTTTCACATCACATCATGTGGCACCTTGGGGATCATTAAGCGGTAATGTATGATTCTTACTCACAGTGGAGCTACCTTGATATAACTGCTTTGATTTTGATGGAGTCATTTGTGCTTCACACCAAGAAGAGATTTAGAATCAAGTTCAATGGGGTGGGGATTTGGAACAACCAAGACACCTAGATAACTTGAAGACTGATTTGAGGTGACACCATTGTGGACCAAGAGATTCTACAGTCTGATTCACCATGGTTCAGATTCAAAGCCGTTGAAGTTGAATGAAATGATGGTCACTAACAATAATGGCTTTACATCAGCCCCATGACTCGTTATGGTATTTGTTTACTGCACTGTAACAATATTGGCTGAAAGTACTGAACCTATTCCTTACCCTTTTACCAGTGTCTACATTGTTTTCTGGATGATTTATTGAATGTTGTGATATTTTGCTGTGTTAACACCTACTGTGGTGAACTAGCATAAGAAAGGTGAAAAGGAAAACTTCAGTCTCTCTCTTTGTCTGAGTTCTTAATGTGGTATATATCAAAATAATTTCATTTTGACAGAAGTATCTGATGGGAAAGTGCTATTAAAAATCAAATCTACTACAAGAGCATGAGGATGTGTGTGTAGCTATACATATTTTTCTTTTATAGTAACCTTAGTTTTGGGAAAGCTAAAATGAGTGGGCTTTTCTTGGGATCTCTCTTCATAATGATTTTTCTTCCTAAGACAATGTGATATAGAGACACAGATTCACAAATTAAAGCAAAAAGCTATATGATGTGACCCACAAGTATGCTGTTTCAGAAAATGAAAGAGTGCTTTATTAAAGTTGCATAGAAGTGATTCTTTAAACTGTGAATGGCTTTAAGTGTAGTGGTTACCTAATGACTAGAGTTTTGATTTGCGTCATTCATAGCTTGTATAAAAATTCTCAATAGATTCTTTTTGCCTTCTTCCCTTCCTTCACTGGAAGTCTAAAAAGATATCACTAAAGATACTTTATGGCACCTAATTTAGTCTCTTGAAATTACCTTCAGTCCCTTAAAGAGACATTTTTACATGAATCGTCTGTCTGCCAATTACAACCTATCTCCTCACACGGTGGCTCTGTGACAGTACCAAAATAACAAGGTTTCCTAAGTACAAGGAAAAGGACAGAATATTTCAGTTAAAACAGTTTCATTTTGTTTTTAAATTCACAAGTCAGAACAAATGCCTTATAAAGAATTCAGGTATCAGAATTTCTTTGGTATACATGTCTGTGTTGCTTTGAAGACCACAGGAGCATGGAAGTGTGGAGATGGTAGCTGTTTCTTTCCCACAGAAGAGCTAATCACACAATCATCTTATGCTCTCTGTAGTCAATTAGTATAATTACTGCAAGCCTTTGCGTTGTCATATTTCATTTGGAACAAAATGGCAGCATGGGAAAGTACTGCCAACTATGGTTTTGATGCTTTGTTCTTTTTCTAGAAATATGTGAAGAAGGAAAGCTTCTGTCAACCCCAATAAATTGTTCCGGAACTCAGGAAGTATAATCACTTGCCGCAATAAACACAGTTAATGCAAAATGCTGTAAAATGTAATATGGCTAACTAGATTAAGCAGGCTATATACCACTGTTTAATAGATAGAACTACCAGTGCAGGGAATACACAATAAGCATTAGAGATGACCAGCAGGAAATCAAAGGCAATGTTTTACTTTCCCACATACCTCATTATACCAAACATAATGACTATCTACAATGTATATGGCATGCTATATTTCATGCCCTATGTTGGTGGCTTTTCATAAACTGGTATGAGTCACAGAGACAGGTTTGGTTGCAGATGGGCACAGAGCCAAAAAGTTTATAGCTGGATCAGAACTTTGCCAAAGTTTGATGGTTCTTCAGGTTTTTAGTTTGGCTCAAACTTTAATTATTGAAAAAAAATTGTAATCCAAGTTTAACCTAAGCTTCATCCCTTCTACTTTGCTTTATTTTATCTTGGCAGGTATGTATATTTTCTAGGGACATCCTTCTGCAAATGCACAAAACATAAGATATTTCCTCAAAGCATTAAGGAATAAGCATATAACTCTCTTGTAGCCAATTGTACTCATCTTTGGAAAGCCAATGGGTTTCTGCAAACATTAACAAATTTCAGGCACATACCATTCCTGCCTTGTTAGTGTTGACATATGCTTCAACCCAACTGGCATAAAGGATTTGGTCATTTCAGAACAGGTATAGTTTTGTAGTGATTTTCTCATGCTCCAAAGTTACATAAAAGACATCCTTTTGTGCCCTTTTGTGTACCGGGGTGCACCAGGGTGAAAACAGACTCTAAGAACTATTTACTTAAAGGGTAGTGCAAAGTGCATTTTAATGCTCATCATAGCTTTTGAGCCACAGCTTTGAGCAGAAGGCATTACAGAGACTTAGCTCTTAAGAAGGAGTACCAGAGTGCTTGTGGGTATGTCTTCACTGACTGCAGCAAATTTGCTGTCACCACATCAATTCTTAGGGATCAGATGAATGGAAGTGAAGACCCACTCAATGCTCCACTAACAGGGACACATTTTCCATCAGTTCAGCGAAGTGAAGATACAATGGTCAGTAGAAGTTAGGAAGTTGATATGAAATACACAAGCAACTCTAGGGAGCTTGCTTATTTCCTGTTGACTACTACCAAATTTCCCAGTCAGTGTAGACCAAAATCTCTGCCAAGTAAGTTCCTTGTACATGAAGCTGCTCAATGTGAATGGAACAGATTGCTTCCCTCCAGCGCACCAGTTGCACTCCATGGATTAGTGAGGAGGCTAAGAACCTGTGCTGCCTTTGCTCCCTTTTCAGAGTCCTGCTCCTTGTAAAGTTAACATGCAACATCTCTAGCAGACAACAACAACAAAGCAGCAGGTAACAGCTCAGACATGCATATGACAGGATAAACACAGGTCATGGAGAGTTACAAAGTATCATTTGACAAAATAACCTACTGCATAACAGAGGATATCGATTAGAAGTTCTCAGCAAAAAATGATCACCCTTGTTTCACTTAAACCTTTTTAGAGGTCAAAATTATTTACACTCAGCACCAAAGTCCCAATGGGAGCAGTACTGTAGAAGACAAAAGGATATATGGTGAAATGCTGGCCCTATTGAAGTTAGTGGGAGTTTTACCATTGACTTCACTGAAACCAGGATTTCCCCCAGAATCTAAGGCTATGTGTACATCTGGAGTGTTAAACAATAGCAATGTAGCTGCAGTATGTTGGTACGTACTAAGGGCCCATGACACTGCACCTCCATTACTATTTTGAGTTCACTGGCTCCATGAGAGCCAGAGAGAATACATCTACTTGAGCTAGGAATCACACACCTCCAGCTCCAAGTATAGATGTAACCTAAGATAATGCAGTTTTTAATATTTCCAATTATGAACACAAGAATGGTTGTGCTCTCATGTGTGGCATTGAAGAGCAGTACTTTATCATTGCCTTGGGTACATTGAGAAACTCATTTATATGCTTATAGTGAGGAACTTTTAGCACAAAGCCTTTAGCCTTGACCATACTCCTCTTTCAGAAATCCATAACCAGAATTCCTCAGAGAATATAAGACCTGAGTGATACCTATCCATAGTTATATATCACTCCATACAGATGATATCAGCAAAAAGAGCATAGGTTGTTTTGGAAGTGAGAGTATTGTTTGTTTATCTGTGTATCTTTGCCCTGTCATCCTGATCTAGGTGGAATTTAACTCAGTATGGGCCAAATTCTTCAAGAGAGATCATAAGGAAGTATGAAAGGGAAGACTTGGCACCTTTATATTAGTGTGGATGATTAAGTCCTCAGTAGTTTTAATTCGAGTGTTGGCTTATTCCTCTGTCTCCTTTTGACTGTATGTGTGGGTTACCTGCGTGTGTGCACTTTTGTAGAGAATAGAAAAATAAAATGCACTTCACCATTTTTTCCTCCTCCTGGATCTAATTACTCCCTAATTTAAATGCAACGGCCAACCCAGCTTTGCTCTTGAGACCCATCAGAAACTCTGCCGGGTTTCATACATTAAGACCTTTATGATAACCATTATATAATAAAGAGCACCTGGAGTCTGAGTCTTTAAAAAAATGCAAGATATTTCTTCCGTCTCCTTCCCCCCAATTTAATCTTCAACTGCTCTTTGCTTAAGGTTAACTTATAAAGAGGAAAGGACATTTTCTTTCCAGTAGTCTATATCCCTTATGGCAACCATGGAGAATCAAAAGAGCTTTGTGAGTGGGCAAGGGAAAATGTTCTATCATCTAGTAGAAAGTGTTGTTTTTAGACTCTTTTAAAAAGAGCCCCTATTGTAGTGATACGTTTCAAATTTAAATGATTTGCTATTTTTCTTATCGATTCCTAAAGAATAACAAGGGCATTAAAGGTAAAAGAATTTTTTTCCTCTTGCATTGGAACGCTCTCTGGCAGACTCACAAGTATAATAAACCAAGGTTTACACACACCAATGGCTTAATCCTGCGTATTAAAATTGTTTCTTCAGAAATGAATGCAATGGCATTGATAAATTCATTAACTTGCAAACAACCATGTAGTACATACAGTCCTCTATGAAACTCAATGTACCACTGTCAGGTGGCCAGTGGGGCCAGAGGTACCATTTGGCTTTGGAGCAGTAGGTCCCAGTGTCAAGAGTCAAAGGAGGTGCCTCCCCTAGCAGGGGTATGTAGCAAGAGCCCAAGGACTTGCCCTCTCTCTGGCAGCAGCAGGACATAGAGGCAAGGTGGGGAGAGTAGGGGAACCTGGACCTCTCCCTCCTCCAGCAGGTTCCAACCCAGGGCCATTCAAACCAATTACCTGTGGCAGGGTTCAGGTCTCCATATCCACAAATGCATCTCCTGGATCACTTCCTACTTTTGGTGGAAACTCACCATTCACTTCGGTCCCTGCAATTGGTCTTTGGTGGTCTATAGTACAGTCATGTGCACAGCAGGAGCCTACAGCACTCATTCACCCTCCTCCACAGCCAGCTCTGAGTGAGCTGAGCTTTTTCCTTTTATCTGCTTCCATTATTCACAACATGCCTATCTATGGCAAGGGAGGTGTGGCCTCTTGAACCCAAAGCAGCTTTTTAACCCATGTTGCCAGTGCATGCAACCGCCGTGCGTGCCACTGCAACCACTTATATTTGTACGTGGAATCTAAAATAATCCACTACCACAGAAAAACAGTCAGACACAACATATCAAAACTTGTGATAACTTTCTGGGGAAGAAAAAATGAAAATAAACTAAAAGGCAAGTGTGACACAGCAGTTGCCCCACACTGGCATTTACAGGGAATAAGGAAGGCCAAAGAGAAGCAGTTCTGAGGCAAGGATGCCAGGAGTGGACAGCAGCTGGACTCCAGAGTGGACAGGAGCTATATGTGACTGGGGGTTGTAGGGAAAGCAGCCCAGTGAGTGACTGTTGTGGAGAGACACTAGAGGGAGGCAGCAGCAACAATACCAAGGTTGGGGTTGTGGAGAAGTGGGAACCCTCTGCTAGATTAGTCAGGGAAGACACAGGTGTTGATCCTCTATCTTTTCTATTTGGGTGATGGGACACAGGTGGGTGATATGAGGTAGAGCCACTAGGGGGTAGGGGGGTAGTGTTTAGGGAGCCTGTACCTGGGACCCCCCTGCTGGTCACACTGGATTCAACTGGTTGGGCCAGGGGGCGGAGAGGTGGGCAGAGCTAGGAGGGGAACAAAGGACCGGGGGGAAGGAGGGAGAAGAGGGAAAATGGGGTCCAAGAGACAGGACCCTGCCCTGGGGTGTAGCCCTAATCCCCTGGGGGTTTCACTTGTGGTTGTTCTGAGGATGCTGATACCAACTGTCCTTATTGCTGTATGAACTGGTTTGCTAATAAACCCTCTGATTGCCACACTGGCTGAGAGTCGCTGCTGATTGGGACGATTGGGACCCTCCTAGGGGGAGGAAATCCCCTCCAAGGGAGACCGGACAGAGCAAGGATCTGACCCTCTGAGCCTGGAGTTGGGGGCTGGCTGCACGGAGCGTGGAGACTCGAGGTGCTAGACGGGAGGAGACTCCACCGTGGCAGAGACCTGACTGGCTGTGGACAGAGAGGATCCAGGAGGCTTGTCTGGGGTCTCCATCACAGGGGTATTTAGGATCATTGGGCTGGGGCCCAGAGATGTGGTTGAGCCCCAGGTCCCTCTCTGCTCCCCACAGAGTGCCAGGAGTGAGTGCAACACTCACTGACTGTTTTAACTAGTGGCCAGGGGTGCTGAGTGGGATTATACTCTGGCAGAGTTGGACATACAAGGGGCTTGGCTGTAGGCTGAGCAGTGCCGGATTTCCCATTAGGCACTGTAGGCACAGTGCTTAGGGCCTACAAAATTTTTAGGACCTACAAAGGAGGGGAAAAAATAATAAAAAAAGCAGAAAAAATAAGGAAATCATGTGGTTTAGCATTAGAATAGTTTAAAATGCATCATGTCAGTGGATGCAATTCAATTGGCGTTTACCCCTCTTTTTGCACATTTCGGAGTGAAAGTGCCTAGGGCCTATGAACACCAAAATCCGGCCCTGGGGCTGAGGGCTTAGGAGTGGACTCGCAAGGTGAGTTTGGCATGGCGTGATGGAGCACCAACTGCCTGAGGGGACCACTTGAGCTAATTCCCTGTAGCATCACCAGGAGGAGACTGTCAGGTGGGTCAAGTGCAGCAAATCCATCACACTAAGTTTTAAAATACAAATTATCTGAAACACTGAAGACCGTATGGGCAAGAAGATTTGCTGAGGACAAACAGTAATATTAACAGGGCCTGACGCAAAGGCTACTGAAACCAGCGGTCACAGTTAAGTAACTTTTTATGTACAAACCAGCTTCATTTTAACCTAAGGTTTATCCTAAACAAAACTGCAATGTGCACTTTGCACGAAAGTGTTAAAGACTCTCCGTCTATTTCTCTATATTACAATTCAGTACAAACTGGTTCCACTGTATGAAGAGTGGGTAAAACAGTTTAGCCTGGCTTAAACTTTTCAGAAGTTTCAGAAAGTCTTGTGTATTATGACAGATATTATTACTTAGTTACTAGCCAAGGATTGGTTACAAATGTAGAAGAAGAAATAGAAAGATGTTGAACTTGAACCATAACTCCTTGTGGCTTAGTAGCTCTATAGTGCATGCTACACTCATCTTCCAGTTAGTAAGTTCTTATATTCTTCTTAAAGCTATCTCATCAGAAGAGGTTAAGACAAGGAAAAGGATAAAAATTGATAATCAGAACTGATCTTCTACATAAACTAAAATCTTTTCCATCAAAAACCCACAAGTTTTTTGTATGCTTTCACTGGAGCCTGGCTCTGACTTTGACTAGTCAAACTATTTGTAATACGATAGATGCATTCAGCTGACCTATGAAAAGTTAGAGGCATATCCAAAACTTTTGAGTTTGTCCCTCTTCTTCTATTCCTAAGTTTCTCCTTCTACTCCATTTCTCTTCAACAAGGCAGCAACACTTAGCTCCTTACACTCAACTCCAAGCCCTTTCCTTCATACCTAGAAGGCATCTTTGATATTCTTGCCATGTAGTTTTAGCACTTTTCACAGATGCTAAAGACTCAGATATCTGCTGCAGTATTCACTTTCCAATGTGCTAAGACCAGGGGCATCACTGGCACCTGGCACATGTGACACATGCCCCAAATCCTGAGGTGCCCCCTGCCTCTCCCAGCCCCATCCCTGGTGGGGTATCTGGGTCCAGGCCAGCCGTGCTTCCCGTGGCAGCCACTGTCTTGCCCACCCTCATCCCCAGCTGAGGATTGGGGGCCAGGCTGGCAGCAGCAGGATCCCAGGGCCCTGCCTCTGGATTGGGGCAATGGGGCAGGGGCAGGCCCAGGGGTGGATGCCGGGCCTGGGCCCTGGGTCTTCGCCCAGGGCACAGACGCTCCTGGCTAAGACTTGCTGATGTCAGAGATGCTAACCCAAGACAAGAAAGATTAAAAGACAATAAACTGCCCAGCAAAGACTGCAAAACCATTCTGAAATCCCACAATGGACCCTACAGGATCACAAGGAAAGTGTAAGGTAGAGTATCAATTGGAGAAATGGAAAGTATTCAAATAAATCAGTATAAACTAAATAATGTAGTTTTTAGGATCATCATTTAAGCAGCTATTCTGTCCGGCTCCAACAAACAGCCCCACATGTAGCATGTCATAAGGTACATGTGCCATGGGATGCACATCTGTGCACCTCTAGGTTATACTCTATGTAACTTTCCTGTTCACTTTTGCAATGTAATTGTATGATTTGATACCAGTTATGCCATGCAAGGGATTCCTTTATGAATGCAGATAACATACTCTACATCAGTGATTCCTAACCTCTTCTCTGCTGTGGCACACCTTGATACCTTTAATTATTTTGAGACACACCACCATATAGTTCATACAGTCTCCAAATGAACTCATGAATACTCCTGAGCCAATCCAGAACTCTTCAAGTAGTTTTTCAAAAAATGACATGGCATACCTGCTCAGGCCTGATGACACACCTATGTGCCATGGCATAATGGTTGGGAAATACTGCTTTTCGTTATTGTTATGGTGCCATGTTTCCTGCAGCATCATATATGTGCACAGATGTGAAGCATGTTTCCGGGTATTTTGCAGTACATTACTCAGGGCTAGCTCTCAGCACGGGGGCTGCAGAGGGACATGACAAAGACAATGCAAACTGAGCACTCTCGCTCAGGTGGAACAAAGAAAATCACCTCAGCCCAGGAAGAGGAGGGGTTGAGGAAGGATTGGAGACAAATACAGACACATGGAACTTTTAGGGGCATTTGGGGAGAGAAACATCAACTTGAAAACAACTCTAAGAGACAGAACCTATCCACATGGCCAGGGGCCAAACCTGGCTGAATGCCACCAGCAAAAAAACAACAAGGAGTTGTGTGGCACTTTAAGACTAACAGATTTATTTTTTGCATGAGCTTTCGTGGGAGAAGATCCCACTTCCTCAGATGCTTCGAAGATGGGTGAACTTACAGAAAGGAATGAAACTAAATGCAAGGGGGTGTAAAACATAGGATCAGGTCATACAGTAACAGCAAATCAGAGCAGTTTTCAGGTTCAAACCATGGGAAGCCTGAAGTCAAATTACCAGCAGTCAGTCTTGTGAACAAGAATGATAAGAATAAGGTAGAGAGTGAGACTAAACAGTGATGTTGGGGCAAGATACGTTTTATATCTTTTGTTTTCTTGTGATAACTCCTGAACACTTTATTAAATGATGGTGCATTGATTTGCTATATAACCACTTAAAATCTTATTCTAATCAATAAATGAGTGTTGGTTTCATTGAAAGCTGCTTGAATTTTAGAGGGTGTGGGAGGGCAAGGCTGGTGCATTCTCATTTCTTTGCTAAATGAGCGAACTGAAGTCTATGAGTCTACAGTGACTGGGGAAGGGACCCAATCCCCGTAGGATGGAAATTCCTGGTGTGGTATCTGAGGCTAGGAGTGCATGCTGGTGGACTGTCCCCTGAGCAGCTGTAGAGTGCACACCCAGTGCCTTGGACCGATTACATGCAAGTGGCCTAGGAGTAGGAGGTCCACCTAGTAAAGCCAGGTAAGTCAGGGTCTACGACTGGAAGGGGAATGTCACAGGATGAGTTCTTAAATATCTGCTCTATCCTCAAAACTCTGTAATAACCAACATTTCAGATTCTGAAAGATGCGGTATAAGCTTCTAAAAAGGAGTTCAGAACATGTCAGATTTATGCTTGGAACTATTTAAAAGAGTGAGATCTATTCCTTTCCCTCGCCTCACCACATCTCCTTCAACCTTCTTCCTTCTCAAAGTGAGGAATTCCTAACTATTTTTGGTGACTGATTAAAGCATATATATAGATATATAGATATATATGGAATGGAGGGTGTTAGAGGCTGACAACAGAATGTGTCATTAATTTAGAAAGGAGAAAGCTCAGAATTCTATGCCGCAGAAAATAGAATCAGTCTCTTCTGATGGATAATTTATATTCTGTAAAAATCAATCTCACATTATTATTAAAAGCTCTTTTTAAAACATAGAAAGGGGAAAGGCCACAGAAATCACACTGGGCATTAAAGAAAATTAACAAATTGGCTAAAATGTATAACAAAGCCATCCTTACACTTCCACAACCCTGACTATCTTTACATGCTCCTCACTGAATGCTTTTTAACTGGTCTAATCACTTCCTCTGATGTTCTAAACACTTTCAGAACTAGTCTGTACCTGTCATATCACCACAAGCATATCACAAGTAAAAAGATGCCAGTTAATACCCTAGTGAGTACAGTACCCATATGTGGGAGTCATCTAAGCATTTCTGGTGCTTGACTCCAACTGATAACAAGAAAGAATGACATAGGCACTGCACATTGGCTAAATTATTAGTAGCAAGGTTCTTTCCAGTCTGAAGATATAGACACTTTCTCTATCCATAATTAAAGGGCATGTGAGCATTTCTTTCCCTTCTGCACAGATCTGCTGTGCAGCAGGCTATGTTGACTGTTCATGTTTTAGCTAATCAGATAAGCTGCAACTCAACATTCTGAAGTTGCTGTGCTCCCAACCTGCAGTAAGTGCTATGCCCCACTTCAATGGTAACATTGCGTGATGTACATTATGATAAGCAGCTATGCCCCAGTTGTAGTGCTAGAGCCACCAACAATCATTAACAGCGAGATCTGGTGTTCTCGGACACTGGAATGTTCTACTATTAATACAGCACCTTCCTAAGCACTTCACTGCAACATGAGGTTTGACAAGTGATGGCACTTGGAGTATTTCACCACCGTACTGCAAACTGAGGTACACATGTGTGATGGAAGCTATCATGGGAGCCAGGTGAGGAGGGATTGTTTTCCCCCCTAGGATCTGAAGTGGGGAAAAAACAGGCCTACTCCCCACTCTGAAAGGAAGTCGAGGTGCAAGAAGCCCTGCCCTGCAGATCGAAGAACACAGACAAGAGGACAAACA
Organism: Podocnemis expansa; assembly: GCA_007922195.1. Lineage (NCBI taxonomy): Eukaryota > Metazoa > Chordata > Testudines > Podocnemididae > Podocnemis > Podocnemis expansa. The sequence continues at coordinate 18,543,961 of ML682016.1, forward strand.
GAACAATATACTCTTTTAAAAGAGGCATATATTGAAGCCAATATTTTCATAAGCCTCAAATGGGGGTGTGACAGACTGCTCCCCAGATCCAGTGTGGTGTGCTGCTGTGACCCCCCAATCCTTACTCCTGAATCCCAATTCATCCTGCTTTGCCAAGTGACCACTCACTCCTGAGTTAGTCCACTCCAAGTCTCTTGCATGCAATTGGTCCCAAGCAGTAGGTGTATGCCTTCTGGTTACTCAAGGGATGGTCCCCAAGCAAGTACCACTGTCTACAGAGATTGGGACTCACTCCCAATCACTATACACTTAAGTCTGTCCATTTAACAAAGAAATGGATCATGTCCAGCCTTCACTCACATCCTCTAAAGACCACACAGCTTTAGATAAAACAACTACTAGTTTATTGATCAAATTATAATTCTAAGTGAGAATATGGCCAATCATGGCAGAATCACAATATAAATGAGTCAGGAGTGATCACAAGGAAACAAAAGGTAAAACATGCATACTAAGCTAATATCCCTACCTAAACTGACCTCATAGTCCAAGTTTACGCTCAAGATGTTCAGCTGTCAGATGTTTATACATTCAGTCTCTGCCTGAGACTAGACAGGGCCCAGATCTTGCTTGAAGTTGTTTCAAAATGGAGAGTCCCAGGCTTAAAAGCCCCCCAGCCCTTCTAAGTGTCTGTCTTGTTTTCGCTTCCCCTCACCCTTCCCCTTCTCGGCAGAGGTGATCTTTTTGTTCAGTCTGAGCCACTTCAATTAGCATATCTTTCTTGCCTTCTTCAGGTACTGGCTCACTCACAAGTGGTGACTTTTACATGATGTTGGGAGAGAGTTCCACTCCTCTGAGCAATGGAAAACATGTTATACCTCTGTGCACACGCATGAGGTTGTGGAAAACATATCATCATATAAATTATGTAGAATAGGTTATGAGCATTCATAAAGAAAGAAATCATACAATAAGTGTACAAGTGAACAGGAAAATCATATAGATCATAACCCAGGATACACAGATTCGCATCCCATGACAGAGTGTGTCTAACACGAGATATATTTGTTCTTATTTCCCAAAGTGCTCCAAAAGCAATACAAAGTCAGCCTTTTCCATGAGGCATTTGACAATTGTAGTTATATATGACTGGCTACTCACATGGTCCTGCTTCCATTGTCCTTGTTTCCAATTGCTAAACTTCATTAAAAACAGTTAAATATACGCTAAATATTTTCCCAATGTTATATTTCCAGGCAATTGCTGTAGTTGCCACAGTGTTGTTAAGTCATGGTAAATGGGTTGGAAGATGGTCTATGAAATTTCAAAAGTGAAGGGAGGAGGTATGCAAAACAACCGACTATGAAACACTATGAAATGTAAAACCACTAAACATCTGATTCAAAGCCTATTCATGTCACTGAAAAGACTTCCACTGACTTTAGTAAGCTTTGTGTCATGGTCTAAATGACCTGCTAACATTAGACACTTTACAGTTCTAGGAGGCAAAAAGCTTAGATGTCCTGACTGCATGTTTGATAATTATTTAGCCACACTCTTTTTAGAGAAATGGGCATTACTGCAACACAAATATGAGGTGTAAATATCTCTCCAACTTAATGTCCTCTTTCCCTTCCTGAGGTGCAATGGACAGTAACATTTGGAAATGTGGTATTTAAAGATGTATTGCTCTTAAAACATAATAGATTGAATTGTTGGGGGGAGGGGGAAAAAAGCTTTTAATATCTTTCCAGTCCAACTCAAGTTCATACTGCTAGAGGACAGAAGGCGATAAAAATCTTCCAGGAATTAACATTAATATTTAAATAAATAGAAGTTACAGTGCCATAAGCAAGCTAAAGGCCAGAATGATTAGCTTTATTTTAAATTAAATCACTCTCAATAAGATTTCATAGCACTCTAAAAGTTTTTGTTTTTTTCACTCCTTGTTTTAAGTGTTCTTCGTTTGTTTTATTAGGAAAAATGTAGCAGAAACAACTCTTGTAAGTCATGAAGGGAAGACATTTAGCTGAAGGAATATTTGTTGAACATGCCATTCCAAAATAATATGAAGATGGGTTTTGTTTCATTTTTGTTTTATTTTAGTCAGAAGCAGCACCTTCTTTTGAAGTGAACTTTTTTTTTTTACTGAAGTGTGTTTATTAGATCCTCTGTACAAGATTTACACTATATCTACACTATATAGCCACATTTATGTTCTACCATTATGACAGACATAAGTAATTTTAAAAAAATAACAGCACTTTTAAGGAGACCATTATTATCCAAGATGATGATTAACATACTAAAGTGGATTATGATTAATATTATTATATATGGTCCCAGGAACCAACATCTCAGTGGCCTAGTCATTCTTCTTTGTATTCCCCTAATTCCTCATCAGAAAAGTACATTAAGTTTCCCACTGCTAGCCAATGGTGGAAATAAATATGACATGTAATTAAAGAATATTTGGGATTACTAAATATCATGAAACTAATAAACCAAGGTGTCTTAATGTCTTTGCGGCTATGTGAAACAACTTCCACAGCATTAAAAAAAAAAAAAAAAAAAAAAGCAGTCCTGTGACCCATAAAGACTAACAAATTTATTTATTGCATGAGCTTTCGTGGGAGAAAATCCCACTTCAACACGAGATTTGATGCCAAAGGACTCCTTGTTTGTTTTATATGAAATGAAACTTGGGCTTACTTCACTTTCCCAATTTCTCCTTGCTGGCCAAAATAAAGAAGCTAACTATAAACAGTTTATGCAGGTAGGTGTTAGATACTTCATTCTGAAACATTTTTAGATTCAGCGTTTAGCAATGGAATTGGAGAATTTCTTTGTGAATAATCTTGCCATGAATTGAAACAAACAAAGTTGGCACTGATTCCAATTGTATGTAGTTCTGTGTATCAGAGCAGATTGACCATTCAGGATCTTCTCATACTAACATAAAGGAGATCCTTTCTCTCATTTTATTGGCTTCTGAAAGTATTTTTATTTTTAATGATTGTATTATTAACTCAACCAGCAAAATACACTAAGAATACTTAAATAAATACATTTGCTAGTCTTTAGAAGTGCCACAGGACTTCTTGTTTGTTAACAATACATTGTTTCCATCTTATTTTCAGAAATAGGAAGAAAATTACATAGAGTGCAGACAAACAACAGTACAATTCTTGTCTAAGACTGTGAACAAAATTCCTGCTTCTCAACCTACTGACTTATTAACCTCTTCAAACTCCACACATCACATGACTGTAAGGTGCAAAGGCCCTTCCAGTATTCAACTGAAAAAAAGGTTAAGTTTATATGAGGGATCTCAAGCAAGTTAGTGACTAATTTGTTAAGCCTTGCCTGATGTTACAAATAGGGTACTCTGTAAAATTAGTTCCATGGTAGATAAAGTGGAAAAGAGTCTTAAAGAATTGGTATTCTGCTTCCTTGACAAAAAAAAACCCAATTAAACAAACAACGCCCCCCCAACCTTCCTTATCAAAATACTGAAAAGCACCCACATTATGTCCCTAGGTTTTTAGGATACAATTGAAAAACCTCTTTAAAAGTGAATCAGTTAGGAAATGAATGCCTCATTTAAAGACAAAATAGCAAAATTTGAAAAATGCCAACCAGCTCTAGTCTATTAACTATTTCAAATATGAATCACCTCAAACCTTCATCAAAATTTCCCAACCCAATGTTGGGGGAAGGCAGTCAAATTAGTACAACTATTGCAAAGTGGCAATTTTTGGCTTCATAACAAAAAAAAAAAAAAAAAAAAGCAGTTTATTCTCTTCATATTTTAGGCCTAGTTGAATCTAGGACTGTACCAGACACCTTTTGTGATTTTTCCCAACAAACCAGAGAAATTTGAATAAAAATGCTTTGAAATGCAATGTATGGTGGGGGGGGTACTCATCATTGCCTTTCAAGTAGAGAAGGAACTGTGAGGTGACTATAAATTTAATCTGAAAAAAATCTATCAGTATTGCTGAAAAACTTCAAGGGGCCACAAAGTCTTTATTTTTGTCCTCTTGTACAGAATTAAGTGTGACAAGAAGAAGGACTGTCGCAGAGCTAACAAAAGCTGAAGAAATGAAAGTACATTAGAAATAATTGAAAAGTACAGTAATATGTAAAGCCTCCAGTGAGGAACTCCCAAAGTCTAGTACTACCTTCAGGGAACCAGATAAATCTGCATTACAATATGATGTATGATTGACTAGGGCCTGTCAGTCAAAACAATGACATTATCTGCCAATCAAGATAAGACACAGGTGAAGGAGAAAGCTTCATTTTATTAAATACCAACTCCATTAAGAGTGGGATTGGTAGTGTGCTTAAACTTTTCACTACCCTACCGATGGCAGCCTCCAGGTTGTTTAATTTCTGACAGTTTTGTCAGTGCCTAGACATACAAAAAAAGACTTCTGGGTCACAAAAGGACACTTTATCAGGGCATATGCTGTGTGTCCAAATGCCTTGGTGGGCTAAATGTCATCCCACGGCTAAGGGAAAATAATAGAGCATTAAAATTTGAGTCACTGGGAATTCTAGAGTTTTACAAGCAGTTTTACAATTGATACCACAAAAACACAACAGGCAGGGACAAGATGATCCATTTACAGTTTCATAGAATCATAGGGTTGGAAGGGACCTCATAGGTCATCTAGTCCAACCCCCTGCCAGAGGCAGGACCACTCCCACTAAACCATCCCAGTCATGGTTTTGTCCAGCCGGGCCTTAAACACCTCCAAAGATGGAGACTCCACCACCTCCCTCGGCAACTCATTCCAAGGCTTCACCACTCGCCCAATAAAAAAGTTTTTTCTAATATCCAGCCTCGACCTCCCTAACCACAACTTGAGACCATTGCTCCTCGTTCTGTCCTCTGTTATTACCGAGAGAGTTTCTCTGATTCTACAATGGTAGGTGGCTCAGGTCTCACCATAAAAGGTTTCATAAACTCTGAGACAAGATTAATAGATTTGAAGCCCCAAAGAGATCATTACACCATCTAGCCTGACCTTTGATTAAAGAATTTTACCTAGTTACCCCAGCACTGAGTCGAATTGTCTTTGACTAAGTCACGTCATCCAGAAAGACATCCTGTCTTGATTTGAAGGCATCAAGAGATGTTGAATACACCACTTCTGATAGCTTGTTCCAATATTTAATCAATCCCTCTGCTCGGTTTTTTTTTTTTTTTTTTTGCCTTGTTTCAAAATTGGATTTTTCTGGTTTTAGCTTATAAAATTCCTGGCCCCAACTTAAACTCCCATGATTCTGTGCTATAGAATCTTGCAGAGCTACACAATTCCAGATTTTTTATTTTTAATTATAAAACTCTGTTTTTGAACTACTTAAAACTTCCTGTGCTTTCAAGGCTTACCCTGCTAGTGACCAGAAAGGAAGCAAGAAGGTGGAAAAGGCCTGTTTGGACTGCGGAGAAATGAGGACTATGGTGGGGTGGCAAGCAGGGATGCTGGGAAAGGAACGAGATATGGAGAGAATGGCAGCTGTTTAAGTGGGCAAAGAAATAGCACATAGGAATAGCATAACTACTTCAACATCCTGGAAAAATTAGGTAGACAGGATTTATTTACCTAATCAAAATTTGGTCAAGAATGTAACTTGGTTGCATAAAATGCCACAAGCAGAAAGCTGCGCTAGAACATTCAGTCCTATGTGTATGTGTCCTGGCTGTTGAGACGCCAGTTGGTAACAACCAGTAAGATGAAATTATTTGCATTATTGTAACTATATCATACACTGGTATTGTGTCTTCTTAGCACCTAAGGTTTGCAATGGCATGAACTAAATATTTAAGGACTGCTGTATTAAAATTATTTGTACATACAACCTACCTCCATAATCCAGGTACACAAATTGTTGCTACTGAGTGTTGTTATACACTTAGTCAGTTTGGTAAATATTTGAATGACATTTTGTCTTTGAGATATGTTTTCCTAAATGGTGCATGCCATTTCATTACTTAAGCCTATTGCTTTTGCCCTGTAATATTAGCAGAACTACTGTACTTTTCAATCATGCCACAATAAACCAGGTCATTGCTTGGAATCTATTATAAAACAGGCCATAAAATAGAAGGTCATCCTCATGCATTAAGAGAACTTTCTTTCTTTTTCTTTTTTTCTTTCCAAGGTTGCCTGAGTCTTTTTTATGTATTTGTCTATTTTCCGCAGAGTTGACTGGCTTTTCCCCTTCCACTATGGATAAAGCTTTTATTACAGAATAGCTCCATCAGGTTAGCTACCATGCTCTTCATAAGTTCAATCAGTGGGGAAACCATTTTTGAGTGTGCCAAGGCAAATATCTGAACAGTATAGACCAGCAGTTCCCTACCTTTTTGGCTCAAGAGCCATGGATATTATTTTTAGAACCCTCTCAAGGGCCACAAATCTCTGCTAGCAAACCTCCCTGCGCCACTGCATCCAGAAGGAAGGAAATGAGTGAGGAAGTGGCCTCCTTGTTCCTCTCTCATCCCCCCGACTGCAGCAGGGAGTCCACATGCATCCTGTAGTTCATGTACTCCACCTCATTTCCTAGACAGTGGGTCCCTTCTGCAGCCAGGGGACAGGTGATCAGTGGTCCCCTCCCTCTGGCTTTAGCAGGGACCCTAGCATCTAGAGACCCATGTGGATTACTTTTCTGTGAGCACTGCTATAGCCAGGGGGAAAAGAGCTCTAGTCTCCCATCTCCTCAACTGCAGTAAGGAGCTTGCACTGACCTTGCAGCCCCCCTGCACAATGCACTTCTGGGTCCTTAGGGAGCGACTCCCTCCTGCAGCCAGTCGGAAGGGAGTGTCAGGCCACAGATTGGAAACCACTGGTGTAGACTGATGCATGTTTTCCAGTAAGGAACTACTAAAGTCCCAGGATGAGATACCTTATATCTTTGTGTTTCCTGACTGTGAGATAAAAGAGTTTTGGTGTATGACAGGAAGTATAACAATAGTCTCGGCAAATAATCCTTCAGAATAAGCATCCATACAGATCATGCTCAGGTTTTAGCCCTCAAATACGGAAGGACAAAAACTGATGTCACATAATAATTGCTGGTCCTGATTTCAGAAGTGATAAGTACCCACAATTCATATGCAGTCAGTGTCAGATGTAGGGGACTTGCAGCTCTGGAAAATCAGTATAATGTGATTTTTGCCTATCTCCAAAAAAATCAGTACTTTTGGATGGTGTTTTCAGAAGTGGAACAAGCTCTGAATTAGCAGCCATCCCTCTACTTGAGTGCACAATGAGACACTTGAGTTTGTTAGCAAGTAACTATGTTCTATGCAGGACTCAAATTTGGACACATTCGTGGACTAAGGTGACAGCCATACTCTAACAACAACAATAACTGTCTCATATAGCATGTTACATCAGCTGGTGCACTGTAAAGTATCAACATGCTTTGCTGGCTGAAAAAAGTCCTATTTGGAAAAAAAAAAAATTCCGTTGGGTCAAGGAGTAGGACTGATTACAGCAGACAATAGCTAGGGAAGAAAATCTTAAAAAAAAAAAAAAAAAAGTTGTCTGTATTACTGTGCATCTTTTCCGAAAGAGTGAGGCAATAAGCACCTCTAATAACAATTCTAACACAAACACATTCACTACACTGCTTTTACCTCCTAGGAAAGTGACAAATTAAATCAGGATTCTCTTATTTATTTTAAATACATTTTTATCAATGGGCAGGTATTAAAAAAAAACTTGAGTCACAGATCTTCCTTCCTTGGCTACAAAATGCAATATAACATTTATGTGCAATGTACATCAACTACTAAGAACAATAAACTTTGGCCAGCTAAGTTTGAACTGTAATTTGTTATTGGGTGGTTGATAGAATAATGTTGTTGATCTTGATCCACACCTTTAACAGCTAACAATATTGCCTCTGCTTAAGCTGCAGAAATCTCTAAAATCTACCAGTCTATTTAAATATTCAGTGAGTTCATGAGCATTACTGCAGGAGCTATCTGAACCACTGAACCGGTGTCATTGCTCCTGGATTATTCATTTGTCAGGGAAGTGTTTCTTTTGAAATATTTGAAAAATTTGACACTTACGGTTGACAAAACCGAGGTTCGTTTTTATCCTTCCATGGCCTGCATCCGAAAATTCCATAAACTACAACATTTGCTTTCCATTTTTCATGCTTATATGGTTTCTTGCTTAAGATTGTTTCTCTCTCATTTTCTATTGAGGTGGAATTTAAAACATGCTCTGAACTAAAATTTAATATGCACAATAAAATTTAGTATGTAGCTGAACAAAAAAAATCTATGCACCAAAAAATGGTCCAGTCCAGCAGTTTTCTAAATGATGTAGGAGAAAAATAATGTGGCAGAGTAGCAGAAGTCTGACCCTATTCCCATAAGACTGTAAGATTTATCACCTACATAAGCAGAATGCTACAGAAAAGAGATCTATTGACCACAGCAATAACTCACAGCCCAGTAAAGCTAGCTGAGATGCTAGCCTGGTATTTGCTGATAGTACCTTTATTATGTGGTGCTCAAAATCTGTTTAAATAGCCTTGCTCAACAAGCTACTGTTTTTAATATTACACACCACCTACTCTTTTTAGACCTACCATTTATTTACAATACTGTTATTGTGGGGAAAAAAAGGGGGGGCTATGGTAGTCAGGATTTACTATTTGAATCAAAATTTGCATTCCCTCACTGCTGAGGGTGGGGTGGGGGAGCTAACCACTAGTATGGCGAAAGGTATCATTCTAACAGTCAGAGAAATGCTACAGATAGCAACAAATTCTAACTGAATATAATATTTGATGGAGGAGAAAAAGCCTAGGAGAGAATGGCTGTTTTCCCAAATACTAAGGGATGAATTCTCCCCATGCTAGAACTTCGCTCCGTGCAGGAGAGTGAGGCGTGAGGGGAGAGAACCATAAGGGAGCTGCTGTGATTTCCCAATCCTATGCCAGCTGGCCCTCCTGTAAATTAAAGCAATTAAGGAAATGCTCTAACTTACACTACTTATGTGACTTAATACTTCTGGAGATTGCTACATGCTTCTCCATGGATTGCCCCATGCTCTCATTTTGCTGTCAACAGGCTTCATGCGCTTGAGGCAAAGCTGGGGTGGCCACATTACTTCCACGAGCTTCACACCAGTGGAGCATTGTCTGTGCCAGGAGAAATATCTGGTGCCTACCTCTAGGTAGCAAGTGGCTATTTTTCCTACCCATGTGGCACAAAATATCTGTAGTGGACTGGAGAATGCAGGCTTTGGGCAGTATTAGGTAAATATTGTAGGATTTCTAGCTAGAACTTCCCCTAGACTTCTCAACAAACTCAAACTACCTCTTTGTCTCTAGAACTACTGTTCTAGATAAAACCAGGCATCCACCTCCAGCAATTTTAAGAGAAAGATATTATAAAATGAAGATGATTTAGGAATACCTAGCTAGCAAGTGACTGACATAGGCCATTCCTGTTTCTGCTGAAGTCAATGACAAAATCCCCATAACCTCAAAGGGAAGAGTGCCAGGCCCTTATTAGTTATCTGAGCTACTATGGTTTAGTACTTCTAGCACTTTTCTCAAAACTTTGTACAAATATTAATTAAACCTCTCAACCTATGTGTGCTATTATTGAACCCATTTTACAGATGGATAAACTGAGGTAAAGAACCGTCAAATTACTTCTTCAGGTCTCTCCCTCTAGTCAGTGGCAATTCTGGGAGTAGAACACAAAAATCCTCATCAGATTGACCCTGATTCTGAGCTCATTTGCCCAATTCAGTATCAGAAGTAACTCTATCAGATACAGATCATTAACAGCCACTAACAAAGCAGGTTCAATGTGAAGTCCTAGAAGGATTGGGCTACACTCTTTATCCCTTTTAATTTTAACAGATTTCTCCTGAAAGATGGTTGATTTACAGCCACATAAACAAATCTAAATCTACACTCTCCCTTTCTTTCGTTCTGTCTTTGGGAGTTTTCAGGCACTGCCTGGGGTAATATATAGTTTTTTTCCTCCCATTCTGCAGCAAGAAGCAGCACAGAACTGTTCCCTTCTACTGCCACTGAGGATGTGTTTCTTTTTGCTAACTCAAAGACAGCACACAAAACCCAGCCACACCCACTAATAAAATGAGCTGAAAATGGTTTCTGCTGACGGCACCACTTTCCTGATCTGGAATAGGCTCAGTCAAACAACAATAACATGGGAGCTTTATGACCAGTCATGACCAATCACACCATCTTAATGTTTAGTAAAGTCAATATCACAAACATCTAAATCACCCCAAGCAGCAAAAATTGTCCATGCAAAATCTGGTCAGAAAATGCTGATGGCTTGCATTTAATCGTTTTATAACCACTTCCCCTAGTTTTAGATTTGTTTATATGGCTGTAAATCAAGCATCTTTCATTAGAAATGTGTTAAATTTAAAAGGGATAAAGAAAATGATAAAAAGCCAGAATGATTTTAAGAAAAAGCATCATTTATTTCATACTTCACACTCCACAACTATCAAAGGGGGATTACACTGTACACTATTTAAGAAAAATAGTACGTTTTTTCCCACTTCAGATGCCCAGCTCAATGCAACTGAAATTCCTCTCAACCATTTGTGTCTGAGCTCCTTTACTGGTCAATAATAAACCTCACTAAGAAACAGAAGTCCAGTCTCTAATGTCTACCCTTATAATCTCCCACAAAGATCCATCAGGCAACATTACCCTTGTACATGAAAAGGGTCAACATACATAGTAATGGCCGCCTTAACAGCTGAACAATTTCAGCATTCTATTTTGCCCCCTAATGATATTTCAAACCAACATTTCAGTCAGTACTAAAGTTCAGGTTCACACAAGCCATAAGTGGAGTCACTCTTCATAAAATTAAAATTGCCTCAGGTAAGAATCAAGTTATATAATTAGCACAACAAAGAAATAAAGTCTACCAGAGACTGTACATCTGGTGCCATATGCATGAAGTCCGCGTGACTTGCCAACGTAATTTATCCAGATAGAACTCACATCCAAACTAGCCAATATCTGGTACTGAGCAGAGAGGAAATTCAAAGAAAGGCACATCATTTATCATTACAGGCAGCTCAGCAATATTGTGAGCAATGAACACACTTCCTGAAAAGGAAGAGGAAAAAAAAAAGTAACAAAAAACAAAAAACCTGAAGATTGGAAATGCTCATTGAGCTCTGAGCTGCCTCCTAACAGCAGCCTGTCCCTGGATCTCCAGGGCTCAGTCTGAGAAAAGAGGGAAGTTAAGGAAAGTTGTGGCCTACACACCTGCTTCCCAAAACTGCCTCAGAGTCCAGTAACTTCTCTTGCTTTTACAGAATCCCCTTTCATACGTATTTAGGGTCACTAGCCCATGTTCTTTCCTGTGCAAAGATGCACTCAGTGCAGGACTGCTGAGGCAGTGGGGTTAGCAGGGAGTTGGTCATCACTCTGAATCTCAGAGGCGGCTGAAAGCTGCTCAAGCTTACACCACCTCGCCACACTCTTTACGAGTCAGCTGAAAATTAGTACAGCATAGTGTGCTATGCCCCACTGCAACACACCGCCATGTTGGAAGGAGGGGATGGTTGTAGAACTGGCTGTGGCACTTCATCCCTGCTGAAGGCACCCACTGTATCGGGGTAATTTGCATCTGGCCACTGGAGCCTAGATTCCAGCCATTTTGTGCCACCCGACTGGTCAGAATTGGAGGAAAGCATCCGTCCCACTAGCTGCATTGGAGTCATTCCTCAGCTACTTTAGTAGAAGCAAGAGGGGAGTGAGACTGTGAGAGTACAGTCTACTGTGACATTTTATTACACGTGAACTTGAGACACCACCTGTCACTCACTTCTGCTGCACTGTACGAGTCTTCTGCATGGCGAAGAGCTATGCTACATGGGAAAGTCAGTGTGTAGTCAACTCACATGTCCATGTAAATCACACTAGCTTCTCCTCACTAACTCCTGGTATGGACACTAACTGTGTAGTAAGAGGGTATGTCTACACCACAAGGAAAAACCCACAGCTGACCTGGCAGTCGATTCAGGCTCACAGGACTCAAGTTGCAGGGCTGCTTCAATGCTGAGCAGATGTTTGAGCTTGCCCTTAATACCAGGCTCTAGAACTTTGTGGGGTGGGAGGGTCACAACACTGAATCACTACACAAAGTCAAATGTTGACTTTATTTTCATATCCCTTTCACTTTATATCGTACCTCATATCTAATATTTTATTTTTAATTTATATTTTTTAAAATAGAGGTTAATTGTTTTAAAGTAGAATACAAAATACACTAAAAAATAGCATTTTAGATGCTAATTGGTTCACTAGCCAGCACTTAACTTTCTTTTTGGCATTCTAACTGGTTAGTTGTAATTGATATGCCAGTTGTCATTGGTACTATAAGAAGTATATTTATAATGAAGTAATAAAATATAATACATAGATTTTGAAACAAAAAGTCACTTTGAAACAAAAAAAACCCAAAACATTTTGGCTATATTGAATGACTTCATTATGATTTTTTAATGAAATGTCAAAATTGACACTCTCATGTAGAATGGTTCAGTTTTGACAAATCTGTATTTTCTGATGGAAAAAACTTGTCAATGGAGAATTTTCAGCCAGTTCTAATAAATAACAAATTAATAGAATTTAATGACAAAAGTTGTGAAAAATTATCCTATGCATCATTCTATAGCAGTCATTCATTGTAATGAAACCGTATTGAATGAATGCCACTTAATATAATTATTTAGCACTCACAGAGACAAATCCAGCCCATTCCTACAAATGTGTGGGGGCACCCCAGGCAGTGGCTCCACTGCAGTGGTTGTGTGCAAAAGGCTGGATGCTGGGAACACCTCTCTTTCTCAGCAAGGGGTCAGCTCTATAGAAAGACTGTGCAGCAGCATGCTAAGGACGGGACACAAGCAGGTCAGAGCTGGGACAAACCTGCATGGATCCTTCCAGCCTTCCTCCCCACTGAGGGCTCAGATTCAGCTGGTTCAGCATATTTACCTACTGGCACCTGTCTCTAACGGCTGCCTTGTTTTCCACAATCTTATCTTTCATTTAAAATAATACATAAGTCTCTTGCTGCTGTAGTGTCAAAGGACCCCTCAAAATGTGAACCAAGTGTAAAAGACATCCTTGTGAGCCCCCTGCACTACAGCTCTGAGTGGAGTGAACTAGAGACCTGCAAATCTGTGGATACCCGCATTATATCCTTGGATATGCACGTCTGTGAATACAATGCAAATATCTGCATACCATTTCTTGTGGATGCAGATTGGATACAGGTCCACATATTTTTACTTTCACAGAGCTATAGTCCTACAAATATGCGGACATCTGCATTATATCTGCATCCGCGGATACAACACGGATATCCGTGGACCATTTCTTGTGGCTGCAGATCGGATATGGTTCCACGTATTTGTATCCATGCAGGGCTGTAGTGTGAACTGCTCTAGTCATCTCTGGAAGTGTTAACGCAGACACCAGATGATAATTGTAACAGTAACATTTCATCCCTTATGTAAGAAAGGAGAGGAAGGGGCACAGCAGATCTGCACAATCTGCTGAGCTATGGAAGATGTCATCACTTATTCACTATCCCAGTGTAAGTAGCAGCCAAGCCCAAGGAATCTAGCAGAGCCCATGGGTATATTCAAACCCCACCAAATGAGACTGGAGCCCAGAGAATCTGCTGAAGGTCAGAGAACTTCACAATCAGACACTGAACATCTGCAGAGTCTACTGAGAGAGGGGTCTCATTTTAGTAGCCCATAGTGGAGGTTTGTTGTACAACCAAACTAAACTATGGAAAATAAATGAACACCAGTGCATGTAACACATCAGCCTATCACATGCTGAGATAAAGTGAGTCACTGACAGTTCCACAGTCTTCCATGAAACAGGGACCCCTTGGCAGAGGGCTACCTATTTTTGCAAACATGTTTCACCACAGACCTGACTAACCCATTACACCTAACACACATTAAAAGATGTTCATCCACAAAGAGTAACATATAAGGTAGTCACAGGGTGCACATCTGTGCGCCTCTGGGCTATGATTTATATAATTTCTGTGTTCACTTTTTAATGCAATTGTATGGCTTGATGCTCAATATGCCATGTGAGGTTCCTTTATGAATGCTCACAAAATATTCTACAGAATTATTATAGTATCATGTTTCCTGCAGCATCATGTATGTTTACATGGCTCAGGTGGAAAGGGAGCCAGTGGAATTGTTTTCCAGCAGCATCTAAGTAGGTAAGGATGCCCATGGGCCAGACAGGTAGATAACAAAAGAACCACCTCTGCAGAGAGAGAGAGTGGCAGAGAGGAGACTAAAAACAAACAGAGACAGTCTGAACTAGGAGAAGTGGCTGGCTTGGGTCAGAGAAACATCATTTTAGAAACAAATAGAGTCCTGTGGCACCTTAAAGACTAATAGATTTCTTTGGGCATAAGCTTACGTGAGCTGCAACCTACTTGGTCAGATGCATGAAATGGAAACTGCAGTTGAGAGGTATATATACACATGCCAGAATGAAGGAGGGCAAGTGCTGGGAAAGTCAATTCTGAGGGCACGTGGGGCCTATTCATACCAATAGTTGAAAGGGAGAGAATGTGGGAACAGGGACAATTACTTCCCTGTGCTAACCATTCCAAGTCCCTGTTCAGACCCAATCTGACTGTGTCAAGCTTGCAAATCAACTCCAGCTCTGCAGTTTCACTCTGAAGTCTATTTTTCAATTTTTTTTTGTTGAAGTATGGCAACTTTCAAGTCTGTTACTGAGTGTCCAAGGAGACTGAAGTGTTCTCCTATTGATTTATGGGTGTTGCCATATTTGATGTCTGATTTGTGTCCATTTATCCTTTTGCACAAGGACAGTCCATTTTGGACAATGTACATGACATAGGGGCTTTGCTGGCACATGATGGCATATAACACATTAGTGGATATGCAGGGGAATGAGCCCTTGATGCTGTGGCTGATGTAGTTGGGGACCTGTGATGGTATCACTGGAGATGATGTGCAGACAGAGTTGGCAACAGGGTTTGTTGCAGGGATAAGATCATGCCTATAGAAATCTGCTAGTCTTTAAGGTGCCACAGGCCTCTCATTGTTTTTACTGTACAACAGACTAACACAGCTATCCCTCTGGAAATTTTCAGCATCTTAGAAGCTAGTCCAAGAGGTTGAACCTGCCCATGTGGCCAGGGGGGCCAAGACTGACTGAACTCCCTCCCAACAATCAGTCTTATGGGTAAGAAAATGAGAATAGACTAAACAGTAAGCTTGGGATAGTGTTAGTAGATTAATATGCATTTTTGTACTTTTATTTCCTTGCTGTCACTTCTGAATTCTTTATAAACTGATTGTGCATTGATTTGCTGTATGCTCACTTAAAATCATATCCTGATCAATAAACTAGTATTTGTTTTATCTAAAGGTGCATGTATTTTAGAGGGTGTGAGTAAGGGAGGCTGAGCATGATACATTTCAGTGTTAAATGGACAGACGTGAGACTATGGTGATTGGAGAAGAAACCCAATTCTCTTAAGACAGAAGTTCCCACTGTGGTGTCTGGGGTTGGGTATTGCTTGCTGGGGGGCTGCTGCCTGAGTGGCCAGAGGGCATGCACTCACTGCCTGGGACCAATCACATGCAGGAGTCTGGTGTGGACTGACTCAGGAGTGGGGTAAATTGGGGTTCAGGATTGGAGATCTGGGGGGTGACAGGAGCACATCAGACTGGATTCAGGGAGATGCCTGGCACAGAGGTATCCTCAGAAAGCTTGTAACTTGTCAAGAGTCAAACACTGTGAGATGTACGTACAGGTAATATTCAAGGAATAATGCATTTATGTTTTAAGCACACTTTGTGAACCTGCAGTAGAAATTGGTCATTGGGAAATAATGCATTGATGGCCCAACCACACTGTTTGATCAGTGATGTGTTGCTCAACTCAATTTTTTAGCTTTGCACAGAACTAGGACTTTGAATGAGAAACTATCAAAGGCAAGACTGAGGACAAACAGTCAAAACCACATAAAAGTAAAAGAAAATTTACAAGGCAGGGATTAGCCATATTGGTGACTAGAAATCAAAGGCTGTTTTCAGTATAACAAAGGGGGAAGCAGCATTCTGAATCCATTCGCTCAGGAAAACCCCTGTGGAGCATGAGTGCTTTCTTGAACATTTGGATCAACATTCTTGGAAAACCAGTCAGCTCTGCAACAGGCTGAACTTTGGAAGGCTGGGGTGGGGTGGGGCAAATATACTTTATTAAATAGGAAAGGTATCTATTGATAAGTTTAGACATGGGTTTGAATATTACATGGCAGCCATGTTTCCAACAACTCTTGTTTCTAATTAAAGCCTTCTTCATTCTTAAATAAACCTTCCTTAATTCTATCACAAGTGTTCATAAGTGCTATAAGGCTGACAAAAGCAGGGATCTAAGGTAAAACTGGCAAACCAAGTTACACTGCACCTTTGGGTACAGAGGATCTGGTATTTCTGCAGCTAGACAGTTTGAATATCACAGGGAAACAATTCAATGGGCTTGGTGACTGGACTGCATCTATTATTAACCTGCAAGGTGAAGACAGGGCTGGCACAATCCAGACAAAAAAGCATGGATGACTGAGGGGCTGGTGGTTAGGGAGCCAATACCCAACCAAACCTAGGCAAGACTCACTCACAGCAAAGGGTAACAAAGTGACTGTCAGTCCTGGGCACTCCAGGAACTGTCATATTAGGAATTAAATGCAATGCAAATGTGGATCTGTATCTCTGTTGCCTTGCCCCTTGTGTCATCAATTAAAGCATTGCAAAATGGGGCACAATACTACCACTGTGAGTTAGCAGCATTTTATACCCACTTTGCACTGTGAAAATGACCACACCAGGGGCATGGCATAAGAGATTTAGGTTCTCATACTATATACAATACTGAAATAAAAGAAGGAACACAGTCTTGCATGTAATTTATGGAGTGGGGAACAGCAGCCCTAGGATCCATTCCCAGCTTTTTCATACACTCACCATTTGAATTTGGTCAAGTCCCTTCACCGAGCTGTCACCGAGTTTCCCAAGCAGTAAAATGGGGATAATAATACTAAAGTACATACCAAAGGGCGCAGCTTAGTTTGTAGACAATGATATTAGTATTGCCACTAACTATTCTAAGCTGGCTGGGACTGACCCAGACCTTGGGAAACCATCCTAACTCAACAGTCCTGACACTATCACTGCACTGGATATCAGCACTTGATGCAGAGGCACTAAAATATTACAAAGTAAACTGTTCACTTAGGGCAAGTGATAACACAAAGAACTTTGGTGTATATTAAGTCCTCTTTGCACCACCGGAGCAGTGTAAAGGGGATGTAAAACCACATTAAAGAGGACTTTCTGTTTGTAGGAGCAAGTACTCAGCAAAATGCATGCATTGGGTGGAAGCAATGAACTCTTCCACTGATCAGATGTAGTCCACCACCAGGCCTGAAATGCATTTTTCAAAAGCAGTTGATGTGACGTGAGCAAAAAACAGTGCCACAGAGTTCAGTCAGTGGGTTTCTTCTTTCCTCCCCTCAGTTCCCAATACAAAGAATCATCCCCCAGATTGAAACCAGCTATTTGCATAATCTTTTCCCATCCTCAAATCTTCCTCAATGGAGTTTGCTAGTAGGGCAACCTTAACACGTCAGAGTCCTCATCCACCAGAACACAGTGACTGCTGCAAGTGGCAAAGAAAGGGATACATAGTTAGGATCTTCCAAAGGGGTAGCTGTGTTAGTCTAGGACCCCCTGCTTATAGTTAGGATGGCTATGGATAATTTGAACAAAATACAGTGTAAGCATTGAGGAGATAGTGTTTATTAACTGACTGACATAACCAAAAGTCTGCCAAAGGGATCTTGCCACAGTAACTCAATCATACATGAAACGTGATCTGAACTCATAGATGTTATTCACATTCTCACTCTAGTTCCCTCTCTGCACTTCTGCTTTTTTAAAGAGGGAAATACAGGAGGAAAGAACAGGAAAGGGTCTAATTTTGCATGCTTTTCAGGACATTCATGATCAATTAATGGGGTGTCAAACTCACAGCCCATGAATCAGAACAGGATCTTTTTTTTTTTTTGGTTCTGATCAGAAAATGGACTGCAAAATGACACTTTCTTGCTCTGAACATGGAGGGGAAAAGGGTTGGGGAACCTATGCGGTCATATGGCTCATGACAGGTGTCCTGCCTTCCAATGTGCCCCCACCCCCCCCCATTCAATGAGGTTGACACCCAGGTCTTGCACCCAGGCTGCCAATGGCTGGGCTAGTTTTAAAGGCAGGAGGCTCAACCTCTTCGGTGTAATGGTCAAGGAGAAAGAATACTTTATGCAACTTCATTAGCCAATGGGATGAGCAAATATCTGGGACTCAAAACACTACAAGATGGCTGTTTTCCTATCTGTCAGCTATAGACTTGGTCCAAAGTCCAGTGATGTCACAGGGGTTCACTCCATTGACTTTAGTGCATGTTGGATCAGGCCCTGTTGGAGGATTTAGGAAGAAATATTCTTCACAACTCTCAAGATACAGAACCAGGGATTTTTAGGAAGTCAAGCAGAAAAAAGCATGAAGGAAAAGAGGTCCAGTAGTTGACCCAGAAAAAACGGATGTGGAAACCTCTCAGCTGCACATTCCCTATAGGGTCCAGATAAGTGTGTTACTCTCCCTTTTGGAGGTCAGATGTTAGCATGAATCTGCAGACTTTCCCTCAAAAGGCAGAAAAAAAATCAAGGTGGGCAGCTGGATGAAGAAGGGGTGAAGGTGAGTAAAGGGGTGAGGACATAACTGGCTTTTCCCCAGCATCTCCTTCTGGGACAGTGTGAGCAGGAGGGAGAGTCTATTAGCCACATTTTCTTCTGCATCAATGCAAGGTGTAGGTCGACAAACAAACAAACAAACAAAAAAAAACAAAACAAAAGAAAACAGTTTGCAAGACATTCTGATTGCATACAAACCAATCAATACATTGATCACTGCTAGAAGACTTCCATAAGACAAGCTGAACAGTACACTCTGCTCCCCAACCCTTCTGTTCTCATCACCCCAAATGAACCCTAATTGATAACAACACCAGAATCAGAGAAAGCAGGACCGTCCTACAGATGCAGAGAGAAAAATCAGGTAGGGAAGTATCATGGGTTTATTACACAAATTTAGATGCTAAGTGATCTTCTAGTTAAATAAACTGACCCAACCACATTTCCAGTCTCAGTCATAAAAATTAGAGCAAGCCAAACTATTAATTATAAATAATTGAAATTTTACTTGTTTTTGCTTGGCAAATCATTCATGAACTAATCCTGATTTCCTCTTAATATGTAACTTACTTGTAAATGCTCGCCAAGTAGTTTTGATGAATATTGTTTAGTATTGAATACAGGTAGTCCTCACTTAGTGACCGGGTTCCGTTCCTGAAACCTGGTTGATAAACGAATTGGTCACTAAACGAGGAGCAGCCCTTACCGGTATTTCAGGCATAATGTACTTTACTGTTAGTGGGTTTTTCAACCATCGGTAGATAGTTTTAATGTCACCTTTGCATCATTTATAACATTTTTCATATATATTTTAAATGTTTTAAGCTCTAATGTACTGAACTTAGTTTGCATAGTGTACTGTAAATATAGGTAATCTGAGAGAGTTGATGCGAGTTCTCGTACAATCGCCATAATACCAACTCATCAGAGAGCCGGTCATAACTCTGAGGGGTCACTAAACGAGTAGGTCACTAAGTGAGGACTAGCTGTATTGTTTTTAAGAAATTCACTAAGAACACTGGTGGTTGTGTTTTATTTGTGGAATCTGATTGGCTGACTAAGTCACATGTGAAATTTTTCTCTCTGACTGGCTGACAGAATGATTTTAAAAAGGAGAATAATAAATAAGGAACAACAAATGAAATAAAAATTCTGATATTAAGGTTTAACAAATAATCATTTGTCTTAAAGTCCACAGATGTTTTGAGATTTGTGAACCATTGGAGAGTCTTGGTCAATGTCTGAATAGTCACAAACAACAAACATCTTTCCAAATCACAGAAATCCAGCTCTGACACTGATATTCATGAAAATACTCCTGAATTTTTTTAAACTGTTTGACTAGCTCTCACAAACATAGGCTTCTCTGACTTTGAATAGTATTTAATATGATCAACATAATGGCATAAAATGACAGCCTTTGCACTCAAGTTTATTTTTATGAGTGGCAAATAAAAGGGATGATCAAAGGATTGCCTGTGACTAGACAAAAGGCTGATTACAACCTCTGAGACTGAAAAGCTAACTCTGTCTTTCTAAAAATTCAGTAGGAGCTATTCGGCTCCCTCCTCCCTTGTTAAATGTCATCAACCTGCAGCATGTGAAATGGGAGGCCATTAGATATTTTTGATGAAGCAGTGAATTTAGGTCTCAATCTGTTTACTCCCTGCATTTGGGGAAATCACATTTTAAATCCACCAAAGATATTTTTGCACTAATTCTTTTTTTGTACCTATAATGATGAAATGGTGCATTTTATGAGAATCCACTTGACCTGTGAGAGGTCAACTGGGTGGTTTGATTAAAGGCTTAATTCTTTACATTCTTCTTTAACCTCACTTCCAGAGATAAGCTTACACACCCAGACAAGCAATGGCATAATCAAGAGAAAGGTGAAATTAAGAATCCTGTCTTTAAAACACAGATGGAGACATTTTATATGGGCTAAAGCACTTTAAATATACTGGTGTTATTTACACTTTCTAAACCAGAAGAAGAGTTCCACAGAGGACAGAAAACTTGTCCCTCTCATCACCAAAAGTTATTATGTGACCCATCTCATATCTCTAACATGAAACCACCATGGCTACACCACCACTATGTACTGACGTTATCTGTCTTCCACTACTACTTCCTGCTCAGGGACAGATGTAACGTCCTGAGACATTGGTTGCGCTTAGCACAATGTGGTATACTAAACTGCCAAAGGGGCCCCAACTGCCTGAAGCCTCTGCCTTACAACCCTAATCATGGCCCATTGGGGGGCCAGGGTGATGGCTCCTGCTTTTCTGAACTTGGCCTGGCTCCCTGCTCTGTGGCCAGATGTACAGGTTGCAAATCCACTACTGTTTGGCCTGACTGCCCCTCTAGGGGGAGGAGAGGTGGTTGGGCCAAAATTGAGGGAGTTGTGCTGCCACCTCATGCATCAGGACACAATACCACTTATTCAAATTTGACCCATCTGCCATCATAGAGGGGTAGCTAGGTCAAATCTGAGATGCAGACCCTGTGCAAACTCATGCACTGCACAATAGTTAATCTGGGAATGATTTCTGGGGGTTTAACAATTGCACCCGCTGACCCTGGCTAAAGGTATCTCTGCTTCAACTACTGTAAAATATAAACTTAGTTCACAACAGTTGTGAAAATATAAAGTGAAACGAAGAAGGCCTATGATGGCAGGACTAGAAACTGGTTTGTCTAACAGGCATCTTCATTTAGGTTACTTTACAGTCATGAGTTTTGATCAAGATTTGGATTAAAAAACTCCCAGAATTCCAAAGCAAATCTCAGTTTCTGTAATTGAGATTCATTTATTGTTATTTGTACTTCTGCATTGCCTCAAGCCCCAGTCTGGGAGCAGGATCCTTCCATGCTAAATAAGCAGAACAAAAAGATGGTGCCTGTTCCAAAAAACTCATCTCAGTCTAAGACAAAATAAGTAGAGACAGACAGAGAAGTACATGCGAACAATGGACTGTGGGTTTTATGTGGTTGTCCTAGAGCATCGATAGTACAGATTTGCTGTAGGGTAAGTCCTTTAACTGACATTTTGAAACTACTCAGCATAGGCTTAAACCCACTCCATTTGAGCAGAGCTCCATGGGAACAAAGTTAGGCCAACTCAGAGATGTGAGTTATGCCTAAAAATTAGATTGAACTAGCTACATTGCTCAGGGCTGCAAAAAAATTCACACTCAGTGCAAAAAAAGGCTACAAAATCCCATGAGATTCTACAAAGGTCCAGAACATTCCAGGAGGTCAGTGAAAAAAGAATCAGATGAAATAATTTATTTCAAACATTGTATTTTCCCTTTTGTTGCAAACAATGGCACTCCACTCATGGCACACCCCAAACCTGGCACTCTAAGCAATTGCCTGGGTCACCTGTCCCTAAATCCAGCCCCAGTGCCTCAGTGACACCATCTAGCTAAAAAGGGCAGATCAGAAAATTACCATTGAAACACAACTTTAATGGACACCAGAAAAAAATGATACACTTTCCTCCACAAACACCAATTTCCATTTTCTTACCAGCTCTGCTATTTACCTACTTCTTTAGTCCATTGAGAGGTTTAATTTGTTAATGCTTGTCCAAGGCTTTGAGCTTCTTCTATCAAGGACATTACAGAAATGCAAATGACTATTACACTGTTTTGAAATATACTTTTGTTTGGCAGAGAGAACTTCAGTTGTGAAATATAAAGAGAAGTTGGCATGAAAAGTATACAGATTCTTTTCTGTATTCGCATTAGCTAGCGAAAGGCTAAATCTATTATTTTAATTCTAAATCACCTTATTCTAATTAGCTGGACAGCGCACACAATCCTGAAAACTTGCGATGTGTGGACTGTGCCTGCAGTATCAGATATAAATCAGCTGCTATACTCAGTTCACACAGTAAAGACGAATGACTCTGGCTAAACTCTGCTATGATAAACTCTATTTAGGATAATTTGATTATCATACTATAAACTAGAGACATATTAGGTCCTTTGTCCAGCAGGAACATTCCAGTTTAAAGCAGCACAGCGTAATTCCTGTTCTGTGTGGTTTAAACAGGACTGATGTTCATCAACACAGGACAGTTTGAAGATTGAACTCCATCCTGGTGAATGGATTCTCAACTGATGGCATCATATGACAAAATCTATTACTGCTCAATGTACTCACTTCTATTATAACCAATAGGTCTTTTGACAGTGTCATGACAAATATCCATTTAATAAGGCACTGAGGATGCATCAAGATATATCAAAACCTGGCACATTTCTAAGTACCAGGGCATAGATTGCTGGGAACTTTGCCTTCAGTTTTCAAGGGGCAGCCTCATTTATGCTACTATAAAAGAATAGGTTATTAAATTTCAGCATTCAAAACTTCATTAAGGCAATCTATTAATCTAGTTTAACGGGAAATACACAACTGCATCCATATGTACCACTTAGAAAATGTAGGGGTTGAGGTCATCTTATGTGCCCATTCGCCAGGATTTACTGATGATCCTGCAGGCAATCTGAAGTTCACTGGTAAGGTTTAGCATTTTCTCTTGTCATTTTCTGAAATGCAGACCACATACCAGCTTACTGGATTTTTTTTTTTTTGTATAGCTCCCATTTAGTCTAACACAGACTCCATTCTTCATATTGCCAAAACTGAATTACAAAAAGAGGGGAGGGGATTCTTGTGTTCTTTATAAGCATACAAGGAACCTGTACAGGGAGCTACTTTGCAAAGGGAAAACTGAAGCTTGATGTTGTATTTAAAACACAACAAAACAAAAACAGAATAAATCTGCCTGGGCAGAGCCATATTACAGAAAAGCTAGAGAATGAAAGAGGAAAAATAACTTACAAATATTTTCACATCAGATTTCTATTATAAATTTGGATTGTAGCAGTTATCTGATCCCAATTTTTGGCAGATTTTAGGAGACCAGATGTCCATAATAAAACAATTTACTTAGTGTATCTGTGAACAGTTTGCAAAATGTGAATGTCTTGGTTTCTGCAAACATTTAATGGACAAATACTACACTCAATGCTCTTAACTTCAGTACAATTGAGTAAGTAGCTACAGAGATTCTTGCTTCCAAGACCAAATGCACCTTAAAAAAAAAACAAAAAAAAAAAAAAACCCTCCTTCTTGATTTTGGAATGTTACAACAGAAGCATGTATGAGTAGCCTGGAAATACAGTGACATTATAATACAACTAGTAATTAAGTGAACAATTCTTTGAGCTTCAGAGACAATGCTGTCTATCACAAGTCCTCAGAAGGACGTGTCGGAATTGTTTTTCTGCAGCTCTGCAAGTTGTTTGAGATAATCCTGCATGATTTCTGGAGTTCCAAGCATATTGGATATGTTTAAATAATTTAAATTCCCTGGCTTCTGTTCTTTCATTATTTTCTGGGATCCTTCTGTTTCAAAATGCTGTTATTCGTGATTTTCCTGGCTGTTGGCCGATAGAAGGAATTTTGTAGAGGACTGATATCTCTGTGGTAGAATTGGACAGATTCATGGTATCTTCTTGCACCTACCAGTGCTTAGGCACTGAACCATTCCTACAAGATTAATGACTCCTCAGAATTAGAAAATTAATTTAAATGGAAAGGATTAATGTTTTGTTTTCCTTTTGTTGCTGTGGTCCTTAATACTGGGTACTGCACTAATGTATCTAGCCCATAGGACTAATGTAATCAATGGAGTTGTGTTCCTATCTAGTGGCTAGTCCACATAGTATATAAAACCTTACTATTAATACCACCTAACAGTGCTACTAATGGTAGAAGCCTATGCTTTTGGTACTGAAGGTCTGATTTTCATTCCCTACATTGGGCAGTTATTATGTTAGCTATAGGATTAATGGAGTATTACTTCCTCAGCAATACATGCCATCGAGATCCTCAAAATTATGGCCTATTGAATAGCTTTTCTTATACACAGTAATCTTCGTGCCCCCTGATAACTGAGAAATTTTACCTCTTTTACTGGACCTTATGCACTTTGTTGAGGTGTGATTATCAAAGAGCCTATCTTCTGGTGCCAAACAAAAATTACCTTCCATTGTACAGATCATGTCATTAAATCTTATTCAAACATTCAGAAAGTCAGGAGCTCATGGTATGCTCTAATTCACATAAGAGTTCTTGTTGCTCAGGCTCCAAAGGGACATAATTGACCATGACAGTATTATGCACCCCGAGGGACACACAGGCCGTCATATTCAATTATTTCTTGTCGAAGCCCAACAAGGCCAGGGTAACCGTTTAATTAAGGGCAGGAAGTCCTTACAACATTAAAAGTTCTAAGTACTTTTATGTACGGTTCTAAATAAAACAACTAAATAAGATCAGGTCAGAAACCATAGGTAAAAAGGGCTAAATGTATCTGTTAGTGACCATAAGCCACCGCCAACTGCTGTCTCTTTAGTGGCTTACAGTATGGAAAATGAGTTGGAACTTCTGGTCATGTTTTGTGAGCTTGTATCAAAAACACAGTTGCTTTAACATAATCAAACCCCTTATTTCCATTCCCCGCTGCTCAGTGAGACAAAGGACTGAATGGGTCATGGAAACTAAACTACTTGCTCCAACTGTAAATAATCTTTGTAATGCAGGATTAAGATTCATGAGCAGGGCTTTGTGGGAAAATTTATGCTACCGCTGTCATTGCCTCATCTGTGTCGTGAATAAACAGAGGGTTCATGCACCAGAAATATCACTACTGTTTATCCAAAGGTCATGTCTCAAAACCACTAAAAATTCACTTTGGAAAGTAAAACAATTTCAATTACTCAGACTATTCACTGAGGCCCAGTCTACACTGCTAGCGAAATCTGTTGGCAGTCAACAGGAATTGTACAAACTATACGGAGTATGAATTCTGTAAGTTTGGTTCTATGCACTGTCTCCACTGAACCGTGCTGAAAGGAAATGTGTTCCCACCGGTGCAGTGCTGAAGAAGTGGTTTTACTAGATTGACTTCCAGATCAATTAAGCACGTCTTTACTGCCGCTCAGTCGAACCACATAAATCAATCTGACATCAGTGAATTTGCTGCTGTCAGTGTAGACATAGTCCTAGTCATTGCACATAGATATATATTATGTTATGCATATGTGATGAACTTGTTTACTTGTGAACTTGAGAAACTGATAATCTATTAAATTGCTTCTATTTTTCCATTTTTATACACTTCATCTGCACTTTGCCCAGTTGATCCAGGCCATGACTTCAGTCTATGAGTAGCTTACAAATCCCCACTTCCCCTGAAAAAGAAAGGGGGGGGCAGGGTTAACTATAAAATATAACATTTGTTACCCAAAAGAGACACTGACATGGGGTCCATAATTCAGTTTGGGACCAATGACCACTTTAAATTCTGGTAATTCCACAGAACTAAAAACACCTCATCTACCCCATCAGAAAGTACAGGTTTACAAGCTCTTAATTAATCTAATGAATCTTTGTTTCTAAATTCAGACAAATTAATTGTGCCTTAAATAACATTGCCTCAATGAGTTGTTAAAGAATGCTGAAGATGCTGAAGTAATTGTAATTAATAAATTAAAAGTGACAGCTAAACAGCAACAGTTCAGGTTCTGTCCTGAGAGCTTAATTCTCTTTCTTACTTCTTAACTCACATCAAGTTCAAAGAACTCTGTAACTGGCTACAAAAGGGTAAATCAGAGATGGACTGTCACAGTAATCACCTAAGTACAAAAAGCAGCACAAAAAGGAACTAGAAATTCTGCAGCTCAGGTTGCAACCAGGAGATTCCACCTGGTCAGGAATATTTCCTGAGGACCTGATTCCTGTTAAGTGAGCAGAAGCTATGCCCGCAAAGCCATTTTGGAGAAAGGGGGAATCACTCATGCAAGCTATCTGCAAACCTGTAGAACAAAAGAAAGGAGAGGAGGATAACTTTGGCCCAACAACATGTCAGGAACAGGAAGAAGTTTCTACACAAGCAGTACCGCCGACCACAAGACTTCAGAAACCATGGGCTGGGCTCTAAACCAAGGAGATTAGACTAAAGAAAAAAAAAAGGAGAGAGTGACTTTTAAAAAGGATAAATAGTATATTCTTCTCTTCCCTTTTCCTTTCCAGTTTCTGAGCCTTTAGGTTACAATTAGGCCACATGTTTTTGCTTTTCTCTGTAACCATGGGGTCAAGATGTGTCCTGAAATTTCCATGTAATCGAATGACTCCAGGAGCTAGGCATTCAGAAAAAATACCAAGTGCTATGAGGCTTATGAGAAAATTTGGAGTGTGGGTCAGAATAATGTACCAAAGCTGCCTAGTTTGTCTGGCATATTGTTGTGTCTTTCCAAGGGTCTGTACAGCTGAAAACAGGTATTTCCCATTCCTGCCCCTGAAATGCAAACAAAATTCTCACTGAAGTTCAGGCAGGGAGTGAAGGAGAAGAACAATGCCATGTATACTGGCCCAACTAGATCCCAGTAACAGCTTCTGTATGTGTGTAGAGAGACCAGAGAATCTAGGCCTTAAGTGAGATTTATTCTCTTTGTTTAGCTTATATTGTTTGGGGGGAGACACGGAGAGAAGGGAAGGGTCATATAAACAGAATAAAATTAAATTTTGAAAGCTGGTGTCTTTGCTCAAAAATGAACAGGAGAAGAAAGCACATTTTATTTTTCTCCAAGGCTCATGAAGGGCTGTGCTAAAATCTCTGATTAGCCAGAGATTTTTTAAAAAACTTTTACAGGCATGAGAAGGTCTCCACTAATGAGAGTTTAAGGGCATTTCTTAAATCAAAAGTGAAGGATGCCAAGAGTAGAACATAACCTAAGGGTTTTCCTGTACATGTTCACTAATATTACAAAGAGCTTTCAGAGAACCCTCCGAAGATCCTGTTTCCTGCAGGAAGAAAAAGAAGCCGAGCAGATAAGACTTTGGGGAACTGAAAAGGAATGAGTATTGCTATAAATAGTTACACACACAGTATGTTGCGGGAGAGAAGGGAGTCTTCCAAATGCCAAAGCATTGTAACGTTCAAATATGGGAAGTAATAAGAAAAGAAAAACCTGAAGGCAAAAAGAAAGTTTTTCCTCTTCAGCTTTCCATGGGGCAAACTGCACCATGTTATAGATCCAGCATAACCTCAGTGGGGTTGCCCCTCTGTAACTAGGAGAATAATTAAGACCTGAGGATGCCATTTGTGGATGTGCAACCCAATGCCTCTGGCAGCAGGAATTGAAAACAAGATCTTTGGATCTAAAACCATGAGCATCTACTTCTTGAGCTAAACTATACTCATCTGTTCATTCAGAAGCTGAAGCAGACAAATTTCTATATGGCCTAGTCACTACAGAGGGATAGATAGTTACCATTGGTAAGACTAATGTTTCACCAGAGATAGTAGCCTCTTTAGGAGAATCACAAGATATTAAGATGAAATTGACATCATTATTAGGTGAAATCCCCACTGTACTGAAATCAGTTGTAAAACTTGCATGGGTTCAATGGGGTCCAGGATTTTACACTTTTGTTTGCCATTGGGCAAGTAATGGATGATTTCCCCATCCACCCTGAAACACCATCTGGTTACTCAGACCATTTTGAAATGGTGACCAAAGTGTAATTCCAAAAAAAAAGGACAACTTAAGAATGTTCTCAGTAAGGTGCCCCAATGGCATCAATTAACTTTATTTTTTTTAAAATGAAGCCTGAAACAGTAAATGAGGCTAAGCTCAAAAGAAAACAAAAACAAACCAACAAAAAAACCTTCTTAGGACTAGTCTAAACACATCAGGCATGCACTGTGCCATCTCCTGTAACGAGGAGAGACATAAAGCTACTCCTCCTGTAATTCCATCATTACAATGACAATTCTTAGGTTCTCCCCTAGGACCTGTCAGAGTGTGTGAGTGGGTTTTTAAGCTGCATCAACCTAATGATCTCCTGTCTGAAAAATTTCAGCAACTGAGCCAAAGGACTTCTGCTCTCATTCTGTTCAATTGAAGAATTGTTTTCTAAATGGTATATTATCATGAAGCTTGGTAGGCTTAGGATGGGGAGATTTAACCTTTGTATAAACGGATAGCAGTCAAGGACAATAAAAGCCCACACCAGATAAACAAGAGATATCAGTGTTGAAGGGGCCAGGTGTGGCAAATTTAGAGGAACTGATGCTGAGCAGCAGGTATGAGGAATAAGGGGTCTTTTATAAAGCTCTTCTTTAAATTTGCTTCAGTGTAGAGAGCTGTTTTATATCAGGATTGCTGGCAGGTAAGGAGGGTTACTGCCTTCCCAAACCCAGAGCAAACTGGAGGAAGGAAGTGGCCCAAATAAGCAATAGGACTGGGAAATACTGCAAGTTCTGTAACAACTGTTTCCAATCCTCAAAGATACCCTTAGTATTTCCTATGGCTAATGAGAAACTCCACTGAGGGAGAGGAGAGTGCTTAATGTATGACTCCACAGTGATTCCTTTCAAATAAGGTAAGGGCCAGACTGTGGTCAGCCCTTGTAAGACCAGTGTCAGACAGAAGGCATAGCAGGGGAAACCCACAATGAAAAGCAGTAATCCTAAAACAAAATACAACAGAGAGGATAAAGGAGACTCCTGAGGAATTTTAAGAGAAAATGAAAAGGTAAAGAGCCATCAAAGAGATGCTGAGGAGTGGTCAAGGAGGTTGGAAGAGAACCATGAGAACATGGCACCTATATAGCCAAGAGACTTAGTTAGTGGATTGTCTTGAAAGAAAAGGGAAGGAGTAGAATGAATAAATATTGTAACCTCACAAGGAAGACTTGCTTGGTAACTTTGGTGGATTATATTTATGCAGTAGAGGGCGAGAAAAAGCAGATAGAAGGGAAACTAGGAGACAATGAGTAGAGAGGGAACAAACATAATGGGAGTAGATGGTCAACACTGGAACTTTGGAGGCAAAGGGACAAGGAAGATAAAGGAGTATTTGGAAAAAGACAGGGTCAAATAAGAGTACTTTCAAGATGTGGGTGCCATAGCTAGGAGGGATAAAGCTGAAGTGGCAGAAATTGAAATTCATTGAAATAAGGCAGATTTGCAGCTGATGGAGCAGTGACCTTTGGAATTTGCCGAAAAATATACTGTGTGAGATAGTCCTAATATGAATATCTGGACACACCTATCTTGGTGAAACAATGGCTGTAAAGTAAAGAATTGTTGGATATGCCACCGACGAGATCTCTAGACCTCCTTTTCCAGTCTTGTGGTCTGAAGGAGGACTGAAACTCCTCCTTTTTTCTTTCTTATTAAGAAAACGTACTATAACCTTAGCCTGAATAGTAGTTTTGGCTGCTTTCCAATATCACATTATTTGTATAAGTCATCTCTAAATACAAGTTAGAGAAAGCCCATTATTCTTATTGCTGTTTGTCTCACTTCAAATGACTGTCCAACAGTTTTGATGAGCACGTTTTATTCCCTTCATCCAAGACTGCGATTCTCCTGTCTTCAGATCAGTATTTTTAGTTCAAGACTACAAAGGTTTTTACACAAAGCAAGCACCTATACAAACTTTTCCTCACATGGATATAATTTTACCAAGTTTCCAAGATCTAATTTATCTAATAGCAGCACAAGAATAAGATAGCAAATGCATAAATTACCTCAAAAATAATAGCTATGGGATTGCATTTATGGACTATTATGATATGTGAATTGTAGGACATGACAAGTGAATATTTGTATTTGTGCAGTCTTAAACTAGTAGCTCCAGTTAATGTGGGCATTTGCAAACCTACCTATTTTCCATGGCTTCCCAAGAGGAGAGTAGTAGCGAAGCCAATAAAGTAGGCAATAAAACAGTATTAATAATGTATGCAGAGCTATACGTGTTGTTGTATAAAGGGCCTCATTACAGAATGCAGAGTTAAAGTGTGTATATGCCTTGCTTTTTCTTCTTTAGATGAATGTGAGTGACCAGAACAATGTTATGTAGCAATTTCTTTCTAATACCAGCAACAGCTGGTAACCCTTCACACCGAGCAACTTTTAGCACTTTTTATATATATATATATATAGCATAAACAATTGCTACTAGTATATATTAAATTATACATGACATTAGTAAAAAGCAAAAATTGGCAAAAGTTATAATCTGTGCATATATACATTTAAGACACATATTCTTACTGTATAACAAAATAGATGTAAACATACTTATTCAACAAAAAATATATTTTCTAAAATGCTGGTATCCACATGCAAGAAAAATCCATTCGGTCCTATAAAGTTCTTCCAAAACAGGTGGGAAGGTTATTATTTCTCATTAATCTATTAAGTGCTCACTGTGTCCTTTGTACTCTACCACACAAAAAGAAAATAGTCCACTCAAGCTTCGTATTGACCAGTAACCTCAATGGACCTATAGCCTTTTGTACAGAGATTGAGCAGGAATTGGTTTTAGAATGATGATCAGGCAATAAGCAATCAGAAGGTCTAGTTTCTGAAACATCACCAGACTGAGCTCTGTTCTCACATTCTTTTCATCTAATACCTCATTGCAGGCTTTGATCATTCTGCATTACTGCAATGAACACTGTAGAAATCCAAGACTCCTTTTTTGTTTTGACAACATTGTATTAGATTACCTATAAGGATAATACAAAACTTGCAGGTGATGGAGAACATGGTCGCATGATCATGGATAGGGTAAGCATCAGGATTCTGCTTAACTCTTGTTAACACTGATATGGATAGATGAAGGATTCCTCAAGTGAAAGGAAAACACAAAATGTAATTATTAATAGAAATAAGTAACAATGGCAAATAATTACTTAGTATTACTATTATTTTTAACTCAAAAGTATTAGATCCCAAAACTTTACACAAACGTCTAATGCACTGTCTCCAGGTTCATCTTATAAACAAAGAATGGAATTTTTGGTCCCCAAAGATGGCAAAATATAATAAGCACTGTTCTCATCCTCAAATCCATAGTTCCAAGTCTAAGCAATACCCTTCAAGATTAAGAACTGCCAAGGTATTTTATAAAGTATGTGGTGTGGCACAGTGATTTAGAATGACAAAGCAATGAAAGCTATCTTGCAATGTTTTTAGGGTGACAGTGATTTTGGCCCCCAATTCAGAAAAGCATATTAGCACATGACCATAATGAGACTCATCACAAGATTAGAGTTAGGCATGTGCCTAAATACTTTGCTGAAACAGGATTTTATTCTTATATTTCATAGATACTTAGGCTGGGTGCAGGTATGTGCCTAAAATATAAAAATGTATCATCAGAGCCACACAGAGGAAAAGGTTTGGCTTATAAAGACTATATATTAATCATTGCCAAGTAATCTAAACACCTATTAGCTGCACCAGGCAGAAACCACTGTTTCACCACCATGGAAAAAGTTGTTTAATAATGAAGAAGTTGGCATATGTTATCTCATGTTTTTGTCCTTAAGACTTGTGGTTGAGCTTCACAAGTTAATGCAGAATCATATTAACCATCTCCCTCACCTTCCCCATCCTTTACCCATTCTTACATTCTAATCTCCTACCTTTATTATTTCAGCTTAAATTGTGGTATCTCAAAGATGAGGAATCTATCTTCCTTGTAAAGTAAACAATCATGCACATGGATAGTGCTCACCTAGTATATAGAATTGTGCCACTGTATACTACATAGTCAGTAACTGTTTCTTCTCTACTTGATGGAATGATTTTAAGGCAATTATTTGCTGTTTTCCCAACTTGTTATTCAATCTGATATCAGCCAGTCCAATAATAATAGGCAAAAAAAAAAAAAAGGTATGTGATGAATCATAAGGTTGATGTTTATTTTTTGTTAAATAAATGACTAAATTAGTATTTCCCCATTGTTCTAACTCTGTTCATGACTTGGAAAAGCTACACTCTCATAATGATGCTATGTTTTAATATTCTAATGTACTATGTAGCTCCCCACATCCTTGCCATGGTACCAATAAAAGGATCACTTTTCCTACTCCCTCCATCTTGATGGCTATGCAGCTATATATCTTGGAAGGAGATCTGCGTGTAATGCGTGTAACCATGGGGGAAACCCACTTGCAAATTCTGAAGGACTAACCTCTATCAGAGCCTGAGGTTGGGTGACCTGTAGTAAAAGTCTTAGCAAGGGTGTAGAATGATTTTAATTTTTTCTCTGTAGTGCTCTCATCTTAAGAAAGACTCTGCTTAGGAAGAGTTGTGTGGAAACTTGTAACTGCCAGCAATCATGCTGCTCATAGTCTCTAGCATGAAGCAAAATGTAGACATTGACCTATTATGCAGTTCAGCTTGCTGCAGACATCACAGCATAGACAGGGACATATGAAGCCTGAAAATCCCGTTAGGAAGTAGAGAGAGAAATATTTGTATGTACCAAAGGGAGGTGATGGATGAGGAGTCAAGCCTAGAGTGGGCCTCAAAAGATCTGGAAGAGAATAGATGTGCCATTGCCATGAAATGTGAAAAGCACTATGCCTTGATTCTGCAAAAGACTCATATTCAGCAAAGCACCTATATAAGTGTTTGTATTTAAGCTTCATCAGGTTTGAAACACTTGCTTTTGTACTATGCTGTATAAGGGCCTCTGTCAAGATAATTCTTTTCTCTGAAATTCACTCTTCCCCATTGATATGATGGAACTTGAACTGATTAAACTTCAATAATGTTTTTTTTTTTTTTTAAAAAGATTGTAAGTGGGCTGAGTGGGGGGGTGAGTTTTATACCTTTAAAAACAAATCACTAATTAAATACTGTTCTTGTTGCTCAGACAGTGGACAAAAATGCACTCTGCTTTCTAAACCACTCGGTCTAGTGAGTAAATCACTGAAAAGCAAGGCAAGAGATCTGGGTTGTCTTCCTCACTTTGGTTTTGATCTGCTGCAAAAGACCAGAGGTCAATAACTTCCTCCTCTCTCTGCCTGTTTCTTCCCTCTTACCCTTTTTTCCTCTGTTTGGATTGCCATGGACTATATCTCACTCTTCCAGAGGGGTAGCATCGTTAATTATATCTCAGTGAGTATTTGTAGAGCACCTAGTACAACCTCTGTTGGGTTTTCCAGATACGACTATAATACAAAGTCACTTAAAAATGAAAACAAAACTTACCCTATTTATAAGCAAAACCTTTAATAAAGACATTCTTCCTTGAGGTAGTGCACATATGTTGGTAGTGGTCAGCTAGGACATGTATTAGTGGCTGCATAGGAAAATGGATGACCCAATGTGCTCTCAGCAATTATTTATATCTAAGTTCAGAAAGAAGAATCTTTTTATTTGATTTTTAATACAGAATGGGAAAGGGCCAAGACAACAGTGTCACTGACTATTGCTACAGTATCAGGAAACTCAGAAGAAATAAATATTTTTCAGCTCTTCTTAAGCAACTTTCATGAAGGAATATGAGAGTGCTTTGCAAACACTAGCTGTAAAGCTCAACCAATCTAAGAGGTCGGTATTATCCACATTTTACAGAAGGATAAACGGAAGCACGAAGCAAATGAGTGACTAACCCAAAGCCAAAACAGAAGTCTAACTAGGCACTGGCAGAGCTCAGAATTATATTAAATCTTTTCTTGCAATTGTAAGCCACATTCCCTGCTGCTCCAACACAAAGGCTCATCAACCACCAAAAGAAAATGGCAAAAGAATTAAAAGTTACATATATGGTATGATATGTTGGATGTTAAATCTAAAACCCATTATTAAGTAACAGCATGGCAATTAATTTTTTATAAGTCAACTATATGGTAAACATTGAGAAAACAAATCTCACTTCTCTCAGGAAAGTGACATAAATGTTATGATTAATGTGCACAACATGCCTTACATGAATAATAAAAGAGCTGCTACCCTGTGGTGTATTGCTAAGCACTCAGCAAATCATAGAATCATAGAAACTGGAAGGGACCATGACAGGGCATTGATCCCAGTTCCCTGCACTCACTGCAGGACTAAGTATCCCCATTAAACTATCCCTGACAGGTGTTTGTCTAACCCACGCCTAAAAGCCCTCCAATATAAGAAACTCCACAATTTGCCAAGGCAAATGTACCTTTGTACCCCCTAAATGAGTGGTTTTCAAACCACGGGTCAGAACCCAGTACTGGCTCACAAACCCTCAGGTACTGGGTTGCAGCACCCCTGCTACTGCCACCAAAAGACTGGAATGCATTGCTCAAACTCAACTATGTCCCAAGAAAAAAAATTGGAAAACCACTGCCTTAAAACATACTGGCATTCTACTTTTGCATTCCTAAATCTTTCTTGCTTGTTTGTTTGTTGACTTGTCTTTGTATTACCAACATAAAGGGTCAAATTCTTAGCAAGCTGCAAGCCAGCCTCTGTTTTGGGCTCACATTTAATTGACTTACAGAAGTCTGTGCATACCTTTGGCAACATCTATGTTCTCACAGGTCAGGCAACCAGCAAATCATCTTCCTTGTTTGCAAATGCAAAAGGATATGTGCATGTGAACAATAAAGGTGTTCCCTCTTCTGTAAGCGCTGTTGTGTCAAAGGAAGATAAATACAAATGACCAGGTATAGATACCAAGAAGGAGATGTTTCTCCAGGTAGTCCAATCAAAAGAGGTGAGTCTCTGCCAAGCTCATAATTTCCACAAGGGACTGTATGTCACCTCAGAGTTAGACAAAAAAAGTCAGCTCAGTCACAGATGTAGCATGTTTTAACAGAGACAGACATCAAATAGTGCTTGCAAACAGACTCTCAGAGACACGACAACTTGCACATGCACAGGTGGACACCTAAAGTTACATAGAAAGTCTTGGTGCAAATAAAGCACTCAGAATTCTCTACTTTCTTTTGGGTCACCTTTGTTTCTCTGATATGCTGAAGACACAACATACTCTTCATAGACTGTTTTGTATAAAAATTTGCACTTACCCATCTCCTGAATCCTTTGGCTGCTGTTCACACTCAAACACTTTGTCCCAAAGAGAATCATCAGGTTGTCATAGTGAGTCTTACCTTGCATTTCAGCAGTTGTCCCTCCTCCCATAGTTGGAGCAGTGTGAAGGGTCCTTCTGACTTTTGGTGAAGTGTTAGTGACACCCATTTGCCTGTCAGAAAAAACAGACAAACTAATAAGTCAAAACTTGTGAACTTGAAGAAACGTTCTCCAGAGCCCGCATCTCTGTGTGAATCACTGATTGTTGCTCTATTTAAAAATGATCATCAATTGATTAAGCACAATGACCTTTAGAGAATAATGAGTTAGCAACAATGCCATTTGTTGATTAACTGTCACTGCCACATGCCCTCAGTCTGACTGAATTGCAGAGGTCCCCCCCATGCAGTAAACAACACAGCTAAGGTTGAGATGTAATAGTAAAAAGAACAATGAAGATGTGGAATTGAAGTGATCCTACTGACCCAAACATGCCCTTAGAGAGGCTGCATATCAAGAGTTGACCATAGAGTTTGTGGTACAAGCAAAACCGTGACATCAACTGTGCTCTGCCAGCTGACTCAGGGTCACAGGGCCTAGGCTGTGGACCTCTAAAATTGCAGAGTAGATGTTCAGACCTGGGCTGGAGTCTATGACCCTTCTCTCCTGTGGGGTCCCAGAGCTTGGGCTATTATCTAATGCAACTCATACTTTCCCTTCCTCTGAGCTATCAGTGACCCCTTCTGCAGTGATCATATAAAACAGGAGGACAGAATTTGAAATTTTGAATGTAAACCAAAAAACAGCTTACTTTGGAACAACTTAATTATTTTCTCCTTCTAGTTTCCTGGGTTTTTCTTTGCTACTGTCAGCAACTTTGCCACA
Source organism: Podocnemis expansa (assembly GCA_007922195.1). Lineage (NCBI taxonomy): Eukaryota > Metazoa > Chordata > Testudines > Podocnemididae > Podocnemis > Podocnemis expansa. The sequence continues at coordinate 18,580,614 of ML682016.1, forward strand.
CAGGGGGGCATTGAATCTCACAGCCTAATAGAATTTGATATCTGAACAATTCCAAATATAAACTCTTTTCTCTGTCTCTCTGGAGTGATCAAAGACACTTTCCTGTTCATCAGACCCAAATATGTTATCTAAACCACTGGACAAACACTGTACTATCGCAGTCAAATTTAAATGGTTGTTCAGTGATGCACAACAACCTCTTTATATTTCCCTTAAATTCTAGCCTACTTTGTGTCTCTAACATGATTACTTACGATTAGATTTTTCATTCTTTCCACACCCCCACCAACCACCTATAGTCAGAGTCATGTTCTGTACCTGCTGTTATGGAGATGGCCTGAAGTAAATAGATAACACAACTTACCTGCTACCTAATTCTAATACTGGTGAAAACTACAGGTGAGTTTTTAATATCCTGAAAAAGGTAACAATTGGGAGTTGACTTAGGGAGCATATAGTAGGTTAATGGGTTAGATGACAAGTAAAAAATTTTGTGGTCTCATCTTGGTCATTATGGGCCTGATCTTCAAAGATTCTAAGCATTTCCAACTACTGCAATTGTGATTGTAAGTGCTCAGTACTGTTGAAAAATTAGGCACCAATGTATCTACTTCACAGAAATCACCACCCAAATTAACACAACAGGCAGTCTTTAATCAATAGAGGCCCCTCAGCCCCTATATTAGAGGTAAAGAAGGCAGGCAAAATTGCATATAGGAAATGTGACACTGTCTGGATTGGGGTGGCCATGTATAATGTTATCAGTATTGAAAAATTACAATAATTCATACACGATAGGTCTTGTCAGGCACCACTGGAAAGGTTATAGTCAATTGATAAATGTGTGTTACACACACACACACACACACACACACACACACACACTCTACAACTGCTTAATGGCCCATCAAGAGAACTCAAAGGTCCAGTGAATCCAGTGAAACAATCTAGATCCTAGACAGGGCCACACTTCGTGAGTTATCAGGGCATACAAAGACATGCTGAAGGACTGGGGACTCTGATGCTTTTCCAAGCCATGTGCTGTGTGGCTGTGTTCAAACAAGCCACATGACAAAGGGTCATACAAGCCAGCTGTACCATCCCCATCTTGTCTGCATTCCTGCTTTCTCCCACTGGATCAACTCATCTACAACTGAAGCTGTGAAACAAAGAAATAAGAACCGTCCAGCTACTGGATGTACACTCAGAGAAAGTGCACAAGCCTGTAAACGCCACAATTCTTCTAAAAATCCTATCTATATGGCCCTTGAAGTCATTTGTATATATCTAATTGCTTTGACCATTGAATGTTTCTCTTCTCATTTCTTTCTTTCCTTTTATAATAAACCTTTAGTTTTAGTTACTAAAGAATTGGCTGGGACCATGGTATTTTCGGTAAGACGCAAATTTGTATTGCTCTGGCAACATAGGTGACCCAATGGGGACAAGAAGAACATTTTGGTCAGTGGAATAGCATTTAAATAACATCTCTTTACTGGACCTAGTTGCTAAAAGGGGGGTAGGGAGGTCAAAGACTAAATGCATTAAAGAGGGTTGTATAACATCTTGTTTTTAACATCTTGATAAACAATGTGTGGGATCAGAAGCACTGTTTATGACTGGTTGGTGAATCTAACTGCAGTGCTAGCCACCAGTTTGAGCAAATCTGCTCTCTGTAATCTGCTCTGACCTAAGCATTTTCAGATTGACTACCCCACACAGAGAGATCACAAGAAGCTTGCACAAAACCTGTCTATTTATAACACAACACAAGTCAGTTGGGTAAAATGAGAACTAGCTTAAAGCATCTTCAACTCATACTGAACCCAGTCCTTTGAGATGCACTGCTGATATAATTCAGCAATGGATTTCAAATTCCGTTAAAGTCTTCCAACTTTTTCTATCTAACCCAGAATTAATTTGTTTTATGGAACAGTTTATCCAAATCTGAAACCTGCTTCCTCCCCAGTGGCCTGGTCACATCTTTCCAGTGTCTTGGAATCACTGTTTTTTCATGTTAACTTCATGTTTGGGACTACCCATTTAACATTTCTCATTAAAAATGAAACTCAGCTGTGAAAGAAACTCTGATATATTAAAAGAGATATCAGACTAACAAGCCTTTCAGCCTTCCTTATTTTTAAGACAAGTGGTACAACACAATTAACAGAATGTGGTGCCTACACAATGTTCCTGGACTTTGCTGAATCAAGCACCTTCTTCTGTAAGAACATGCAGAGGGAGATCTTACTTTGAAAATAAAATGGCCTGAACTCTATCTGAAGTAGCACCACCTCTTTCCCTGCTATAGACTTGGTACATCAGGACCAGTTTTGACAGCTTTTACAGAATTGCAGAACTGGAAGTGACCTCATGAGGTCTTTTAGTCCAGTTTGGTACTCTCAAGGCATGACTGTGTATCATCTAGACTAGGGGTTCTTAACATTTTAGAGACCCTGCACCACCTATAGCGCTACTTGGTAACCCCACGTGCCCATCAAAAACATTCAGTGGTTATCAATTATGATTGTGCTTTTAGGTCATGTTAGTTCCGCAACTGTTGGACTCCCTTCCCGTACCCCTGGGTGGTGCACACACCCAGTAAGAACACCTGATCTAGACCATCCTTGACAGGTGTTATCTAACCCGCTTTTAAAAATCTTCAGTGATGGATATTTTTAGAGCAGTTTTGTTCATGCTCTCCCACAGCAGTGGTACCACAACTACTGCAGCCATTAGGCTGCCATTTGACTTTGCCTTGCAATGATGACCTTATCTCGGGGAGGGAGAGTTACTGTTTCTCAGAACAATATGAACTTGAGGCATTTTTGCCGAAAATTATGCTTCCTGAATGAAGGAATCTACTACACTGAGCAGAGGTATTTCCTGTTTGATTACATTCATACCCCCCTCACCTCTTCTACACTAATGTGTAGAGCTTAGCCACACATTATAACCATACAAGTGTTAGAAATTACTATGAAATCACATTTGCCTTCCATGCAGTCTCTTGACCCAATTTACGCCAGAAATTTTGTTCTCTACATCTCAAGCGATTCTATAACAGGTCCCAAAAGGGCAACTTACTGATCCAGAATTTCCCTCCCAGTACCTACCATTTCTGCATGGCAGCATCATGTCTTGCCATTTCATCACAAGCCTCTGTTTGTTGTCCATCCCTGCTGCACCACTAGGATGTTTTGATTTTCAGTTAGTCATTTTTTATTGTCCTGCAGGAAAACAAGAAAAAGAAAAATCCCTTGAAAAAAACTAAAACAAAACAATGAACAGCTTCATTTGATGTGACAAACCATCCTTTGGAGGATAGTAATATACAGGAGTGAGATGAAGTTAGCCAGAAGTATTTTGCCAAGGCTTGTGACATACTGTCAAATGTGAACATTAGCACCTTGGCACATAACTAATTTATAGCTTTTTCAGAGCAATTCCAGCTCTAATCATGTTCCTCTCACACTATTTAAATATATTTTAAAGAACAAAGAGCCCTGTAACACTTATTCCCTCATGTGCACTTGCAAGCAATGCATTTATGGTTGTCTCAAGTCCCGCATGGCTCACGTTACAGAGCAAGAGGGATAAAATGATTAAATAGACTGGCTCACCCAGCCAGTTTTTACACATCAATAAATAACATCAACACAGTAGAAAGAGATGTGGCTTTTTGTTTGGAATTAATTCAAGTCTTGGCTCTTCTTCAGATCTTCCACTCTGTGCAAACTAGATCTGGGCAAATCATTCATAATGAATCCTTTATCAATTAATTTCATTTCTTCTGTTTACTCATTGGCAATCTCTACTTCTTTGAATGTTTTCATTCCTTGAAACTGTTTAACTAACTGTTTTTTATGAATAATGCTTGGTCTGTAGATTTTTCCACAAAGAAATTGTTGCAAAAACTCACAATTCTAAATGCAAGTTCTGCTGATTTAGTTTTAACTGGACACACAAGTCACATGGTGTCTTTTTGCTCTTCAGTTGGAAGAGTGTAAAATCAGGGGATGCAGCATGGTTGCCATTTTTTAAGTTGCTTGCATTGCAATATTCTCTAATATTCTTATCACAGGTTGTTGGCCATTTGATATGGTCAGGCATTCAACCTACCTGTAACAGGCTTAGCTAAAGAGGAGATAATCTAGATCCACTCACCTGTGATTTATTTATTATCTACAGGGCTGGGTTGCAGTTAATTAGCTCAAAAACACTTGGGCCTAAGGAAGTGTTATGATAGCTCAGATCAAGAAGCCTCAAAACACACAGTGAGCTAGCTCCTAAGAAGAGGGACTCCTAGGAGAGCAGGTTGGTGGGCTTGCTAGGAAAAGGCACTTGGGAAAAAATATTTCTAGGGCAGGGCTACAAGTACCAAGTTCCTAGGGTAGGGAAGCCTAGTGCCTGTGAGTGCATTTCAACAGACAGTGGCAGGTGGTTCAGAATAAATACAGAGGCACCACACACTGCTCTGGAGAGTGCCCTGTATCATCCACACCATGAGTCAAGGGAGGGAACCCTTCTCAGGGTGATTGCAAAATGCTTGACTCCCTGTGGGCTTGGGGAACGGACGAATGAAGCCTTACTAAAAGAAATAGAGGACTCCAGTGGGGCGGATAGACTAAGATCAACTCTGCCTCTCCCCTGCCCGGCTACGATGCTGGAATGAAGGCTTGCTTGCATTCCACCTGTTGGGCTTTAATTAAATAAGACCCCAGGAGGGGCACTACAAAAAAGTCTCACTGAGAGCCCGCTGGGGGAAAACAGACAGGGATACAGGTGTGGCTATGCATGCAGGAGTGACATGCCAACCTAGACACAAGGAGGAGTTCCCCAGGTAATTGCTCAAGATACCAAGTTTCTTTAACACATGGTAGATTTATTCTAACCCTTAGAAAATTAGAACACCAGCATTCTCTAAGGTGCCTGAGAGTGAGACATAAACCAGAAACACTTTATTTTACTGCTTCTTCAATAAAGAACTTGCTCCCCTCTATCTGCCATGATAGTACCAAAGCTAGGAAACCACGTACAGTAAAAACAGTGATAAAGACTGGCGCACAAGCAAAAGTGAGAAAGGTGCCCTCCAATCTTCCACTAACTACACAAATGAAATCCCTTCTGCACCAAGCCTTAACTCTCCTGCCCTAGGAAATATGATGGCAGTTATTGATATCTTCCTTTCCCTCCTACTGTTATTGCATAAAGGGGGGATGTGCACTCACTCCTACACTGCCAGTACAGAGAAGGCTGATAATAGTCTTCAGAAAGACTCTCTTTCCCCACATGAGCAGCAATGCATCTTACTCCTGTGTAGTGTGCAAAATTATTTTTGCTTCCCAATACTGCCCACACACCCCTCATGTCCAATTTATGAGACCTTATGCTAAGCACAGGGCTATGTATATCATTTGCCAAATAGTCTTTAAGCTACCATTTTCACTGAGCTACAATCGACACACACTGTAAAATGTCTTATGATAATACATATTAAGGATACTACTGTATATAAAATACAGTCCTTATCTGCTTGAGTTAAAACCATTTTTATCTCAGATCTTTGAGCTTACCATATATTTTAAAGATTATTTTCAGTCAAAAAAACCAAAGAAGTATTACCCTACTGTACTTCAGTTCACATAATAGCTTGCTGAAACACAGCAAGGAAGGGCACATATTGATCAGCATCCCCAGTGGTTTTCTTTAATATTATGAGCCAACTTTAATTCACTTCAGAAAAAAAACAATCTTGTCCATTTCTTGGCTAGTGGCATTCCTCATTAAAGCTCTGGCATACATGTTACAGCAAACAGAAGCTCTTGATGACAATATGCATAATGAAGAGACCCCATTCCTCATAGAGAAGGCTAATTAATCATTAGGTGAGTTCTAGTGAATTTTCTGATTCACCAAGCTTCTGACAGACACACTGTTAAGCCAGCAAACTGTCCACAGATGTTACTTGCCCTTCAGAGGGGAAAGTATTCTCTTGTGGACTTTGAGCTATCACTATCTTAGGGGAAAAAAAATTAACAGAACCATGTAATGACTAATGTACCTGTTCAAAAAACAATAATAGCATGGAGCCTAATAATTAGAAAGTAGTGCCAGGGTTTAAGGTACATCAGTGGAAGAGTGAATTGTTTTTCAGTGGATCAGGTATGGTGCATTAGATACAGCTACTAACATTTTCTGTTTAAAATCAATTTAGAGAAAAAAGAAGTTATCATACTCACTGCAGAGCCGGTTGTTGACTTTTCCTTGTGCCCTTAGCTTTGTTATGCTACAGGGTCACTCTACACTAAAGATTCCTCAGTCCCTCCCACAGAAATTATTAGAGGCTATAGACATATAGACAATACTCTACACAAATCAAGGCTCAATAGCCTGGATTAGCCCCTCCCACAGAAATTATTAGAGGCTATAGGCATATAAACACTAGTCCACACAAAGCACACCCCATTGATTCCCCTCTTGGGTGGAAACAGAAAGCTCCACAAGAATCTCATTACAGAGCTTTTCTGGGATATCCGATGAGTGGAAGAAGGTTGCATGTCAAAGGGAATGTGTGCATAACGGGGAGGGGAGAGGGAAGCAAGGAAAATGGCTTTAAGCAGTTCTGCCCCTAAAGCTGGTGGATCTACGGGAACAGGAGATCCACATCAAGTGGGCACTCTGGAATCCTTGTGAAACAGCCCCTATCGATACATATAAAGCCTAGTTTTGCCATCTGAGGTCCCACTGAAGTCCAGCACTCTGCAACCAAATGCCCAAGGGCAAAATTAGATCCAGGCTACATGGACTCTGTACCAGATCCACTATTGTTGCCCTATCATTGCAGACTACATGTTATGCCAGCATGGGTCTCAAGGCTAATTATGCACTCACTACTCAGTTACGTCCCCTGCTAGCCACCAATATATTTAGATTCTCATACTCCTTCACCAAGTGGCTCATACTCACTTTATATTAATGGATTTTACAAACCCAACAGAGAATAATTTTATTGTTATAACTGTAATGGAAGAATCTGCTCTCAAATTATAGGAGTCCAACCACCTCTTTTAAAAAAAAAATATATGCCAGTTTTCCTTTAACAATTTTTAGATCTCCTTTCAACTTCCCTTTTAAAGCACATCACAGACCCTCTTGCCCAACATTTTAATTGCCATATAGTTTATTAGCTAAGCTCCTTTGGAGCATGGTCTAGGTACTTGCTAAGGTGCACAGTTATTACATTAATATAATCATCAGTTTTGTGCTTTATTCAGAAACGAATGGGCATCCATTCCCCTGGCGCTAACTGGACTGCAGGTAGGCGAGATTAGCTGAGAGAATAGCAAGCAATATGAAAATTTCTCCTGGGTGTGTTCCAGGCGAGGGGAACAGACACTTCTGTACAACAGCTGTCACTGCCTGGAAGGAATACTGAATTTTAACGTGTTCCCACCTCACTCATTTGGATACTGCTCGTGCTACAATATTAAATGTTAGGTTGTAGCTGTGAAAGCCTAGCCAGGGGAGGTCATGCAAACACATCACTTCAGATATATCTCATGGAGGTCTTGTGCCTGAAAGCAGGCAGAACAGTCTCCTGGAGTGCTGGAAGAACACAAGTCAGAGAGGCTACCATTAGAGGCTATGGAAAAGTAGAGTTAAGTCTCTCCCATTCTTTATCCCAGCAGGGCAGAAGAGGGATATCCTTGGATTGTGCCTCAAGCAGTCTATACTTTAAAGATGTTCAAAGTCTGTGGCAGGGCCTGGGATGCAAACGGGGTGCATGGCTTCTTTCCCCCTTTCCTTTGCTTTCCAGACTTGCACTGGGCTCATCTTAAGGAAGCACCGAAAGACTCAAAGTCTTTTTGACTTTCCTATTTACTTTACATTGACAAATATCTCAAGAGGTTGCAGAATACACACAAGTGAATGCTCCTGATGGAGAGAGGTGGTTGTAGGGATACTTTCCCAGGGAGCCGTATATGGTGGATGTCTTCTTAAAGAAGAGACCAGGACGCTATTTAATATGCTCAGTAAAGAAGTCCTTATAATCCTATGCTCATGTATTAGACAGGTAATGGGATCCCGCAAGATGACAACACCTGAGTCAGGATAAAGCAGCTAAACAGATTTTATTTATGCACTCACTATAGCAAAGCACCAGAAGAGAGCCATTGTCTGGGACCGGAGAGGCCCCATGGACCAAGAGGCTCCAACTCATGGCGTCTGCTTCAGACCCGGAGAGACACTCACCCTCCCTTTCCAATCCTCCTCATAGTTATACTCCTTCCTTGGGCAAGCAAAATAAACACAAGTTTTGGAAAGCAAGGAAAAATAAGTACATTACAGCCAAGGCTTGCAAGCAGCAAGACACCTCATCTCAGGCCATAGCCAGTTCCCAAAGGAGACTGGCTCCAGCTGGTGCTTTGGGCATGAAGCCCAGCATTAGTTCATGGTTGAGTCACTCAAGGGGATGGGTGCAAGCACCATGCTACCTGTCCATCACAAAATCTTCCACTTGAGCCCTACAACAGCCCATAATGTAGTTCTTACCAGGAGTGTCTTCACTGAAGACCCACTTTAATTTTTGTTTTCTTTGACTTCCTGTGATGCAAGGGGTAGGGTGGGGGGAAATGATTGCCTGCCAGTGTAATGGGCTTCCAGTCAATGGAAAGGGAATCACAATTTCACTGCCTGTGTTTGTTGGGTTCTTTGACATAAATGTGCATGATCACTCCTTACCTGTTTCCTAGCTTCTCCTTCAATCAGTAATTCAGCTATTACAAACATCTTTTCAATTAGTGACAAAACAGACAGGTGGCCAAACTCATCTCACATCAGTGTGAATGAGCTGACCTTAAAAACATTACACTGTAATCACAGAGCAAAATCTGGCCAACAATATTCCAATTCTTTCCCCTGGAGCACCCTCCGGGTACACTCCTCCCATGCCATGGTGGCAGACGTCCTGATACCCAAGTCATATTCACAGCAGTGAGTTATGCCTATTAGTGCCAATCTCCTTAGCCTACTAGAGAAAGATCAACAGATTTATTTATCGCATGAGCTTTCATGGGGGAATATCCCACTCTGTGGGACACTTTGAAGAGGCCTCTTCAAAATGTCTGATGAAGTGGGATATTCTCCCATGAAAGCTCATGCAATAAATTAATCTGTTAGTCTTTAAGTGCCACAAGATTCCTCGCTTTTTTTGCTTTATTAGACTAGCACAGCTGCTCCTTTGGAACACAGAGAAATATCGTTGCCTGGTACATACAACAAGCAGCATGCTGAAAAGCATGTCTTATAGTGATGTTCACAACAGAAGGTAGAGGAAGGGAGACAGATCCAACTCCCAATTAAGTCAATATGTCATCTCCCACAGACTTAACTGGGAACTGGAATGAGCCCCAAATGAGCAAAACAAAAAATGCACCCAAGTATTTGCATGTTGTCTTTTTATACCAAAATGTTTTTGTTTAAGCTGTAAAGCAATTTCTATAAGATGTGCCCTAAAAAATAAATGCCAAAATTGAAAATCTGAGCCATGTAAGCTGAAAGAGCCTATCCAGCAATGCAACTCCCACTATGACATATGGCATCAATGTAAAAATGTCTTGCTTTTACTCACTCCCATGATAATTAATTTCAGCGATTCTGGGGTGCTGTGTTAAAGCACACTGTATTTTTTAAAAAAACAAAGCTTATCTTCCAGTGCCTCTTTTGCAGCTTAACATTTTTGTTGCTTAGGAGAATCACACATTGCTGTGTGATATGCATTGTTATGTGCTTCCCACTTTCTGATTATATAACTTCTGAATATTCACAAGTCCTACAAACAGTGACTATCTTTACAACATAATTCACATGCCCCAGCAAACAGCAGTTCTGGATTTACTATCTCTACTGCCATCATCTAAAGAGCGGCATTTAATATACTAAATTATCGCCAGACAAACATGTGGCAGAAAACAAGCTTGTCAGGTCAACTGGAGCAAATTGGTACTATGCTGGAACAAACTGGAGTACTAACAAGCAACACAGAGGAGCTCATAGAAAGCTGAAGCAGATCCATAGTTTATATTCCAGAGACAGTTAATGTCAATGTCAGTGGAATTTGCACAAGCAACATACCCTCAACCTCAACTCTGCACTAGCTGACATTTCTCTTTTTAAAATTGACAGCATGAGTTGTTGAACCTAAATTTAACCTCTAGAGAATATGCCACATGACACTTGTGTTCCTTACATATACAGCTTAAGACTTTGAAAGCTAAATTTACTCATGCACCTCCTTTATAAGTAACTAGACTAGCAACACCTGAACTTCAGTCACTCGTTAGTTTCTATAGTCTCAATCTTTCCCTCTTGGGGATCCAATTTTTTTTAATAAGGACCATCTTTGGCCCCAGAGGATGACACTAATAAGTGTTTGAAAATGCCAGAAACATAGCACTCTTCAATGATTTTTTAAAACAAATAACCCCTTTGATCGGTGACCATTGCGGATAATGATGGATTTTTGGATGAATTATGCAAGACCTTTTTAATATTTTTGTCTGAATTCTTACACAAGGATTTCAATAAACACACATACAAATTTCAAAGCCAAATTGAATATCTTTTAAGGTGCTGCTTCCAGAGGCTCCATAGTAGAGTTTAAGGGAAACAATTCAAATTATCATTATCATTATCATTATTATTATTATTCCATGAGACAATTTCTGATATGTGAAAAAGGGGTTCTCCCTTTTTTTATTTATTTATTTTTTTACTGAATAGCTATCTTGCCAATCATGTGTTAGCATTGCTAGAAATTTAGCTGGATCATTCAATTAAAATATAGTAAATTTCAATTATAAATTTTCATTTTATTGATCTTTCAGATGAATTTCTCTTTTCTTGACATTAACACCAACACTCAAATCTCAGGGAAATTCAGCTATAAACAAGTTTGCTGTGCTTCATATTTTCCATTTTCAGTCCAGTGCAGGCACTGATGGGATGAAGGACCAAAACCTTGTTACTATGGAGGGGGAACCTGTTGCAGCTGGAAAAGTGGATGCACCACTGAGAAGCGATGGTCAACAGTCAGAGAAAGTAGGCATTACAATACAACAGGTCAGCTAAGAATGTACTATTCCCAGAGACAAGCACTCTTGTAAGGATTCAGCCATGAGAGAAACACTAGGAGTGGACCAAGGACTTGTGAGGGGGCAGTGGCGTTGAGGTGACATGAAATGACTACATAAGAGGGACAAAGTGATTCAAAGGAACAGGAGCCAGCAGCCACAATACCCAGAGGCAGACTATAGACAATCACAGAGATAAGTGGCAGAAAATAATCAAGAGATCCATCCCATAGAGAGGGAGAAGACTCCACAGAGAAATAGTTTGTGAAATTCGAAGGCAGGGTGACAGAGAGGTAACTCCTAGGCTGTATTCAGACAGCACTTTTGTTTCAAAACAACCTCATTGTTTCAAAACAAAAAAAAACATGTTCACACGACGCACAGTTGTTTCGAAACAATGGGAACCCGTTGTTTCGAAACAATGGCGTTGTTTTGAAACAAGTTAAACCTAGTTTCTGGGCGAAACAATGTTGTTTCAGAATGGTTGTTTCGAAACAACGCCGTGCGAATGTGTTGTTTTGAAACAACGGTGGTTTCGAAACGGCTTGTTTCGAAACAACCGTCGTCTGAACATGTTGTTTCAAAACAACAGTCAGTCGTTTCAAAAACCTTGTTGACAAAACTTGCTATTTTGTTTCGCGCTTTCTCCCTTATTTCGAAATGACTTTTTTGCTCATTTGAAATAAGTCATTTCGAAATAAGGCATTATTTCAAAACAAGTTGTTTCGACACAACTTGTTTTGAAATAACCATGTATGTGTGAATACAGCCCTAGTGTGGTGAAGTGCACACCTAAATAGAGTTATCTTGCATTCAGTTTCACTCTGTGTTACTGAAATTCTGCTAACTCAAAAAAGACTTTCTCATTCCCTATGCAGGATGTGCACACATGTGCACACTCCCCCACCACCCCAACTTTTTCCCCGGGTTACTCTGTCAGGGGTCCATCTGTGAGGTGCCACAGATTTTGAAGCTCTCCGTGGATGTGCCCCCCACATATACCTGGTCACCAGAGTAATTCACTTACAATGTTCTGTTCTTGCTTCAAGAGAAACATACACATTTAGATGAGTTCTCAAGTTTTTTTGCAGCTTCCAGGGTCAGCTCAACTGATAAGGCTGTGGCTTCTGGCACCACTGCCTTAGGGGCAGCTGCGATGCTGTGCAGGGGTCAGGGTGGGCTGGCTCAGAAGCTGGAACTGTGCTCTCACCTGTCCCTGAGCCAGCCACTCTGCCCCTGGGGGCGAAGCAGGCCATCCCATGGAGCGGGCTCTGCTTTCTCGCCCTGCATCTGGGCTGGTGTTCCCTGCCCCTTGGGAGAAACAGCCAGCCCAGGGGAGGGGTGACTATTTTCTGCCCTTGGGGCAGGGTGAGCCAGCTGAATTGGAGGGCAGGTTCTGCCCCCCCGGGGAGCGGCTGCAAACCAAAAGTTGGCTCAGGGTGCCACAGCCCCTTGAGCTGGCCCTGGCAACTTCTCGCATTTCTCTCCACAGAGCCATAACTATGGTGGGGCGAGAGGGGCTTTGCTCCAGGAGTGCCAGAGAGGCTCCACTGAGCTGCTCCATTAATGGGTGCACTCCATGCCGCTTGCTCTAGCCGCCGGCCATTGTAAGGGGCGTGTTCTGATAGGAATGTGCCCCAGGCGCTGTAAACTGGAGTTACAGCTCTGTCTCTCCATGTACGTTCTTGGCACTGAACTGAGAAACAGACAACAGACATTTTACCTGGGCCTAGAGCATTATAACAGCTTGATGTTTTTTAAATTACTAGTGTCACAGGTCAGATTAAAATGGCTTCCAGACAATGGTCTGACTACAGGGTTGGAGGGGGAAAATATCAATGGCATTAACTGCAGAAGTCCACGCACTCTCTCATGGTAGAAAGAAGAGAAAGATCTATAGAGAAGATGCTGGTCCTGTACCAGCTTATCTCTTAGAGGGTTGGCCCATGCAGTCAGAGGAGGGCTCCAGTAACCTGAGTTGCATGTCATGGATGGGGCTGCACACTTCCTGTGTGGAGCCCCTCCAGCTCCAGAACAGTTTCTGCAGCCATGGGGATTGGGAAAGATTTGCCCCAACCCCAGTCTATGACTGCTGAACTGCCATATGCAGTGCTTGCTTCATGTGATGTGTGCTGGCTAACAAGAAAGGATTTTATGCTTGTAAAACTAAACTGGCTTTTTACGATGAGAACTTTTTAGAGATGCTGCAAGTGCAGCCAGGACCGAGGTCATGTGCACACAGCCTGACTTCCCCATGCAGAGGCAATGAATGGGGGGGGAGTGATGTGCTCACCCCAAACAGATTTCTCAGGATAAGTGTCTCAGGGATGCCCAGAAGTAAGAAAACAGCAGCTTCCCCTGGCAGCAGGTCTCATTATGTGTCTGTGCAGCAAGGGGAGGGAGAAAGCAGCAGGGTGAGTTTTTCCACCCAGCTTCACAGGGATGCTTCCCCCTCCTTGTTGATGGGGTCCCAGCACTTCCCACTATCTGCTTTGCAGAACAACCCACTGAGGCACTCTGAGATTGGGAAGAAGAGCTGTGATGTGGAGCAAGTGAGGGGAAGCAGGCTGGGGTGGGGGAGAGAGGGAAATAGGGGGTAAACCCCAGCCCTTCTGCTTCAATAACACCTCCCTAGCAGCAGGCTGCACTGAAACAGCAGCTGCCTCCAACATGCCAATCAAGAAGGTGGCAGATTTAGGCTATCTTATTCTCCCCTCCAATAAAAAGTGACAAATGATTTTCCAACTTCTTGATAATGGAGACCATCCAGCCTGGAATACCATCCCTGATGATTCCTGGGGGACTGTGCAGCCCAACTGTGTTGCTGCCCTTTTTGTGGGTCTTATTTTGAATGCTTTCAAAATTGAATCATGACAGTCGAAGCTGGGAGAGCTATCTGCAAGTTCTACCAGGGGCTGGGCAACCACAGAGCAGAGAGCAGGAAGTGGTATTTGCTAGCGTTATCTTGTCTATATACATATCAAGTTTCATGGGGTGCAGTCAGAGGCCATGCCCCACAAAACACTTCACCCCCCTCCCTCCACCCATCCACAGTTGTGTGACCTCCATCCCTGAGCCTTCTCCAAACTCGTCCCTCTTGCAATCAGTGTTCTTCCCTCTAAATTCCATACTGGTTGCTACAGTGCTTTCAAGCCATTCTCAATGCTTAGGTCTTTGCAGTAATTTCAGCTCCTTAACAATAACACTTTAACAAAACACATTCACTTCTGAATATCAATAAACATTCTCATGCAAGCATCCATGAACTTTAGTCAACATTCCTTCTAGGCAACCTTTTTTCCAGTGTGTGTCTAATCCAGATTCCGATAGGCAGATGTTGCTCTTTTACTTCTCATGGATTGCAAACTTTACAAAACCACACTTTCGATGAGCGTGTAGCCACATCACAAGAACAAGCTTTAGTAGCTTCAAGGATTACACACCCAATGCCAGCAAAAAAGGGTTCAATGAAAGAAACCACATAGAAATGAATTCAAGAAAATATCCAAGGTGAAGCTGAAAACTGGATGTGTTGGGATTGTCCCGTCAATAGTTCCTATTTTACAGTATGGTTATTTACTTTCCCGTGTACTGAACAGAAGGATGAGGATGTTAACCTTTTACTTTGAACTGGTTTCAGTTCCCTGTTCAGCCACAAAGATGTTGTGTGCACCCTTGGACAAATCATTTCATCTCCATGCCACAGTTTCCCATTTATACCATGGAGATAATGGTATCATTTGCCTCTAAGGAAAGTTGTGAGAATCAATGCATTACAAGGCAATGAGGGGCTCAGATTCTATAGTAAGGCAGGGCATAAGTACCTTAGAACAATACATAGTTACATCTCGTTATATATCCTCTTATTCCTTCCCTTAAGGAAAGAACCCAGATATATTTCCAGCAACTATGGAACATGTGCTATGGAAACATCATGAGAACAGCTGTAAGTAAGTTTTGGAGAGGTGTCAGATGATTTTTTTTACCCATGTCACATCTAATCTAGGGAGTACCTGATTACCAATGAAAATCAAGATGTACTTTTAGAACTAATTAAATAAGTCAGTATCCGAACTGAAGAGGAGAGAGAAAGGAGAAATCATGGTGTCATACAGTGAGGAAATGTTACTAGAGAATGTATGTAATATATGTATTCAATATAAAGAGCAATCTTATTGAAAAGCTAGCTTTTTCAAACCTCTGTGCTCACTGCATTAAAACAACTAATTTGTTTCACTGGGAATCTTGCTGCTAAAGCCTTGGGAAAAAGAATCCAAGCTACCTAGCCTATTTGTAGTGATTGAATAACAAAATCTAATCAGTAGGCAGGCAAGCTACTCTGTATTTGGAAATATATGAATGAACATTCTGTTGAACCTTATCATTAATTGAGGCGCCAACTCTGAAAACAATTAGCATATGAGTAACTTTACACATGTGACTTGCACCTCAGAGTTCAATGGGGTCTAATTGATGGAATATGATGGAAATGAGATGTATGTGTCTGCTGAATCAGAGTACTAGATGGTACACTTCTCAGGATGTCTCTTTACTACATGTTAGTCTAACTCTTAGCACAATGCGGCTCTGATCCTGCAACTTAAAAAAATGGTATTTCCAAACTAGTTTTGCCCCCTGTACAAAAAAGCTTGATGTATTTTATACACTGATACAAATGAATATTTGGACAAGGCTAAGAATCCTGGAAACTAGGACAGAGAAGCAATTCAGGTCAAATAAAATTATGGCTTTAAAGAATGGCCTTCATTCCAAATTCTTAACCTGAAGAAATATACTACCCAACCTAATGGGATAACTGGTAAAGAAAAAAAATGGCAGCTGCAGTATGAAGAACATAACGTTCAGTTGGTGGCAGATATTAAAGATGAAAGGTTGAAAAGGCAGATTGTTTCAAGGTAGCCATTTCTTCCATCTGGCTTTCATCACTGTGCATTATTGTTTTATCTGTCTAAATCCTGCTTATCTCTCTTAAAAACAAAATAACTCACCCTTTTAAACAACTGCTCTGTTGGTACCACTTATTCTGAGGGACGCCCATCAATGATTCACAATGAGATTAATAATGTATTTATATCACATGCTAGTAGTAGCAAAAATGTCTATGAATGTTTAATAAATATTCTGAAATGCTTTTGGAGCACAGGTTATAAATGATAAATAAGTAACAATAGATTCCTTATGAAATATTTATATGCATTGTGGTTATTGTTATGCTATAACTGTTCAAGGAACCATTACTAACAAAGTGAATGGAGTTATCAAGGTTATAGATATGTTCAGTAAGCCATTTATAATGAAATGAGTAACACTTAAAATAATGTAAATGCCTTTGCAGCAGTTGTTGACAAAGTATAACTGTCTAACAAGCCATTCATAATAGGCTACATACAGATATAAATGATATGTAGCCATTTAATAAGTCATTTACAGTGAGATGTGAAATCCTACTCTGCAGTAAATACTTTGTTAATTATTTGTAAGGTATTTGTATATTACTGTGCAGTACCCATAGCATACATATAAATACATGATTAATTCTCTACAAATCACTTACAGGCCAGTCTTTTAAATATTAATGCTAGCTATCATATCCTAGATAGCCAGTCAACTTGGGAATATGGAATGTGTGCCTCCAGAGAAACAAGGATAAAAAAAAACAACTACAGATTTCTTCCTATCCTGAAAGTTGTTAAAAAACATCTCATCAGCTCTCTGTGAAGGCCATGGGAGCTGAAAGCATGCTGCACCTCCTGGATTGAACAAGGATTACATTTGTCATGGAGGCAGTGTCTGTCTTTAATCTCTTTTGTGAAATATCTGACTCCATCGCTGCTACATTGACAGTGCTTTGAGAAGAAGTTGCCTATGTTGTCAAGAGAATGGCAAAATGGTGGATAGGTGTATAGCATTTTTTGTTTGTTTGTTTTGATTTTTTTTGTAAACACTATAAGGAATGTCTGAATGATGGACTACAGGGACATCTACTATCTAACTTCAAATATTTCACCACCTATCTTAATATCAAAACAAACCTTATACTTCAGGTTTCATAACATTCCTCTTTGAGATATGAGACATTGTGTTTTGTTGATATTGGTTCACCATGCTGCCATTTTCTACACTAGCTATCTTCAGCACTTTTGTGAGTTGGATAAAGTATATTGATTTCTCAGGTTTTTTGCTGTGTGTGACTGTGACAAGCAATGACTCAACTACTCTCCACAGTGGAATTGTTTATGTGGTAGAAAAACCGAAGCATCCTCCTTTACTTGGTGGAACTAGTATTATAAGGAATTGAAAGGTTTAATTTAAAAATATATATATTATAAATCCCTGTGACTATTACTTCTTGAAAGCAAGAACAATGAAGATCTAACCTTATAAAATTGTGACAATATAGAAAAAAAGGTTAAATTTTTTCTGTAAAATCAGTCACAGAAAACACAGGCATACAGTAGTCTGAAAGAGAAATGCACTTGATCATTCCAGATTTACAAAAAATGTCAGTCAATATTTTATAAAGATGACCATCTGAAGACCACTGGAAAGATTATGACAACCCATGAGGCAAAATAATCAAGTAACATCTATAATACCTGGGACCCCTTGGATTCAAATCACATTTGACTTGTAACAATTTTCATTCCCATTTTGTACATGAGTTTATCATCTCTCATGGATTTTAGCAGCGTGTACATATTTTAGTACATAACACTTAAAAATTTACTGCTAAGTATTTGTATCAAATCCTGCAGATTTGATACTTCCATTCCCATTCCAATAAGACATTTGCTTAGATAAGATGTGCTGAAGAATCTGGTCATTCAAATTATCTCCCCTCTAACTGCAGAGTAACTAAGACCTCAAACATAAAAGAGATATTTCTCGGTAGTTTTAGCCACCTCTGAAGGTCAATCCTGAGCTCAAACATTTCATGTGTATGTCCCTAGCTTTACAGCAGCTCCAAAACAGAGAAAAACACTTACTATTAAAACAAGCAAGGAGTCCTGTGGCACTTGAAGACTAACAAATTCATTTATCCCATGAGCTTTAATGGTAAACAATCGCACTTCATCAGACGCTTTGAAGATGGGGGAACTTACAGATTGGGAGGAAGGGAAGTGTAAGTCGTAGGATCAGGTCACACTGTAACAGCAACTCTAAGTTCCCCCGTCTTGAAATTGTCTGACAAAGTAGAATTTTCCCTCTTGAAAGCTCATGAGATAAATATATTTGTTAGTCTTCAAGTGCCACAGGACTCCTTGTTTGTTTTGCTGAACTAGACTAACATGGCTACTTCTTTGGAACTTACTATTAATACATTAATGAATGATAATTAAAGAAGAAATATTATTGAAAACCTAGTATAGCCACATTCATACTAAACAAATTATTATTATAAAATTAATATTTCCTATTTATTGCTAATATTATCAATGTTAATATTAGCAATAAAAGAGGAAAAGATTTATGAGTAAATATGCTATGATTTTACATTGTTAAACATTAAAGATTAGGTTTTATTTTGAAGTAGACTCAATAGATGCTGGGGCAAAAATCATCTCTCCCTCCCCCAACTGTGTAAACTTCATGACTAGTGAAACAATTTGTACTAAGGTTAACAGAACACACATTGACCCTTCTCCTGCAGTCCTTGTGCTGGCATAAATCTGACTTCAGTGGGTGTTTTATCTGCATAAGAACTACCCAATATGCCAGAGAGTTCACAAAATAGTAATAAATAATTCCTTGTGCTGCTGTAACACCTACCATCTGGTGACCTCATAGACCTTTATAAACACTTATAAATTAAGTCTAACAGCATCCCCATGAGCACAGTAATTATTAATGATCTATATTCTGCTCTGCAGTAGAGCACTTTGACACATACCTAAAGCCAGCATAACCTTCTATGGGTATAGCCGGGTCCTCCAGTGACTAAAAATTAGAATGATATAAAATTAACATGGCACACATTAAATGGATTAAAAACTCACTAAAGATTAGGTGTAAAATTATCATTTAACTGAGGAACTGTTATCAAGCAGGTTTACGCCCCATGTGGGCCCATGAAATAGCTTAGAGCCAAGAACTGCTCCTTAACATCTTCATCAATGACGTGGAAGAAAACATAAAACCAGAACTGAAAGTTTGCAGTTGACACAAAAATTGGGGGAACGATAAATAATGAAGAGGACAGGTCATTGATACAAAGTGAGCTAGATCACTTGGGTAACCTAGGCACAAGAAAACATGGATTTTAATATGACTAAAAGTAAATATATAGATCTAACAACAAAGACCATACCTATAGGAGGGGGAACTCTGGGAAGCAGTCATTCTGAGAAAGGTTTTAGCATCGGGGGAGGAGAATCAGCTGAACATGAGTGACTCTATGGATGAAAGAGCTAATGTGATCCTAGAATGCATAAATTGAGTAAAAGTAGAGTGATTATTTTACCCTAATATTTGGTACTGGTGCAACTGCTGCTGGAACACAGCCTCCAGCTCTTTTACTCACAATTCAAGACAGATAGTTATAAATTGGAGAGGGCTCATAGAAGGTGCATGAGAATGATCACAGGTTTAGAAAAAGATGTCTTATAGTGAGATTCAAGGAGGTTGGTTTTTTTTTAACTTAAGAAAGAGAAGGTTAAGGGGTGACCTGATGACAGTCTGTCAGTACCTACATGGGATACAAATACTGAGTAATGAGCTGTTATTAGAGAAAAGAACAACACAATTTATAGCTGGAAGTTGAAGCTAGGTAAATTCAAATTAAATAAGGTGAAAATTTTTAATTGTGAGCATAATTAGGCATTGGAGCAATTTACCAAATGTCATGGTGGACTCCCTTGATTTTAAAGCTAACAGTGATGGTGTGATGGGCTGGCAGCACTCCAAACCAACTGGGGGCCTCTTGGTGATGTTATTGGGGAACTGCTCAAGTGGCTTCCCCAATCCTCTTCCTGTGCTCCATTACTCCTCATCTGGTTGCTCAACCCCCAGTCCAGTGACCTTGTGCATAGTGACCTCTGCACTGCCACTTCCCTGCAATCCTTTCCATGGGTCTCTTCCCTGCAGCCTCAGTACCTTGTCAGCCCTTACTTAGAGGCCCTGGATCCCACTGAGGCTATGCCTATACTGATGGCAGCAAAAATGCTGCTATCAGCCTGGTGTTCTGGGAGCACTTAGCAGTGTGTCAGAACTCACTGCTGCAGTCCCAGAAATGGGCACCGCAAGTCCTGGCCCCCAGGAGACATAGGGGAAAGCTGACCACAAGGAATTTGTGGTCGGTTTCCCCCAGCATGTCCCAGTGGCTTAGGAAGTCACCGGCATTTACACAAGGCATTTTACGCGCCTTACATAAATGCCAGGCGACTGCCGCTGAGAACAGCACTAAGTGTAGGCTAGGGCTGAGTCCCAGTGGTCAGCACTGTCCAGGGTGCTGATTCATCCAGCCAGCCGGACAGCCAACCTTTCCTGTCCGAGCATCCAGGGTAGACTGCTGTGTTGTCTTTGCACCTCCCTTTTACACAGAGTTTCTGGCCCCTGCTTGGCTCTCCTGCCACACTTGCCCATTGATTGTACTCTCAGGGCCCTTTTAATCCCTTACTAGCTGGTGTGGGGCAGCTGCCCCATTACAGATGGATAGAATATTTTTCTTTAAAATAGGAATTATTTATTAGGAACTACTTATTATCTAAGAATTATTTTGGGAAAGTTCTCTGGCCTGTGTTGCTTAGAAGGTTACACTAGATGATCACAATGACCCTTCTTGGCCTTTGAATTTATGGGCAGAGGCCCCTGAACTAACTCATCCTTCCACCCAAGCTGATAGCATAAGGGGCATGGCCAGGGCAAAGTGAGGAGCAATGGATCTCCTTTACACTTGGCTAATTCCCAGTTGCCAGATCTGTCCCAGAAGGTTTCTCCAAATTACATTCTAAATAACACCCCTCTATAGAGCCACCTCTATAGAACTATAGAACTTCTATAGAACTTGGCAATGGAAAGCTGAATTTCAGGTCATCTTTTCACCCTCTTCATTAGTTGTACTGTACTCTTCTTGGCCACAGCTGCAGCAGCACCAGGAGCAGGCAACAGGGCTGTTAACAGGGGAGTTTGAGAGGGAGTTAAGGACTGTAGAGGAGTTCTGTGGAGTTGAGAGTGCTGTGTGTGTTTGCTTTTCTGTTTTGTGTTTGTTTTCTGGTTTGGCTTTTTTTTCCTTTCCTTTTTCTTTTTTTCTTCTTTTCTCAGTTTGCAGGGGCAGAGTGGCAGTTGCGATCAGGTGACCCCAGTTAGGGGTGGAGCCTTCCTATTGGGGGAGCTATAAAGGCAGCCACTCAAGCAAGCTGCAGCACCAGCTGCAGCAGGAGCAGGCAAGAGGGCTGTTAACAGGGGAATTTGTCAGGGGAGTTTGGAGGGAGAAAGGCAAACTTATGGCAGAGATGGAGGCAGCAGCAGAAATCACTCCAACAAGGGAAGAGACAATGAAGATGAGAGGATGTGGAAGCTGTGGGATGTATATTATCTTGGAAGGTGTAACCACAAAGAATTTTGTTTGTATGAAGTGCCGCCTCATAGAGCTGTTGGAGGAGAAAATCCGAGGGTTGGAGATGCAGGCGGCAACTACGGTTGAGTTTAGAAGGGGGTTTGAACAGTTGATGGAGCAGAGGACTGGAGAGGCTGGGGACTCAGACCTGCAGATGGAAACAGGAGCAACCACTTCCGAGGGGAGACTGGTAGGTGAGGAAAGTGAGCAGTGGAAACAAGTGACTGTGAGAAGGCAGCAGAGAAAAAGGCCAGCTAGGGAAGGTGAAATAGAACTCAGTAACGGGATTGCTGAATTAGCAAATGAAGGAGTGCAGCAGGTGAACATTGAAGGTGGAAGCATGAGGAAGAAGAGGAGAGTAGCTAGTCTCATTCAAAGGGGAGTTGAGCCTCTGGAGATAAATAAGAGCCCAGGGAGCATTCAGGAGCAGATGCAGAGGATTGCGAACAGCAGCTGTAGACATCATGACTCCTGGACAGAGAGAACTGGGGATAGACTGGAGAAGCACACTGTTGCCAGGAAAAGGCAAGTGCATGTGATTGGAGATTCTCTGCTGAGGAGGACAGACAGGCCTATAACTAGAAGTAACCCTGAGAACAGGAGGGTGTGCTGCTTGCCTGGAGCTAAGATACACAATGTGGATCTGAGGCTGAAGAGGATCCTAATGGGAGCAGGAAAGAATCCTCTGATTGTCCTTCATGTGGGTATGAATGATATAGCTAGATTCTCATTGGAATGTACTAAAGGAGACTATGCCAGGCTGGGGAGGACTCTCAAGGAGCTGGAGGCTCAGGTAATCTTTAGTGGGATTCTGCCTGTCCCTAGGGGAGGACAACACAGCTGAGAGAAATTTCTGGCAGTTAACAGATGGCTCAGGCAGTGGTGTTACAAGGAGGGCTTTGGAATGTATTGGTACTGGGAGGCATTCATGGACAGAAGATTGTGTGCTAAAGATAGACTTCACCTGAGTAGGGAGGGAAACAGACTTCTGGGAGGGAGGCTAGCTCACCTGATTAAGAGAGCTTTAAACTAAGGAGTGTGGGGAGATGGTTGGGAGATGCTTGGACAATCTCTATGCCTGATATTAGCATTGAGAGGTAGGAAACTGAATTCAGAAAAGACAAAGATGTGGGAGGCAGTATAGATGCTAGAGAGGAGAGAAGCACAAATACTGGTCTGATGGGTGATGTTGGCAGTAGTAAAAAAAGGCCATGTCAGGTACAGAATGTGAGCAAAGCTGAGCAGCAAAAGCTAAAATGTTTATATACCAATGTGAGAAGCCTAGGTAATAAAATGGAGGAACTGGAACTATTGGTAGAGGAATTGAAACCAGATATTGTAGGGATAACAGAAACATGGTGGAATAGTAGTCATGACTGGTGTACGGGTATTAAAGGCTATATGTTCTTTAGGAAAGACAGATGTAATGGCAAAGGTGGCGGTGTGGCATTGTATATCAATGATGCAATAGAATGCAAAGAAATTCAGAGTGATAAAATTAGCAGGACACAGTGTATCTGGCTCAAAGTCACATTGTAGAAGAAAGCTACTAGAGTTTCTCCTGGATTAGTGCTTGGGGTGTGTTACAGACTGCCGGAATCTGATTTGGACATGGATAGAGAACTCTTTAAGGCCTTTAAGGAAGTAAACACTACTGGGAACTGCGTAATTATGGGAGATTTTAACTTCCCAGATATAGACTGGAGAATATTTGCTAGCAGCAATAAAACAGCCCAGATTTTCTTGGAGGTGATAGCAGATGAATTTCTCCATCAAGCGGTTTCCAGACCAACAAGAGGAGACGTGATCTTAGATTTGGTATTAGCCAGTAGTGAGGACCTCATAGAGTAATTAGTTGTAGGGGACAACCTAGATTCTAGTGATCATGAGCTAATCCAATTTAAACTGAATGGAAAGGTAAACAAAAAAAAAATCTGTGACCAGACTCTTTGACTTCAAAAGGGCTAACTTAAAAAAATTAAGGGAATTAGCTAGGGAAGTGGACTGGACCAAAGAATTCATGGATATGAATATTGAGGATGCTTGGAACTGCTTCAAGACAAGGCTGCGGAAGCTATCTGAAGCCTGCATTCCAAAGAAGAGGAAAAAATTTTCAGGCATGGGTTCTAAACCAAGCTGGATGAACATACATCTTTAACAGGTGATTAGGAGGAAACACAAGGCCTACAAGGAGTGGAACTTGGGAGGGAGAGGAAAGGAGGACTACCTTTTAGAGCTCAGAGCATGTAGGGATCAAGTGAGGAAGGCCAAAAGCCAAGCAGAGTTAGACCTTGCAAAGGGAATCAAAACTAATAGTGAAAGGTTTTTCAGCCATATAAATAGAAAGAAAACACAGAAGGAGGAGGTTGGACCACTATACACTGAGGATGGAGTAGAGATCAAGGATAATCTAGGCATGGCTGAATATCTAAATTAGTACTTTGCCTCTGTCTTTAATGAGGGTGATGGTGAGATTGGGGACAGAGATAGGGCAGCTAATGGGAATGAGAATGTAGAAGTGGAAATTACCATATCTGAGGTGGAAGCCAAGCTTCAGCTGCTTAATGGAACTAAATCAAGGGGTCCAGATAATCTCCATCCGAGAATATTGAAGGAACTTGCACATGGAATTGCCAGCCCTTTAGTAAGGATTTTTAAAGTATCAGTGAACACAGGGATTGTACCTTATGACTGGAGAATTGCTAATGTAGTCCCTATTTTCAAGAAAGGGAGTAAAAGTGATCCAGATAACTACAGGCCTGTTAGTTTGACCTCAGCAGTATGCAAGGTCTTGGAGAAAATTTTGCAGGAGAAGATACTTAAGGATATTGAGGAAAATGGTAACTCTGATAAAATACAACACAGCTTTACAAAAGGTAGATCATGCCTGACCAACCTGACCTCCTTTTTTGAGAAGATAACTGATTTTTTGGATACAGAGAATGTGGTGGACCTAATTTACTTAGATTTCAGCAAGGCATTTGATATAGTTCCACACAGGGAATTATTAGTTAAATTGGGGAAGATGGGGATTAATATGAAAATAGAAAGGTGGATAAAGAACTGGTTACCGGGGAGACTACAGAGGGTCATAGTGAAAGGTGAACTGTCTAGCTGGACGGAGGTTACTAGTGGAGTTCCCCAAGGATCGGTCCTGAGACCCATCTTATTCAACCTTTTCATTACTGACCTTGGCACAAAAAGTGGGAATGTGCTAATTAAGTTTGCAGATGACACCAAGCTGGGAGGTATTGCCAATACGGAGGAGGATTGGGATAGCATACAGAATGATTTGGATGACCTTGTAATGTGGAACATTAGAAATAGGATGAAATTCAATAATGGGAAGAGCAAGGTTATGCACTTAGGGACAAATAACAGGAATTTTTCTTATAAGTTGGGAATGCATCAGCTGGAAGTGATGGGGGAGGAGAAGGACCTGGGCATGCTGGTTGATCACAGAATGACAATGAGTAGCCAAAGCGATGTGAGAGTGAAAAAAGCTAATGCAGTCCTGGGGTGTATCAGAAGAGGTATTTCCAGTAGAGATAGGGAGGTGTTAGTACCATTATACAAGGCACTGGTGCGACCTCACTTGGAGTATTGTGTATAGTTCTGGTCACCCATGTTTAAGAAAGATGAAGTCAAACTGGAACAGGTGCAAAGAAGGGCTATAAGGATGATTCGTGGAATGGAAAATCTTCCCTATGAAAGATGACTTAAAGAGCTTGGTTTGTTTAGTCTAAGCAAAAGAAGTCGGAGAGGAGATATGATTGCTGTCTATAATTACATTAGAGGAATAAATACAAGGAGGGAGAGGAATTATTTGAATACAGCAACAATGTGGACACAAGAACAAATGGATACAAACTGTCCTTCAGAAAATTTAGGCTTGAAATTAGATGCAGATTCCTAACCATCAGAGGAGTAAAGTTCTGGAACAGTCTACCAAGAGAAGTGGTGGGGTCAAAAACCTTAGGTGCTGTGATAAGGTCAGGGCCAAGGGGTACAGAAGGGTACACCAGGGCAGGTATGTGAGCCCTAGACTGGTGAAGGCCCTTTTCCCTGGCTGCAAATAAAAGGCCTCTGCAGGCCAATTACAGACAGCTGCACCCAATCAAGGGCTACCCCAGGCCTATAAGGGCTGCTTCCACTAGGAGAAGGGGGGAAAAAAGCTGAGGCTGTTGTTTCAGTTTGGAAGCTCCCCAGACAGAGAAAGAGACTGTTTCTCCCCTGCCTTAACCAGAGACAGAGACCAGCAGCTGGCCCTTCCATTGCTTTGAAGGTCCTTCAGCTGGGACCCAGGACTAAGGAAGGAAGAGGGTACCTGATAGACTGCCAAAAGGCAGGGATCTTCCTGGACAGGGGGCTGACTGAACTGAATACCCCTTGGAGAGAAGATCTCAACTGTTGGGCCAGGCCACACACACCCCCCTTCCCCCAGAAGGGGGGGTGACCTTGCCACAGTGCCTTCAAAACTGAGCTTGATAAGTTTATGGAAGGAATGGTATGATAGACAGTGTAGCTTGGCCATTATCTGCCTTTTACTACTGGTGATGGGTATCATAGTGACCTGGGAAGGGGCATTAAATCGAGTGGGTTCTGAGTTATTACAGAGAAGTCTTCTTGACTGGCTGTTATGGACTTGCCCTCATGCTCAGGGTTTCACTGATCACCCTATTTGGGGTCGGGAAGGAATTTTCTCCCAGGGCAGATTGGCTTGGGCACTGAGGTTTTTTTTGCCTTCCTCTATAGCATTGGGCATGGCTCACTTGCTGGTTGATTCTCTGTATTAAAGTCTTTAAATCATGATTTGAGGACTTTAATAGCTCAGACATGGGTTTGAGGTATATTGTAGGAGTGAGTCGGTGAGGTTTTGTGGCCTGCACTGTGCAGGAGGTTAGATGATGATATTGGTCCCTTCTGACCTTAGAGTCTATAAGTCTATGAAACTCACTGTGGCCTCTTAATACATATGGATATTGACACTGAGGCTTGGTCCCATTAAATTGTAAATTCTCCCATTGACTTCAGTGATTTGATTTCATTACTTCATCCTGAGAGAGAGAGTTCCTGGTACAACTTCACAGTGTGTTCCTTCTTCTTCCAGATCCTCAGTCATGTTGCTTACCAAATATAATAGCATAAGAAACATTTGGCATGTTAAAGGTTACCATAAAATAGCCTCATTTTTAAAGGATGTGTTCCGCAGCTGCTGATGGTGTCCTATAGTCATCAGCAATAAAATATGGAAGGACTGAAAAGGCAACAGGTGAGCGTGCATTTCCCTGGCCACATCTGTTACATACTCCACAGGGAGGCTAACCCAGAATAAAAGCAGATAAAAGCTGTTCTACTCAAACATAAAAATCCATCCAAGATCATTTTTTTGTAGAATTGTTTACTTTTTTAAAAAATCAGCTTCTTTTGTATGAAATATGCATCTCCATTTCTTTCTAGCTCCTTAAATACTTCTCAACTAATCAGGAATTAGAGTGGTCTAATAAAGTCACAGAAAAAAATTAATCGTCTTCTGCTCCCTCTTGCAAAACTTCAAAGATGGTCTTACCAGCATTTTTCAATAGAACTCTTCAGCCTCCTGGTATCAGATCCCAGGCCTGCAGTGATGAGAGAGATTTTTTTTTTTAGCGTATTTATTAACAATCACTAATCTTATGGCAGCATCCCAGGTTTTCACAATTATTTTCTTCGATAGCCTTGTCGCTAGGACATTGAAAGACATGGAGCTGAAGTTCTCAGCTCCAGCCATTAATGATCAGTGCTGTTCCTGTTCCTGATAGTGCCTCATCTGCTGTTTGGGCACACAACCAAGGTGAAGAAGGTGGATGGCAAAGACTGTGAACTCACAGGACAGCATCAGGGTTTCTGCAAATTGAAGTAGTTTCAATGGCCTCCAGAGCATTGCTGCTGCAATGTACTACCTTTGTGGCCAACTTCATTCCCCGGTCCTGCCCTCACTATTACCTGCCCTCACCTATACCACAGCTGCAAGAAAGTGGAGTATAGCCCACTCAGAAAAGGGACCCCTGTGTGCAATAACTTGAATTTCATGTCCTATTTGTACTTCTTTTTTGGTTTGAGTTCTATTTGTTTCCCTTTCATTAAACCAGGGGTAGGCAACCCCCAGCACATGTGCCGACAATGGCACCTGAGCCCATTCAGAGCAACATGCAGCACCCTCTGTGGTACCACAGAAATTCCCACTTTTGCCACCCAAAGCCACTCCAGGTGGCTTCCTTCTGGTGTGGCTGGGACACAGGGGGTCCCCCCCATGCCTATGCCTCCACGTGACATAGCAAAAAGCTGTCTGGAGTGGCTTCTCTCTGTGGTGTTATGCTCCCCAAAGGAGCCACTTCTGGCAGCTTCTTTCTGCAGCATGCCTAGCAACCCCTGAAAGGAGCAGCTTCTTTTCATGCCATGCATAGGGATCCCTGTCCCCGGGTACATTGCCAAGATGAGCCACTTTCAGTGACTTCTTTCAGTGGCATGCCTGGGAAGCACTCCCAGTCCAGCTGTGACGGCTGCTGAATTTTCAGGGAGCTGCTGTGTTTATTCAGCAAAGCAGGCCACTGGCACCAGTTGAGGGTTGGGAAGGAAGGGCCAGAACAGGGGTCAGCAAAGATTGTTGACCCCTGCATTAAACCAATGATTAATATAATTGGGGGGGGGAATCTAACATATAACACTTCTGCATTTAGTGTCCTATATTCTCATTCTTTGAGCAGAAGTCCATTAACAAAAAAATATTTACATGCAGAAATCAGTCATTAACAAAAGACTTCAGGGTTCTAGCCATATTATTTCATTTTTAAATGAAAAAATAGAAAACAATTAGATGGTAAGTGATGAACTGCAAATCAGATGGCTCAACATGAGCCTAGGCAAGTGTTATCAACAAGATCCTAAAAATAGTTTATTTATTGCTGAGCCATCATACAGGAAATTGGAGCTATTCTTATCAAAATATTGCTCATAATTGGATATTTAGGTAATGCTATTTAAAACTACTTTTTTTTTTTTTTTTTTTTAGGTACAATTTACCGCTCACAAAACCTGATAGGAGCATACAGCTCAGATTTTTATTTGCCATCATTAACAAAATGACTGTCTGTATATCTGAATTATATTCTTAAGGAAATCCACAGTCTCCATTCTATTTTCACTACTTTTAATTCCATATCTTAGTATTAGTAACACATCCTGTTAACGTAGCTCCCATCATCTGGGAAGGCTTGGTCCCACATTAAC